>OX328012.1:40164255-41364255 GCA_946811545.1 Netelia fuscicornis
CGAGGTGGGGGAAAATCGAGGATTCGAAAATCAAAACTCTTTTTATGCAATAATTCACTACGTATCATCTGTTCGCAGAGGCAAAGAGAACCACAGCCCTTCAACTTTTTGATTACCCTGCGATAAGGTAAACCCTACTAGTGTGTGTACGGAAGGGACATATAATAATCCAAAAGAGTATTCCATTTTTGGATGAGTTTGGATGGCTCTTATAAAGCAAATATTTGCAACGTACCAGATACACTCGTCGTAAACTCTGTCCATCATTCTCATTACGTTCTTTATATTGATTTATTATGTCTATCAAAAATGAATTTGAGCTAATCTTTAATTATATTTATAGTTTTATCCCAGAGAGAAAGAGAGATTTTTGAACATTACTGTTCGCGTTACAGATGTCGATTCGGTGATTTAAAACACGTGGGCCATTCACCGTTCCGCGTTCACGATCCATCGACGCTCAACGATTGTAACCGATTTTACAAGCCATTTGAATATATTCCATATATTTTTATACGCGCTTGTTTCGATTCTCGAGCTTTCATGATAACGCTTTCATACTCCTTTACCTTTTTTCAATTTTTTTTTACACTTTCGTACATATTTTTAAATTTATATCGCTCGATGTTATCGAGTGAGTTATACGATCCCCTATAACCTTACCCCCCTCTCCGCCCATACACATACACACACAAATATACACAAACGTTATAAAATTTATACTATCGCAAGCTTCCGATTAACGAGAGTTTATATGTGTGAGTGCGGGATGTATACACGCCATTAGGGAAGATCTCATGTTCGACATAGTCAGTACAGAACGTCGTTGTATCATTTATACATATATGGCTTTAAGCATATATATACATATATATATATAAATATATGGATATACAGAAACACCATAGGTGCGCTCGTTTTCGCTTACACGTTAGATACGTCGTCGCGTGGCGGAAATTGCTGGCGAATGATCGTATACATCTGTGCGGAGTATAGTACACGCGATGTGTCTGGAAGCGCTAGTCAGAGAACGCCCGTGACGTAACCGATAGCGTGTCATTACGTCACGAGAATCGTGCGACTCCTGGGATAGAACGGGCAGAGGGATGAAGGAATAGTGGAGTGAGAAGGTAAGAGGGGGAGAGTTGGATTGGGTGGGGAGAGTTTAGGTGGGGACGAGTGGATTGCGCTCTCGAAGTAGTAGGAGCAATAATTGAACCGTCATAAATTATCGAGAAGCATGTCGACGACCGTCCGGGAACGGAAACCTCGTGGAAACACCTTGAGAGAGAGAGAGAGATCGCGTGTGTCTCCACGAGTTCGAGTCACGAGGGAAAAGTTTTTACCGCCCGAAGCTTTCGAAGCTCGCTCTCGATGTCGAGATACGATCGAAACGATACGTATGTTCGAATGATTAATTAAACATTTAATCGTTCTCGATGTAGTTTGAGACGGTTAATATTTTTACGATAGATTTTTTTTTCTTATTTTTTCCTGTTTTTTTCTTCTTCTTTTTTATACGTAGATATATTTTTGAAAGACTTTCGAAGTAATTTATTTGTGTAGTAACTATTTCTCTGATGTTGGTAGAGAAGGTTAACACGGAAAAATGTGTGATACTTTGAAGAAATACGACAAAGAGATAATACTTTATTTGAAAAACAGGACAAATCGACAACCGTCTTACATTACGCTTGAATTACGATTAAATCTTTTAGCCTCGCGTACGAGCATTCTCTTCGCCCGACACGCGCACGCATACGTTCAGTTTATTGCGACAAAACGTTACATACAAATTTACGCGCCAATATCCGTTCTTTTCACCTATTCCTACATTTGTAACATTTTTTTTATATCTTTAGCGACGAATGATCGGTTTCCTTCCCCTTTCTCGCCTCATTTTTTCTCAGTTTTCCGAAAGAACGGAATAGTACAGGGACATTTGCTGGATCCTACATCGAGACTCGTTCTCGATCCACTGCCTTTTGGCTACGGGTGGAACTTCCCGAAAAAGCGATAACGCCTTCCCGATCGCGATCGGAACGATGTATAGAAGGATAGAGCGAAGAAAGTGGGGGGATAGATTATGGAAAGGAAGGACGAGAGAGAAAGATGGAATTTCGTATCCAGGACGTATTCGTGAATGCGGAGCGACCCTCCATGGCAACCTTACGCGGGACCTTTCTTTCCCAGGATCGGCTCGTTCGATCCCTCGCCCGATGCCTCGCCTCGCCTCACCCTCCTGGCCCTTCGTATAACCCAAGGTCCTCGATTAGTGAACCCTTTGTAAGTGCGTACGTTTTCTCCCACTCTTACTGTCCCACTCTCTCTCCCTCCCTCTCCAGTACTCTCCATCCTTCTTACACTTTCATTCTTATTCCCGTGCTATCTCATTTACCTTCTCTCTTTCTCGACAATATTTTCACTCTCCCTCTCTCCCTCTCACGCTGTCTCCGTGTATATATCTGACATTTTCTCTCGTCCTTCACCATCGTTGGGAACATCACCAGCATCATTTTCTCCGATGCCACGATAGTTCTTCGACTCTTGGTGGCTCATGTCCTTGCTTGTGTTGTACGTGCCACATTCTCACGTCTCTATATATATATGCGAGGTACAGTGGAGTTCTCTAGATCGGCATTTTCATTTTTCCTCTCTCTCTCTCTCTCTCTGGCTCTCTACTTCTCTCCCTTTCTTACACCCTTACATTCCATCCCCCTCGTCCTCTCGTTACCTTCCGAAATCGGAAGTCTTCTCGCTTCTCAGTCTCTCGATGTATGGACGCGACGCTTGAAGATCCTCTCCAGAAAGTGATGGAGGGAACGTAAGAGCGAGAGAGACACCCACAGAAAGAGAGAGAGAGAGAGAGAGAGGGAGTAAGAGACCTATATATGAAAGATATAGGAGGAAGTGACCTCCTTACCTCGAGGGTGTGTTTCGGAAGAGGGGTTCGCGTACAAATATTGAAACTACAATACGCCCTTCCCCCCTCCCTCCCCCCACTCGCCCCTTATGTCCCTGTCATCGCCGAATCTCTTGTATCGTTCCTGATGTTGCAGCACGAGCCTGTATAGAATCCGCTACACACATACACGCTTTCTCTATCCTACACCTTGTCTCTTGTATCCAAACATACATATGATATATATATATATGGACGGATCGATAGCTGAAAAGTATCCATTTTATTTCTTTTTCCTTCCTCCCTTTATCTCTCATCCTCTTTTCCCGGTGCACTTTTTCCCATGTATTATTCGTACGAGTTTTTCTTGTGGGATATTACACATAAACACACACACATACATACATACATATATATATATATATATATATATATATATATATATATATATATATATATATATATATATATATATATATATATAATGTATATCGAGTATAAGAGGACACGCAACCGGCTAGTTATTTCGATGGCCAACCCTATCGGCGGACATTTCTCGGTGTGACGGTCTAAACCGCTGGCCTCATTGACAAAGTATTCGCGTCATATTATTCCAGCCCCTGCATTCTCCTAACAATGATAGTGCCCGATTAATTGCTCGATATTAATAATTTCTTTATCCGCGATCGTATTCTGCGTTGGACGTGCCACGTGTATTTTTCTTTGCTTACGTATGTATATATATATAAAAAGAGAGAGGGAGGGTGCCGAGGGTGGATACGTTTAGAATTGAAAAGTGTTCCTTCTTTTTACTTTCCTTTGTGCTTCCATATAAAACTGTGAACCGATGCAGTGAATAACCATGTATATATGTAAGGACAATATTACATGTACACAATATCATCAGGTATATCGAGGAAAGCCTGTATGTACAATGAATATATGTACATGTATAATATACAATAAATGTCAGCTCTTTCTCTGTCTGATCGTTATAGCTCAAATATTTAATTATCTAATGAGAGAGTTGGACGTCAAGAACCGTAGGTGTACTCTTAATGTATAAAATGTCGAAAGCTCGTTTCTCGTGTGGTTCTCCTTCTTCTCTCCCTCTCACTCACTCTCTCGCTTCTTCTCAACGATTATAATTCATGAAGAAGTTAATGCATACCTAGTTTCGTCGCGGGATCGTTATCGTCATTGTTATTATCGTGTGCTTTTTTTACGTGCTTCTCTCTTTCTCTCGTTTATACTATATATGTGTGTATGTAGGTGTGTTTGTAGAATGCTACGAAGGGTAAGAAGGATGCGTGGGTGGGAAACAGAGGGAGAGAGCAGGAAAGCGTGAGCAAACACAGTGCTCGTGGCCTTATTTTTCTGTTTACCCGATAAAGAGGAAGACTCGTCCACGCCGGAAGGGCTTCTCTCACATTTCCTAGCGCAATATTATTAGTTGCGACTGATAAGGGGAGAATTTTCGAAATTAGTATCACCCCCGTAATAATAAAATATCACGATATCTCATCTTTTTTTTTCACGACCTCTTCTATCTCGGGTCACCCGCTAATTATCTTGAGAACTCTCGAAATTTTATCTACATCCAAAATATCCGGAGACAGTGATTTCTGTCCCCATCTGGCAAATTTCTCATCTCTCCTCCCTCGCTCTTCCCATCAATTTCAAGCTTCTCTTCTCTTACGCTCGAATGAATCGAATTTTGATCGTTCAAAGAAAATAAAAAATGTGGGAGCTACGGACGAGATATTTTCCGTCGCTACTGTGCGGTCACTCGGACGCGGCACTTTCCTTCATTTTTTATTCCTCCAACTCGGATCACCATGGAACATTGTGGGCGAATAAATGCTTCTTGAAAAAGTTGCGTAATCAGCTTATACCGCACAAAAATTTTATATATGTCGACTCGGCCGGAGGGATGACGATGGTAACTTATATATTTGTCGAGCTATGGACTAGAGAACGGTTCGGTGATGAGAAAAGACCTGGGAAATAATAAGCGTCAAAGAAGAGTGCAAGCCAGAGGAAGTAGGGAAGAAAAAGATAGAGGGAATAAAAGTATCTTTTACGAACAGCATGGCGTATTGTCAACTAGATTATCAAGTTCTTTCCCTTTGATTCGTCGGGATAAAACGTAATTTTTCTCGTTGTACGCGTGTGTCGATTGAAATAACTCAAGATAGGCGTTGGAATAATGCATATATTCATACAAATACATACGCACGCGTACAGCCACTCGCATACATTTATACACAGGGATATAGAGAAAGAGAGAGAAACTTAATCTTTGAAGCGATTCGAAGCGTTATTATTTTTGGGGATAACAGGATACAAGCTTCATATGGATCGTCGAGGGCGGAAAACAATGTGTGGCAGAAAAAAAACTTTCACCCAGGATTTCGATGGAAAGGAAAATCCTTGTATCAATCTCTCGAAAAAGAGGAGAGAGAGAGAGAGAAAGAGAGAGAGAGAGAAAGAGAGAGTAAGCGAGGTCGTACAGAGCTCTCGGAATCTCGTTAAAATAAAAACATATACTCTAACCTCCACCTAGTTCCAGAGCAGCGAGCTGGCGAGCGAGAGAGACAGAGAGGGAGAAGGGGGGTTAGGGAGAGAAAAGAGAGGGAGAGAAAGTGCAGAGCCGATCGATCCAATCGGGTTGGAGGGTGGTCCATGGTGGTTATATAACTGCGTGTGTGTGTGTGTGTGTGTGTGTGTGTGTGTGTGTGTGTGTGTGTGTGCGTGGGATAGTGGTCGCCTCCCTTCCTCCACACAACCCCATAACAACTGACAGAGTATCAAAAGTACGTACGACATACATATGCAATCCCCCGATAACAACAACGACAAAAAAATACAAAATGCTACACATTTTTTCCAATATTGGATCCGCCAAAAAACATTTTTGCGCGAGTCGCATTATTAAATGTCGGACCAGTACATTTTTCCTTCATCACTGCAAACCTTCGAGCGGATATATATCGAGACTCCCGTGATTGTCTCCGAGTGTCTACCAGTGAGTGAAAACGTCTTGGAGTATCTCCGAGTCCTCTCGAATATTGTCGAGAGTCCATGAGTGTCGGTGAGAGGGCTAAAAGCCGCTTTGAGCGTTCAGAACGTCTAGTTGCACCCTACCTTATTACTATGGATACATATGTATATATACACACACCCACATACATATATACATATCCATTTGACAGACTGACACACCTATATGCTTCATTCGGTATTACAGACACAGAGAAACCGGATGGACGAGATGCTCCGACGAGGTGCGGAGAATATAGCTGTGCGATATGCTGCTAATTGGAAGACGTGGGCATCAAAGTCTCTTCAAGTTTACCAGTAGGCGCCGGCATAGCGTATATTCGAGAATCATTGCTGTACTGAAGCTATGCATATGCACACACTGTATCGTATAACATACATAGATATATACATACGTGTATAGAACGAGTAGCCTCGTGTCAAGGGTGTCGTCTGCGATGAACGGTACGTACGCACTCATACGCACGGATATATGTGCACACCAAACCCATACGTAATACGTGTGTATATCCCCAGCCCTAGGTAGAATGTACTTGAGTCCATATGGCGTGTATGTGTGTATGTGTGTGTGGCCGTGGTTATCAAGTGTTTCGAACACCAGTCGCTGGAAAGGTCGTCATGTACACATATATATGTATATGTATATAGAGATGTAGTATAGACGTCGCACCGATGACCGGCCAGGCCGAGGGTCGTTGGTTTGTCCAGGCTGGTGTTAATGTTTCCTCCTATTTGTGTAGTGCCAACTGCGGATGTATGAGGCTACCAACATTGTATACGCGAGACTAGCGTATGACTTTCGTGAGAGTGACAGTCGTTCGGAAAGCGCGGAAATCGCCAAGCTAGAGTCGAAAGGGTGTAGGACAATTACATCCCATTGTCGACGTACCCTAGACATGGATCGTAGGGAATAGGGTATATTTAAAACGGTATACATTATTTATGGAAAATTAGTTATTTCAAAAAATTGAGCAATTAGGAATTGTGTGAATTAATTCGTTTGCTTACGGTTAGTTATAAAATCGCTTTTAGCCCAAAAAAATGTCACGTTTGGTTAGAAAATGGAGGATGTGTTTAGCAAAGAAGGTTTTTGTAATAGCAGCTCTATCGATTTTCGACGACACGATTCTCATGTTGTACAATGTTGAATAACACTACTATTTGTAAGTAAAAGACTGGAAGAAGAGTTGAACCTGACGGAACTCGAGTTCAAATCGTGTTTTCGTGCACAGTCCGAGCTGTTCCGTTCGTTTTGCCGTAGTGGAGTAGAAAAAAAAAGAAGCGCTACCCACGTATTCCGATGAGACAGCACGCCGAACGCTAAGCGTACTATAGATAGTCGGCGAGGCGAGTTTACCGGGGGAAAATTCGCGAGATAGTGGCGTAGAGAGACGGAAACACGACGACCTAGCGAAAAGAGCGAGAAACGTAGATACGTGTGTACTTGAGGCGTGAGGCAGAGTCGTGGAGGAGAGGGCAAGCCGTCCGGTTTGTGTTGGAAAGGGTGCTGTGCTAGGGACGCCTTGCGCTTGTTCCCGCGCTGAATTATTGAGACACCAGGCCAGGATCGATGTCACAAAAGGAAAAGCGACGGCAGAGCGACTGAAATGACGGGCTTTCGCCGTTTCTCATACATTATGGACACACGGCCGGTTCTGCCACTGGCCGTGGCCACACCACCGTGTATATACACATATGCACATTATATATATGCATATATCGAAAAACCTCCATCGCACCACGCTCTCTTCTCTCACTTTCTCTCTCTCTCTCTCTTTCTTTCTCGCTCTTGGTTCTGTTTCATTTTTTCACCCACGCTTTTATCACCAGCTACATAGCGTACGGTTCGAGCATATTTATAAAGTAGAAGGGGTAGCTGTATACTTATATGCACACAGCACTCTTTCTACTTATCCGTTTCTATCCCTTTATGCACCTGTTTCTTGTCGAACGCGCGGAGAGAGTTTGCCTCGCTCGCGAACTCTGGTACGAAGGGAGGAAGAGAGAGAGAGAGAGAGAGGGAGAGAGAGGGAGAGAGAGAGAGAGAGAGAGAGAGAGAGAGAGAGAGAGAGAGAGGGAGGGAGAGAGAGAGAGAGAGGGACAGAGAGGGCGCGGAAGATGGTGAGTTTATACGTCCGACTATACTTTAGATGCAAAATGAAGGGCCAATTATCGGATCGAACGAGTCACTTGTGTCTCGATCACATGGTGTATATTTACGTTTTCCATACTCTCCCTTTTTGTTTCTCTATTTTTAACAGTGCGGTTGAAAAAAAGGGTTGAAGTTGCGAGAAGAGACACGAAGTTATTGTTCAACTGTTTTCATACTCGTAACTTACGAAACGTTGCTGGAATCTTCGTTTGACTGATGATAAATTTGTTCAGAGTTTTACAGCAAGTGACAGTGACACGATACTGCCATCGTTCATTGAAATGTACATTTATATTTTTCATCCTTCGACTTTCGACAATTTTTCAGATCGACAACGGTTTGACATTTTCTCATTTGTCTTTTTTTCATCGAAACATCCAAATGTAACAGGACAAATTGTCAGGATTCTTGAGGACGTCACTGATAATCGATGACAATTCGTAAGTATCGTCGTCGTGTGAATATTGGACCGGTTCGATTGCAAACGGGCCTAGTCTACCTATCTACCAAGTCTATCTATCAATCTATCTAGTCAATATGTTAATTACACGTCAAGAATAGCGCATCTACATATGCCTCGAGAACGTACAACACGGAATCGAGTCGACGCAACATTGTTGATCCAAAGATATATCTATCGGTGTAGAGTTGATTCGGGCGTCTAGCAATCAATCAGATTGCCTCCTTCTCTTGTCTGCCTTTAACCTCGGAGTTCTCTTAGCGATATAAAAGCCGTAATGGATAAAACGTCCGTAATTCGACCTAATTGTAATCCATATCATTCTGCAATCAAAGCTACGTATACACATAACATATATATATATATATTTCTATTCTCGTGGTACGATACAAACTATTTTCTCTCCGAGGACGAAACAGGCTCGAAATCGAAGTACGCATTTTTGCCTCCCCATCAAACTAGGGAAAATGAATAGCTGAAACGAGATGAGTACTCCAGTCCCTCGATCGTTTCGTCTCGTTTTTCGCCAAATCGAGCGATAGTTAAAGAGTGAGAGAGGGAGAGAGAGCGAGAGGGAGTGGGCGAGAGAGAAACACGATTACCTCTACGAGCGAGGCAGCCAGTTGTGACGGCAATGTACATACATATATTGTTATATGTATATATATCAATGAACATGCGTATATCTATGTATACGTATATAATATAGATATAGAGAGAAGCAATAATGCATGTGCGAGCTAGCTGCAATTCTGATTGGGGTAAAACCGATTAAGAGGCCAATGAAACTCGTCACGAAGTTATCGAAATGCACTTTGCGTTACCGGTCCCTCTGTATATTGCGCGCAATAAATCGGAAAACGAGGGAAAGTCGCGCACGCGCACACGTTCGGTACAATGTATAAGCGAAGTTGGTTATTACCGCCACTTCTATCGATTTCATCGTTCTCTGTCCGTCTCTCCGGCCTTCCCTCTCTTTCCCCTCTAGTCATTCTCTCTATTTTTCACTCCCCTATTTGCGAGTCCACTTCGATCATGTGACGTGGCACGCATTAGAAAATTCTTTTTTATCTTCAAACTTCGATCCAACGAACGAGTATTTGTTTCCGCTTGGTATAAACGCGAAGAGATGGAACGTAAATGGACTGTATTTACAGCAAGAAATTAAACAATTCCTTTTTTATTAACGTTGTTGATGCTGGATTTAGCTATCCTTGAGTACGCATGATTCTCCCTTCGTGTGGTACAGACCTATCGATCACAGCCTACTGGCCACCGTTATGAAATTGAAGCACAAAATCACCGAGAGCTTTTAGTGCCTCGACTGGCTATATACTGGTATATAAACGTATATATAGAGACTAACAGTGTAGTTGAATCACGAAATGATTTTTAAACGACCCCGCTGTGAACTACTCTGTCCAACCCTCTGCTCGACATCAACCCTTTGACAATTTCTTTTAATTTCTTTCTCCCCTCCATTTGAGCTTTAACGATTTCAACCTTTTATTTCGTTGATCAAAATTAAAATCGAAATTTTAATCGGGAATTTAAATCCAGGGTTGAAAGAGCCCTGGTTGCGTTTGATGCAGCAATAAATTCGTTAAAATTATTCTTTGTCGTTGTTTTACGTTTCAGGAATATACGAGGTTGTGAAAACCGATGACAAAGATTTCTGTTGCGTACTTAACGCAAAATTTCTAGGGAGATACCTTTGCTAGTTGTTATACGAGTCTCAATGCAGCCTTACGTCGTTCCGGTTTACTCCCAGGATGATGCTCGTCTTTGGCTTTTTTTCCTCTTCTTTAGCTTCTTCTTCGTACTGAGTGTATATATTCGAGGTAGAATCTAGGGATGAACGACAATGGAACGCACAGTTTTCCGTCTCACGGGGGCTGTTGACCCCCTTGAGTGACCCAACGAGAGACCAGAGGGCTGTAACGACACCTCTAGATCCGCGTGCGGCCCCATCCCCTATCTCGTTCTCCTCGCAACACTTTCTATCTCCCACGCTTTGACGAGGGTTCAAGATGGATACGAGGCAATATTTAGCCGGCATAAGGCCGATCTTTCTCTCTTTCTCTTTCTCTTGGATCGTCCTCCACTATTTTCTCGTAGCGAAACTTGTCCGAAAAGAAAAGTTTTCGCGGAGAAACGACGGTTCGGCGCAGAGGTGACGAGGGACTTTGGCTTTGATGTGCCTTTTTGGTCTGACTGCTCGAGAAGAGTTTCGTCCGAGAAGATCACAGAGAAGAGGGTGCAGTTTATCACCGAACTCTTATTTCTCTAGGCTCCTTTTTTTCATCTCGAGTTTGTTCACGTTCTGAGACACGAAGAACGAAGAAGAGCCATCGCGCCACCTCGAGAGCGTTTAATGATTAAATCGGGTCTATCATTTCACATTTTCGTTACGTCATTCGTACGTTTGCCTTATTGAATTTTAACGCAGAGGGATGGGAGAAAAATGAATATAAAACCAAGAATATCCGAGCATTGCGCCATAGGGGGTTGAACGTCGGGTAGCAGTGGACAAACGCAACGGAATGTATAAATTCGGGACGTTGAATTCTAATGGACGAGAAAGGGGGTGGGTCCGGTCAGAGACTGATGATCCGTAAACGAGTGGGCACCTAGTGGACCGAGAAAGATTTTTCGACGCGAACGGTCCGCTGACTTCTCCTCCAAAAAAAACTTTTACAACCATCCTCCCACTCTTTTCGCTCTGCATCGACCACTCTACATCCCCTACTCGGTTATTTCTTCCGCCCCCATAGCTTTCTCCCGTTCACATAGCGCGTCGGTATACATTAAAGTTCGTCGTGTCGGAAGTTTTCTTCCTGGTCGTCTCTACGACTGTTTATCCTTGGCGCGTCATTTCAATGGTGGAGAATAAACGAGAAAATGGAACAAGTATTGCACGTGCACAGTCTCGAGTCTACGTAGGTACTTTCGTTTTTTCGCTTCATTTCCACTCCCGTTTCTCGACTTCTTCGATAACTCTTTCACCGGCAAGAACTTAAAGTTGTTCTGGTCTCCAGAGGCAGAAAGAAAGAGAGAGAGAGAGAGAGAGAGAGAGGGATTGAATAAACGAAAAGAAATTTAGGTGCGACAGATCCAGCAACCTTTACGATTACTCTCGTTAACACCCCGAGCAAAGTGTTGGGACGACCGTGAAAAGGAATTAAATGTGTTACCTTTATTTGTTTATTCTTGAAATGTTTAAAGAGCAATTAAATTTTGATTTGACAAAATCTTCATTATCATTGTTGAAATAAATTCACGCTGAATTCATTATTTTGGTTTCTTTTTTCCAGTCTCCATGATTACTTTCGTTTCGCTCAAGTATTAAATCTTCTAATGGATTCGTAATTCGCCTGGTGTTAAATTAATGCGACGTTAAATTGTGCCGTACAATGAGATAATATGGCTTCGCTCGATGACCCGATAAGCTCGGGGGTCGCGTAGATACAGGTAGAATATGCGAGTTATACGATGCGAATATGCGAGGATCGAACGTCCTGATAGCATTCGCTGCTGTTACTGCCTCACGGCGTGGACGGGCGGACGAACCAAGTTCGCTTCGTTACCTCCTTGAATATTCAGGAGGGACAGACGCGTGCCCGCGGCTATTTCGCGGGGCTCAATATGTTTGGCAATATGGAGATAGATCCGTAAATATCGATGTCGCACGCGGGTAGCGCACCCTCGACGACCCCACCGCCACTCTATTCCTCTCGCTACACGATCCGTTGGTTCGTCACCGTCACTCTCGTTGCAAACACACGCGCGTACATACACAGCGCGAGCGAGCGAGCGAACGAGAGCGAGAGAGAGAGAGAGAGAATGGAAATATACCTCTGGTACATAAACCGAAGAACCTGACGATGGGAGCCAAATTAGGATTGGTGACGACCCATGATGGCATATCATCGGGATCGCCGCTATCGCGGCCTCCATTTTATTTTCCCTAAGAGCAATTTTATAACACGCCCGATACGCCGTGGCTCTTCCACGTGGAAACTGCTCTCCTGATTCGATTCAATCGCGTCGGCCACGCTTTTTCTTTTTCGTCCCGTTCCGTCGAGGGCGTCGGACCGAAGTGGGTAAAAAGAAGAAGAAGAAAAAAACAGAAACGGTCGAAGGAAACGAAAGTAACGTCATTTTGGGACGGGTCTGCGGCGACTACGTTATACGTCGTGTGTCCCGCTGGATGGAAGTACGGGAGAAAGTCAGGAGGCAATAAACTAATAATCCTCCGGTTCCCCAAAAGCACGCGCGACGGTCCGTCCAACAGCCCTCCCTCTTCCTTCGGGTTTCGAAGTATAGAATCGAGAGAGGATAACGCACCCGGTGCTTCTCTCCGGTAACATAGCGGAGAGAGGACGAAACTGGCTCTCTCGAGTTTGGTGATGTTAGTCATTCCCCTCCTCTTCCCCATCACCAGATATATCGGGGAGGCTATTCATATTAAAGTCCTTGGGGATTGGCCGGGATTGGTGCCGGGAAGCCGAGGGACAGGCACTTTCCACATTGAGAATCAGACTTCTGCTTAGAGAGAGAGTGAGAGAGACTTAGAAACGATCTCTATCCCCAAAAAAGGCCTCGGACCTTCCTAAAGATTCGAGCTTTCGCATAAGGCAAAATCGTTCTTCGTCGTTTTACCTCCTTGTGCTCTCCATACTTCTTCCATCGCTGCTAATGCTTAGAGATGCGCGAGAGAATATGCGACAACGATGACTGAGATGGAGTCAAAAAGAAAGAAAGGGAAAAGGGATGAGCGAGAGCGAGTGAGAGAGTAAGCGAATACCGGAAGGCAGTCTTGGCTCCGCGCGACATCAGAAAGGCAGAAAGGCAATTCTTCGGGCTGGCTTATCGCTTGAGAACAGGCACGCTTCTTCCATTCTTTCTTTCTCTCCGTCTAACTCGCTCTGTCCCTCTCTTTCTCTCTCGCCCCCTCTCTATATTTCTCTTTTGCCAGGATTCCGCTCTCGGTTATTCCGAGTTCCTTCCGTTTCTCTCAGTCTCATCTTTCGTTCCTCGAACATATACAGAATGCCACCCTCTCGTTTAACCCTCGGCATTTCTCATCGCTCTCGTCACTTCATTCGTCCAAGGCGACCCACGAACGGCCAAGAAGACGACTGATGCAGCCCAAAAAATAGCGCCAAAGTCCCCCAACTTTGCTGTCCTTGCTTCTTTGAAAGCCAGGACCGGATTAAGCACGCTACCCTTTTCTTTCGAACTCACTCCCTGCTTTTGTACAAGGATTTCATCCCTCGTCAGCCTTACGCTTGACTGACAATGAGAGACCATGAAGGAGACGCTATAAAAAATTGCGATTGCTTATGCCCCTTCTGTATTCTGAAATAAATAGCGTCCTATTAAAAATTAATCATTTTATTTTTCCACCAGAAAACGCTTTTCGAATGATACTTTCTTATAACGAGACCTTGATATTCGTCGCGTTTTATTTCGACATTAACTACGATTTTTATGTTTATACTGTTCACAATCCTCAGAAATTTCAAATTAAGACGGAATACGATTGTTTCGTATTTTCACCGGGATATCGAGAAACAGAGTTTTTCTTTCCGTTTTCGATTAAATCAATTGTTCCTCTTTATCGCTCTTGAACTCGACCTCGGAAATGAAGAGAAAGGACCAATTAACAAGGCCCGATCCTGCTAATTGTGAGACCGAGCATTCACAGCTGTTCTTCTGAAACAAGGCAACACCCTTCCCCGCAACACCATCGTTTCCACCGGCTTTTCTCATTCACCCGTCTATCTCTGTCTCGGTATCCTACCATTTTCGATTCGACGGGGCACGGTCTTTTCGAGCCAGGGTACCCGCGTCTCGTTTCGTAACGGGGGCGAAAGCGGGGCTCAGTAAGACGGAGCGAGAGAGAGAGAGAGAGAGAGAGAGAGAGAGAGAGACTTTATGAAACGATTCGCTGGTTCGGACGGCTTCTAGAGAATACGGCAAAGGTACTCGAGAAGGGCGAGCCTTGAAGAGAAGAACCCCTCTCCTTCGTGGTAGATTCTCTCTCGCTCTCCCCGCTTCTCGCGAAGCGGGAGATTTCGTAATCTTGCGCTACCGACGGCGAGAGAAAACGAAAGATAGAGTGAAAGAGAGAGAGAGAGAGAGAGAGAGAGGGAGAGAGAGGAAGAAAGACTGGCTCGAGGACTTTTCACGAGAGGCTCAAACCCACGTACCACCCGTTTGCCTAATGAATTTCACTGGTATATAACGTGAAAATGGGAATTTATGTCTCGAGGGCACTGGAAAGGGATCTTTTTCAGGAGCAAAGTCCTAGGCCTCGACGCGAGGGGGCATCAGTTGGCAAAACTGCGCAAGTGGATATCTCTTACACGTAATATCTCCGCGGAGTACCCGACATTTTAAAGAACAATGTTCGCGTAGATGTGGGAGGTTTGTGAAATCTTCCTCAAAGGGACACAGCGCAAAGGTAAATCGGGCTGAAGATTGCGATAGAAATTGCTTTAGTCGAGTTATACGCCACATGCCACCTGCATTTCACCCCGTTGGCAGTGGCTCTTCGTGCCCCGACCGTCCTCTGCTCTTTCACGACACTCCCAAACTAATTCTTCGACGAAGTGGTGAAACGCTACGATCAGCACCCCGTTACCGTTCAACTTCTCGCTAGTTACGAAAGTGCGAGTTTCAACGATCGCCGGGTGAACTCTCGCTGCGATTCACCTCCAACGAAACTTCTTACTCTCGGTAAGATGCGAACCAACGTTTCATCTACATCCCCACCGCGCTTGCGAATAAATCATGTGCAGAGGGGGTTGAAATCGAAAAGAAGTTTATAGACGAGCGAAATCGAGAACGAAGTATTTCTCTGTACATCGAGCACGGTATATCGTGTGTGCAATCTACGAGAGAAGTGTTGCAAAAGCAGTCTACCGACAAGGCTAGAGCTCAGACGGTGGAGCGTGGAACGTTTTCCCTCGAGTTCTCTTGCGTACCTGAAATAGAGAGCGAAAGAGGGAGAGAGACAGAGAGAGAGAAAGCTCCTTCTGTTGCACTCTCGGCAATTATTAGTGGAGTTTCCTCTAATTAACTAATGCACTTGTCGCGTCCCGAACGTTGAGGCGTCCGATTGAAGGAAAGACGAAGACGACGACGAAGCCGCCGACGAGAACGGGAACGACTACGTCGTCGTCGTATTTGTCCCCGAGCATCGACGCGTCTCAGTTCTCGCTCTATACTTCTCTCCCTCTCGCTATGGTATATTTATACGTATACATCCGTATACCATAAAGCTTATACACACATGTATGTGTATATGTTCGTGAACACTCTGGTTCGAATGTAGGCTTTTGCCTGCTTCGCTTCTCTATGTCGTTCATGGGCTCTCTCTTCAGTATTTCTCGCATCTCCCTCAGCGCGAGCGTAAGCACGGAGGCGCGGCACAGCCCCGGGGGGGTCACCGAGTAATTGGTTTCATTCCCAAGGAGGCAGACTCCGGGAGACTCGCTTTCCATCTCGCTTTTCTCCCAACGTTCGCTCTCTCCCTCTCTCACACTCTCTCTCTCTCTTACCCCCACTCTCTTACCTTTTCTCAGAGCCGAACATCCTGGGACTATGCAACATGGCTATACGTGTTCCCGGGTTCGCCAAAACCGTAGCGTCTTTCTCTATCTGTCTCTCTCTCTCTCTCTCTCTCCGTTCCGCACTCACCGTACGGCGTTGTTCTATATTAGTGTATACACATATCCCACAGTTGCATCATTTGCCCGAGGCTCCATGCGCGGCCACGACTAAGTAACGCATTTTCCGGAATAATTATGCAGATGAAGCTGTTAGTTATGATAACGTGGTCCCAGGTAGATCCGGACCAGCATGAGATGCTTTCCGGTACGTTGTAGCGAGTCACCGTGTGGTTAACACTGACACACGAGAGAAACGGCTACGTCTGGTTATCTTCAACGGTGCAACACCGTTGAGGAGTAAACGCTGTCACTGCCGCCAGTTTTAACACGGCGATGTTGCTATGGCATCTTCTCTAAGGACAATCTTCCGGTAGGTTGGAATAAGAGTCAGAGAAATTTAACGAAGATACGCCCAGTTCCCTCACACTACGTAACTTTCGGTCCATTTTTAGGTCGAGAATCTTTGGAAAACCAAATGTAAACAGATCCAATAGGCTTGAAGAAAATCGGATGTACATTTTTATACAGTCCTGTCTTTTTCTCCGGAAAAGTGCCGAGCAAGGCGAATAAATATTGCGACGAAAAAGAAATAAACGATCGTTGTTCGAAACGAGAAGTGACATTTATGCTTTAGCGATTTTTTTTCTCGTCCGACATTCGTCACGTGAGAGCGTACTGAAACTAAAAACACACGTACAGACGCGAGGTAAACAGTACGTTCGACAAATAACGCGTTGGAAGATGGGATAGCATGAAAACAAGTGGTAAAAAGCAGCCAGAACGCGACGAGATGGTCGTTTCTTTTTTTGAAAGCTTTGACAACCATCCACTCGTGTCTGCGTCGCATTTTTAAATGGTAACGGCTTTGCCCTCCGATTAAATCAGACATGTCGTAAACTCGATGCGACGCCTGTAACAACGTCGGTAAAGTTGAAGAAAAAAAAAACAGCACGAAACCCGACTGTTTTTTCGCGTCTGTTTCTTGTTTTAATTGCCGTGTACTCCGACGTTAAAAAAGACGATAATGTGTTGTGTACCGTCGCGATGGTTCGCCGTGAGAAATTGTGTTGGGTGATACGATCGAAACAACGGAATACATTTAGAATTGTCACCTAATTGTGGACAATATTCGTAGATCCTGATGAAGCTTTCGCCGCGAACGAATTTTCGTGCGCAACATAACACCGCGATTTGAGATGCGCTTCATTCGGTTCGTGTGTACGCGAAACAAAACGATGGAACGCAGCGGGAGAGAGCCAAAGAGACATCTATACGTGTTTTGTATAGAGGGAGGATAGCGAGTAGTGAAGAAACCTCATTGTCGAATATAGAACGGATGAGGGACGGCAGAAACGTGCTGACTGTACAAACGCTGCATGTGGTTCGGTATATATGCGTGGAATCGCGTTGAATTGCCCGCTCACGTGGAAGCTCTAGCCCTGACGTGACGTCGGATACCGGGGATCATTTGTTTCAATTATTGTAAGTCACGTATCGTTTGTCGTGTTTGTAGCCGCGCAGTAATTTAATTAGCTACCCCTCGCCGCGCACTGTTCTCCTCCTCCCTCTCTCTCGCCAACGCCTCCCCGTGATAAAGCATTGTGTGTGCTTCGCTTATTCGCTGATACTGCCGCTGAATGGTATAGCTATACGCGATAGAACGAACCGCGGCACGCGATGCCTTCGAGAATTCCAGCCCGCACCTCGCCGCCACCACTATTAGTCTATTGGTTCTGTTATTCACGTTTTTTTTTTATATTGTATATTTTTATATAATTTTTTTAACCTATAGCCAACATCGCGTTCGGCCCAGCCGCAAGAATTTCTCGGATAAATTTCTCAAATTCACGCGGAAGTACCGATTTATCCGGTTTATCAAACCTCGTTGAAAAATACGGCTAATACTCATACGTCACGCGTAACACACCTACACGTCGAATGAGGGAAAACGCGTACGAGCGCATTCTTTTTTTTTCGGGTGGAAGCCAGGAAAACTTGGCAGCGGGAGATGATGTGTCACGTTCAAGGGATAATTGATAAGCCCTATGACGACAGTGACCGAACATCGGCAATTCGTATCCCACTAAGTCCTCTTGCTATCTCAACATTTCCGCTCATGAGAGCTTTGCGTCATTTCTATATTACTCAGCTACTTCGTTCCTCCCTCCATGGTTCGTCGACTCTTTTCGCGACGCGACCGATGTTTTATTGCGCACTCGATCCTTCTTACGGGCTCCACCCGTGCCGCTAGTCTTCGAGTTCGAGCTTTATCTTGATGGTCGTCCCATTTCACCGGGTACACGCAGTCGTGTAATCCATTTTTTCTTCGGTCGAATAACAGCCCGATATATTTATGGATCATGCGCTATTTCAATGACCACAGGGACTATCCGAGGGTCGGAATGAAATTCGGATTGGAAAATTTGGTTTTCCTTCCCGGTGGCGACGTTTCTCGCCTGTGAGACGAATCCTGAATCGAAAGGCTGGTTTTGTACGGCATGGAAAACTCGATGTTCCATGAAAGAAGTACAGGCTGAAATGGCCAAGAACGGGTAGAAAAAGTCGTGGGTAAATTTTCTTTTCTAGGTGATTTACAGCTCTCGAGGTCTCCTCCAACGGGATGAAGTTTCGCGGATACTTACTTATACTCCCAGGACCTACGTTTCACTCTTACGAGTCTCTTTCTTTCTTCCCTTTGTACACATGTATGTAAGAACTCACAAGTGAGTAGACCAGGGCCGGATTGTCGGAAGAAGTCTCTCTCACTCCTTCTCTTCGGGTGTAGATGCGAACTCTCGCTGAGCACCACCCAAGAGAGAGAGAGAGAGAGAGGGACAGAGACAGGGAGCGAACAAGAGGGACGGGGAGAGACGCGAAACTTTTGCTCCTGGTTACTCTCGGGGCCCAGGGTCCGAACGTGACCGATCCGTTATCCCGCGGGAACCCCCTCAGATTTCCCCGGATAATAATACTTCTCTCTTACAGCTCACGGGGGTGTACGGATGATTCCGGACTAGTATGCACGCCTTGGTTTCCGACTTTCATCTCCCGTTACAATATCAACGAGACTTCTACCATCGACTGCAGCAGTATTGGTGCGACGAAAAAAAAAAGAATCTATGCGTAGAGAGTTTGTTATCGATACTTTTTCTTCGATAAAATACAACATCGATGTCACCTCTAACCTAACGTCACCTGTTTTCTCTATTCCCGACTTCCGAACGGATATTCGACAGTCGTAGAATCACAGGTTACCGCATTTTCACCTACGTAGTTTTGGATCCAGGAACTTCCGAGAGTACGAACGAATGTCATAGAGCGTTTGCTGAACGAGTTTAAAATTGTTTATTATATAAAAATTTAGTAACGAATTGGTTAACAAATATCCAGTTAGTTTGAGGAGCTCGAAGTGGATGTTTCTCCTCTCACTGTGCCGTGTGAACTGATGAAGAATTTTTACATTTTTGCGTTGTACTTGTAAGTTCGAAAATTTCTAGGGGTAGAAGAGCCTGTGTCGGGGTGGGGATGACTGTCGCTTGATATTTTAATTTCGTACCGTTAAAGGATTCGGAAAAACTGCGTGGGCAATCTAAAACAGCCTTTGTATTGAAAAAAACCCGAAGTGGCAATAAAACATCTGGTGCACACTCGGTCAATCCTTTTTACTCGGCACGAAATTTGCCAATGAGTCATCTTCCCCACTCGAAACTTTCCGACTTAGGATGATAAAAAATATTTTATATTTTTAAGCTTGAAAAATCCCAAAACACCACGTATTACTCGGCAACGGCGGTCATGGCGAAATTCCACAGAAAGGAACACTATCTTTAACCTTTATTTTCCATTGAATTTTCTCTTGTTTGTCGAGACGCGACATCACCCACGATCAAGAAATGGTAGAGAATTTATTTCAGCTCAACTTTACATTCCCGACCAGAATTTACATTGTCGCTTCAACCTATTTCTCCAAGGCGGAATGATCTACCTCCGGAAGTGTCTTTCAAGGTAAAAACTGTCCCGTTTTGTTAACAGCTATATCCGTGTATTTTCATGTTTTCCTGCACGACGTCTCTCCGTCTCGTTCTCGAGAGTGTCATACTTCCTTACAGAAATCCTATTTCGTTCCTACCCACCATACTGGCTAGCAGCCCCTCGGCGAAAAGACGCGTCCTCACCTGATGTCGGTATCCCCCTGGTACAGGCAACAGCAGCACCGCCACGCAGCGAGTAATGGATCGACCAAACAGTACACGAGTAAAGCATGTTTTCCGTCCTGGTGACACGACACTCTTTCTTGTCCTCTTTTCGGCCCCTAGCTTCACCAGACTCCTACGCTCTTTTCTCTCCCCGGGCTCTACGTCGTCTCGCACTTCATTCCGTTCGCTGTTCGGCTTCACCCACCCTCCTCACGGCCTTTCCATCGAAATGGAATTTTTGAGAGATTCGTGTTACGAGCGTCGTAGACCCTCGCGTGTCCTTCAACGTTTATGATACACTGACACTATTCGCGTATATTATCCTTGTTCCCTTACTCGCTCGCTTGCATCGCGCGATGGTGTGTACTATTCCACTACTATCACCATGACTCCAGTGAAGCTTCGCTATATTTCGACAAACAATTTTCAAGAGTAACGCGGATGGTCTCGCAACATTTTTCTCGTGATAACCGTTCGTCGCCCTCGTTTTTCTACTCTCCCTCTCCTCGCTTCCTCTCAATTTCATCCCTTAATCGCAAGAGTGGACATCCAGTAATTTTCGTTCTCCTGTCCTGAAGAAACTTACTCAAACATCTCTGAAGCTTGTGATTATATACTTATATCGCGATGTTGGATGTTTAAAATTGTTCGTGAGTGTGGAGTACGTTGAGCTAACAGCACCCTGTAACATAAGGGGTGCCAAGTTGAAATCGATTGACGGTGACCGATCAGATGACGATTTGATCGATGGGCTTATTCGCGTCAGCTATAACCTGTCGAACTACGATTGCATCGCATATGGCGATCAGCCGATGTCAGAAACTTATGGCGTTTCATCAACGATACAGCGTGCTACGTATTACACCATTCTGAGTGCAAAGTCGACATTGCGCAGCATGAAATAAGCGTCTTTATTCGTATAACGTTGGTCAAAAGTTTGCGTTCACTCGACCGCGCTATGAGCGATAGCTACGAGCTTCACCTCCTCCCTCCTCTCTTCGCACCCTTCGCAACCTCCTTGTGCTACCCACGATTCAATTTCTCGATACTTTGGCCAGCATCGTATACTTTCAACCATACTCGCTCTCGTTCTGTACGAATACCCCACAAACGAACAGAAAAATAGAAACAACGTGAAAGTTGCAATCTGAGCAAAAGCTTCTCGGCGATGATATCATCTTTATGGGCTTTATGGTGGAGCTGACAACATTGCGTGATCGATATATAGCAAGAATATTAGTTTCATCGATCTCGAAACGAAAAATATCGGCTGATACAACAATGTGTCGGTCGGTGTAGCCCACAAAATATGATTTTTCTCAGGTAGGCACAGTAAACCTCTGCTATATTTATATATAGTTATTGCAGAGCTGTATATATATATATATACATGCGACGGCCATCGTCGTTAGTATATAAATAAAACGAAAAAAGGAAAAAGAAAAGAAAATGCTGAGCGCGTCCGGGTATACGAGTTCGTATCGGCGAGAGGCTATGCTCGCGCGGACGTCTGTTATACATTTTTTACGAGCTTACCGAGCGACCATTCGCTCACGGATATCAACGTTGTATCGCCATTATTGTGGTATTACCATTAAAGAGACGGAGGTACTTTCTATGTGTAGGTATATGTGTCTATGTGTGCGTATGCGACGTGTCAGTAACACGACTGTACGGATCCCCCGATAGGCGGACGGAAATGATAATAGTCTTTCGCTCGCGTGTTCCTTCACCTAGGATAGGGAGAAAATAATGTTTGCCGTTTTATATTACGATCAAATTTATACGTTAAATAAATATGTATTCGTGGTACGATAATGACACGTTCTTTTTTTTAATACTTAAAGCGATACGTCTAAATGAAATTTTATTAGAGACGAAAGATATGGCGATTAAATTGAAACGAAACAAACATTTCACGGAACTCGTGCGTTCGTAAATAAATAAAATAGACGAATTAGAACGAACGTATATTTTTAGTGGAAACCAAATTCAGATCGTGGCTGAATTTTTTTAATTCCTCGAATTGATCGTTAACGCGTGCCTAAAAAAAGATCGACGAAGCCAGTGGCTTTTTGTCCAGGGCTTCTGACTCACCGAGCACGGCGTTCTTGATCATCTATACTTTATTCTCAACCATCGATTCGGTACTCTAGCCCTCTCTCTCTCTCTCTCTCTCTCTCTCACTAGTGGGCCGCATAATCTTGTGACACGGGGTGTTTTTTTCATCCCACCCCATTACGCGAGGGGCTTCGAGGCATCCATGCACGTGTCCCCAATCTAACACGTTTCTTTTTTTTTTTAAATCGAGATTTTCGAAGGTTTCACAGGGTCTGGTGAGGATTATCTCGAATTCGACGACGCAGAATCGTTCCAAGGTGCGGACTATAACGTACCGTTACGGCGTATCTTATCTCGGCCCGGGACACTTTCTCTCATTTTCGGCAACAACAGCTGGCTCGAGGCGGGATAATAGGGCTATTAATCATTCAAACGTCTTTCGATCTTCGAAAGCCGGTTCTCTCATTCGCCAAGAACATATAGAGGAGTACCGAAGAACGGCGTCGTCATCTAATGTCGAACTATGGCGAGTTACAACGATCGCGCCATAAATGTACTCCGTTTGCTCCTGGGGCTGTTCTATCGTATACGTAATAACACGACGGGCAAACGTAAAAGGGGGTGAGGGGTTTTAGGTTAGCTTTATCGTAACCTATACAACCCAAGCGCTCGGTGGTAACGATGGCCTTCTGTTCACCGGACCCTTTCTCCGCCTCGCTATCCTTGGGGGTTATTACCGGTGCGAAACGATATCGGCAAACCCCGAGCGCCTCTACACACCTCAGTCACGCACGATACTTGAGAACGCCACCCTGTGCGCGTGCGGTCTGCTCCTCGAGCCAAGAGGGTTCTGGTTTTTCTCGCGAGAATCGCGCGCGTTGCCGAGTCTCGACTGTTTCACGATGCAAGCCCTCGGTTTACTCATGGCGTACTGTAAAATTACCTTGCAAGTCATACCAGTCTGCCCGAGACACAGGAAGAGAGAGAGAGAGAGAAGGAGGGAAAGAGATGCTATCTCCCGATTGCACGGCATCTCATCGTTGTAAAAGCCTCGCGAGCTTAACCATCCCTTATTTCAAGCAAACACGATTTTCCGTTGAAAAGAAGAAAAAAAAGCGGCTGGATCGTCAACGAGTGCGGCGAACGGTCTTTCGACTAATGCGATTTTCCTGCATAACCGACAGGTTTATTCAAAACGAAATATACACAGGATGTAGGAATATTTCATCTCAAAGCCACGAAGGTGAACGAGCGATTTGTCTGTCTCTTTCTCCTGTCCCATCTCTCTCGACATCTCGGGATCCTCCTGGTCGCGCGGATTAAAGAGTAATTTTGCCGCTTGGCTTATGCGACGCGTAATTGCATTGTTACAACCCTTACATGTATATAGGGTATAGGAGCGATGTTACAGAATGATATTATACCGGTGGCTGCGTCGAGGACGACGACGACAACGACGCCGACGATGCTGAGGTAAATGAAGGGGTTGGTAGAGCGCCGAGGGTAGTTATCCCAGACTTAAGGACCTACACGCAGCTCCTATCTGGAGAATAACCCACGACGGAGAAAGGTTTTAGTGGAAATTTTGTGTAGGCTCGCCTGTTGGGTTCTCGTTGACGCCATCGCGTCACGACCCTTTACACACCCTTATTGGCCCGTGCACTACCGTTTCTACTTATTTACACCGCTAACGTCGTTCTATTACTCGATACAAGCCTAAATCCATATCGTATCTTCTTCCAGCGCATACGAGATTTTCATGCTTCCGTAGTTCCTCCCTTACGGACAATTAATTCGAGGTTTTAATAGAACAGAAACGCGACGATGTACAAGCCTTATATTGCGTAGCGTGAGAGGCTCTGACATTTGCAAGCTCTGGCGATGGCTGGGCGAGGGGGAGGCTCCAGTTCTGTACTGCTTTTCCAGCCGGTCACCCTCGTCGTTGTCCGCGTCGCCCTTCGGACCTGAGCCGCAACGGAACATGATTCGATTATCGGACGAACTTCGTGACGTTCTTTGGTGGTCGGGTATCCGGTTTTCATCGAGCAGCCATACCCTCTCCCAGTCCTCCCTCTCTCCCTCCCTCTGTCTCCCACTCGGCCTCTCTTTTCCTCTCGTGCTGATTCTATTTATCTCTCTGTATCTCCCTTTCGTCCCCTTACTCCCGGTGTACACCATTGCTCTATAGGCTTCCTCCATCCTATCTCCGATCTGTTCACCAATCCCCGTACCAAGCTTTTCCCAATACTGGACACTACTCTCGCTGCCGCCGGGGTGTCCAGCTCTCTCGTTCGTTCTCGACAGCCTCCCAAGTCCTTGGGCGCGCATGTACTTCGACCGGGTTATAGAAGCTTCGAACACTCTTCCTCCCGCGACAAACCCCGCACCACCGCGCACAACTCACCCGACTACGATCCTATTCAGCCGAGCCTCGAACACCGTAATCCGGTATGAATACGGTAATTAAAGGCCAGTCTCTCGTTTGCGGCTATTCGTGAGATTCAACGTAGCAGCAGGTCAATATACTCGTGTGTGTTTGCGTGTGTGTGTGTGTTTTGCGCGTATTCATGTGCAAGAACGATATTACGTAGACCGTGAGGTAAGTCCGGATGTATGTGTATATTAGCGAGGATGGAAAATACACGGTGTATACGCGCATGTACACTAGGACTTTGCCCCCTCGAAAGATCGAGCGGCTCCTAGCTCGAACGGTTCTCTTTCTCGCGACTGCCACGTCGTATCTCGACGTTGGTCCACTTTCGACGCGATTCATCTCCTCCCAGGATCTTCAATCATTCGGCACTCGGTAATCCGAGTACTCTTCATGCGAGTCGGTTCGATATCAAACGATATTGCGCGGCTAGAGCTCGACGTCCATAGTCAGTTACAAGAGGGTTGACTGGTCCATATCGTCTTTTAGTCTCTCTCGAGGGAAAAAACGGAAGCAGTGGGATATTTTTATTTTCATTTTTCGTATCGCCCAAGGCGTTTTAACCAATATCGTGGAATAGAAGCGAACGACCTTTCCGATCGGCCGCGAACTCTCTCATTTTCGTGACAAAACATTGTTGGGAGGGGGAGGTGAAACTCGGGGGTTAACTTTTAACGCTGCCCCGATGCACAATATTATTTACATATGTATAAGAATACAAACGACTCGTTTAGAAGTCTTAGGACAAAGTTTTCAGACGGATACGACAGAGGCGTGTACACATGGATGAACGAAAAAAAAGTTGAATTTTTATTCTCTTTCAGGATGCAACGTGGATTGACCCTCTTTTTCCAGGCTTCGCATCACGTTCTACTTTTATTTTATCGCTTCGAAGCTGCCGTTAGGTCGCGGGATGACTAATCGATCCGCGTCGAACCCTCCAGAGTACGTAGAGTGCACCGAAGTTGAGAGGAAAAAAAATGAAAACTTATCCCAACTTTATCGTTGGAAAAGAGAGGGAGAGAAAGTGAGAGATGAAGAACAGAAATACGAAGAGGTGTGTTATTATAGTACGGTGAATTTCGTTCACATCCTCTCCCTGTAAAAAGTCTTTCGGCGTTCCGATAAAAATTTAATTTCCGTGCCAGATATGAAGCACACGGGCAAAGAACACCGGAGGGAAGTATACGATATATATAGATTGCAGTGAGCTAACTCCGGCAAGACTGTCGAGAAAACTCCTTTGCGAGGCTTAATGTACGGGTGGCTTTTCATTTTCACACCCTCCATATCTCGCGTGCAAACCGAATCTCGAGCGTGCGAGTGTGAAGGAATGAGAGAGAGAGAGAGAGAGAGAGATGAGAGAGAGAGACCGAGTATACTATATATGAGGTATGGTTACGGAGGGGTATATGACGAGGCGGATGCGGTCCACCACCCTCGGTGAATTCCCTGCTCGAGCCTCCAAGCACGTTTCGCATTATAGCCCAGGGTGAGCTGCTCGGGTCGTGCCCGTGCCTCAACGCCGAACTCGTTCCCGTGTACCATGTGTATATATATTCCCGTTCGCAGTTTCGCACCAATCCCGCACACCTCTCGCCCCGAGCTCGAATCCCATGCAATATACCACCAGACGCCTATCAGCGGGCGAACCCACGAAATTGTTACGCGTTCATATACACATACATATGCTCATACACACACGCGGCCACACACATGTATATGTATATATGTATATACCCATACATATGTGTACAGTAGTATCGAGAGTGAAAAGGACGTTCGCAGTGACAAAACCAGAACCGCATCACCGCTACCACATTGCGCGAAAAGAGGAACAATGCCCGTCGCTGATGCCAGGAATGAGAGCCTTGGCTACGATGACGAATTCCAGAGCGAGCACAACTCCGGAAACATACCGGGGACGGATATTTCGAGGATTAGTCGAGATTGTCTATTGGCTCCGTGAGCTGTCAAATTTTGGCAGAAAAATTTCGAAATTAGTTTTTCCGAGGCTTACTTTCTTTCTCCCTGTCGTATTTTCGTCCAATTTCGGAACGAGGTCACCCCATAAACGCAATAATGGAAGTGAGATTAGTCGTGTGCCGGGCTAGTTTTTTTTTTCGAGCGTCCGATTGTACTCGTAAAATGAACAAGATCTCTCACAAATAAGATACCAAAAGGTCGTAGAAGACTTTGCCTGACCCTAGGAAAAGCTCGAAGGTTTCAGTAGCGAGTAAACTCGAAAAAAACTCCGCAACAGATCTTGACGAGAGCAATATAAATATATTTGTCATACGTCCGCCCGTCTTGCGTTAGCAATTCGTCGTAGTATTACTGGCAAAGAAGCCAACAATGCTGGAGTAGACCTCGGGCTTCACGAGCGACTCAGCTCCCTACCACTCCCTTTTATTTTCCTTTCAGGTTTCTTCACGCATATCGTGTTCTCCATATTCCACGAGAGCAATCCGGAGAAAGAAATACGCGGATAGGACAGATATAGAAACTGTGGAGCAGCAACTGACTGCTTGAGGTTAGTTTCTAAGGAAACCCTGAAAAAGGAAGAGAGAGCGAGAGAGAGAGAGAGAGAGAGAGAGAGAGAGAGAGAATGAGCGCGTGAAAGAGAGAGGGAGAGAAAGAGAAAGAGAAAGAGAGCAACAGCAATAAGCTTGCCGGGGCCATTCGACTTGAAGTAACAATATTTCTTATTGCCTCGAAACCAGGGACCTGTAGTGAAGGTCGAGTCGACAGCGAGACTATGAGGTTGAACGTGAAGAGCGGAAAAGTGGAGAAAGACGAAGAGTGAGCCCCGAAGGCACAGGCTGTGGCCTGACGTTCAGTGTCTTATACCACTCTAACAAACCCTCTGTTCCCTCTCTTCTCTCTCTACTTTTCTCTCTCCACTGATGGAACTAGTACGGGTATAACGGTCTCTTCCACGACAATATATACCCACAGATGATAACCTCGCGTCTACCTCATCCCCATCTCTTTCTCTCTCTCTCTCTCTCTCTCTCGTCTATGTGATTTCCGTTTCTTCCGTTACTGCTGTATACACGGTTATACCCTTCGGTCTATTTATTTTCACGAGTGCATCCGCCGACTCGTCACCGAGCAATCGTACAGATACGATCCTTGGTCGCTCACCCCTCGAATCAAATAATACCGGTTATTATTGCACCCTCGACTTTGTTTCGCAGATCGGACGGTAAGTTCATGCGTGCGGAAAGGACTCGAAGACGAAATGGCTCTCTTCGTCCTCCCGGTGTAAAATGACTGTGGGGGTTGCAACGGCGATAAGAGAGACAGCCGCAATTTCCAACCCTTTCGAGCGCTATACGTATAACACGCTCGACGATATGTTCCATGACTGCATGCCACTCGAGGGAACGCTTATACTCTTCGTCGTATGTGTGAGCATCGCGTCCAAGACTATATCGGTACCGTCGTACCGTGAGATATATCTGCAAAATACGCCCAGGAAGAAGATATTCCATCCCCTATAAGTGTTGTTACGATGCGGGGCCCCTGCTTCTCAACTTATTCGTTCTATCTACTGGAACTACGCGCGACTAGAATACACACTGTAACGTATATATTGCACGGTTATTATACACATATATCGTGAAGCTACATGCGGAAAGTATACACTCGTGTATACCGTTACTACGTTAGCATACATCCGCGCAATAACGTTCGGGCGATCACCCGGTTGAAACTCCTTCATCCTTCCGCTCTCTTCTTCGAGAATATCTACACGTTGCATAAATTCGAACAGGGGCCGTGGTATACCCTTTACATGAATTTCTCGAAAGAGCACAAATATATATATATGGATATGTATATAAACATACTATATAGATGTATGTGTTGCGTGTATGCGAAGGGTTGGTTTGTTGGTGCGCGGTTACGGGTAGAAACTGTGCGGATCGAGAAAGTTGCTTTCGCATAGATGGGGCACAAGCAAGATTACTGTTGCAAATGGAAATTAGCCTCGGAAGTCGCGCACATTTTCGCCATACTGTGTAATATTAATAAAGGTCGCGCTAAGTAATAAAAAAAAACAATTCTAAAGAGGCGCCTTTGATTTAGATTTTTTGGAAAATTACTTTTTAAATTGTATATCGTGTAATGGGGATGAAATTGGGCGAGAATACAAATTTTTTTACATTGGAGGTATTGACATAGCTATTAACAAACGCGAACGAGTACAAAAAAAAGTCGATGGAGCAACGTAGCGTGCTTGGCTTCCCGCGAGCCCGAGGGCGTGTGCGATTTCAACCCTCTCCCCTCCCCCGCTACCGACTACCCCTACGCTGGCTTGACAATGGGCGTGGATATTGGATTCCCTTTCGACCCTCCGGAGAAAAAAAAGAGCGTAGGGATTGAATCTGATGCTGGCAGGACATCCACATGGAGTCCCACATGTACACGACTATAGTGATTTGTGCATGCCAATGACATCTGTCAATATCTTGAACGCGAGCTTCCTATGAATCTATTTCTTTTTTTTACAAATCGTACAACACGCATTTTATAATACACAGCCGAATCAACAAAAAGACATTGATAAGATGATTTGATTAATACATGGAACTTTCGTAGATGCCAGATTAAATGTATGTATCGATATTCGGGCCATTGTAGAGGAAAACGATCAGGCTTCCTTCGCAGCGTCTGATCGCTACAGGGCATGAAGAAGTATTAAGAGAAGCGGGCAACTTTGATCGAATCGCCGTGCGCCTATTCTGTCTGAAATATTCAGCGAATGTATCGATTCTACGAATAGGTATTTCGTGACGCCCGGGGCTCTCAAGGAATTTAATAATCCAGCATCGGAATCTTTCTGGGCTGTGTATGTGTGCGTGGGGGGGTGCGCGTGCTGTTGCAGTATACTGCTAGCCCCTCCGACCTCTCACCCCCTCCCCCGCTCTCCTTCTCTTTTCCTTCATCGTCCTTTTCTTTCTTGTACTTGTTCTTCTTCCTGTTCTTCATGTTCTTCTTGTTCGTCTTTTTCTTCTCTAGCAAATAGGCCCCTCAACCCTCGTCCATATCTTACGTCCCACACCGTGCGATACGGCCATAGCCCGATCGATAAATAAATCAGACGCTCGTGAGTAATCGCTCGAGGGAGAAGAGAAGCAGCGCCACCACCATCACCATCTTAACAGTACCAAGAAGTATGGTCATAGCGGAGTAGCGAGATTCCGCTACATTCGTGCCGTTCACCCTCGTTCTAGAATCTTCGTGTGCCCAGCTACGACAGTCGAGATATTTCACTCTCGCCACGTTCCTCTCTCGTGGCTTTCCACGAGTAAGCGAGATACCGGGCGAGGAATATATAAATTGCTGGATAAACAATCGTTAATATTTCAATGGAAGGGTCGGTGAGACTGTGAGAAATAGGGGGAAAACCTCCAGCCTCGAGGCCGTTTGTTTGCCGAATCAACCACGTCGCCGTGTGAGAATAAAGTCTGAGGAGACAAGATTAAAGCCGTCGAGGAGTTTGTCAGTCGAACCAATTTTCGATTTATCCGTCAATTTTTTTATTCCCGTTTAAAAATTCAAAAATCGTTTCTCTCTTGCGACAAGAAGAACATGGAATTATTATAAATTTTATAGCTGTTGAATAAAAATCGTTACATTACGACAAACAGTGTGATACGCGATGAGTTCTCGTGTTTTGTCCAGAGTGACGACAATCTCTGATGGAACGAGAGAGAAAGGAGGAATGAGAGAGAGAGAGAGAGAGAGAGAAAGGCGAGTCTTTCGGCAAAGTCCATTAAGGCTGGACCACGCAGCCTGGGCGACCCGAGGACACTGATACGCCATTTGGTCGCATCCCTCGGGAACTGGCGGGGCGACGGGTTCATCGAGGATGTTTAGATCGTTCTTAGGACCCGTGCATCATTGATAACGTTCTCTGGAGAAAGGATCGGTACAAGTAAGCTATACATTTCACTGATGTTGAGTGTGACGAAGAGTGAACCTCGTGGTTGACATCATTCACGGTATCGAGAGAAAGACCTGTGACTCCAACCGCCGAGGGTGACCCGTCAACCGAAAGGCCCGTGTGACATTACTTATGCATGCTGCGCTGGAGAACCGGAAGCCGGAAGGCTTTTTATTCCTGGGATTGAGTAAGAGGATACGCATCACATGCTTTTAACGGATCGCAACTCATTTTCAAGTTGCTCCATCGACGAAAGAGTATTTTCAACGAAGATAAAAAAAGAAACCTTGGCGAAAAGAAACGAGAATTGCGTATTTTGGTCTTGTAAAGATCGTGATTCATCCGTGAAAAGGGTCAAGACTGATAAAGTCTCGAATAAATTTGCATTTGAATGAAATAGACTTTTATTCCACTGTACAAACAGTGTTCATCCGTTCCATCGAGCAAGCATAAATTCGACCCGGAAACCCGTGCGAAGAGAGAAAACCCTGTCGTGTCTCGATACACCATGCGGAAAAGCAACCACTAGGATGGTTTAAGGGTTTCCGGCAGAATTCCTACCAGCATCAAGTGTCCCTTGGATCGCAAGAGCGTCGTGTAGCATCACCGAGTTTGGCTTTTGGCCAGGAGCCAAGGCCCTTCTCGGTCCTTGTTCCTCTCTCGGATTTTCTCTCCAGTATTTGAGAACAAATGGAACGGAGAGAAACAGAGAGAGGCTGTACGCGTGGGTGTCAGAGAGAGACAGACAGACAGACAGAGATAGAGAGAGAGAGAGAAGAGTCGGAGTGAGGGAGGGAGGGTGAGAGGACGCGATGCAAGTGGGCTCGGGAAGCGTTTCGACGGCGGCGGTGCGGTGGTCGCGCGTCGGGACGGCACGCCAAGCACACGCCACAGTGCAACCACCAGTTGCTATACCCGGCCTCGCGAAATGTATATATACGAACCTCGCCAGTGCGAGAAAGAGAGAGAAGACCGCTCGTAGGCCTACGTAAGTACGTAGTTAGTTTCTCATATCGCCTGTTGCATTCGTAAAGCCCCACGAGCCGTTTCTTCGAGAGAGGCCCGGGCCAGAACTCGGCACTCTTCTCGGTTTCTCACTATACAGACTGTGTTGTTACATATATCTACGCTTCACGGCCCTTCAGAGACCAACGTCGGGACCGAAGGGGTGCGAAAGCTCGAGCTTCAACAAAAGTGGCACCTTGCCAATGTCAATTTCCGTTTAACACCTAAGACTCTCATAATGGATTTTGCTTCGTTCTCATTCGCACTGAATGAACTTTGACGTTAACGTTAGTTATTATACCACCACCGATCGTATTCGCGATACTATCGTCTCTCTGTCCTCTATTCGTCCTGTAGTGCCCTCTTGCTTTCTCTCCTGCGGAAGATATTCTCGATTTCCAAATGATTTTCGATTCGGCGCACGAACCTGGAACGCCAACAAGTGGTCCATATACCATCGGTGGCCATATATACATATATATATACACATATATACATACGTATATATATATCTGGGTGACTCTCATCTAGCTACAGATATATACGCCTGTAAAGGACGTACCGGGAGCTACATTGTGATTCTACGTGCGGTAATTACTGATCAATGTTGCCTGCTCACTCTACTCTCATCCCCGGGTTTCTCCATCGTTCTGCACACTCTTCATACATGTTTTCGTACCCTCCCATTCTCCTCCTTCTCTCTCTCTTTTTCTCGCTCTACCCTACCGAGACTCACGTAAACTCTATGAACCGCGTAGCTGTACGTGATATTCCGTATAAATGCGATTCGAATCGAAGCACGATACGTAATAAAAACGTCTGTACGTTCGCTCCGTTCCATCGCCCTCGTTATATGTGATACCTGTGCGTGCAGTCATCAAACGCAATGTCAACGTTTCCGGTTGCGCCGAGTACGAAGTTAAAGTTACGCGAGTTTGAAAAATTATTACCGACAGTCGGTAACGCTAGCGGGGCAATAAAATTATTCGTTTTTATATCAGTCGGATGTCGAAGACATCGAAGGGTTTATACTATGTATGTTCATTCGCAAAGGGAACACGAGAGAGGTGTACGGACGGAAGCATCTACGAGTCGTTTTCTCTTCTCGTCGATTTGACGTCGCGTGCAAGAATATATATCGAGGCTATATTGCTTTCGACATAATCGCATGGTTTGAGTAACTCGGCACGGTGAAGTAGGAGCTCCGTCACTCTTCCGCGTATATAGAGCAACATCGCGCTCTTGTCATTGCCGAGACGACGAACGAGGATGGTGGAAAAGGGGGTGGATGGGAAGAGGGAGTTGGTCGCTACGGGGGTGCGAGTTCACTCACGGGGCCGCTAACGGGGGGAATGAGAGCCTTGAGGAAAGTCCCTCTTCTCATTAAGTTGAGTGTTGCGTGTTGCGACGAGGAGGCTCGAGGGGAAACTCGTTGCGCAAATCCATCCCCTAACCCCTTCCAACGGGTTTCTTCTCAATCCCCTTTTGGCGCACCCGAGACTCTCCCGTACAAGCGTGTTGCACAAGCACTGGGAGTATATATTCGTCAGTCAACCGATGGAATAAACTCTCCGAAACGACGTGTTCGTGATTGTGTTCTCTCTCTCTCTCTTTCCCTTTAGCGTGCATTTTCTCTCTTTGTACCGAGAGAACTTTATTCGCGTATCGGGGTGTGGCAGAGCGTCGAGTGCATGCGTTACAGATTGTCCCAGGGTCGGTATAGATTGCCTGTGCAACCTACCAGCGGGCGAGTTAAAAAGTGCTTTACGCGCCACCCTCTCTCGCCCTTCATCCAGAAACACCGCGAGGCAAATCCACCAATTAGGGACCTTAACCGAGACCGCGAAGCGTCAAAGGGAGAATCAGGTATGTATATATGTGTGTGTGTGTGCGTATGTGTGTGTGTGTGTGTGTGTGCGGGTGTGTGGATGGTGAGGTCGTCTAGTACGAGCCTGTGAGAATATTTTATCATGTCTCCCGGCTATCCCTATTTCGATATAACTATATATACACAGTCTTTGGCATGTACGGTACAGATCCCACTCGCAAGGGTACGATGTTCCTATGGAGACCCTGAGAGTCGTAAGCACTATCAGACCTGATCCTTCACTAATTAGTTCAAAATCCTCGAGCAGAAAATAAAATCCAGAGGGAGGGAGAAGGAACAAAACGTTGTCGGCAGAACCGAAATGGGATCTATAGGAAAGAAGGGTCGTCTCGTTTCCATGAAAAAAAGGTGGTTGTGAAATCAAACGCGCGTGTCGTAAACTTCTGTAGGATTAACTAGCTGTGGTAATTAAACGGAATATGACCAATAGCTGAGAGCGAGAACTGATTATAATTGTCCGAAGAAAAATTGTTCCCTCTTTTTCACGAGTACGAATTTAAATAAAACGATCCGAATATTAGATCCCTCGTTTATGCGGTACACCTCTCGACAAACAAATTTCTTCCAGCAACCTCTCTTTTCGCGGAGACATAAATAACCATCAGCCAGTATCTTAGCGTCGAAAGGGAGCATCTCGTATAGACTGGAGGGGTGGATGGCAGAAGGGTGAGGGGTTAGAATAAAATTGGGAAATCCCGCATCTTCGCTCGACGGCAAATCGCTCCGAGGACTCTTCTCCCTGAGACGGCAAACTACATTAAAAAAAAGAAGCAAGGGGGTAGTAAAAGAAGGAAAAAGAAAAGCCAACATGACGAGCGAGAGAACGAGACGGAGAAAAAAAGATTGGCATCTTCAAAGGTTTCCCGTATACCCTTGTCTGGCAGAACGGGAGAGAGAGAGAGAGAATCTTCTCCTTATAGTGTATATATGTCGGACATCTCCGTTACCAGGAAGCTCAGCAAGTGTTTACTCCGTGACTCGACGCTGTCTCGCTTTTTCGCCTTTTTCCTCTTGCTGCGCGTTCTGCAAGAACGATAAGAAAACGCTTTCTCTCTCCCTCGTTCTCTTCTCTTATCCCTGTGGCTGCGAAGAGAATCTTCGAAGATTCCAATGTACGAGAGAAAGAGAAGGGAAGTACATGTTTATATATATATATATATAGAGAGAGAGAGAGAAAAAGAGAGAAAGAAATATTATATAAATATGAGTCGAAATGAGATGGTGGAAAACGGAGAGGCTCTCTCAGTGAGCACCCGGATATCTCGACTTGTTTTTCCGAAGCATCGCCTATATTCCTACCTCACTGCGTCCATCACCCTCGCGAAAGAAGCACCAGCACAAGCAGCAGCAGCAGCTCGTTTTGTAATTTTATTCCCGTTTTCCATATCTCCCTTTATCCTCGAGCGTAGACGGTACCCGCCTTTACCTCATCCCCTCGGACTCAACGTCGACCTCGAAGGCGTCTTCCAACTTCGTTTTCCCTCACAGTTATAGCTACTGCTCTCGCTCCAAATATACATACGTATATATATATATATATGTATACATATGTACGAGTAGATGCAGCAGCAACGTAGCTAGGTATACCTCAACCCTACACACCCTCCATCCCTCTTCGTATACATCCACGTGTATATATGTACGCATAAATATACATATACATTTATATAATATACATACATATATACTTACCTGGTTCGAGGCCGTACCTCGCTATACCGTCATTATGGTTCAATCATGCCAGCGTTTTTATTCTTCCATACGGCTTCGCAATAATTTGAGAAGCAAGATCCGGACGAAGCCAGCAGCACCCCTGCCACCTAACTCCCTCTGTATGACTCCCCCAGTTTTCTCATACATTCGCCCATCTTCTCTCTTTCTCTCGTTCCTTCCTTCTATAGGTTCTTTTTTCCTTCCCTCGCCCGCTACTGTCTCTCACCACTTGCGTCACTCTTCCGCTTTTATATACATCCGTCGGTATATCAATTCAACAGCGGCAACGGTTAAATTGCTTTTGCGTCTCCGGCGCGTCTAGTTTATGGGATGCTAACCCGTTTCATATCGCAGTTCATCCTCCTTAGCAGTCGGGATATACATGTATATACACAGACACACGCACACCTAGGCATACACACAAATACATATATATATATATATATATATATATATATATATATGTTTATAGATACAGCTAGCACGAGCCAGCCAGTAGGAGCCTCAATGTCGTACGTGCACATCATCTTCTTCTTCGCACTATCAAGACCGTTGAATTACAACGGCACACATGTTCGGACGAAGGTGAAGGATGAGGCGTAGCTGTGAAGAAGAAGGCGTTGGTAAGATGTGCTAGTTGAAACAGAACAGACTATACATACGTTCACTGTATTACATGCTTCTCAGATGTCTCTTGTGGGACCCAACGAAGTACGAAGTATCTTTACGAAAGTACGAAGTAGGTATCTTTATGCTAGAGCAAAAGGTGAAAATATACCATCGAAAGTTCACTCGAGTATTTAAGCCCTCTATAAGAACCTCTATCATCCTGAAGAAACGATCTGTTAGCCGACTACAATTTTCTCATCGAACGATCTACTCGGGAAGTATAGTTGACGCGATGAGTTTCCGATGATCGAACAAAGGTTGTACCTATAAATCATATTAATGGATTGGGATAGGTAAACTTTATGCAAAGTTAATTCGCATCGGAATATTAAATATGGATCTTATATGCAGCGGCGTTTCGAAACGCTTTAAAATAACTCTCGGAGATTGGGGAAATATGTTGAAACAAAAAATGTGTTCTGTGACGCGAGAGACAGGGCGAAAAATCGATGCAAGCCTGGCGTTCGTGCGTACGGTTAGCGCTCGCCAATTTATTATATCGAGCCAGCAAAAGTGACTCTTCTTCGCTTCTATCAAATATATAGATATATATAGATATATGGGTGTGTATAAACGTATATATATATATATATATATATATATATATATATATATAGATGAGTATATATGTGCTCTGATTGGTGCTATGTTGCTGAATCCCCAGAATCCCGAATATCATTAATCGGCGCACGCGGTTCAATGCCACGTTCTCCAATTTGCGCAACTCCCATTTGGGGGAAAGGGTTGCCCGGTATACGTATAGAAGCGACGAGAGAGGCGATAGAGGCCCCAAAAAGCCTCGAATGTCGAGGCACTATATATCCGGCGCTACGTGAGCGAGTGCTCTGGACTCGTGGAACCGTGATGATGACGCGACGAGAGAGACGAATAGGCGATAGAAACCCGAGTTTTTCGACTGTCCATCTATACACATATATACCAATTCACACAGATACACGGAAGCGAGCGCGCGCGCGCGCGTCGAATTCACCATCGTTCGTTCGTTCCCCGATTTTCCATGCAATTTTTGTCACCTCCGTTTTTTTCAAACAAATGCAAAACTAACCCAGCCATATTTATTTCCTTTTTTTTTATTCCCGAGGAACGACACGGACCAACATATTATTACTCGATTATTACAACCCACATTCGTAGATATTGAATCGTTCTATTTCCGATCAAACGCACGCGTTATCATGGCACGGCCACAACGATCTATCAATTCTTCAATTAGTATCGCGGGAGTTGCATAAGAGTGTATTTGCTCTTATTCAACAGGTTTTTTGCCGTCAAATTTCATAGTTCGGATAGTCATGAATCGCTCGGAAACGAAGACGAAGTTTTTGCGAATTCGTTCTCGACATCTGACGATAAAAATATATATATATGTACCCCCCTCCCCCATATATATATATATATATATATATATATATATATATATATATATATATATATATATATATATATATATATATATATATATATATATATATATATATATATATATATATATATATATATATATATATATATATACATGTGCAGGTATATATATACATATATAGGTAAGTGAGTTTCTGATGAATCTCCTCTGGGATCACTTTGCCGAAGAGGGAAGTGCTTCGTCACTCATAAGTTATACACGCTGCGCTATACCGTGATGGTACATTATATATATATATATATATATAGATACATAGCATCAGCGAATAGGGTGGAGAGAAGAACACTTGAGCAATAAGCGCGTCTCCATTGCGGTTCAGCTTTTACGCCCCCTCTTCCCTCGCCGCTTCGTCTGCTGTTCAATTATGCCGGCTTCGTCCTCCGTACCGGTGCCGTACCACCACCAAGATGTCATTGTGCAACACTCGAGGAAAATTATTCGACGCAAAGACGACAAGTATGTTGAAATCTGAATAAATATATTCGAGAAATATATCGGTAAGACGGGGTGGCTGACGCGGCGAAAAATGTTCGTTTCATTTGGCAAAAACATCCTTGGCAACGTAGCGCTACATTAATGTGCAAATTCACTGCATGCGGCGACGAAAAAGTCTTGCTCTATCTGCGACGTTTCTGACTCATAACGGCGTGCGATTATTGCACCGACACGTAGAAACTCTCGTTGAGGGTTCAACCTCATTCAGGCTCTTCGAATATTTCGGAGTCTCGAAGGTCGCGGCTCGAGACGATACCTTCAACTCCTACGCGTACGAAACTTGAAACATCTTGCGGAGAGAGAGACAGAGAGAAAGTAAATGCGAGAGGCAGAGAAAACGTCTGTAGTGCTGCTGTGAGAGTCTTAATGAGGACCATTCATGCGGCTATTATCGCAAAGACCCGTAATCGTCTACGGCCGCTCTCACTTAATAATCGTACTCCGTACTACACTCACACCCCCTGCTATCCTTACTACGCTCGATGGAAAGATCGCAATGGTTGTTCCAACCAGCTGTACCACTATTTGATCCTTTATTACATATGAAATCAAAATAAATATTTATATAATACACGACGTATTTTCTACGACTTAGTTCGAGTAGTTTCAATCTTCTATATCGAAATCGACTCGACTAGACGAGAACTGAGTTTCTCAATTTTTCATCGTACCCAATGTGAAATATATTATTCTATATAAAATTGCAGCAACTAGAATTGAACAACTCAAAGTATAATTTTTATTTTTATATTTCATTCGCTTTTAGTAAATCTTATCAATCATTCATCAAGAGCGTGCATTCTATTACAGTAATTCTATTTCCTGAGAGAATAGAAGGCTTTCATCGTAGTACACTTTATATAATGTTTTTGTTCTCAAGGAAAAAACACGAGAGTTGGTACAAGTTTGTCTGTTTTCCGAATCGGTAGCTCATGTATAATCCTACCCCGTAGCCTCGTTTCACTTTATTTTACCCTTGCGTGTCCGCGAACAGCCAGAGGAAAACAAATCTCTGTCTTCTCCGTATAATGGATGAAACGACGGTTCAGGCTCGTCTGGAACGTATCTAGGTGAGGTGTATAAGTGTATATACGAGGAGGCTGGATACGAGTCTAAGCGTTGTGCCACACGATCCATCGCTATCATGTGCCTGCGAGACTCCAAGTCCTTTACTTCGTAATTAATTAATCCGCATCTCGTTATTGTTCCATGGTATGGTAGCTACGGAGAGGTGTTTGGGGGATGGTAGGGGGTTAGAGCTATGTTGTGCTTCCGTACACTTGATAAACTACACTCACCCGGTACAGCGACCACCACATTATTATCCTCGACGTTCCTCTTGTAGATCATCGTGACACGACGAGATACTTGCAATTTTTTTTCGCTATCTGTACTACTACCATATTTATTCTGTTCCTCGACTCACCTGAAACACAGAAGATAAAAAAATGCATTTTAGTTCAACTTCGTTTTATGCAAATTTTACGAACAATATTTGGCGAACATAATTTATGATAAAACGATGCTATATTTTTTCATCGCCCGGAAGGAGAATCCTCCCATCCAGTGGTAGGGTGATCGAATCGATGTTACGTGCGGTTTTCCCTCCGGATAGGTACTGGGAGGGTGCACGACGATCCATTAGTATTATTGGTGCACGGAATTTCGCCGAATGGTCCCAAAGAGCCGAGAGAGGGAGGAAGCCCGATTAAGCGTGGAAGACGAGTGGTTTGACAGGTGAAGAAGGGTGAGTCGTAGGGCGTGCACAGTGTCGAGGGTTTGTTCACAATTCCTGGGATTCGATCGCGTGAGTTTACAGTGTCGAGATCGCTATTAATGCACTACTTCGTACTCTTCGGTTTCGTCGTAAATATATATATATATATATATATATATATATATATATATATATACGAGTATACTCAAGAGGGAAGAGAAGGAATCTCTCTACAGATAGTTTAGTACGGACGTCTTAATCGAGACGATTTCAAGCGGTGCGAGTGGTTGGGGAAATTCTAATTCCGGATATAGCCTCCGTCTAGAATCCAGAAGTAAAGTCACAATGCCGTTTCGATAACAGCGTCCAGGCAAAACCGAAAGGATACCATTCTGACGGAACAAACTACCTACTATTACTCGAACAATTTTCACGTCCAATGGCTTAACTTTGTTATCGAATAAAAACAGGACTTGGCTGTAATGTAACGAATGTATCAGTCTACCGACATGAATCTTGCTTGCTTTTATCATTTTTTTTCTCTAACGATATCCCTTTTTTGGTCATTAAAAGAATAATTTTCGAGACGTGTGAAATGTGATAATACGCTCGTTTCGAGGAAAAATGGGGATACAGAATTGTCAGCACACAATGCAAACGTGGATTGTACGTACGGTCGAGCGAGATAATGCCTGATAAGGAGAATCGAACGAAATTCCATTGAACATTAGAAGAGCCCGTATGCGTGGGAGATTCGCGTTGTGTGGTAACCAATGTGACAGTGGTACCGTGTGGTATAGAACGCATCCAGAGCTCTCTACAGTTCTCAATGCTCCACAGAACATACTGTGCACGGGTTGGTACTATTCCATATCCTCAGTTATAACCCTCCCATTTAAATCGTCAACAGCAGCGGCAGCGGTAGCGACTGCGTTTGCACAGTACGAGCGAACCCCGCGTTCCGTAGGTGGGCTCTGCCTAGATCCCCCAACAATCTCTGTTCCCGACGGTGCGATTTTGACGGATGGCCGCGTTCGAACAAAAGTGATCCTGGCGTATTCAACGACTAACTACTGTGCGCCCAAGTCCACTGCTAGAATAGAGAGACCGGAGAGAATCCTTTCGTTATATGCATGCACATAGGTGAGAAACAGCCGCGAAGGGATGTATACATAATAGGGTATAGAGGTGTGGGTGATGTGCGCAGTACATGAAAGAGAGAGAGAGAGAGAGAGAGAGAGAGAGTGAGAGAGGATAGTCGGATGGACGGACGAGTGAGCCGTCCGGGAAAGAGGCCGAACCAGGCGGTTTGCGGATGAACGTTGCGTAGATCGAGGGGGTTGTCCGATATGGCTGGTGTGATTGCCACAGCAGGACGAACGGATGAAGCCCGAAGCGCATCTCTCAATGCGCGTTTTCCCTCGCATGTACTGGTACAGCGTACTACAGTACCTACGTATGGATACGTGTCTACCATTGCTCCGTAGTACGAGCGAAACCTGGTATGGGCTACGAAGCTGGAGGAGTCGGGTAATTCTACTCGCTCGAGTATCTACCACCCTTGCCTCTCTCGCTCTTCCATACCCGCTACTATACACTGCTTTGGCTGCGAAGCAACCCCATGAAGGACTCGATCGAGATGCGGGAAAGAGGGTTGGAGTGTGAGAGGACGAGGAGGAGGAAGAGGAGGCCACACAGACGCGATGGCTCTCGGCGGTACTGCGCAATGCCGCTGTGTTGCTTTGATAGCCGCAGGGGTGGTAGATCGGTATATAGTATACGTACCAGGAGCAGGAGTAGCATCCCCGCGTTGGTCGCCAGATATAGGAGTTCATTGCCACGTAGCCGAGCGACGGATGGACCGAGAAGGGTTTACACTCAAACGTAAAAAAGGGTATATAGGCGCAGAGGAGCCGGGGCATTGGCAGGGCTACGATGGGGTTCGGCAGGGGGGGGGGGGGGGGCTGAGAGAGCGGTACCGCCTAGGCACATGCAGAAGCTTGAGAGGGTTGGTGAATGCTTTTGGAACGGAAGCATGGTGGATTGTTTGTTGGAAACACGGAGGGGCCGTGGATCACCGCGGACGAAGCACCCCTCCTCGTTTCCTCACCCGCGCGATTCGCGGCTGTAACGCTGCTGCGTATCCTCCCCTACCCCCGCATGGTCAATGGCTGCTTTCAGTAACACCGAGAGGGTTGCCGACTAGAGCGAGGGTCTAACCGAGCGGTCAGTATAGTGGTTCTCTCGTGTACACTCGCGATGAAAGAGAGGCCGAGAGTTACGTTAACGTGAAATGTTAGCCACGAAGGCCGTTGGTTCGCATACATCGTCCATTGACCAGTCGGGAGGGTGGCAATGTAGTACAAGAGACGTCGTTGAATTGGAAAAACATTTTATTGCTCGTACGTTAGTGTTAGCCTGTGACTACGCATTGGTTCACTTTAGATCGAGAGTTCTTTTATTATTTTTCCCCTATGTACGTAGTAGGCGATATACAGCAACGTTCAAATTGAAATTCGATTGGTTTGAATTATTTGGTTGTTAGTTTCTTCATTGAACAATCAAGGTGATCAATTTAGCTAACGAAATAAATTAGCTGAATATTAATCGCATTGTACAGATTATCGCGTACTTACTCGTACCGTTTTCTTGTCACCATTTAAAAATATCTTAGCCGACAAGTGACACACCCTCGCGAAACAAATTTCCTCCCAGACATCAGTAGCAACACAAGGACCATGAGCGTATTGTAACAGAGGCACGCGCGTCACGCAACTGGCACACAGTCAACACATGCCTCTTATCGCACAGCGCACTGCATGCTGTCCCTATGGGCGTTATCGTCGCTGAATAAACATGACATTATTAAGCGAGCTGCTGTCCGGCAAACACTCGCGAATTAACATACAAATTGAGCGGCGAGAGATCGTTCAGAAGGAGACATCATTGTCTCTGTGCTCTTTGCTCTTTTCCTCGCTCCATCTCTCTACCTCTTTTGTTATATTCAAAAGTAAAGTGTTTACCCTTCATAAACCATGTGTACATTATCCGTTACAGCAATTAAAATATTATTCGCCAACCGTTTTGATGCTAGGCAAACTCGACATCGTCCCTCGTATCTTCCAAGCGAGACAGTGTCCGCTCTGGTACAGCGAATTTGAAGAAACGACTCTTCATCATAGTTTTATTCAAACTTTCGCACTCGTGTCAGCCATAACAATATCGCTCAGGGGAATGAAAATTTTCACCTATTGTCACGTGGTTCGATATCATCAGGTTTGATACATGCACGTACGATCTCCCGATCTGACGACACGAGAATCGCGATATGCGTGCATTCGCTTGTTTCTACGAATAGGGGTAGCAGTAGTAGAGAGTACGCCGGGTGATCCCATATCACGTCATCCTGTCCCGTCAGAGCCCTGTGGACCCCATCGCGCTGCATACAAATGATGAATTACGAATATCGAGCTCCAACCTCTTTCTCGTCGACGCGTTGAAAGCCCAGGCCTACCAGCGCGCGAATCTCTTCCCTCTCATATCCCAAGCTCATTCGGGGTAGCTCCCGCGATTCGAACCCATCCCCATCTCTGTCAAGCCCATCACGCGCCCCGCCTCGTGTCGCACGAGCTTGCCGGTTTTCCAACACGGAGTGAGCACATCGGCACACGTATACGCCATCTAACTAGGTGTGACACGGCATAGGTCACTGGTGAGGAAAATTATTCATCTCACGCCGACGGAAAAAGCGATTCAACGGCGAATTTACGAATGAGACATGGGCCGCCGGGTCACCAATTCCCCATGCTGTACATACGAACATATATATCCTACTGCATAACACTAATACCACTTTTCTCCCTCTCCCTGTCTCTCTCTTTCTCCCTCTTTCACTGTGTTACCCTGTGAAGAACCGTCGGTACGACCTGGGCTGACTTCATAAACCCCAACCTGATTTCGGCCAAGTTTAATTGAGTGTGGCACTTTTCCACTGGGACCCGGGACCAAGAGAACAACGTAGTCTGTATCTAACGCGCTGACGTCTGTTCCGACAAAGTTCGATGCGTGAAAAGTTAATGGTATCGTTCTACCGTCGCTGGTACAATATCGCATTCGAGACTTTCTGCCGAAAGCAATGTTTGCTTTTCGGACTGTAAAACACTGGGTGTCGTCGATTCTACAGTATTTCAATAATTTCAATTATGCAACTTGCCGCCTATCGCACTTGATGAGTCTCCTGAAAATTTATGACAACCGGAGTTTTCCAGAAAAAAACTGAGTTGGTTACGCCATTAAAGGAAGGTAAGTGGCCGACATCAGTGCTGTAACTCGGCGTAGAACTCAGCCGCGAGTTCTCTCCTTCCTCTGCCTCTTTCTCCGGCCGTGTGTCGTTCGCGCTGTAAGAATAGACTGCCCCGAGGGAAAGGTGGCGGGGGTGGTCGTTTATTCATGGAAAATGTATGAAGGTTCTCGGGGAACCTGGATGTAGAGACGACACGAGGGAATCGCAAACCCCTCTCTTACCGCCGCCGGCCAACGCACACACACGCGCAGACCGCGATGCTCCATGCTCGGCCTCCTCCTATCTACACTCCATGCTCGCCAGGCAAACGCTTGCTAATGAGGGGGATGAGAGACTCCCTTGAAATATTCAGCGAGTCGCATTTATTCGAGATTTAGGCTCCTGCGCCTAATGGACGTAGACGCCCGGAGCGCCGGCGACCCGCGCACTCAACCACCTTCAACGGACTCTCGCTGTTTCTCACTCGTTCAACTCGCTGTCGCTAGACCTTTCGTGACCAAACTATTTTCGCATACTTAAACGACGGCATCTGTCTTCTCGTTTTTCCTTTCTTTTTCTCTTTCTCTCTCTCTCTCTCTCTCTCTCTCGTTCTCTCTCTTATTGTTAGCCGCAAATTTTACTTTCGTATACCGCGGCGAAGCTCCCATCCTTGAATCCAAGCAATCCCTAACGTTCACCACCAGATTGATCCTCGATTAAGTCCGAGGAAACTTTCATCCTCGGTAAGACTTATTGCTTGATGTTACAGTGAATAAAGATGTAAGACCGTGAAATATATTGTTTTTCATCAGAGTTATTAAAAGAAAATGTGAAAGTATTAAATCTATCGGATTGACCTTCGAGTCCATCTTCGAGTTAGCCTTAATCCACCTTCGGTCAATATCATGAAATAGGAGATTATCAACTTTTCTATGGTGTAGCTATATATGTATATATATCTACCCATATATAGACGAGTATTAAAAACCCTATAGGACGCGCCAATTTCGTGCGAAGAAAAGGGAAAAAGAAAAGCTCTTCGTTCACGATAGCGTGTCCCTTCGAGGCTTCCACTATCTCTCCTTCTCTCGCCACTTGGGATATATCCGTCGAAGCGTTAATTAAAGTACGACTGTTAAAGCTCAAGAGCCGTGAACGACCGAGGCGGCGGAGAGAAGCTCACGCGAGCAAAGAGAGCATCTCTTCTCCCTCCCTCATTCCCGCACTCTTTCTCGCCTTCTTTGGCCATAATAAAACTCACTCTCGGAGGGCGAGATAGAATCGAGAGTCAAAAGGCTCTTCGCGTGTGGCGAGAAGAGGTTTCTCCGCAGAGAAACGGCCCTAGAGAACAGTGTGCGAGAGCGAGAAAAGGGAAGAGAAAGAGAGAGAGAGAGAGAGAGAGAGAGAGAGAGAGGGATGAAGGAAGTAGTGATGATGAGAGAGAGATGAGAGTAGAAAAAAAATCTTCGGAGATCGCGGAGATGGGTGAGTTTTTACGCGAGGACCCCGGAATGAAACTGGCTCGCGTCGTTACCCTCGAATAGTCACGGACAGCGCATGTATATAGTTAGTTAAGCCAGCTGCAACGAGGAAGTAGCCGTGGCAGATATCCATACAGTCACAGGGCGAATCATAGCGGGCTATCTTTCGCGCAACCACCACACCGTCGAACACGCCAATGTAACTTTCTCATTCCTTCTCTTACCCATCCGTTGTCTCTGTCTTTGTCTCTCTCTCTCTCTTGCTCTATCTCGCGCTCTCGTTAAGCGCATCGGATTATTTTCCATCCTTGGGTCTTCGTTTTACACGATAGCGAAAACGAGCCTTTCCCCGGGGCGCGCAGTGATTTTGCAAGACGAACAGAGACACCAACCCTAGCGAATTGCACACCCCACCTCGCCGAGGGTTCCTGTCCCTTCTCCACCTCCTCTCTCTCTCTCTCTCTCCGCTATCCATAGTCTCATCTGGATGCAGATTGAAGAGAAGGAATATCGAAAAGACTATTCAGAGTCTTGGTGGGAATCTGACGACGAGAACGACATCGACGAGGACGAGAACTCCATCGATTCGTTCCTCTGCATTATCTTCTTATCGCTTTCTTCTCTTCGCTCCTGCTGGCTGCCAGCTCAAATTCACCCATACCTCTCCAACCCTCTGGCGATTAAATTTTCCCAACGTTCCTACGTAGTAGTCTCTTTCCTTCTTCCCCTCCCTTTCGCTCTCCTTCACTCGATCTCACGTATATTTTCCCACTTTCAGAGCTCTTTCGAGTGGCTGTCGTTATTTCGTAAAATCAATTTCGTCGAAAATTTTTGGTACGAGGGTTTTTCTGTACGCTTTTTTCTCGCATAAGCACCGTGAACAGAAGCTCTCTCATATACTTTGGATTCTCTTCGCGCGTAGAGCCCTCTCTCTCTCTCTCTCTCTCTCTCTATCTCTCGTTCTCTCTTGCTACAGACCTCCCCGTGAGAATTCTCTTGAATGTAAAGTGGTGCCCGCCTATATCGTTCTTCGCGTGCACGCCGGAGAACAAGGCGAGGTGAGAAAAAAGTAAAAGAGAGAGAGAGAGAGGACGAAGGAGCGACAACTACCAGTCGTTGACTCGCGTTAAGGGGGTGACGCCACGACGCGCTGTGTGGCATGCAGATTAGGAATTTTCGCCAAACTGCGGGATCCCCTCATCACACTCGACGCTCTCGAGATCTTCTCGAATTTTTCTCGTTCTTTTGCCTATCGACCTTTTGTTTTTCTTTTCAGCCCCTTCGCTTATATCCCATCACGTCGGCTCAATATTCAACGCTGGCTAAATTGGTAAGTCGCACGACAAGTCATTACGTTACACCCTGTGCAACTAATTATGACTGCTATGTAAAACGTAAATCGTCATAATATTTTAGTCCCAGTCAGAAATTGTAAGGGTCGAAGCTAAAAAAGTTGAATTTATTGAACCGTAAAACAAGAAATCGTTGGTCGTTAATGTCCCATATTTAAGTCACTGAAATTTGTCACGGTTTTAGACTGGAGACATGTCTGGTGAGTCGCCAACTTTAATGTTTTAACGACGAATGACATACGTGGTGCATTGAGTCTTGAGGTGGAAACGGATCCGTTGTGTCTCCTTTCTCCGATCTTTTATACGCGATCAACTCCTTGAAGAATAGTATAGCACAGATCTTGCACGATGAATCAGGCTTTCGTTGCGTAAAGGAACGATGTCACGTATACTCGAGCTCGTAATCGTGGTCCTTGCGTTTCAACGATGCGATGTGAGAATTTATGAGCTCACCTGTACACATGGTCAGTGTTTAAATAAGAATAGTTTTTGAAATATTCGTTAGTGTAAATCATATACAAAAATCGTAATTCAAACGGAAATGAAAATTATATCTGCGTTAGTAAAACGACAAATGTTGAACCTAAAGAAATTCCATATTTTTATATTATTATATTTTTCAATTATTGGCCAAAAAATAGTATAGTATAGTAATAGTAAAAAATAGAAGACTAGTCATAGTTATTATTATTATTTCGCATTATTTCGAATAGAAATATTTTTTAGACCTTTCTTATTCACTCAAACTACATTCTGGTAAGGTTTACTCGCGCTGAAAAAATAAGCTCCACCCTCTAACTCTGCCGCGTATACCGAAGGGATTCGCAGCAACTCTCGACCGGTCAATCGTATCCGATTGGAAAGCCTTTTAAATAGATTGTAAATTTGTTTTCCACTTGGGACTATACGGATATATATATATATATATATATATATATATATATACATATATCGTTTTAAACTCTTCAGTTGCACGTGGTGAACGTGTTTTGGCTCATATATATTTATATATATCCATGGATCTCTTTCGTCTGCGAGGGTAGCAAAGTGCAGAATGCAGCCCACAGAGGGGCAATGAAGCCAGAGTGTGCGCCGATAGTTTGTGAGAGAGCGAGGATGGCGTCGATGTAGAGGTGGAATTTTCGTATATACGAAACCGAGCGAGAAAAGTCGAGTGATTAATGACCATGTAGTCGATGGGCAAGGGTGTCTTGTTTTTTTTCCTCTCTTCCTCTTTCTCTCTTCTGACGACATGGCATCTCTCGCCAAACGTCTTCAGGACGATCTTTCTTATCGACGAAATGTTTGAACGTTCAGACTCTTGCTGCTTCGCCGGCTCACCCATGCGACCAAGCGAGACCTATCTCGTCCTTATGACTCGGAACAACGGCGAGAAAAGCGTATAAACGCTTTTATGGCAACCTTCGATCGTTTTTTTATTAACAATACTCGTATAATTTATTCGTTCGTACCAAATGTCCAAATCAATTTTATTCAATTCAGAAAAATCATGTTTGCTTTTATCTATTTTTATCGAGCATAGAAATATCGTTCAACGAGACAGTTGGCAAGCGATTCTATATAAGGGGAAAAAAGAATAAAGTAATATTCAAAAAAGATTTAGACTATCGATTGTACCCCTCAAGATTTAATATTATCACGTCAATCGATCTATTCATCATAGCTGAGTGAAATAACACGTCGTTGCGGGCCAATATATTGGAGATATCGATGCGTGGAATAATGCCTGGATAACATCCATCATGCACGCTTGGCTAGTACATATACACGCTGTCCTCTATACCTATATAATATGGCATAAAAACCTTGTTCCCACCCTCTTTGCACCCGTTATCCAGCACCGTAGAGAGTTTTGTATCGCAATGTTCTATGTATATGTGCGTCCTTAGCCCGAGTTTCCTCATGGCCAGCTATGCGTTCAGACATCGAGAGAGAAAGAGGAATATAGCGAGCAACAACGAGAGAAAGAGCCACTCCCCTGTGGAAAAAAAAACACCCCCGCGGGATTTGTATGACGACACATAGGCGTGCAACGAAAACCCCCGGGCCTGACACACAGCACACGTTTCATCGCTATTCGGAGCCATAGAGCACGGAAAAGAGAGATCGTACGGTGTAGCGCGGTCAGGTGCGCCGACTCTTGCACACTTATCAATCACTTAGAGGAACATTTCTCTTGTTTTTTCTTTGTTTCCTCTCTCTCTCTCTCTCTCTCTCTCTCTCTCTCTCTCTCTCTCTCAGCTTCGAGAGGGCTCACAGTACTACTATAACGGCATATATATCCTCTCTAACACACATTGTAACATTGCCCTTACATCATCGAGCCATCCATCTTGCCACGGTTCGACGGGCTGACATTGGGTGAAAGCTTCACCCTGCTAGTAGTCGTACGGTGTAGCGAACTACATGGTTATATATAAATATACAGAAACCACCCTCTCCCTAGAAAACGACAAAGTGCTATTCGAACGAAGAAATTATTTAAGGATAAAATAATTATGATAAATTATTGCGTTATTGCGAAAGTCAATATAAGATTAATCACAATTTGAGAATGAAAAAGAAACGTTCGAATTTCATTCGATGAAAATTCATTATCGAGCCAATACCATTAATCGATTTATCCATCGTGAAAAAGAAATCTATACATATTACATGCATTTATGTCTCGTACTCGTGGATTGGATCTGGATTTGTCGGAAAGCCGCGGTGAGAGAGCGGTATGGCGATACGGTCGGTACGTTTATTCGGAATTTGCTCCGGAGCTTCGGGCTCACGAGTCTCGATTCCGGGGGACACTTTAGCGAGTCCATTATAGAGATTGTGGTCGCGACCTCGGCAGAAAACCACCACCACCATCACCGCCGCACTGCCACCACCACTAAACACGCGCACAACGCCTCGTGACGCGCTAGTAAGTTCCTCTCCCTCTCTCATCGCGTGAAAGTGCTCCATCTTTCTTTCACCCGTGAACCCCACTCATTTCTCGCGCCCTCCTTTACGGTGTGTGAGCCTTCTCTCACGGCCCATCCACCGTTACTACGTAACGTTCCATTCGAGAGCGAGAGTGAGTATTTCACCTCTCTCGGGAATATGTATATGCATGAATACATATATATGAATATAATATGTATATAAAATGTAGTCCTTTCTTTTCTTTTTCATTCTACTTCATACTCCTCGTCTTCTTCATCGCTCCAGCAACCCCGCAAGCTTCATTTCTCGGTGTTCGTTTCTTTACCTCGTGCCACTCTTGCGCATGCGTACAAATCTTATTTTATGGTCACCAGTATCCCCTTCTCGGTCTCACTATTTTCCTCTCACTCGTGAGACGACGATAGTAATAGAGTAATAAAAAGACGCCTAAGGGAATGACTGCTTGGTAAAGAAGCATGGAGTCTATGAAAAGAAGAAAATAAAGAAGAGGAGTAAGAAAGAGGCGACTCTTTTTTTTTGCTTCCCCATACATTTCGAAGATATTTTCTGTCCTTGCGGCCTCTCCGTCCCTCGCTCTCAGTCAACTCCCGACGTTCTAGGACGTACGTCATCAGCGAAATTAGAAAGTAAAAGGGAGACAGTGGAGCTAAAAAAGAGAAAAGAAAAGTATGTACGTACGAAAGACTGGAGAATAACACACCAGCCACCGGTGTAAAATGGCAGGGAAAAAAAGCTACGGACGAAAAGCACGATGCCAGGGATGGTGGATGAAGTAAAATCGCGCAGGAGGAGTGGGGATATAGGATTGGAGCGAAGATGAGAGAAAGCGTGGAAGTCGGGGAGGTGGGTGCGAACTCCGTCGGGAGTAAGACAAATTTTGCGTAATTTAAATTAGAGGCGGTCTACGGGGGGTTTTCGCAGGTGGTATGAGAGATGAAGAGTGGGGAATTGGAAGAAGGATGCTGGCGATGACGGGTGGAGGTGAGTTTCTTGCGTCTTTGCGCCATCTCGGTTTTTCCTGTGCTCCAGCGTCGTCGTCGTCGTCTCCGACGTTCTTAACCCAGGGTGCACCCCCTACCAATTCTCCCAAACAGCCATCACTGAGAGAGAAAGGGCTACTTTTGATTCACGGGAAGTGCAGTTCATTCTTCCTCGAGTGGCTGCGAAATTATTCATTACAACCGCGAGTCGCGCTTGCCTCGGTGTCGCTGCTTTTGCCTCGAGCTATATGTATATATTTTAATAGGGCAATAATATATTCGATATATATATATATACATTGTAAATAGCATATAATGCATCTATATTCACTGTATCGCGAGTATTCACGTCGAGATGAGAAAGCGAATGAGAAAAAGAGACAAAGGAGAAAACGAGGGGGAGTCATGGAACAAAAAATAAGCGAGTTCGAGGATTTATCTTCAGTTTTACTCTCGGCTTGAAACACCCTCCTGTCTATCTATCTCTATATACATATGTATGTACATGTAGATATGTATAGGTACGTACAGGTAGCCATAATACCCGAGACCGGTTCTGTGCTATATAGGTTGGAGCAGTTGCTGCGGTTGTCGTTTATTTCCAGCGTAACCGAGACGGCCAGGGGTAAATTCCTTTTTCCTAGAGGGTGTGTTGCACATACGGTGCTTCGCGGTGCACAATGCGTGCGAGCGCACACTAACATTCGCCGGATTGCCGGTACCTAGATTTTCACTGCCACCGCCGTGCGACACGTATAACGTCCTTTCATACGATTCCATTGCCGAGAGCGTATAAGATATCGTTTTCGCAATGGTAGAAGGGGTGCTACACTATGTGTATGTGTGTGTGTGTCTGTGTTTAAAACGAAATAATAAGCTCGTGGCGGTCTACGGGGCTCGGCAGAGAAGCCTGGAAATAGCGGACATTCGGTCGTGCGATTGGATGCAGTAGTCCGTATAGAGTGCGAGCTCGACGGTAGTTTCAACGGCAGTTTGCCCAAACCTCTGCACCCTCTCGCGTTCGAATCGTTCCTTCCCGAGACTGTGGGAGAATGGCGAAAGTAAGTCGACAAGAGAGTTCTCTCACCAGGGTCCGGCTATTATCGCGTCTCCCAAGCGCCGGGGTCCTATGAAATGACTTCTTAATCGATATCCTCGGAGGTCTCCGTGTTCCTTCGCTTCTTTCCTCGCACCCTTGCTACACGACAGACTTTCGAAGGGGACAAAAAACACGCACTCTTCCGCGGGATAAATACGTGCGGAGATGAGAACGAACCGTTATCTCACGTTGTTCCACAAGAAAATGTGGAGGATTATATAATTTCTTGGTTTACTCTTATAGCCCCTTAACAACAAAAAATGTTAAATTGATAAAAATCAACCGTAAACCACAAACGAGAGATTTATTCTTACCGGTGAAATAATTTATCATTCTAATGGACGCTCGTTAATGTCACTGTTAGAGGAGGCGACTGCCAGTTTCTTTTCTCCTTCGGTTCGCGTGTTAACCGCGCATGGGGTAGTTTTACACATAACGCGGCCGATAAGTCGATTATTATTATTTTCTTTATCCCCGTTGTTTCTCTTCGCGATACGTCTTGGGAAAAAAATATGGAGCAATAGATCACCATATCGCGGAAGCGAGCGAACATCATGATTCAGTCGTTTAAAGCGTGTTCACCATAATTTTTTAGCTTAACCGAGATTCTTGAAAATCGAACAAAACAGGGTATTTGCATCGGGAAGTGAAGCAAAAAGTTGCGCACCTGCTGGAGTTCCCGGATAGACCGCGGGGTGCGCGCGCTTGTATAAACTCTTCGAACAATGGGGACCTGACGCTATTACGCGCCGGGTTGCCTGGCGCGCCAGGATTAAATATCATAATTAATGTCGGATTCGGCGTCGCCCTCGCGTTTACAAAGAGAAAGAGGGCGAACGAAAGAGAGAAAGCTGGCGTCGACGAGAGGGTTCTCCTTACTGCCGTAGAAGCACAACGCGCAACGCTCACCACCGTCGACACTTCCCTCCACCGTCACCACTAGCACCTTTCCTGACACGGCTCGTCGCGTTCGTCCACCAACAGCGAGTTGTGTACCGAGACGAAATTGGAGAGGGTTTGTTTTACCATCTAACCTCCGTTTCATTCTAACACGTACAGGAACTCACCATAACAAATTATCAACCGGTATAGGACTAAAAGTTGTTTTTATGAAAATAATCAAAGACACGAAGTTTGCCGCAATTTCCTGTACGAGGAGAGTTAAACATCGGAGAGTTTGCTTATTCGATATGTGTTGCTCCTCAACCCATTTTCCAGCGAGTCCATACAAAAGGCTAGGAGATTCCCTCATCGCCGTGGGCATTCGACATTATCCCGCTGCCCGGCGAATGCATCGGGGTGGAAAAGTGGGTGGTGTAATTCTCAATCGGTATCGAAGCGTTGGAAGCTACTCGTTGTCGAAGAGCGTCATAGAGGGATGTGGGTCGCAGAGAGCGTGGCCAAGGCATCAGCTATATCGAACAATGGAGCGTCAGTACACATTAATTAGGCTTAGGCTTATACCCATCGGGGGTACTATATAGGTTTAATTACTTTCGCCAGATCAGACCTCTTCCGTAACGGCTCTCTGACACTATGGCAGGCGCCGAAAGCATCGGGTATCGCGAGTCCAGGTCGCATTAACAGGAGCAGAATATAAACGGGAACATGGGACTGAAATGATTGGGTATGAGGGATGGCGTTTCGACCGGTGCGTGGTGACGAGAATGGGTGGTGGCAGGGGGGTTAGTGACCAGTACAGGAGCCGCGAAACGCAGCGAGGGATATGAATCGCATGAGCGGCTCAGCCATTGTAAACACGCATGTTACAGGGGTCTCATCCTCGGTAAACCTCTCTTGGCCCGGAGGTGGTGTTCGCCGACCTAACGGCAGAACTGCACTGATTCTCGCTGGATTCGGCCATCGGGAATGGGCTAGTTGCGCAGTTCGTACATATACACAGACGTATACCCCGGACACACATCCACCATTTCATCTGTATCCACCTTATTCGCGATTCCGGAATGCCTTCGGAGCGTTTCGAACGTATTACGAGATACGACACGCGGCATGCAACTAAACCCTTTGGACTAGGTCTGTTTCCACTTTCCTGCCTTCCAGGTATGTTGCACATCGTCGGTAGACCATACGTACACACGGTAACGTACAAACGTGACGAGAGTATTGAACACCTCTCTCGTCCTCTCCTCCTCTCTGTACGAGAGGCAACTCGTGAACATTGTAATCGCGTCGCGTTAGTTACCTACGGTTCGGCAAACCCGGTAATTTGCGTACATTGATTGAATTGTCGAGCGGCCTTCGCACATATTGCGAAGCGAGCTCTCGTACATCGATGACGCGGAGTAGATAGGACCGCGCTATAGAAAGAGGATGAAGAGGATATCGAAAGGTGGCGGTATAGTTGACGTGCTTGGAGAAATTCCGAGCTCAAAGTGAGGGCTTGATGTTCGTATGTGGGGTAAAAACTTTCGCCAGGTCCATTGAAAAACATTTCAGTAAACCTTTGAAAGACCGAAGAACACTTGACGAACGATTGGATTTTTGCCGGCTCCTACTAATCGAACACTTAATACTCGTGGCAATCAATTTTGTCGTGTACAATGCGTATATATACAATTATATAGTATACAATTTTATTTTAAATTACATCTTCTCCATCAAACTTGGGATACAAATAAAAATGCAATTGGGACGATCTTATTTTTCTCAGCGATTGAGTAATGCATCCAATATTGTTGGCACCACCACGCTCCCTTTAACAGTTAGACGTGGGTAGATAAGAATTATGGAACGGAGACTGGAATGTCGATGTTCAAACTAATGGAAAATAACTGCCCATATGGGCCATTCTTTTTTTTGCCTTATCACCAAAACGTATACAACAGTGTTCTGTTCTCCCGTCAATGCTAGTTTTATGCCAAGATGTAAATCATGCGTATACCATCTCTTTTTTCATCTTTTCCTGCCAATCCTCACCATGAAGAGAATAAAGAAATGTGGAAAACGGGGAAAATCCGAGTACGCGGAAAACTCGATATGTAGCAGCAAATATCACGAAGTAGAAGCACAGAGGTTTGCGTTGTTTTCCTTCAATATTACATCTATACGCTGCAACGGTAGTATACTGGCCATAAAAATGTATTTGCTCCGGCAGGACATGCTTAGCACGAAGATCCACTGAAAAGATGACGACTACGACATAAAATCTTGGCTACGGGCTCCTATATCTGCCATCGAATCCATAATTCACACGGAATTTTTATGCAGTCCGTACGCTATGTGTGCATATATTCACCTACGTATATATCAATGTATGTAGAGAGAACGACATAGAGAGGGAGAGAGAGAGAGAGAGAGGGGGGGGGGGGCATCGGGAAGCCTGCCATCAACGATACACAGCCGAGCTTTTCTCATCTCGTTAAATTCAACATGCAACGAGTCACTCGATATATGCAAGCATCATGGATTATAGGTTGCATATTACAACGTGGTAAGCCTCTCTCGTGTCTCTTTCAATCTGCAGATCCTTGGAAAACTTTGTTATAGCCATATAATATGCTCTTCTCTCCCTGATTCTACTCCTTCCATTATTACGATGATGAGCTTTTTGCCCATCGCAGCTTTTCCATCCATCATCATTTACATCGCCATTGGAATGATAAATTAAAAAAAAAATACAACATCTAGATAAGTAGTACAACAAGTTTGTATCTGTCAAAAAAAGTTCTTTTTGCAAATTACATCGCACTCTTCTCATTTAATTTCGTCATCTCCTGTATCGCGAGAAACTGCGAGTGTGAGATTGAATCCTCTTCTGCCATGAAATTCTCACGCGTCTCTCCCGGCTTCTTCATTCCGTTTCGTGACGGAAGAGAGAACTGATGAGCTTCCGCGGCCCGATTTCCTGTGATGGTTCTCCGTTCCCGCTGTCGAGGACGACGATGAGACACACAACGGCTACTTCGAATCTTGATAGAGTCGGGACACATTGGTGGTGTGGAAGAAACTCGTTGGAAACTTTGTCGAACGTTTGAGACGAGTCGTGCCTTGTTACTCTCTCTTTCTCGACAATCTTCCGGCTTTCTCTCTTTTCCTATCCATTCTCATCCACATACACACACACACATATATATATAATCCTCTTTTTGATTATATATGTATATGTATAAGCTTTATATAGATAGCGTACTATATAGATCGTCACAGTGTCTTCCGTCGTTCGTTTCTCTCCGCAGGGCGTAACTAAATAGAAACTGATGCTTTCGCGCCTTTCGAGAAGCCTTATATTGTCGTCTTCTCGAATACGTGAAAACTTTCTCGGCTCTCTGTCTCGATCTTCCTTCTTTCCCGGCCAGTTTCATTCTCCGCCTATGCTTCTAACACATGCGAGGTTCTACCTTTGCCTCTAGGTGTTTCTCTCTTCGCTCCGTACTCGAATGCCGCGAATATAAGACGATTCTTCACGTCGCCCGCGCGTGAATAGAGACTGGGAGGCTGGTACCCCCGGTGAACGTACAATGAGGGGGAGGAAGAGCTTTCTCTCCGATGGCAGTGCCCTCGAGCGAAGCCCTCTCTTGCTGAGAAAAGTGGACGAGCGACACCATTCGAATACCAACGGGGATAAGGGATGGGAGAATAGCTTCGACTACTGTCAACTTACACTCTCTCTCTCCCTCTCCCCCTCTCTCTCGCTTTCTCCTTTTCTCTCCGGATGCCTCGATCCATTGAGAAGCTGCGCGCCTTTCTTCGGACGATTTTTCTCCCTGCAAATTTGGTTTTATTTCTTAAGCCTTGTGGATTCCTTGTTTTATTCGTCGATATGTACATAAATCTGAATACCTAGCTCGTTTATTTTTACTCGTATCATTATACTTCGATATATATTTTCGTTATGTGAAAGATATATATATATATATACGTCTATATTTACATTTTTATTTATCGCATAATTGCATAAATCACGGCGAATTGAAAAATGGAACGTATACCGACCCTTTTCGTGATAATAGATAATTTTATAAATATCGAACGTTTGCCTACCCTCGAGGTTCTACAGCTATTTTCATAGCTGAGGTGGTTAAACTTCGACCCCTTTTTCTCATAAAATGAGGAGAAGTAAAAATAGAAACAGGAGGACCGAAAGGAATTCAGGGCTGGAGACTTTTCCGTTCAGGAGCACATCGAAGAGAAGCGAAACTGTTCGTTGCTTCGGCATCGCTTTCATTTTTTTTCTTCTTGTCTCTCTCTCTCTCCGTATCTCTGTCTCCAGGCTTTCCCGGGCCGAGCTCACAATAAATTCGCATGGACATTGGTATGCGGTTGACGATCGCCTCGAGGCTCTCACAGCCTGGATAACGGAGGCGGAGAACACTCGACAACCCTTCGACCCAACGGGGTGGCTATACACACCCCCGCGTCAACCCTCACTGCCGGAGGGCAAGTCTCGGAGCGCGAGCGGCCTCGACGAAAGCGAGGAAGCGAGCGCGCGTGACGTTTTCACGGTAGATATAGAAAACCACCCGTCAGAGAGGGTCGCGAGCAGCCCCCGAAAGAAAGAAAAGAAAAACCAGGAGCGAAGGTCGATTATTGGCTCACGTTAGCTCGCCCTCCAACCCGGAATTTTCGACATTCTAATAAGTTTGCGGATGAACAGAAAGTGGAAGAAAAAATAAATTCAGATAAAAAAAAAGAACGAACAAATTTCCTCGAGCATCGAAGGGTTGCTAAATATAACCACAATCGTGAGTAGAATAGAAATTATTTCAAACAATTCTACGATAGACGAAATGTGAATAATATTGCAATAAAATTAAACGAAGCACCTGAAATCATTATTTACCGCAAAATGTCCACATATCATTCCACCCTAAACATTTCGTTCGCGAATGACCATAACGCGTTAAGAACAACCCCAATTCTTATTCGTTAATTTGTATGAGTCAATTTTTATTCCTCTATCCAACATCTCCGAGTATGCCGTGTTCGCGTTCACTTTGACAGTTTCCAATTACGAAGGGTAACTCGAACTGGGAGGGAAAGGTTACCTCTACGATATCGCTGCATAACCCACCAGCGCTCCTGGGTCGATATCATCTCAAACATAATTATATAATACAACCTCCCGTTCCAACGTGCGTGCATATACTGGAGAGGGAGGGGGAGGATGGGGGAGAGGTTGCCGAGAGAGAGAGAGAGAGAGAACCAAACACGCACGTATATAGATATTATACATATATATCGTATAGAAAGCCGGCACGAGTGTGTTTGAGGTGGCGAAGCGTGCTGATGACAGACAGCGTGTGCGGACCCGATAGCGATAGAAATCCCTTGTATCGCGACCATATATATATATATGGACATTGGTCAGTTGCCTCTCGCACGCAAACACCCGTTCCTCCTGCATAGTTCCCTCGTTCTCAACCCTTATATTAATACCGTACCGAGTCCCTGCACCATATACGACGCCCCATTTTCTCCCCAGCTCAATATATATGTTATATCTACGCAATACCCCCTCGATCCACACCGTACCTCTTGCTCTCTCGATTTTAGTCTTCCGCGGATCGTTGATTCTCACTCTCGCGCGTGAGTATACATATACATGCGATACGCGCCGGCGAAAACTGCCCTACTGGAGCCTTCTCTCATCCATCACGTCGACAGCTTCGTTATGACCGCACATACACCGCGTAGCCGGTTTTCTCGTATCACGCGGAACCTTTTGGACACTGCGATCTGTTATACCTCCCTTACATACTCATATATACGCCATCCTTTACCCAACTGTAAATATATATATGTATATGTATAGTTCAGCATAGCTATCGTGGAATTAAAATATTAAAGATCGTATCGCGGAATGCGAACGCTTCTATTGCAATATACGAGAAAAGAGCTCACCCTACTATCGTATAATATTGCCTCGCGAAACATCTAATAGCCCTCTCTCATCCCTTAGACCACTGCTGCTACCGCTGCACGAGGAACTCCCCCATTCTCGCCACGGAAGAAAAATGACGCGGGTAATGAAAAAGGAATAGAAGAGAATAAAAAAAAAGCTACGTGTATATCTATATATTTACGCCCTTTATTCTCATATATATAAATATATATGTATATTACATCATTTTTCTGATGCCAACACGATATTTCTAAACGTGTATACGACAGTATGGTGTATATATAGCGTGAAGGAGAGTGGCTTATGCTGGCGTATACATCGGTTATACAGGCGAGGGTTGCTACGAGCGGGCGGTATCAAAGTTGAGGTATCCATGGTCAGATAATAACGCTCACGACTATGGCGAAGAGTGAAAATAGTAAGAGAGAAAAAGAGAACGAGAGGGAAGGAAGAATGGAAATGGACGTTGAGGATTTTGTCTCTCTCTTTCTTTCTCTTTTGGTCTCAACACAATTGGCTTCGAGGCATTCACGGTTGCTCAGTTTTCCAACTGCGTTTTCGAACGTCGAGTATATACACACACGCTGCAGGGCTGGATGTTTTCCCGGGATGCTGCGAGTGATTGCAGGTACGGGGTTTTGGGCGCTCCTCCCTTATCCCAACCACCCTCCCTCACCCTTTTCCAACTCACCTCTCGCAGCTTTTCCACGCAGATAGACCAACAGCGGCATATCAGCCTAGAGGAGAAGAGAGCTGTTGGCCGCCGGCTCATTCGCTTTCCAGAGAATCTGAAATATTTTTCATCCGGAACTTCGCTCTCGCTCTCTCTCTCTCCCTCTCGCTATCTCTCTGTTTGTATTCAGCGAGAGTGGGAGAGTGAGAGACAGAGAGAGGCTCAAGCAAACAAAGGGAATATCAAATTAAATTACGCTCTCGTCGGATGGTGTATTTCGATTGCCCTGCTCTCTCTCTCTCTCTCTCTCTCTCTCTCTCTCTCTCTCTCTCTCTCGCTCTCTCTCCCTCTCCCCCTCTTACTCGCGCATCTCACTCTCCCAAGCGGTGAGGGAGTCTCTGACGCATATCCCTCATCCCTCATAGCCGGCAGAGTCAACCTGTACAGAATTCTGCAATTTTCTCCCCGGGTCCTCAACTCCCTTCGCATCTCACCGACCCAGCTCACAGTCACGCGATCCTCCGTCTATATTGCGAGGGTGTCAAATATTTGGAATTCTTTTTTACATCGATATAATGGTATTGACATATAGGTATGTAACTTTATATCGTACATATCTGGATGAAAAGTCGATAAGCAGCGATCCAAAGAAAATAAATCAATGTAATAATAATTAAAAATTATCTTCCACCGATACGAGAATATGAATTACTACGAATATAAATACAGTTATAAAACGTAGGAAAAGACTGATCATTATATGAAGCAATTGATATTTTTATAAGAATTCACTTATTGAAAAATTATTTTTCTTCAAATATTATTCAGACGATGGAAAGCTTGCCCCGTACGTTCTACGAAATGTAGAAAATCCTTTGCCCTTTGTCGATCCTTGTACTCGTGGACTCACGGAAACATACCCCCCCCCCCTCCCCCCGGCCCTGATCGCGAGAACTTGCTTGCAAAATTTAATTTCAGTCTGCCGTCCGCAATTTGCCTCGTATTCGTAAAAAGCTTACATACAGACGAAGTCTGCACAAATGGAGCTGGTTATGTGTATATATATATATATATGCTTGAAATAAAATACGCGGAAGGGACAGCAAAGGGATAAAATACGGGTGGGGGCTTAAGTTGGCAACAAAATTGTACCTAGAAATCCAGCTTGTAACGTGTTTTTTTCGTTCGTGGAAAAATCTCGTATCAAGAGGATTTCGAGTTGCAATGGAAATTGTGTACACTCTCCCATTTCCCCCCTCGTCCGCATTCCCTCTCCCACCCACATGTAGATCCGCGAGTAGCCGTGTCGAATCGTCTCGATTTCCCATCGCGTTCCATGAGAAAATCCGGACTAATATATATTCCGGGTAACTCGATTGAACCCACGCAGGGGTTTCGGGGTTTTTCCACCACTGGATAAAAAAGAGAGTGCCCCGATAAAAGAAAGATTCGTTGTCGCGCTGCCGGCCGAAAAGTATACTATCAATGAGACCGGATATGCATGGGACGAAAAGAAACGTGATCGAAGCTCTCGCGTCTATACTAGAGAGAAAAAGCAATGGATAAAGGAAGGTTGGCAGGGAGGAAGAACATTCGAGGCGAAGTCTCTTCTCGTTTACTCGGGGATATGCAGTACCTACCTCGCGTTCAGGATGAAGCCGTCGGAGTAACGCACTTATTCTTCTCGAACTACGTATCAACAAAAGTTTCGCAAAGTAGAAGGAAATAATATAGAACGTATCGATAGAAAGAGGGATAACTTATCAATATTCATTAGCCGTTACCCCGAGAAGACTTATAGCGTATTTCATGTCGACAGCATGTGGAATATGCGAAGAGTCTTATTTTACGTACCACGCGGCGAAAATCGAATGTACATTTCACAGTTTCAATTTCTATGATTAATCGTCAAACGGAGTTATTTTGATTTCGGAAGTTTTTTGTAAATAATTTTTTTTAACATCCTAAATTCCAATTTGTTTTTGTTCCACTAGAACAATGTTTTCTTTAGCTCATCCAATGTATAAGAAAGTCAGGCCCTCTCCCCGCTGATTAGCTTGCGGTAGCTTGCGGACAACTTAACGCGGGTACAAAAAAGTTCACCCTTTGGCCACTCAAATGTCGTAGTATCAACAGCCGAGGATTCAACTTTTGTCAAGCGTTGCTGATCTCCCTCCTATTCTCTGTTTGAAGTAACCCGAAAAAATGTCAAAGTTACCCGTAATGTTAATGTAACGCAACTTTGCAGTACCCACAATAAAAAAAAAAACGAAGAATATTTTTTTATTAAACTTTCATATGACAATTTTATAACCAAAAATTGCATCAAACGAGCATTTTGTAAAAGTCTAATGAAATCCGTATGAAACGGAATGATAGTTTTTAGGTCACAAAGAAAGCATATTACGCTGGGAACAGGTTTGATATTAAGCTTATTTGTATTGCCGTAATGAAAATTTGGACTTTACGAGAATATTTGATGAATATACACGGGCTAAAATATATTGTCGAAAGAATATTATATATTTTACTCGAACATTCGCGTGGACCGAGTTTTATAGAAAACGCGATTCTATATGCGTCTATCCACATTCAACTTTTTTTTCTTTCTCCTTCTCGTTTCGGTATTTTTTAATTTCACATCAAAGGACGCACGAGCCAGCTTTCTATCGCGTGTGCTCATTACTGCAGGGTGGGCTACAGAGACAGTAAATCCCTATAGTAAATTACGGACGAGCAATCTGAAATCGCTAGGCAATATTAAATCGTACTGCAGTCATGTCGTGTCAATACACACGAACCGTACGCTCAGCTTTTCTTCCCTCTTCATGCCGGAATATAATTTTCACTGAAACGTGAAGGGGAGAGCGAATTGCTGATAAACGTAGGTATATTACACCAACAGCGTTCGATCATCGTTGAATGTGCATACCTATTTTTGTAATAAACCCTCTATTAAATTTTGTAGAGTGAATATTGAAAGGATGAATGAAATCGTTCGAATAACGTTTTTCTTTCTTCACGGGCTTTTGATGCAAAGATTTGAAGAAAATAACTGGACTTTATTCGGTACATAAATGCGACTGTGCATAACATTCTGCATTGATTAATATCGATCCTACTGGGCAATGAATAAAATTCTAATTAACTACAAAAGTGTGTAGAGTAATTATAAAAGTTGATCATTTTTTTCAATAATTTTTTTGTAGTTGCTTTTTCTGTACTATAAATCCTCGACTCATGTTACATTAGACCGGGATGGATATTATACTTACGATTTCAAGGAACGATGTCCTAATAAATCCGAAGAAGAAGAAGAAGAAGAGAAGGAAAATGAGAGAGAGGTAAAGAACTTAGAAAAAAGACTCCAAAGGAGTTTCCTCATTACTGAAGGTCTCCCATCGAGCTTTCAGTCTCATATTTCCTTTGAGCGAGAGTTTTGATTCAGGGGAGATTCGAAAAGGTAGTTTGAAAATTCTTGTCCCTGTTTTCATGCCTCGCTTCGATCATTTTACTTCACCTCCTGCACAGGCATTCTTCTCGTTGCCTGACCTCCTCTTCCTCCCTATTTCTTACTCTTAGTTTTCAACATACCAACTCAAGTTTCCAAATTGCGAGGCAAACGCTTAGTGACGTCATTGCGACCTCCACGGTAGCTACAAACGACGCTCTATAGAGAAGAGGGTGGTTCTCCCGAGCCTGTGTAGAGTTCCTACTATACGGAGAATGCGAGGGAGCCAGGCAGAGCGCAAGGGAGAGCGAGAGGGCCAGAGAGAGAGAGAGAGAGAAATAGAGAGCGAAAGAGAGAGAGAGAGAGAGGGAGAGAAAGAGAGAGAGAGAGAGAGAGAGAGAGAGAGAGAGAGAGAGAGAGAGAGAGAGAGGCGTTACGCAACGGGTTTCGCGGTCATTATGGAAACGTTTCGCAGCGTTGCGCAACGACGCCGACGATGACAAGGGGTGAGATTTCGAAAAGCTCCGGTAGAACTTGTTCCAACTCCTCTCCGCAGCTCCCCCCTGTGCCGTACAGAGCTTTCATCGAAGCGATTGCATAACCGCAAGGAGCTGGCAAATGCTGGGTCTTCAAGCAGACCCCCCCCCCCCCCTCTCTATCCCTCTCGCTCTCTCTCTCTTTCTCTCTTTCCACCCAAAAGCGGAAAGTTATTCATACGGTTTCGCGAAGGTAGAACGCAATTAAAGTTAAACGCTGTCCGCGCCCTCTGCGTTCGTTCTCCATCTCTCGTTCGTGAAACAACCCTCTCGCTTCCAAAACCAGCACCCCCGGCCCCCGTTCTCTCCACCCGCTTATATGCTAGCTGTTTCTCGTTGAGGAGAGAGCAACGAAAAGAGCGATATAGAGAGAGGAGAACACGTGGCTAACCAGTCCATAACCTTCGGAGTTTTGTGCTGGGTGTATCCCTAAAAGCGTCAAGGTGGCTTGGCGGCTTGGCCCCCAGGAGAGACGGCAGAGACGGAAGGCGCGCAAACGAAAGAGAGGGCGGGAATGAGAGGAGCCATAACCATGCTCTCTCTGCGCGAGATGCCAGCCTCAAAGGAGCATTAATTCCCGGAGCTTCCCGCGCACCGGATGTGAGATCAAACACTTTCGACAATTAGCGTGGGACCAATGAGAGTCCACCGCTTGAATGTGGCAAGCTCTTTCTCTCTTTCGCTCTCTATATGTCTCTCTCTCTCTCTTTCTCTCTCTTCTCCCCTCTCTCTGTTTTTCTCTCCATATATATACAGGCTGATGAGAGAAACAGGGAGAAAGGGAGAGTGTTCTTCATCACATCGCCATATACTTCACCACTGCACTTGTGTGCTTCCACATCAGCTCTTCTCCCGCTCTGAAATATCTCTCTTGACAAACCTCTCTCGTTTCCCCAATTTCTTGCATTTTCTCTCCATTATTTATTTATCACTCTATTTACACGGAGCAAAGCTTACCACACAAATGCTTCGATATAGCAAAAGACTCCTTTGGAATCAACCGAACCTACATTATGGACTCGGTTTGGCTGACTACCGATATCCATACGTACCTTTCAAATCATAAACAAAATATAAATATGATTATATTGAAATAGGAATCTTCCTGCTTTAAGGATTCCAATCTCTTTATGTACGAACAACTTTTTCGAGAATCGAGAACGCCGTGCGAAATTCACCTTTCTCTAAGTTGCTGGCACATGTGTTGCCCGCTCCATCGAATAATGGGCTAAAAGAAAAGAAAAAAAGAGAATGCAGGCGGGAGTGTTTCTGTCGATACGCAATATAATTATTAACCTTTATGTCAATCAGTCAACATTAATTCTTGCAAAAGTCAGTCTGAAAAATACATATAGAGTTTGCTTTCAGAGGAACCATTTCAGAGTCTTAAATGTTTGATAACCTTAAAAGTGTATTCGTAACCCTCCATCCGATTATTTTCTCATATACATAATTATAAGTACAGTTCAAATAGTAAAAAGAGCGAGTGTATTGAATTTAAAGAAATTCGATAAGGGGACCCCGTAAAATCAATTTCAAGTAAACCTCTTTACTATCAATCAGCTCGACGGTATTTTCCCGAGTCTGCTTTGCATTTATTGGTCCTCCAACTTAACCTCCTCGATTTCTCTCTCCTCTCATAATTCTTCATTATTAAAAAATAAAGTTAAGTTCGAAATTGTACCAAACGGTTAATAAAATTCAAGAACTCTACGAGTTGAAGCACCGGCTGCGGTAGTAAAGAAAGAAAATTTAAACTGCTGTCTTAATATCGATATATAAGTGTTAAGTCCCATTTTATCGGGATTCTCATGGAATAATAACTATCGCGGTTCTTTCGAATTATGTCCCACACTCCCACGAAAAAATATGTATGCATTATATCCGATGGGCATTGGCAACGCCCATCGGATGTTGAAAAATCACCGAAGCCAATAAGTTACATGGGTATATGTTTTTTTTTAGTCATCTCCATTGTAGAGCGTATACGTTCATGTCACCGTGAAGCATAGCCTGGAGCAAGATTTTCGTGACGAGACAAAGAACGACGATGTAATTAACTTCACAGGTAGATAGAACGCCAGACGGATATGGGAAAAGCCTGGGGGTTCTTCTCTTCCTCTCTACCTCATTCTCTCTTCCTCTCTTCCTCTCTCTCTCTCTCGCTCTTTCTCTCTCTCTCCCTCTCTCTCTCTTCGTTTCAACGTTTGCGGAAAAGCGTTTTGAGGGGGTTGGGAATTTGAAGCGTTCCTAGTGGGTGGTCCATGTCCGCAAATTCACTGAGAATATAGCGCAAAGCCTTCGTACTCTTTCGTTTGGTTCCACTCCATGTCTACATAACGTGCGCGGTGAGATGGGTAGCTTTTGCTCGAGGGACGGAGAGATGGAAAAAATAAAATATTCAAGGTAATTCGAGTTACCGACAGTCAGATACTGCGACGGACAGAAGCATCTTCGATTTCGTCCGCCGTGCTGGATGAAGAACTAGAACCTTTCTTCAACCCCCGAGCCTTTTTTCAAATCGTACCTCGTTCTTCTTCTGACTTTCTTCTTTTGGACTGCGCTTTACAATGAAGCGTTGTAATACGTAGCCCACGAAAAGAGGGTCGAAGCATTCATATTTCATGCTTCTTGTATTATCTTATGTTAGAGGGGAGAGGCGGGGTCCGTGCTCACTTTCAGAATAAATACAAGCTGAATCGAGAACAATCCAACTTCCTCGGTAAAGGAGTCTGTACCGCACCAATTTCCAGGATCCAGAGTTCCATCACCGCTGAAGCGTGCTATATATCCTTATCCACCTTCGTGAAACTATTCTCTTATATACAAAGTTTCCGATTCTCGATAGAGGGAAAGGCCAGAAGTCCCGAGAGAAGCCCACGAGACAGCGCAGGGGCGGAGGAGAGGAGGAGAGTGGTGTTGGAGGAGACGACGAAACGAGAGAGGGAAACATTCGATTCCCGGCGCGCGATATACGTATCTCTGTGTCGTTGGGTACGTGTCACTGAGGGATTTTCTTCCAACAATAGTAACAGGAGGCAAAGCGCGTCAGCCAACCGAAAAATTGTCTGTCTTTTGAGCGAGAGACACGGCGACGTGATCGATGACTCGAGTTTTCCATCTAATTTTCATGTTTTCTCTAACGAGCACTCCAACAGTAATAACATATCGATGTAATACATTTTTTCCATCGACATCGTTATGTTGATGTTTCATTTTTCAATTTACTGCTTAGACGAGTAGTTATGCCGCGCGGATTTAATTACGTGTCTCTGTCTAGAACATGACTGAATGAGAATAGTTACGCGAAAGCTTCGATTTCCAAAATAATCCTTTTCCGTATAAACAGTATAAACCGACGCGTTAATGCGAATGCCGAAGAGACAGCGCTGAGAATCGAGCCAACGCGCAGCCTGGCTGCTATCAAGTACGTGCAGCATCTCTCTAGTCCACAATGCAACGGAACCGAAAGAGGCAGCGAGAGCGAGAGAAACAGAGAGGGAGGAGGGGGGGCGAACTTGGCATGATAAACCTAAAAGTTTGCTTATGGCATTGTCGGGGTTACTCATTCTCTCTCTCGTCTTCTCGCCTCCGCTTTCCTCGCCAGCCTTCTCCGCAGAGATTTCGAAAGCCTTGATCAGACCAACACCACAACACTCTCTCGCCCGCCCCCCTTCAGCGCCCTCCTTTTCCCAGCCCATTCCTCTCTGTGGCGAATTTCACCCAGCAGTGCGCAGTTCGTTCTCCTATCTCCGGCAAAACAATCCTTTCGTTACCCCCCGCTCCCCTTTCTTTGAGGAGAGAACTGAGTCGGGGTAAAGGAGAATCTGAAATTTGCTGTACGAGAGAAGATTCCGAGAAGTTTCCCATCATCCATGTTCCTGAGTCCTCTTCAAGAATGAAAAGAAACAAAAATTCCAAATATGCGAACAGCGAGATCACAAATCACAATTATCTCGAATAAGTAAGAACTGTAAAAATTGATTTGAAACCTTGCTATGCCGAGTAAATTAAAACCGGAAACTAACTCGTTCCAGTTACGATGATTTATCGATACAAGAAGTCAATTTGTATGCGCGAAGATGGAGAACAGCAGCACGTTCCCTTATTCTCGGACAACTGTTCCAAGGATAAAGCGTCATCAAGCGTCTACCCTCCCTTGGCATCGGTGATTTGCGACTTCTTTATTGCAGTTTCCTCTTGGAGCCTTCTTCAACCAACCCCCTGACATCGACCAGTGTCTTTTCCTCAAGGGCGTGAGTTCTTCAAGATATAGTCACCGAGGGAGGTTGGTGGGAGAGGGGGATGATTCAGTGCGGCCTAGATGTTACTTGGCGAATCTCCAAATCACTTTTACTCTGCTCTGCCGCCATTGCTTTTGCCGACGCTTCGCTATCGCGTTAGAGAGTACGGAAAACTCCGTGCCAAGAGAGAGAAAGAGAGTGTGAGCGGGACCACGAGGGGGGAGGCACATCTAAAAGTTGCTTTGAACGCATACAGAAGGCGTCGTCTTCGAAACGCGTTGTTTGTACTAGCACGCGTTCATCTCGACTCGTAGCTGGCCCGACCACTACCACCACAGTTACCACCAGCGTCAACTGGGAAGACGACAAGGACCGGGAAAACATTCCTCGGGGCACTGGCTTGAAACAATAAACGCCCTCGCGACGCTGCTTGCCCGATGGAGCGTGGCAAGATAACGATACGAAAGATAGAAGGAAGAAAAAGAAACTGGAGGAGACAACACAGAGAGTCAGGCCACCAAGGGTAGTAAGAAGTGGATGGGTTTGGGGGGTCTGCCGCGCTATGTACGGGGTGACGATGCGGCGTTGTTTGTTGGCCGGGTAACGATTTCACGAAATTGAACTACGAAACGTGCCACGACCATCCTCGTTTCCTCGTTTTGCGCCCTTCTTCCCCACCATTTTTCCGCGGTCTTTTTGTTTCTTCTTTTTTCCTCGAGCTCGTTCGCTACTCCGCGTCGTTGAACGAACGATATGACAGCGCTGGGTGTCGTCCAACGTTGATTTCACCTCATCTCTGGAAACAATCTCACTAGAAATTGTTTACCGGTGGTAAAACCTAACAGGGATCTCCCAGTGAGAAGTCTTGAAGCACTTTGAAGCATTCACGCGATTTGCGGCCACGCATACCCCAGCTAGCTTATAACGAGCGCATAACTTACTACAAGATGAAATTCTATCGGTACACCCAACACCGGTTAACGACCAATTGTTACGAACGATTGAGAATTAACGCGTGCTCCGGTATACCGTTACATTCTGGTCGGAGGGGTATCAAAGTGAAGCCGTTGAGGGTAATCTTACTTCAGGTCTCCAATGCTCAGGTGTTGGTGGTCGTGTCTTGAGCGGGGATGATGAACGTTGAGGACGTCGGTTACTCGAGGAGCCCCTAGAATACATACATTTTGGTTCGCCCGCTGCCACGAGCGACCTCTTGGTTCACCCTATCCGGTTTCTAGGAAGAGCCATGAACCACCGTAGCAAACCTGGACCATATAGCACCTTCTCTCTTGCTCCCTCCCTTTCTCTCTTTCTCACTCTCTCTCTCTCTCTCTTTGGTCCCAGTGACGGAAAACGAGAGAGTGAGAGGGTGTGTCTATGTGTGTGTGTGCGTGTGTGTGTATGTTTGAGAGAGAGAGAGAGAAAGAGGAGGAGAGAAGTCGAGACGCCAGTTCGCATTTGCCACGCTCCGACTAACTTGCCTTCCACCTCATCAATCTTAGGCCACTTGGATAGCACTGGCAATTACAATATCGGCTTGCTCGACGAGAGTTTGAGGTTGCGGCCAAAAGGGGGCGGGTTCTTGGCACGCTAGCCTGCTCTCCTCTCTCTCTCTCACTCTCTCTCTCTCTCGCACACTCTTGCGAATCGTTCGCCAACGCCGCAACGTTCACTCATGTTTTCTCACTCCGCACACTCACACTAGGAAGGCTACCCCGTTTTGTACCATCCCTTGCTAGCACAGAGCCCGACGCGAGCGCCACCTGCAGCCGGAATACGGTAAACTTCCCCCTGGGCACATATCCCACCTGTTGCAAGGCGATCAGTCACTTGAGCCGCGGATTTGTTTAAATCTTGATTACGCTTGGCCGCGCTCTGCGTCTATCCCTTTCGCTTGCATCTCGCTCCTACACTCGACTCGCGAGGCTCTCTCATCTCCACACGTTCCACCGATGCGAGACCCGTCGACGCTTAATTTCAATCTCTCTCACGGGGATATCGAGAAGCTAAATTGGAGTCCCTGCAGAAGCGACGACGAACTCTCTCTCTCTCGCTCTCTCTCTCTCTCTCTCTCTCTCTCTCTGCGCGTACAAGCTCTGCACGATATAGATACGTATGTATATCTGTGCGCGAGTATATGCAGTCAATCGAGCTTATACGCATCGAATATCGATTCGTGCAAATTGTCACCTGGCTAATATGGTTCCCTGTCTCTCAATTTACCAGTTTTACACATGACCTACATGAACACTCCTTTCCAATAGCGGAAAAAAGATCGAGTATTGCAGAATGTTGTTGGAAATTGAATATAATCGTCCAATAAATTATTCTAATTATTATCGACAATTTAACTGTCGATCATACTTGACACTCGTCATTATTTTTGCGCCGCAATTATATTACGTGACACGAATATAATGCTTTCAATCACCTCGTAATATAACTCCAGTACGAAATACGAAATTAAACGCCAAAGTAGTACACGAAACGAAAGTGAAACAGAGAGAACGAACGAGATTCATGTATAATGAGAGCAGAGTGGTGGAGGTTACAAAAGTCTACTTGGATAACCCCAGAGATGAGGAAAAACTATTAAGTCGAAACGGGAAGACAAACCGGGGCGTCGAAGGGTTAATTGCAGGAAGCGACGACGACGAGAGGTACGAGAGAGAGAGGGACAGAGAGAGAGAGAGAGAGAGAGAGAAAGAGAGAGAGAGAGAGAGAGAGAGAGAGAGAGAGAGGGAGAGAGAAATCGGTTTGCGGGAGTGGCGGACGTTGTGCGCTCTCGTACTCCCCGTCTCTCTTCTCCGGCTCGTTCGTGTTTTACAAGGGCGCTTATCCGACGCTCCGAGGCGGAAGATGACCGCGGGAATTTATGGAGCCGTTAAAGCATCCCCTTTGGGGGTCGCGCTCCTCCCTCTCAACGCGCCCTCTCACTCCCCCTTCCCCGTTTCTATTCCTTCACCTCACCCACTGTCGCCATGCAGTAAGCTCTTATCCTACAATACCCCGTTTTTTTTATCACTGTCCCGTTAACACGTTCACCACCGTACGCGCACGCTTTTCGAGCACGTTCAACGTTCTTTTTATCACCAACTCAGCCTGCTTGCATCCCCTATATACGGTTCCCATATACGCAAGTATGGAAGACACCAGCAGCTTCCTCCGATATACAACATACGCCAGATTCCATCGTTCTGCATTTAACAACGAATATCTCGACCACGAAGAGACGTAAAATAAAACCATTCGTTGCTATTAGTCATTCGATATGGTAACGTTCCGTAACAGATATTTCATCCGAACGACCAAAGCTGCCGTTTCGTAGCTAAAATTCTGATCGTTAAAATGAAAACCACCTCGATGGAATGTAAATAAAATTGTAACAATTTCTTTTAATAATTTGATTTTCTTGTTATTGATAAAGGCTGACAACTTTTCATGAATCATCAAAAATGTCACTAAATCCATAACGGTTTATATCGACCAAATTATATTTGTTAAATTTACGTTAAATTCTTAGCAACTTCAATTATAACCTCTTCAATATTCGATTAAAAAAAGAAACGATCCTCGAATTTGGTAAACTCTCATCGGACGAAGCCTCTAGAAAGTGATTACGTCTTCATTGTTGGCAAGTCCTGCAGTTTCGATATGAATGAAATTAATTAACTTGCTCGACTGGAACAACCACTGGTGAACTATCAAGGTGCGACGTCGGGTAAAGAGGGGATGAAGTCCCGTCGATCGTTGCATCGAGGAGGCGCATTAACAGAGTCCCCTCCTTGAAAACTTCTACTACAGGAGTGCTCACGGAAGGGTTTTGAGAAAGAGAGATGGCGAACGAGAGCCTAGTACTGCTTCGCTCCATGACATCGAAGTATAGAATACTCCCGAAGCTCTCTACCGAGTAGATCGAACCTCTATAAAACCGGAACCTCAAGCCCGCAATAACAAGCTCACGCTGAGAGAGTTTAGCCGTTCTCTCACTCTCTCCTTCTATCTACAGCGAACCGAGTCGTTCTCCTTGTCCAATGCTTAACCACGTCGTTCTATCTACCGTTCACTTTCTCATTCTCTCTCTCTCTCTCTCCCTCTCTGTCTCTGTCCCTGTCTCTCTCTCTCTCTCTCTCTCTCTCTCTCTCTCTCTCTCTCTCTCTCTCTCTCTCTCTCTCTGTCCCTCTCTCTCTGCCCCTCTCTCTCTCTCTCTCTCCGCCTCGTCATGATCGTCGTCGCAGCTGAACTAACTGCGCGCGCTCGGTTTGGCTTATGCCCAGGGTGCCAATTAGTTACCAACATTACCAACAGCTTCCTCCTAATTAACAAAGTTTAAACTATCGATGATGGAGCCAAGAGTGAAGAGTCCACGGATATATTGCGCTCTATAGCCAGCGCGCTAACCAGTATCGTCCTCAATCCAGCATCCTCTTCATGCCTCTCCCTTTCGTCTTTCGTTTTTTCGGGGCTCATATTTTATGACGGAATGTAATTAAGTTTTTGTGATACGCAAGTTTTTTTATCTCGTTAATTTCACCTTTTTTCTTGCAAAAATTATGGTTATACTCCTTTTTTTCCAAAGTTTCATAACATTAAAAAGTACATTGAATGTGAATGTCGGTAACGAAATTGCACTATCGAATATGAACTGATTCATGGAACAACCCACTTAAGAAAAACGAAATTGATTCTACCAAACCCAAACCCCGTTTGCAACGAAAGCGTTGTTCTGTCTTCTTTGGGTCCATATTTGCCCGATCCGTGAGGTTTACGTAAAATAAATGGTTGTACGCAATTCGCTTGTAGACGTTCTCTCGCCCATAGTTAGTTCAAAAGCATACAACGCTAGCTTTTTGGTTAGCGGATAACAGGCTTTGAGAGCATGACGACGTGGTTGGGGGTAGGCGCTACACGATGGAAGAGGGGTAGGGGATACGTCAAGCGTAATTAGTCGGATGGGAATTCGATTAAGCTTTAATCAGCCAATTGTTGATAGGGCGGGGATCCGGACGCGAAGCCGTTTCGCTTTGTTCACGAGTACCGCTGAGCTCCGAGGTCCCTCTCTCTCTCTCCCCCTCTCCCTCCCTCTCTCCCTCTGACGAGTCTAATTGATGGCGCAAAACAGATTAGCACCATCAAATATTACGCGAGAGGGATCTGCAACCCCCACTCTCATCCCATAAACGAGTCTGCTACAGGACACGCGATTACGTCATTTCAATGCGTGTCAAACCGCCAGGTGGCTTTTGAAGTTTGAACCTTTACTCGCGTTTGAACAAGAGTAACGAGAAAAATGAAAAAAAAAGCAGAAGCAGAACATTTTTTTCGTCCCTTTTTGTTAACGAATGTTTATAGTTGCATTTGCAGTTATTTGCAGACGCACTTGGGCGTGTTGCTTATGAGGATTTTTCGATAATGTTTTTTTTAACCCGTATCGTCGAGGGAGAGAAAGTGAGAGAAGACTTTATATCATTAGGAAAGCGATTATACCTCGTCGTTATCCCATACGATATATACTATATATACACGTATGTATGAGTGTATATTTTCAACATCACTTATACGCATTTAGTTGGCCGGCAAACGGAAAACCGTGTCTCTTGATATTACATGGAGCAGCGTGAGCAGTAGGGAGAGAAAGAGAGAGAAAGGGAGAGAGTGCCTAGCTGGAGAGAGCTAGACCCACGTTGATATTATTAACGTTAATTTGATTTTCATCAAACTCTTGTTAAGGCTGGCCGGAGCTAAGCTCTACCCCATCAATCGCCCGCACGGGTTCCCCGGGATAATTACATTCGACGAGAGGGAGAGGGAGAAAGCTCGCTGGTATATGTGATGCTGGAAGGGTGGAAAAGTGGATGGTCGTGGTGAAACGACTAGAGAGAGAGAAAGAGAGAGAGAGAGAGAGAGCGAGAGAGAGAGAGATTGAGAGTGAATGAGAAAGTTTTGTGCTCCACCGCTGGGAATATAACGCACCCTTCGCATGGACGAAAGGTCCAACCCGATTTCCAAACTCGCTACCTAACAAACCAACCCCTTTTCTGTCCTATGCCAGCCTATACATACGCGCAGTATTTTTCCGTAAATACATTGTACATGTAGATAGTTGTTTGTGTCATTTGAATAAAACATCATTCATCCTTACATTACAAAGAAATGATCGCGCGTTACAAGCAATTATTGCGAAAGAAACGTAAAACAATAATTTGTATTCTCCCATTAATTAAGAAAATTGAAAATGTGTAGGCGTGTTCCAGTTTAACGATGTCTTTTTCAATTTTTATCCGTATGTACTTGCTCATTTTATTCTGACTGCTCTGTATTTGGTGTTTTCCTCAAATTTGTGAATTAGCGGCTAACCAATAATTTCAGTCACGGTATATCGTGTCGAACGAAATACCATTGATCAACGTGTAGCACAGTTATAATTACGGTAGAGGGAGAGTGAGGTAGAAAGAGAGAGAAAGAATTACGCGTCATTTGTTAAAACGGTGACACGATGGGGAGTGTTGAAATGCCAACTGAAAATCGCGAATATTGACTACCCTGATCAAAATGGTCATTGACGCGCGAGAGCACGGTGAATACGTTCTCAAATTATAGACATCGGCGTCGATTCCATTTTGCGGACACATGCAAGCGAGCTTTTGGACCGATACACCGGCTGATTGAGACAAAGTTGGACGTGGAAACGTACACGAGGTTGAAAAAGAGAGAGGGCCGGAGAGAGAATCGGGGAGGAGGGTTGTAGATCGTATAGACACATCTATCGCATTTAACTCTTTTTATGCTCGTTCCTGCACGCTCCGGATAGAGTTATCCCCAACTCGGACTTTGTGCCACGATAAACCCCCGTTGGCCACTGATGTAGCCTGAATTATTCATAAAAGCTATCGGTCATCCGGTTCTTCGTTTTTCCTTTTTTTTTCTCCTCGTGAAACGATCTGCCACTCCTCCCTGTCCCATCTACACCCGGTTCGATCGGCCTCGCTGCAAACTTCTCATCTCGCTGCATCAACGTTGAAAAACGTCATAAGCAAAAAAATCGCAAGGTTTCGAGCTGCAAACTTTTTCCCGACAGTTTTAATTCATGCCAGGAGATGACATTTTTTTAATCGTTTTATTGAATGAAACGTCGAATTGCTGCATCTATATACATCTTTAATATCCCACTTTTTAGGGGTCATAATTTTTTTCACTTCGTCTCCTCGTTCGAACTGTACTTGCGAGAGAAAAATAATTTTCGCCATTTCGAAAGATCAGAGATAAAAAACCTTAAAACGAGAATTATTGACTTTTTTTTAAAATTATTCCTTTAATTAACTATAATTTTTCTCATTTACTTTATGCTTTTCTTTTTAATATCCGGAGATAAGAACGAACGTAAGACACTTTTGCGCGATAAACTTTTTCTTTTAGATAAACACTTCGAGAAAAAGGAGAACTGTAAAAAAATTATGGGCCGCATAAAAATTGATATTGGAGAAGAAAAAAATTATGCGTAAAAAAAGATTGATGAGAAAAATCAGATTTTCTCGCGCTCGTGTTCGGATGTTTCCGACACCTTTGCATAAATTCCGCGTGTGAAAAAGTTTTCCTTCACGGATATTGTGCGAATATGTAGCCAAGCGCAGTGTGTGTATGTGTGTATGTGTGTACCTGTGTGCATGAGAGATGAAACACATAGAAGATCGGTTACTCTCTCGTATAAGAACACTCTCGCGCTCGAGCGCTGCCGGGAGATTGCTCTTTCACTTTAGACGACAATAAAATAATATCACGTCTAAAAGGGCAAATAAATTTATAGCCAATCTCGTCAACGTCGGTCCAGTACGGGTCTTTGCTTCTTTTTTCAGTCTTTCCTCCCCTCGGCTTCTCTTTACCCTTACCAACGTTTCTCTCGTCCCATCGCTTCAGTATTTTCCGCGTACATCGGCTTCGCATGCTTTACGCCGTTTGCTCTCACAATTCGTGCACACACAGACACGGGCAAGCGCCGAAGAGCCTCGCTAGGGAGGATCTCGGGACGTTCCCCGTAAGCTCAAGTTTCGTCTCCCGCACTACCACGTCGTTCTACTGCGTAACGTGAAAGGGGAATTGGTGAGGGATGCTGGGTCTTGTGTACATGAGAGAGAAAGTGAGTGAGTGAGTGTGTGTGAGAGAGAGAGAGAATGAAAAAAAGAGAGCGAGAGATAGATAAATAGAGAGAAAGAGAGAGAGAGAAAGAGAGAGTGAGAGGGAGGGCGGGGGAGAGAGAGAGGGAGGAAGGGAGAGTGAGAGAGAGGGAGGGAGAGAGTGCGCACGTAGCATAAAGTCGTAAAACTCGACTTACGACAAGTCGTAACATCGAAGAGACACCGTGACGGTTTTTTTCGCCTCTTCCTCTCTACCGATATTTTCTTTTTTCATCGTCGAAGCTCCGCAGTGCGTTGGCGTACGTTTTTTTTCTCTCCAATCCGTTCGAAAGCTCGTTATAATTGGCAGCGTGCGATCCAGGACGGTACACAATGCACGGTTGGTGTAAAATCCGAGGTTCGAGGCATTAATAAGAATCGCTGAGGGAGGTGGAGGCGTAAAATCCACGGACCGCAATCATATTTCTCGTTAAACTCGCGCGTGTAGACCGGAAATGAAAATTAGCGCAACGGGAAAACATTAAAGATAACGTTGCGAAATAATGATCGTGGCAAAATAACGATCGTACGTTTTTTTTATCGCTGATTATTAATAGTTCGTCACGAGCGCGAAAAGCGTAAGAAATTATTTAATAATCAAACAATGTGATGATCCGGTGATTTCGATGGGACAATTAATTTTTTTTTTATTATTCGTAAATCGTTGCAGGAAAATGAAAAATATTTCGAATGCTTTTGCTTCCACACGATAGCCATCCAGACTGTGGTCACGTTTCGCCCGTTTCATCCCCACGAAAAACCGCATCAAGCTGCTTCTCGAATCTTCCATCCTCCGCGGCTGCGCCGTTATATCTGCTCGCGGTGCTATTAATAACACAAATTTTATTGAAAATATTCGGTACAGCTTGCCCCCTCTCCCCCGCTCTCACTCTCTCTATCTCATCTCTGATGGGGCAATAAAGATCCGTGGCCGCGAGGGCCATAATGGAACCTCTCGGAAACCAAACGGGGGGTGAGCGTTCTATATACACCATTCTCTCGTATTTCGTGGATATATATTAGCCGACGTCCAGGGGATTTCTGCTTGCGAGACTGCCCGAGAAGGTGGAGGAAGAGAAGAGGGTGAGAGAGAGAGAGAGACAGAGAGTCAGGCGGGTTCGTCTGGCTTTAACGGCACTGTAAACCGTAACGGATTAATCCCTTGGCCAAAGAGAAGGGGCGAGAGAAGTTAAGCGATTCTCTCTCTCGCTCTCTCGCGTAGCTCGCCCTTGTTATTCTATATCGCATCCCTTCCTCCCATTTTCCTCCAACGCTTTCCTCTTTCTCTCTCCTTCGACGAATGAAAAATCGCGGGGATACCCAATTCCTGTTTACGATGAAAGAAGCTTTGCTCGTCGATTTCTCGTTTCACCATACACATATACATATATGTACATAGGTATATATCGAAAACTGGTGGTGGGTGGAAGTTTTTCAATGACGAATATACCCCATTAACGATTGTTCGGTAAGAGATATCGGAGAGATAAAGCAAAAAAAGAAATCCTACATTAGTAGCAGGAAACTTTTGTCATTGATATCCGTTCATAAAATATCGTAATCTCATTCAATACGATTGTATTTATGTACCGACGATAGTTTGTAAATCACGTTAACAGCGATCTGAATGTAATTCATACCAGAGGAACGATAAACATTAAGATATTGAAATAATTAATAATTGGTAGTGTGGCTATTATATTTTTTCTCTCTAGACTACGACCGCCAACTGGGACCTTTGCCGTTATCGCTGGGGGATGAAGTCGTGAGATACGTTCACGTTAGATGTTCTCTGCCTCGTTCTTTCTATATACATTCGCATATAAGTAAAGACCGTACGGATGACATACAGCACGAAGCCGCGAGAGAAATACTATCTTCATTGTCTAAATGGCTGCCGATAAAACAAGTCGCGAGTTTACTGCGAACGAGACTGTATTTATCATCGCCACAGCGATAGCGAAGATGGCGCGACCCCTGCTCGTTCGCCGAGACTTCCCTCGAGTTCCCGAGGATGCAACGCTCGGTTTATATTTGTCTTTAAAAAAAAAAGGACAAGCGAAGAAAGAAAAAAATAAACAAAAAGAAAAGGCAAGACCAAAAGAGCGTTTCTTCCTCGCAGATAAAGTGAATTTCTTTGGGAATACGCGTTGGAAAACATTTTTACTCGACGATACGGCCAGAGGTCGTAGAGCAATGTACCTACTAACGTTGATACATACATATATATGTTAGTAAAGTCAACCCCCTCGCTCTGTAAAACGATTGAATATAAAATGTATGACCTCACGTGTATCTCCGTCAGCAAGTCGCTGATAAAAAGAATAGGAAAACGGGCTAAAATTGAATAGGCACATCTACACGCATGCATATACATGTATCCGTGTGTGTATGAGTATAATCTATTTATATATATATACTTTTAGGAAAAATGTCGAAAGAATTGTCGAAGCACGGCGACACGATGATAGCCGAAAATTTGTCCACCCGCGCGTGTTACATTCTCTCTCCCACGTCCAAGCGCACGGAATTTTGACCCGAGGGGATGTTTTGCCCGTTCGGGGATACTGTATTTTCCCATGTACGAAGATAGTGAACGGTGTATGTGTATACATATATCGTATCGTGAATATACCAAGTTGTAGAGAAGAGAGGGTGGACAAGGGGGGTTGGTAGCGTGAAAGCTCTCGCTCAACGGCCGAATCGAAGTTTTTTCATGCTTTATGAAATGGAAAGTATACGAGGTGATTTTCGAAGTTACCCGACACACATACATAGCCGTATGGTACACAAGTACACATATCGAGAGGGAGAAAGAGTCAGTGAACCAGCCTGGATCAGTCAGGTTCAATTTCGCTAAGAGGACGAGAGAGGGTCTTGCGCCTGTGTTTGTCCGTGTGTGGTTTCTCGGGTGCGAGGCCGATTATCGGTTTCCAACCCCAGCCAACACGATATTCCGGCTATATACAAACCCTGTCGATCGCTATACACCAACTATACATACGGTGTGCTGTACGTACTGTATATAGTGGTAACGTGGCGAGCGTAGGAGTCGAACAATAAAAATCGATGGCGTAAGTCGATTGCACGCGAATTTGACATATTGCAGGGGCAGGAAAGAGCCCAGACACCCCTTGTACAATCCTCTAGCGCTATGGGGATGTGTATGTACACTTACATACCTATATAGATTCAAGCCACCCTTCTTCCTATCGACGTCTATCTACACATACACACACACACGCACACACACACACACACATATATATATATATATATATATATATATATATATATCAGACGTGTAAACTTCTACACGCACGTACATAGTAATGCAAGGCACAAAACACTGTATAGAGGACCGTAGTGCTTTTATGTTTCGAGCCACGAATATATGTTCCGTGTTGACAGGGAGAAAGGCGATGTATTAACCCTCGAACGTAACATACGTCTATACTGTGAATAAAAACAGGAGTACGGAAACTTCTATACTCGTTTAATTTAGACTATATGTATGTACGTACTACGTATACGTATATAATTTTGTATATAATAAAAAAAGATTTCACCACCGCCACTGCCGTGTGCAAAACTTGAAGGTACGAAGGGTCATAGTTACATCGGGTATCACGTTTGAAAAGGATGGAGCATCTACAGGGTGTCTCATGTGAAAGGGGCAACCAACACTTTCGTATAACCGATGAAAAAAGCTATTAAATATTATTGTTAATAGTAGATTTATATATATATGTTTATTATATAAAACATTATATTATATTAAATTAAATATATATATTATGTATTTATATATTATAATATTGTATGATATTATATATATATATATATAATATATATATATATATATATATATATATATATATATATAATATTATGATATAATATATATATATAAATAGATAATATATATATATATATATTTAATTATATTATATATAATTATACATAATATATATATGTAATATTATATTATATAATATAAAAGAAGTACTGTCGGTGTATATATATCACCCACAGTACTTAATTTATATAATATGTATATCTTTTAATTATATATATATATATATACATATGTACCTGTGTACATGGCTATATATAAATTAGGCACTGCGAGTATTGGGCGATATATGAGCTTCAATGGTGAACAAGAGATATAGTGATTGTCCCACGGTCACCCTCATGGAAGGGGGGGGGGGGGGAGGTTGGCCCACCACATCGGTGGAATACGTGCAAGCTTAATGCAATATTTAGAGCAAACTATAGAACGTAAATACGGGAACATTTTCTCTTCGTATGTATATGTGGGTGTATGTACATAGATACGTGTATGTGAACGTGCGAGAAGGGTGCTGTCACGTGCCAAGCAAAATGCCGAGCACACGCTTCCCTCCACCTGCACGAACGCGAACAGTGAGAGAGAGAGAGAGAGAGGGTTTGAGAGAGGGAGTGAGAAACGAGAAAGAAAACGTGTGACGGGCTCGAGCCTGAGGGATCTTTCGGAAAAATAAAACCGATCCAGACCCTTTTTCGCGTCTTCTCTTGGTAAGCCGTATTAAATTGGAGCGTCGGTACTGCTACGTGATGAAAGGGAGAGAAGAAAAAGCTTACACGGAACGGAAGAGGGACGAGTGAGTTAGTGAGTATATCTAAAGCTTTTAATACGCATGGACACGTGTTTTTTCTGGAGTATGCGAACGCAGTTTGCAAATACTCGAGAGTTATACAAGATTTTATATAACCGCGGCATAAAAAATATTAAATAGGTCGCATTAGAATACAAAGAAACCATTTCGCCCTATCTCATTACAAGATAATTATCGAGTAAACAAATTACAAATTTTTAAATCAAAATTTGCACGTTGCTTCCTCTCAATGGAAGCCAGAGACCAAGCAAAACTGATATTGATGTAATTATTGGTAATGTAATTACTTAATCGATTGAATAATTAATAAGATCGAATTTATTATTCGATTTCATTATTTCATTGTTTATCTGGTTCGTCGAATATTCTGTAGAAATATCGCTTAACCATCCCTACAACGTAAAGCCATAGATAACATATATGGCGTACAAACGTGTAGGTCACCGTGGAGGTTAGTGTCGTCAGAAGGGTTGCGAAAGTCGCAACGGCACATGAACCAACGAGTGTGCAATACCATCGTGAGGGCTGTAGGATCTTCCTTCGCTATATCTATATATTTAGTTGCTATAGTGCTATAGATATACATGTATATATGGATATGTGTGTGTGTATAAAGTATTGCAGCGACTGCCACAATCCCTTTATAGGAATTCTATGTCTATATCTTCCAGTTTATAGTTCTCTCTTTCTCTCTCTCACGGTCTCGATCTTCCACCTCTTCGTATTCTCATGAACCATGAGAATCTCTCTGACTCACTCACTGGCATCGCTCTCTCTCTCTCTCTCTCTCTCTCTCTCTCTCTCTCTCTCTCTCTCTCTCTCTCTCCCCCTCTCTCTCTCTCGCTTTCGTGTCTCGACGATCGTTATATGTACGTAGCCATGTGTGCACCCAGGATTCTAGAAGAGGGGAGAGTTAAGGGGGAGAAAGAGAGACTAGGGAATGAGAGAAATAGGAACGAGCGAGCACCAAGTGTAGATATAGATTAGAAAAGAGAGAGGGGAGGGAGAGAAGCGAGGACCAGGCCTCCTCGTCGGCCCTGGCGCCGAGGCCAAAGAGACGGAGTCACGTCTCCAGACCGGAGTTGCTCTAATTAAATTACTTAAGCGTACGTGTATCTGAGGGTGGTTCTCAGGGTGGAATATCCAACCTGTACACTCACACTTACCCTCACACATATAAATCTACACAGGTTCATGCAGAAGACTGTGCATGCCTCCGGGTTGCCGGTGATGTCTCGAAATGGGAAACATTTCACCTGTTCTCCGAGACTATTCCTCTCTCTCTTCCTCCCTTCCTCCCTCTCCCTCTCTATCTCTCTCTCTCGCATTCGGTTGCTCTGAATTTCTTACTTTCTTTTGTCGTTTCGCGACGATACACATTTGAACGATGTCGCTTCGATAAGGGTTTATTTTTTACATAAGTTCGGTACGTCTAATATGCAATTGAAATTATAATTTCCGTATAGTGGCTCAAGAAACAAGAAATATCGGAAGGGAAAGGGAAATATTTGGACAGGTTTGATGTAGAATTTCCGTATAATTACTACATGAAAATCATAAATTTTAAATTCATCGTTCCCAATGCAACGTTGATCTCCGTCGTTTTATTCATCGATGAGACGGAAAACCGAAAAAGTTCTCTGTTTCTCGATAAGACAAAAAAAATATGAAAATCGGTGCGTTGAGAGTCTATCACCCAACTACGAGGTTATCTCGGCTGAAAATATTTTATACGCATCCGCCACACATTTGAGCAGAGTCTTTTCTCGTGATACGAAAATGTAATGTGATCTCGCAAAATATATGTAGCAAAGGGCAAAGATATATAGACATCCGCAGATATATATACATGGGAGTCTATAGTTTCAGATAAAGACACAGAATCCACCATATCGAGATTCTCTAAAGAGAAGCAGAAGAGAGGGAGGGAGAGAGAGAGAGAGAGAGATGCCGAAGGGAGAAGTACATTATCCTTGATGTTACTTTAAACGCAGTGGGACGTGAGGTCCATATGATATCTCTCCTTCTCATGGAATATCATATATACTTTGTCTCGGCGAACGATGATGTTGGGTGTACTATGGTGAGAGCGTTCGCCCGTATCCTCGAGAATATAGAAGCACCCGGAGAGCGGTAGAGAGAGGGAGAGAAAGAGAGAGAGAGAGAGAGAAATAAAGAAAGGAAAAGAGTGAGTTGTTACAAAGGGAAAAGCGAACGATCTACCATCTGGCTTCTTTAACATAACATTATCCCAAGTTTTCCCGTTCTGCTGTATGGAATTTTCAAGTATCTTGCTCAAATATTGATGCAAAAAATGCTTGGACTCTTCCTTTCGTACGGATTTTTTTAAAGCCGGTAATTGAGGACTACAGTAAAATGGGACAGACGATCATTGAAATTGCAACGTCTGCGTGACATGTATTTCGTAAGCAAGGAAACGATTATCGTGAAATTTACAAAATATTCGAAGAATATTATCTTTTCTTAAATATGATAATGAAAACAATTAAATATGAAAAAGAAAAATGAACATCGTACTAAAGGTTATGAAAATAAAAAAAATGAAATAAACGGAAATTTGAATTTCGCGTCGTATTTCTCAATATTTCCAGCCAAACGTTGGAGCGGCTGTGAATGAAAGCTCGTGGTTGGTCACGAGGACAAGGGTCAATCGAAATGCGATTCCTTCGTGTCTTTATGGAACATTTCCAGATCCGGTAGTTCGGTAGAGCAATACCGCAGACCCACAAGATTCGACTCGGAGTTTCCGGCCTCGAGTCTCTCTTCCTCTCTCTCTCGCTCTCTCTCTTTCTCTGTTTCGCTCTATCTGTATGTCCAGTACAAAGGATATAGCCCCAGGGGAGACGTGGTGGGAGAGGGGGAAGGGAGTCGAAGCGACCGGACTTTGTCGGGCTCTCTCGAGTCCGCAGAGAATGCTCGCCAGTGATGTCGAATGTAAATCAGTGATACGCGCCCAAGCGACCCTCATTCGCCCAAAGAACGTCGTTCTGGCTATGAGAGAGCCCAATCTCTCTCTCTCTCTCCGTCTCCCTTTCTCTCTGTTCACGTTCACTCCGCCGCACTGCCGACTCGGTCATTTGACCGTACTGCTACGACGTCTTTTCAGCCTTTCTCCCACCCCTCTGTCACTCTCGTAGCGCCCTCCCGATTGTCCCATCTCCAATATCCGCTCTTCGGCTGCCTCCCCTCAACCGCCTTCAACTTTACCCTCGAATATCACAAGGGTGGATCTAAAGTTGGCTGACCAGCGGACGAATCTCTTCGTCCATTACGTTATATGCGTCGCACAATTCGCGATATGATTTTTCCCCATAAAGTACGATCAGCCGGAAAAGAGAATATATCGAGAGCCTTTTTAGATTACGAATGTATCGGAAATGGATGAGCATGAGAATCGATGAATGGTTCGTTATTTTTCAAAATTACTATATCGTTTTCATTCCTGACTAAAATCAGCTTTTTTTATTGTTCGGAACAAAGATAAAATGATTAATAATTATGAATTATTGATATGCACTACTCGTTTAACAATTATTTATTATTCCTTTAACCAAATTTCACCAAACGTCTCGTAGAAATAATTATTTTTATTATAAAGGTGATAAATGTTTTTTTTTCTTCAATAAATATTGGGAATAGAAATCATTGTTTGTTAACGAGGCAAGAGAGAGACCAGAGATATTTGCGATAATCTGATGCTGTGAGATACATACGTTGGAACGCGGAGTAACGCTAACTCTCCATCTCCAATCCCGTAGCGTTAACACGAACACACCGATATCGATATCCCTGTAACCATCAACATCAATGGGAGGCACACGCGCAGCGTCAAGACAAACGTGTACATTAATAGACATGGACATATGAGATACAGTATACCCGACAGGGTGATCATGATAATGATGATGGGATTGGCAACGAGTGAGAGAGCGTCGTCAAAGGGATAACGTCGAGGGAGAGTTTGCGCCCATTAACGTGCGTGACAGATAGAGCCAGCTTCAACAACGTTGAACATTTTCGGTAATGTCGTATACATGGGCAAGGGCTCGCAGGTTCCCGTATTATATTGTCATATTATATCTTTATTATATGGACGAACTAGCAAGTTGTAGATCGTGCGCTATCCAATTTCATAGCGGGACGAAGGACCACCAACTTTTCTTATTTCTGCATTTTCGTACAGAATTATCGACATTTTCGAATATTAGATAAGCGAAATGTTTTATCATTAATATATTTCATCCAGACTTAATACGACGTACTTATTATTATTGTTATTAACATGGTAAGTGTATTGTTCGAGAGTTAACGATCCGGCAATTCGGAATTGCGAGGGGTAACATGAGATTGCGACAATATCGTATACGTTTTATTAGGATTCGTCGACGAAGATCGTGACGAGGACGACTCTCCTCGTTATATGCGACTTACCATCGTCATTCTGGACGAGACGAGAGTGACTTTAAAACGACAATAGAAAGAGCTCTATCTCTCTATTATCGAGCACCCTCGTAATAGAAAGTTCTCTCATTCATGGCGGACCCACTTCGAACCCTTTTGATTTACGTGTTTCGTATCGGTGATGCAATTTAACGGAATGATAAATTGTCTCGATTCTCATGACTCGAGGTACGATATTCGCTCTAGATCCTCTTAAACTCGCCCATATTCTTTTTCATTTGTTCCCTTACTTGCATCCCTTTTGTTCTCTCTGTATCTCGGATAACGTGATTTTCAATTTGCCGTCGTGCTTTCTTCGCTCTTTGTTTTTTCTTTATTTGCAAAAAAATAACCAAATTTTCTCGCCCACAAAGCTCTCCTCTTTATCCACGAGTCCGCAGAGTAGTCGTAGCCACGCGTCAATTCAACGATGTAGAGAAAACCAACTAACCCAAGAACGAAAGAGAATTTTCGACGTTTTTTCCGTCCTCCCGGCGTCGCATTGCCTCTTCCTCCTTCTCCGACTCCCCGACCAACGTTCTCAACAACTCGGCGCCTCTCGCTCGCCTTAACTTTCTCGTCGTTCCTCGATAACCGGGGAAACACTTAGCATTTGTTATCCCGACGTAACGACGGCCCGCGTCTGACGTTTCGCTCTAAAAGGCGACTTTACAAGTATAGAAAGAGAGAGAAAACGGGGAAAGACATCAGAGACATTATTGTCGGAAAGAGAGCACGAGAGGAAAGCTCTCGATGAGAACACTGGAAATGGGGTAGGATAGATGCGCCACACGAACGAAGAGGCAGAACTTCTCGTCTGGGAGAGAGCGACAACCACGCAACGGAATTCTAAGAGCATGCTTTCCATAAAACTCGCTCCGAGACAGCGCATACGCGAGCTCGTAGCTATGTATATATACATATACACATACATACCTATATAGAGAATAAAGAGAATGTTTGAATTTTCGTCACCGCGCCCTTCTCGCGGTGAAAAAGGACGGATCTGGGTAAGAAATAAAAAGCTAGGAAGAACGAGATGGAACGTTCCGTAAGCTTCTTATCTCCGGGCTTGGGCTTAACCCACGGATTGCCCAATATCCAAATACGCGTCCGTTCAAATTTCTTTTTTTTTGCTTTTCTCAGACGAAGCAATGGTCGAATCTCCAAAGGGAGTCTAAAAAATATACGTGAGCCTTCTCGAACAAGTACCCAAAATTTAACAAAACCCATTGGACCACAAGACCACTTGCCGATCCAGTTATCGTATATTCGAGCTTCAAGAGGTACGTCCGGCTGTAATTTCTTTAACGATATTCCAGTTTGTAATTCTTTCCGTTTTTTCCAATGCTCGACGCAAGCGAGAATGAAGCTTAGGCGGTTGGAGAAGGGGGGGGGGAGCAGAAGAGGAAAAAAAGAAAATTATTCTCGTCGGAAGTAGCCATTAACCTCGTGACTGAGAAATTGGCTCGAGCAACATCATAATGTCTCTCTGGTGGAGGCCAGAAAGCAGCTTCTCGTTCTTGGTTGCTCGGGAATGGTTAGTTCGCGAGAGAGCTGGTTTGTAGGGTTGGTTCTCTCTCTCTCTCTCTCTCTCGGTGATGTTCTCTGGTCCGTGTACCTCGAGAGCCGCCAACGCGAGCAGCCAATTACCGGTGCCCGGGCATGAAATAACTGAATTATCTCGATGGAAGCGGTTGCTGCCACCGCCCTTCGAATATCTCTCTCTCTCTCTCGCTCTCTCTTACACATATACATGTATGTACATATTATATATATACATATACATACCCAGTCTGCCCACCGCTACCCTTCACTGCCCCGCTCTCCATTTCAACCCCTTCGTGTTCGCGTATATGCCGAGATGGCTCCTCTCTGTGAAGCAACACACAACTGTCCTCCCTGTCTCCCTCTTTCCCTTTCAACGCGTCCGCCACCAAGCTTCGCGGGAGACTCTCGGCTTGAAATTATGTTGGCTTGAAATTTCGATGAAATAGATTCCGCGAACAACGCTCCGGTGCACAGCGCGCCGGCCGCCATTGGACTTGATTTTCCGAGTTATCGCGGGATACTCTGTCTCTGACTGCTCACGGGAAGAATCGAGACAATGAAGAGAAGGTAGACATTTCCAAGCGTATGAAGGCATCCATTGTACACGTATTTTTATGTGCAAACTAATTTGATGTAATTACGTTTTTATAATCACTTTGCTCTAAAATTGGTTTATATGCTGATATTTATTTTCTTCTGTGTGTGTGTGTGTGTGTTATTTTTCAAAACATTGCTGTATCGCTGATACAGAGGGGACTTGAAGAGAATCTCTGTGTCTCATGCCGAAGTAGGTTCGTACCGAGTATCGACTCACTCTTTCTTTTTTCTCCGGGGATTCGAGAAAGGACGCGTACACGGACCGTTCCCTGAGGTCGAGAATGAAGTTCGAAGTATGGAGAGAAGTGGAACGAAAAAAGTCGTGGAAAAGAGAAAACGAACAGGGGTGGCACAAAAAGAGTACTTTTGCCAACGTCCCTAAAGAGAGAGCGAGACGTCTGGAACTTCGGTAAGTTCTCGTGCTGTGCAGACGTCCACCGCCGTGGACCAACGATCGAAGAAACGTGAGCTACGAAAGTTCGTCAGTACGAAAGAGAAAGAAAGAGAGAGGGAGAGGGAGAGAGAAGAGCGCGGAGGAAAAGTATGCGATTCGTTAAGGGTTTCGTTGCCCAAGAGCGTGATTTTTCCTCCGTTTCGTGTCCAGAGAAAAGAGAAATTAAGGGTCGACAGAATTTTTCGTTACGGTCAAGTTTATTTTTCCACGAAAGAAATCATATTCGTAATTCAATGTACCGGCAGTCTCTCTTCTACGTCGATGGGCACTATTTGATTAAAAAACTATTCAAGCATTTATTGAATTTCAAACTGATCAAGAGTCTAACGAGATTTTTATTAAAACTTCACCAAAGCATCGAAGAAAAATTGTCAATTTTTGGATTTTCGAATTACTCCGTAATACAATATAAACTGGTCCAATATAAACAAAGCCGTTGCTAGTAGAAAGTTTTTATTAGCGGGTATCTTTCGTTTTCGATTATTCTCGCCGAACTTATGTCAGTGTCAAAGCTCGTGCCTTTGAATTGTTCCGTTACATGGGCCAGTAGCTAAAAGTTGATACGGATCATTCGACTATAGACATCGTCACTTCGGGATGTCCTGGTTGGCGAGTGTTTAAAGCACTTTGAGCGGTAAGCGATGTCAAATAACTTTCGAGCGAGTGGATAGAAGATATATGCGAGAGAGCGAGAGGGAGAGAGAGGGAGAGAGAGAGGAAGAGAGAGAGAGAGAGACATGGAGAGAGTATCCCCGAACGGTTCGAGCGAAGGAAAGTAAATAAAAGGCCGTTCCGATTGGGCGATCAATTACATCGGTACCTGCATTATTCATGAGGGCCCGGGGTTGCAGGCCGCAGAAAGCTCCCATCCATTCGTGAATCAAACGGTGAGCTCTCTCGCGCGCCCGATCGCACCAGAGACCTCCGTGCAGCGCAAAGGTATGAGAAGGCGGGAGAGCGAGCGAGAGAAAACGATAGTAGAGTTTAGAGTAAGGGGTGTATTTGCATCGGCAATCACTGCGAAGCCGCGCGCGTACGCGCTGGGACCACCGCCGACTGTTATCTCTCGCCATCTCTCTCGCTCTTTCTCCCTCTCGCTTGCTCTCGCGTTTTGCCCTATGCCATGCCCCCTGTCTACGCAGATAGTAGCATCAACCCAGTTACCCACGGTCTTGGTTCGAATAATTCCACAAGAATTAACCATCAGGGAACGAGAGTGACCTAATCGAATGGCGAATATAACGGGCGTGCATACAAAAGACGTGAGAGAAAAGTCTATTGGCATAAGAATTCTCAAATTGGAGAGGTAGATGCAAGTTTCTCATGGAACCAGATGAAATTTCCGAATAAAATACAATATTATTCGCCGACAAATAATTCGTCGAAGTAATTTTGACACAATTCTACAACGATCGTTATATTTTTTCCGTGATACCATTCCATTTTTTTAAGTAAATACATGTACGATGTTTATGACAGTTCAAATGGTTTTTATTTCCAATCCTGAGCTTCCAAGTTAAGGCCAATATTTCCCTGAAGCCGCTGTTGCCGAGGGTGCGACCATCGTGGGCGTGTCTTGCTGCGGTAGTGACGGAGGCGTCAGGTGGTCAGACAAGAACGGAATAGGGAGTGACAGGGGATCGCTGCTTGCATGGCATTGCGGCCTGTCGACGCAAGTGATCACGGTCTACACGTAGTCAGACAATAATTCAGAACAGAGCACCCGGAGTGTTGGCCGCTGGTGTGCAAATCTCTAACTCCTCAAATAGTCACGGAGCTTGGACACTCGGACATCGAGTAGGGGCGAGTTTGTATCTGCGTGTGTTTGTATGTGTGTGTGTGTGTGTGAGGGAGCGAGAGAGAGAGAAAGCGACAGAGAGTACCAGAGCTCATCGATAGAGCCAAATGTATGCCTTAGCGTTCGGTTTACGTTGCATAGAATGTAGTGTTTCGATAAGGGACACCGATTCGATTTGCTACGAGCGATTCCATCGGCTCTTCTCAACGTCGCACGAAACTTCCAAGTACAGGTATACAAGAGAGACTGGCAAACATATTGGACACTATGACCATAGGTAACTTTGTCGTTGAAGGGCTTGTGTCGGCGGAAAACGAGAGGAGATGCGGTGGCAAACGTTCAGCCAACCGGAAATGCAATGGACTTGGAGTGAAATTGTCGTGTCGGGGAGGAAAACGACCGAAAACCACGGGAAGAGAGGAAGCGGCAACAGAAGGGCGACACGGCTGAAACGCATTGATATATCCGCGTACGTTAGCGTACGGTTCTTTCTACGGTAAGTGTGTGTCTGGGTGCGAATGCATGTTTTGGATGAAATAGTAGTATGGCATATGCGAAGGGTTGCTGGTAGCAACATCGAACGAGGCGAGAGTAACGTGTAGATGGAAGATTCGCAGGAAGGTAAAGGGAAAACGCGGCACGTTCCAACACGACGGAGCTGGGGTTCGTGCTCTCGGTCTGGTGAATCGGCGCCGGGGGACGACAAGTATTCGAAGCTCTGGATGTGCCGTTACGGAGGAGAAGTAGCAATGGGCTGAACGGAAGAGGCCAGAAAAACAGCAAGAGGAGACGGAGGCAAAAGAGAGACGTTGCCAGGGAGAAAGAGAGAACGCTCTCTCGCTGCGTCATCCAAAGTAATCAAAGTGGACTCGACCTCTCCCATCTAGCATCCATACCATGCCTGTACCACCGCCGTCACATTCGCCGCTCTTGTATCTATGTCTCGCTCTCTCCCTCTTTCTCTCTCTCTCTCTCTCTCTCTCTCTCTCTCTCTCACTTGCCAGTTTTCTCCAACGGTAGTATATACCGAGAGCATAACCGTAGCTATCGTTATATAAGTATATCAAAGAGACTACATCCCTCCCCCCGCTTTGCCCCTGACGCTGCTGCTCGGACCAGGGAGGGTTGGTTACCGGTAACCGTTTCTCTACGTTATTACGTCTTTGAGGGTGCTGTCGAGCAGAAATTATGAGTCCCCGTGTATAGTACACTATACGACCACTCACCCACCTACTTTCTACTCGAATTACGCGACCGCCTAACTCTCCTACCATACTCGGCTCTCTTTCTATTCACCACTCTGTCTCTCCGCTCTCCCGGAGACTTCGCTCATAGTGGTAGCTGGACTCCCAGCCAGCTCGAACCCCTCGTATATCATGTGCCTATAAAACTTTATCACTCGTTGCCAGAAAACACCGCAAGTGTTCCGTGATGAGAGAGAAAGAGAGCCCTCGAGACTTTTCCGGGTATAAAAGAAGTGAGTTCTCCCAGGCAGCGCTTCTGATGTTGTTCTTACAAGATTCTCGACAATATATATTGCGCGCATACATACTAAGTAAGTAGAAATTCAATTTTTTTCTCACGAAGAATATTTTTACGAGCCACTTGTCGATGATTGATAATTTTCCGCTATGCTCGTCGATAATTCGAGGTATTGAGACCACCGCGGAACCAGCGGTGGTTGCCTTCTTCCACTTCCTTGGGGAAATTTCTGACCCGGTTAGGGAACTCCATGGGGAACGAGACCGAGTTTACATGTATGGGTGGGAGGGAGAGAGAGAGAGAGAGAGAGAGAGAGAGAGAGAGAGAGAGAGAAGAGAGAGAGAGAGAGAGAGAGAGAGAGAGAGAGGGAGAGAGAGAGAGAGAGAGAGAGAGAGAGAGAGAGAGAGAGAGAGAGAGAGAGAGAGAGAGAGAGACGGAGAGTCTCTAAGCTTTCCTTACCAGTGTGTCGTTGGATCAGTGAGGCGTGGCAGGGTTAGCTTGGTTGGCAACACGCCTGAACGAGCATCGTAAACACGCGAGCGGGCGATTGACACTGGAGGGACTCGTGAAGGTACCATCGTCCGGACCGATGCTGCAATAGCATAGAGCCGAGAGCATGCATATATGGAGGATCAAGCGAGAGAGACGCGAATGAAGAGACGCACTAGGAGAAACTCACGCTGGAGGAGGGAACGGATCTCTCTGCAGAGGCCCGACATGGACAAACAGACGTGTCAGCGTCCGCGGGGACTCGGAAAACACGAGGACGAGAGATTTACCCTTGAAGAGGACGCAGGAACCGGCCAACAGTTGGGGGAAGCAGCAGCAGCGGTTCCTACAACTATCACTGGAGACCCCATGTTAAACCCTTGCCCGCCCACGCTCGAGTGGTCGACCGTCTCGATGCTGCGAATTTCGACCGTCGGTCACGTTCTATCAGACCGGAATCAGCCTACCCTTCGGTTACGATCGATTATGAAGATAACGCAGTTGGCATATCGCTAGCTGTCTGCGTGTAGGTATGCGCAGGCGCTTGCCCAATATCCTACAAAACTATGTAGGTATTGTAACAATCTTATAGCGATCAAAAAAGTGCGTTTCATGGGATTTGGTCCTGAGGCCCTTCGGAGTTTCCGATATAAACCCGACGAGGAGGAACGATAAAACGAAGTGAAGCGTTTATCGGCACATTACACCGATCATGCTCGATTGCGCTAGCGGGGTTTGATACCGTGGGATATCGAGCCAACGAGGTCGTTTTTGTATCCTGTATACGTGCGGTACATATATATATATATATATATATATATATACGTATATATCTGCGTAGACAGCAAAAACAGCAATAATAATTCAGACCCATAAACTGCGACATCGTATAACCCAATTGGAATACGATTTCGTCAGTCCGACATGACCGGGAGGCGCGGAAAGCCCAAAGGAGTTTTGGAATCAAGTAGTGTACGAATGCGGCCTTGCCTTGCATGTGAAATATCCTTCGGGAAGCCCAACCACGAAGTAAAGAGAGAGAGAGAGAGAGAGAGAGAGAGAGAGAGAGAGAGAGAGAGAGAGAGAGAGAGAGAGAGAGAGCGAGAGAGAGAGAGAGAGAGAGAGGGAGCGCGAGAGATGGAGATACAGTAGATTCTCCGAAGCTGAGTAGTGTGCTGGATTAAGCCCAGAGGTTCCAAGTTTACGAGCCCGGTCCTACATCCACTTGTTCGTGGGTACCAGTCCTCTACCAACCTCTTATACCAGGGCTAAATTATTTATTACCTCAGGTTCACAGGCAGGGAGGGATGATGGGATAAAGGGTAGTCCCGCGGGCTTCAAGCCTTTCCAAATTAAACGTTTTGCCTGACGGCCTTGTGGCAAGCTTAAATTTGCAATCGGGACTAAACTGTCCAGGGGTAAAGAGAATGACTGGTCGATGACGTCGACGAGAGATCTCCGAGAAGTAACCATGAAATGAAGATGTCGTTTTTGGAAACGTGCTTCACAACTTTCACTCGTACTGTATTCTCATGAATTCCCTAAGGCCGATGAAATGGACAATCCATAGCGCAGAAAGGTCTTGTTGTTATAACTTGTAATAATGGCGACCGGAGAACATCTTTAATGGCCGGTAGTACGCAGTTCTGTGAAACTACGTGATCAAATGACCAAAGGTTAATAGCATAAGCTTTTTTCTTTCGATCTATTTCTTCATTCTTGCGATATATACATATATATGTAATTGTTATATGTATACATACGACGTTATATGTCGTTCGCTTTCATCAGCGAATAAAAGAAAATCGAAACCGTTACGTTTACCACAGCATCCACGAGAAAAAAATATATCCTACTATGTGGACTAGTGAGTTTAATTAAATCCCAGAGCGACCTACCAGCCAAGGAAAGCACCAAGCATTAAATTTCAACCACGACTACGTCCGACATCTCGTTCACTTTCTGAGGCGATAAAAAATCATTCGTCGAATATACAAGGCACAATACCTGACGAACATAACACATAACGAAAATAACACATACATACAACCATAAAGTATTTCAATATGCGATGTTATATGGAGCGACCTATGTGCCATTTCTAACAATTAGTCGCAACTTGCAACGCTTTGTCGCTCTTCGAATCGTGCTCTTAAGCACAGAGATTCGACTGAGATTTCGGCCCGAAAGTAAAGGCCCTTAGCACCACAGGCTCGAATAGAGTTAGTCGTGCAGACGTACGACGAGGAAGAGCGAGAGAGGGAGAGACGGAGACACTCTTGAATGTGTAACGCTAAAATCTTAGATACACGTTGACTGTCGGGGTTGGTCTCGTGGTGGTGAGCCTGTGTAATGTTTGCCGGATGAACGGGCTTCTACCGGCATCTGTTTACCGGACCAACGAGTTTCTTCCTTCAGTCCTCACTCTCACTCACTCTCCCTCTCTCCCTTTCTCGCTAGCTCAACTCACTCTCTGGCGACTCATCCTCAACCACGATCGTCCCTCTCCTCCAGCTATATAGTTAAACGTACACAACCCTCTACTTCCCTGCACATCCGAAACGTCCAAAACTTTGCCCAGTGGTTGATCACGAAAGAGAGAGAGAGACCGAGAGAGGCTAGGGCGGGAAGGAGAGATCGGTGGAGAGAAAGAGACGAAACTAACGTTAGCTACGTCCCTTTCGGGCCGATCGAGTCAGTGCAAGGCTTCCTCTCTGCCTGAACATCTCTAAAGCCTCAAAATTCAAGTACTTTACCACAAGATTTGGTGTTGACGCCTAAAAAATCAATGCCGACAAGAGAGACTTTACACAAGGTATAGGCATAGCAGATTTGCAATATTATTATTATAACAAAAAATTGTATCATCCAAATCATTGTTATGAGATAGGTTTTGTCAAGACCTTCAAAGGTCTTGACTTTTATTTTGATTCGATAACCCTTCAGTGCTATGTTGCGTTTGCTGTTATTCGTGCCACGGCACAGGGGACATGTGTGATAAGATATGCGGGCTTCGATCGTGTGAACGAAAGGGAGTGCCTGCGGCCTTGAACGAGCGGAGAGCTTTATAAAAAGAGTAAGAGGAAGACGAGCCGAGACGAAGAAGCAGCAGCATCAGCGGTGGTGGCGGCGAACGGTCTCCGTAAGAGATCGTACGATGTGACTGAGCAAACACAGTCCGACGAGGTGCAAATTGGAATATGGAAATCGGGCATGAGGGTTGAATTCGCCCACGGCATCGTCTTCCTCCCGTCTAGCATCTTCCCAACTCAAGAACGGGCGCGCTGACGTATGGGCAATGTTAGCGTGCTGCATCCGTGTGGAAGCAAATGTCCGATCGATCTTCAATTTTGCTTCGAGTGTATTATCCTCTATACACGTATATGTTTAATGCCCATACTTTAAAAATCCATACGTGAAATATTTGGGAACCATTTCGGGGTTATCACAATTTTCCATAGCCCATGTTATTCAATTTCAAAAGTAAATTGGTACTTTTTTTAAACATAAAAACGACACAAGAATGTTTATATGTACTTTTCACTTGTAAAATAAATTTAATAATTTTAACTTTTTATTCATGATCACGTAATGTTATAGATAAGTGAAAAAGTAGTTTGAATTTAGCCAGGAGTATGTTTTTATATTGTATATACGTGCTACGCCTTAGCAGACGAGCGCGAAAGAGTAGACGCGGGAAGGATGGATTCTAGGATATAAGGGACAGGCGCACGTTTCGTTTTAAAAAATTACTCGCGATATTTCAGTGACGGTAATACGCGGAGTTTAACTACAGCCACCAAATAACGAGAGCAAGATGAATGAAGTACTTTGCCTTACATAATTCATTCTCGAGTTCCAACGGTTTGAAACGGTGGAGAGGGACATGTTGGGTAGGTCGGTGGAGGCAGAGAGCGAGAGCACGCGGTCGTGGCTGTGGCGTATTCGCTATGCACCACCAGACCGTCTAATCATACGCGCTGAATGTTAAATGTCCACAATTTCCCTCGCAGACCTCTCTCTTGCTCTCCCCCCCCCCCCCCCCTCCACGTCGTTCTCTCTCTTCGTTGCTCTTTCACTATGATGCCACTGGGTGTTTCACGAAGTGAGGGTGGATATGGTTGAAGCAAAGCCAAGCAAAAGCTAGAAGCAGAGCGAGTTGGTAAGGACGTGCCTTCGAAAATCCAGGAATAATTCGTGCTCACAGAGCTCGATTCACCACGGGCTTTCACCTTCTCCCACCACTACTCCAACTCCTTTCTTCTCATCGTCCCCGAGTATTGAGGGTCTTGATTGTTGGCACGTTTTACGCCTCTACGATATTGCAGAAAATTGACTCTCTCCGTTTTGTTCAGTTTCAGATTCGAATCCATTGAATTACAAAGTGTTCTTGTCGATTTCTTTAAATTAATCGTAGAAGCGATATCAATTCGTACGCATGATTTGAAAGAGCTCTACCGAGTGATTGGCCCGATATATAAGTCGGGAAGAATCGAATCGACTTTCTTTCATGCGATACGCTCCAGAACATTCGAGCCCGCAATCTGCGATGTTAGCTCCAGAGATTCATGAATTCCGAGAGGGGTGGCTTGTAAATTGGAATCCGGTGTGGATGTGCTCGCGAGCCGACATTCGGCCCGTGAAAATAATTCAAACGTGAAAATCCGTACTCGGAGCTTTGGCGAACCCCTCTGTTCTCGTTGCATAACCACTCTCTCCTCCTTCTTCAATTCATCCCTCCGCCCCTCGCTATATACCGCGTGTACACCCCGTAGGAGTAAGTAATGGCTCCTGTCGTGGCTGTTTAGGCGGCCGTGGTCCACCCCAAGATTGGAGATGGCTTCCCCTCCGCCAGATACAAACTATTGCATCGCATCCGCTCACCTCCGCATGTCCGATCGAGTTAACGTATACTACTCCCCTCCGCCACTGCTTTACGCTTCTCTGCTGTTACTCTACGCAGGCTTAAAGCCGGGCTGAGGCACTGGTGCGCATACGAACCCTACCCCATTCTCTTGAAAATCATTGCTTCTGCTAACGCATCGCTCTCGATTTCGCTACGCTCGACCCGTCTTTCCTTTTATTACCAAGCTCACCTTCAGACCCATTGAAATAATTCCTACCTTGTTCCTCTTCGCAATCGTTAAAGTTTTTTGTGGATGAAGAGTAGTCAGCTATATTCGGAGCCATTTTTTCAACATGAATAATACGACGTAAGATGAGAAATTCTTAATTTTATCTACATGTACTCACATTTTATTATCCGCTCTTCAACATCGACTTGCGTAATAACATTTATGGGAACTTACCTGAAACAAAAAAAAAGACAGAAATAATTACTAGTTTCATCATACATTTTTTATATACACGGCAATTTTCATTCAACAGCGTGAAATTAACATTATGAGTCCACAGTACGTTTTCGTGCTTAGAGAACGAGGCCAGAAGAGCACGTGGGTTCATTAAAGCTCACCGGCTCTCCTTTAATCCTCGCGAACGTACCAAAAGCATGTTCGATAAACAGTGCCCGGGTAATGCCAGTACGGGGGTGGATATTCATCGGGTGTTCGAGTATTGCTGTACGCAAGTTGAGCTCCGTTGGCTGGGTTAAGATCAAGGGGATTTTCTTCATAAATACCTAACTCGAAAAGACTGCACGCCCTTGCCTGCGACTTACGCATACGCGATAGAGCTACAGCCGTGTATTAACGCGAGTCGCGTCAAGATCGTGAGGGGATACAACCCCGCTGGTTTACTTTAAAGTGAAAACTGCGAATTATGGGTAAGACACTATTAATATTTTTCTGCTTTCCAAATTGCAATGTATTCATAGAGAGGCTATCTCACTTGCTTATCATAGCTTAATACATACTGAGTACCTTGTTAATTTTCATAGAATGCAGCGCAAAGTGTGCATATTCATGGAAAAACATTTACCCACCTTTGCGCCAAACCACAAGTAATTATCGAAAATTTCAGTAAGCATCGTGTGATAAACTCATAGTAGCAAGATTTCAACTGTAACCTACAGTCAAGTTCCTATTGGCTGCGGCCGTAATACCAAACTATGTAAGCCCCTCTTTTCACAATCGCTTCCCGTCCATATACATAACCCTATGTTTCCCGCTAATTTTTCCCGTTACTTTCGTGGAAATCAGTCGGTCCGCCCCCAAAGATCGCCAGTACTATACGCTGTTGTTCGTGGATGGTAGGAGCTTTACCAGGCAGAGCTGTTAGGGGCAGAGGGAGGGAGTCCAGGGGGTTTTAATGTCTGTTCCCGCCCGCCGCGAATTACCCCGCAGAGATTTATTAAAACCGTAAAGCAGAAGAAACGACTTTGCCCGGCCAAAATGGGAGGGGGAGTGGGGACGGGAGTAAAACCCGCAGCAATACAGGAGTGGTTCTACCATACTCCACCGACGTAACCTCTTGCTACGCCGGAAGGCATAAGGGTAAGAGTAGCATAACCTCGAAAAGGGAGAGGAGAGCACGGTTGCTTTCGCTATCGTATTCCTCTCTCCCTCGAAAAACTCTGGGTCTGACGTTAGTGACCACCGGGCATTCTTATGGCCGGTACCGAACGAGCTTAATCAGCTTCTATGCCACGCACCAAGGTTAGCTACACGCCTTGTAAAGGATTTCCTCTATTCTCATAGCGGAGAGGACACAGTAGCTTACATGGGCTATTATCTCGAACAGGCAAGTAACATTGACCGCGACGAGTGCAAAGAATGTGTGTTTGCTGGGCCAAAGAATAATCGATCCCTTTTCGTCTACCTCTCGCTATTTACCGCTTTCTCTCCTTCTAGGCAAAAGCTAAAATAGTCGGAACAGTTCGCGCAGAGAAGATTTCGTTTCTGTTTGCCAGACGTCGTACATGAGAGCGGCTCCTAGACGACAACGACGAAGACGACGACGACGACGATGGAGACGACGACGAAGAAGAGCGAACGAAAAGTTATCCACGGGAGCGAGTCTGCGAGTTATGTAGGATATTCGGTGACGCGACAACTTTTTCGAACGAACATCGATATATATTTGTCCCCCTGTACGTATGTGTGTAGAGTAGAAGAAAGCTCTAGCCTTCCTTAGCCTCAATACTCTTTCCTTCTTGAGCCAGCAGCTCTCTCGTGCTACGGCCTTATCCCCGAGGGCAGCCGGCGGCAAAAGCAGCGGACTCAAGTAAAGTAAAGCAAAGGTTGGCTGCCGGCCAAGCCCAAATTCCTCCATACACAAAGAGGGAGGGAGAGAGAGAACCACGCGAAAACGTTACGGCCCATTGCACACGCCGAATCGTCTCTGGTCCCCCTACCCGTGCCACGTTCGAGACAGGTCCAAACCTACCTAGCCTTTAATGTCGCCTGTACGGTTATAGCTACCAAAGGCAAAGAGGGACGGAGATAGATAGAGAGAAAGAGAGAGAGAGAGACGAAGAGGGAAAGAGAGACGATGACTCTTGCTGCCGGGGTGAAGAACGAGAGAGGGTTGTAGGTTGTAGTTGTGCCAGAGATGTGGTTTGTCGGACGATAATTATCCCCAGACGGGGGAGAAATCGTATTGGCGTCCTTGGAAATAAATATCCGTAACCCACACACACATTCTCCAATTCTCTCACTCTCTCCCGAACTCCCCACCCCTCTCTCCATCTGACTGGTAAGCCCACAAAGTCCGTTTAGAAAAATTCTCTCGTTCTCGCCATTAATCCAACTGGCCCATTGGTAGAATCGAAAAGGATTTCACGGTACACGTCCCCGTCTGACCGAGTAGTTAGAGCACAGTTCACAGTTCGAAGAGAAACTCTTTCTCTCTTCATTCGACCCCCGATTCCCTCGGGTATCTTGAAACATCCGAACCACCTGCATAAATATATTTTAATTTAGCAGCGTATCCTCTTGGCAGAGGATTGTAAATTGCGTAATAATTATACTTCTCGCTTTCGGATCGTCCATTTGGCTAGCGGAACGACACGAAAGTGAGACAACACGAATTCAACGAATTTTGCTTGGCGCAACCATTCCTTTCTCAGCTGGCAAACAGATTAAAGTTTTTTTAGTTTGACTTAGGTTACATCGAAAGCACCGCCGTAGAATATCTTCCAAAGTTTGTGATATACATTTTTCAAGTTGGAACGAGTAGGGAGGGACGTACAAAAGGAATAAAGCCAGGGTAGAGGTGGAAGTGTGGGAGAGCAAGGCAGAAGCTCTCCCCGCCTACGGAAAAAGATAGAGCTCCATCGTGGTAGCATAAGGTCTGCCGCTTACGCTCCGTGAGCCCGCGTGCACTACCTTTCAATTTGCGAGGCAATATTTTTGGTCGAGCCCGGAGAACGCCACGAGTTTGCTGTTTCATAAGGTCGTTACCCAGGAGGGCGGGGAGGTTTCGCTAATCTTCACCATGCCGCAAACTCTTGGCAAAGTGCCCGAGCAGGAAAATATTGTTCTACCAGCGTTATCCGAGCGTGTATCTCTCTATCTCGTGTGACCTAACAGCGGGCACGCGACGTGGCGCCTATACTTTGATACGTAAGTGGAGGTATGAGGAATTTCATATTCACAAAGTGAGAAATTTACTGTATGTATCCTGCTGAAGGTTAACGTTTGCTGCTTTTGAAAGCGTGTATGGAAGCACTTTTGCGTGAAGAAATCATACTTGCGAATATTCACGGTTACCTGACGAAGCTGTTACCGTTTTCACTCGACTTCATCCGTCTTTAACCTGACAGCGGAACTTGTTACTAAATTGTTCCAAGGCTGCGGAATATTGCTGGAAAATAAGAGATACTGCAACATATTAATGGGGTGTCCTTCGGGATATCGGGACATACGCAAGGGTAATCGGTATTTTGTGGGTATTCCGGACGTAAATGAGAGAATCATAACGGATATTATTATTATTTGTGTTTGTACGATACAGCGGACGAGACGGTTTATCCGAAAGTTTAATCATTGAACAGGATAGCCAGTTCTGGCAAACATCACGTGCCCGAAAATACCCGTACGTGACCGCAACACCAATGCCGGCGCGAGAACCCACCAACCGTTGGTGGGTTGTAACAGGGGCACCCGCTGTTCTCGGAAAATACTTTTTTCCTTTACTCAACCGGTGGATGGATCGTGAGGCTGTAGAGTGAGAATATAAACGTAGGAAAAAGGCAAAGGTGTGGAAAAGGCAAAAGGATGCAAGGCTTTCACGATGCTCGGGGGGGTAGCTTACACGTGGCTCGAAGGACCCAAATAAATATAAAACAGAAGGAGAGCCATCACGGCGAAAGAGCTGGACGAAAAGTGGCTAGGTCTCAAACATCTGGCTACTTGCTAAGCCCCCCGCGCGCAAACCACTCGCCGGCTTCCATACTTTATACGCCAACTTTGGCCAACTTAGATACGTAACTGCTTGAGGGACTGATATGTCGATTCTCGAGTGGGGCCAGGGGAAATAGTCTTCTTCGGAAGAAAAAGGGCGTACAGCACAAATCTCGCAAGATTCTCGAGTGATGTCGTTCGCCGAACCATCAGGATTTACGAACGAAGTAAGGAATTTATCGAGGATCTCTGTCGCTCTATACCTCTCTCTTTCGCTCTCCCTTCTTTTTGGTGTGCATCACCAAACTCGTGAAGGAGACTTCTCCCCATCGCTCTGCTACATCAGTTACGTCACTTTTTATTTTCATCGATCGAAGGAGGGCCAGCAATTCTAGAGAATACGTTGGGGATTGACGAGCAAAAGGAGAAGGTATTACCTATTTCTTGAAGCGGCGAACTCTAAACCACCAATTTTTGTCGTGAAATCCCTTCGAGTTGGATACTCTCCTAAGTTATATGCGAGCTTCCAGAACGTATAACCTCAACATAGTATCTAATAGAGAAGCCGTATGAGCGAGAGAGAGAGAGAGAGAGAGAGAGAGAGAAAAGGGGAGAGACTCTTGAACGGAAATTCTAGCACGCTGAAAGAAGCGCTCGTGTAACAATGAATGTCATTTCTTTCTTTCTTCCTCTTTCTTGTTCTCTCTCTCTCTCTCTCTCTCTCTTTTTCCCTCTGTGATCAACATCGAAAAGCGATTGGGCGGAGTCGACGAACTTGGCTGGATGGCACGTCCCTCGCGGACTACTTTTTGCACGGCCATTGCAACAGTTGGCCTCTTTAAAGCTCTAGGATTCATAGCCACGAGAATCAAGGGAAGGAGAATCCAGAGCTACATAGTGAGATCATCTCTCTAACTTGAACACCTTTTATAGGCTAGTTGCAATTCTCATTGCAGCTACTCGACACTCTGCTGGTGCGTCGCAGAGAAACTTCAAGCTGAAACGACGTCAGCGAGATGGAAGAAAGTACTGAGAGGGGTAAAGATAGGATGGAGGACGGAGACCCTTTAGGAAAGCTGGACGTGTCCAGGGCCAGAAAATGAATCGATGGCATGACCCTCAACCTTCTCTGCTCGAGCGGGAAGGCGGTATATATATCCCATACCTCAGAAGCACTACACTTCCAAAGATCCCTTTTGCCCTTCTTCTGCTGAAATACTGCTGGTTACCAATGGAATTTCAATGACGGTCCAAGGAGCCACAAAAAGCGATTAGCCCCCTTTGGAAATTCAGATCGCGTATTTTTTCTCCCTCGTCTCGCATAAAGAAAGTGGGGCATGATACACTTATGTAAAACTGATCTCTCGTAAATCTCTGTATGGAAACGATGCCCTGTTAAATTAGCCGAGTTGTAATTGGCAAAGGCTTTTATTAGAAATTTGCACGAGCCAAACCCAAGTCTAAGTCCCATGTCTGCGACGAATCTAAAGGCTCACCACGAGTTCTCCAATAATCTGGTCGGATTTTCGTTAGGAACCGGTCGACAGAGATTCGTCGACAATCCTCTCCCACGGAATATGTTAAACCCGGACGATCGAACGCACTTCCTAAAACTAATACTTTCGGCATGTGAACTGAAGTTTCGTACTTTTAACGCGCAGCCGCAGTGTACTAGGTCACATTCTCCTCTTTCACGTTTTGTCAATGCTTCCTATAACCTTTGACACTTTTAAATGTATATATACTCGTTCTTTCAGTCCATCGTCTACTCTGTGCAAGATGTTGCGCTAAAACTCGCTTCTGGCTGTCTCTTTCTTCAGTCTCTCTCCAACTGCAACGAAAAGAAAAATGACACTGAACATGGCCTGGATGTAGCGGTTGCTTGCGCACGGAAGGACTTTTTATCCGTAACTTCTCGACGACGCAATAAAGTCCGTATAATAATACAGTTTGAGGATCTAAGATGCCGATAACCCGCATCAAGCTACTCCAGGCTTCTCAGCGTGCACTGGCAGTAAACCGGAGTAACACTCCCGGCATCGGCTTGGTTTAAAATTCGAGATCTCTTCCAGCTACTATTTCTCTCGCTCCCTAGACTACCGCAACCATGACGTGCCCATACACGTACAGACACTACCTACTCGTTATTACAATTGGGTATATTCCAGGCGGTTCTCTCTCTCTCTCTCCTTTGTCTTCCGTGTCACTTCGAGAGGAATCACGAGAGCTCTCGGCCACGACTACTGCGGTGGAGAATTTATATCGTGATAGAGGGTATCCAAAGTATATAGCTTGGAGTTTAGCCAGGCTGTATCGCGATCCCGAATTTAGGCTATAAGTTGGAGATATACGGTTGGAGATATATTATATCATCCGCAAGACAAATACACCTCTAACCGAAGTAATTCGGCGTCGATGCCTAGTCGGGACAAGGCACAACGTTAAGCAGACAAATAGAAACTGGGAGAAGTGGGAAGTTAGATAGGCAGGAAGATTCTGCTAGTCGTATACTCACTCTCGCTCCCTCGGACAGACTATGGCATCAACGTCTAACATATACCAGGACCAGTTTTCTACCTCTCGCGTGCCCCGATTCTATGTGTTATACATCCGCGATGCAACTCTGCGAAACAGCTCGCAGTGAGTGCCCTATCCTATTACCATCGTTCTCCCCTATAGTGCACGGTGTATGTGTAGAACATATATAGATCGGTATACTGCCGTACGAAACTGGTATACCTTGGGGATTTTGGGATCGTAAAGTTGCTCGATATCGAGCAGCAGCCGTACACGCAACGCGCGCGCCCATCGCGTACCGGCGACCAGCGATCTCGTAGTTTCAACCCACCATCACGTACACAACGCTTTCCTCGTTGACTACGTATACGTCGCGAAACCTGTACATCCCGTACTTTCCTCGGTGGATGACTCGTGCACAGGACTACTACTAGTGCGATGTGCTGTTCGTATATATAATACAAGGTATACATCCAAATAGCCAAACCACAATTACTTACCGGTGTTACTCCACCGGCGTTACGCGGACAGACCAAGCCTGTGCCGAGGCTGGAGTGTCACGCGCTCTCGTAAAATCGTGTATAGCTATTGTGGAGGCGGGCGGCGCAGGATTTTAGCCGGTTAACGCGATTTCTAGACGTTTCATTCGTACTCACTCTTCTCTCTCTGTCTGTCGCTTTCTCTCTCTTTCTCTCCCTCTCTCTCGCGAACTCAAACTGGAACGACATACAGTAAAGCTAAACTGACTGCGCCACATCGAACACGCACGACATCTCTGATAAAGTTCACCTATCAACCCTCCAGGGCTATTTCCCTCGATTACGGCAAATCGCCGTTCAAACGATGAACAATTTAAGCGAGATTTCAAATGCCGAAGCTGCTCGTTGTAATAACCACGAATGCGGATAGGAGAGATACATGCGGGATGTGGAATGTGCGAGACGTCTTTTTATTTCCCGAATGATCTAACTGAGCAAATGTGTATACATGAATATCTCTTTACCTCTTTCTCTTGCTATATATACGAATGGAGTTAAGGCGATCGGGAGAGTCGCCGAGTAAAGGGGATGAGGTCCATGGGCGAGAACCTTGAGGCGGGGTCCGGGAATTCGCGGGAGAAAGAGAGAGGGAGAGACTCGACAAGGACTAACCAACTCATTCATTGCCTAGTTTAGCGACGCTTTGCCCTGAATATTCATAGCTAGACCGGTTCCGGTCCCCGGGGCAAATATCACTCGAAAAGTTCACCGGCTGGCTTTTACTGCTCCGCACTGAGAGTCCACGATGAGGGTGTAAGAGAGAACGAGGCAGAATATAGTTGGCACTGGATGAAAGCTTTCGTCCTCGTGTTCTCCTCCACGCTTCTCCATACGAGGAACTCTACGAACCCTCACCCCCTCCCCCTCTCTTATATGTCCAGCACCGAAAACGGAAGGACGAGCCTATGTCTATATCGGCTGTATGTACTCATGCAGATATATATATATATACGCCTCCACGTATTTCGGTACCTGCGAGTCACAGTTCACATCGTAAATATACTTCATCAAACTCAAAATAAATAAATAAAATACGATTACATTTTCCTTAAAACCCTCAACGATGATATTTATTCGTGCTTCTTTGACACCAATGGAAAATTAAATGTTGAACCTAATGTATGGCCTAAAACATGACAATAGAACCCTTAGCTAAATCGATCATATTACACCTGAATAGCGATTATAGTGAAATTATGAGGAATGAAAATGGGTCCTACAGAACATCGATGCTTGTTACTCACCTTCAATTAAAATCCTAATGTAAAAATAAAAAATCACGGAAAATAGTAAACAAATTCTAAGTACCTATCTAATGCAAACCACGATGCAATTTGTCAACGTAGAATTTTCACCTATTCGGTACAAGTAAAATGAACATCCAAGGAACGATTTGCAACAGTTGTAAGGGCACGAGCAGCCAAGTGATAACTGAGTGATAATTGAGTGATGATAACAAGCCTTCAAATCTAAGGATCCTTCTTTAATCCGAAGTAAAAAATTAAGTAAATTTTTATTTATAATATATAAACGCATTCTGAAGCGAAATAATAAAAATACATTCCGGTTTTTATTAAAAATCGCACAATTTACGTATATTTGCACACGTATAATGTATTATTTGATGGATCCCAGTCACGTGTAGTTGCTGTACCGACATTATGAATTACTTCGCGTTTATCTCGTCTCGCTGAGAGAATGTCTAACGTCGTGGTGGCGCCTGTTTCGGGAATTCGAGAGTCTCGTAAAGGCTCCGCCGCTGCCGCGTTCTCGCGCGGAAGGCAATCGACCTCGAGCCTCCTTCCTTTGCTATATCCGTTCGTCTCTTTTTCGTTGCTGTTTTCTCACACCGCTCATCCTGTTTATCCCTTATGCGTATAACTATATAATATATACATATATACGTATGCACGCCTACAGACACCCAAGGCTAGCTTGTCTCGCACCCCGTCATTCGAGATGCCAATGCGAATCCAATATTGGAAAACAATTTTTCTCGTCGTTCCCTTCCAGCATAGAGGACGAGAAGCATGGGAATGGTAGGATGTAGAATTTTAGCTCTCGCGACTTCACCCAGCGCAGTATCAACCCTCGCTTTTCGTAGCTCTCTCGCGGTGCAGTTTTGTTCCACACTGTCTCTGTCTCCCGCCATTGAAGTTACGGACAATCCTGCCGATTCTGCGAGAGATGTTTGGTATTACTGTATCCGGGAGAAATTCGCCGTCTCCTACAGTGTATACACGACCTCTTGTGAAAGGGCAAAGAATCGAAAGCTCCCAAGAAAGATTCAATCATATACAGTTTCGATTTGAGCTTTGCGTCGCGACGAGATTCCGAAGGGTTAAACGTTAGATAACCGTGATTAATATTATTTTTACGTGGACCTAGGTTTTCAAATGACATCGGAAATACCAATGTCGAGTTAATGAATTTTTTTCATCATTTACTTGTGAAGTTACCCACGCAATTTTTTCATTTCATTTTCCATTATCGTGACAACATTGCAGCGAGGGACATGTGCCACGAGAATTCAAGCCGAGATTGTGAATTAATTTTATCATAAAATGCCATTGTATTTCCAAAGAGACACATGTCGAGGGGTGGTTACGAAAGTTAGGCACCATCAACTCTCTCCCTGTCTCGCTACATTCTCACTACATTGAATTAAAGTTGCACGCTGACATCTCGGATATTGAAATACCGAAATAACGAAGGGATATTAAAATATAATTAGGACCATTAATCGGTGCCCATGGTATTCTCGCAGATGGAATGCTTTAGAAAATTTCCCCGGAAACACACACGTGAATATGTTATTCTTTGTCGTTTTTTTCACATAAGGAAAACATAAATGGTCAAATTCCAATTTCTTAAATTATAACATTAATGTTTGTATGTATTATACGAAATTTTGATGCCAATTGTCGTTCCGTTCTCAATGATCTTTTCGCAGCTGACATAATGAAGTCTTTCACTATAAACGCGTAATAATTATCATACTTATTATTAGTTCTCATTTGGGGAATGGGATAGCTATAAGTGTGCAAGACATAACTGCTATAGAAAACATCGTAAACAATAAATGTTTATTTTTAGTTCGCCCCACTACTCGATGGGCACTCCTCGATGTCACATCTCTTGAGGATCGCTTGAGCATGCATGATTAAGACTTTGATCAACGCAATATCATGATCAGAGAGTTTGCGACGATCTTTCTGCACTTATTACGTCGTAGACGAAATTAAATAGCAATCTCGTACCGCGCAATATGTAATTTTGTAGATGAGCATGTCCCGCATAGTTGAAAGTTCCCTGCTGCGATGATTAATTAAATTTGGAAGTCTCAATGTTCGCTCTCGGTTTTAACAGAGACTCGAGAGTGGAACACTCGCACTATAGCACGCGTCGGAAAGCATCCAAAAGTTAATATTATATTTATCGAGGTCTCCTCTCCTCCATATCGAGGTCTCCTCTCCTCCATATCGAGCCCTTGTCTTCTGGTCTGCAATTTCTCATTAAAAAACCGGGGAAAATAGAGTAAAAAAAGAGACGACTGGTCCTGGTGTAACGAATAAATCTACAAATTACGCGAATGCAGCAAAAGAGAACGCACACTCTCTTTATCTTCTTTCTTGTTCTCATTCACTATATCTTTGTGTGCAGAGAGAAGGATGGAATGGCAATGAATACGCAAGTGCCCGTTCGTGTGAACGGGACAAAGAACTCAGAGGGTTAAACTGAAAAGCGGAAACAATAAGAAAGCGAGAAAGCACCACCCTTTGGAACAGGAGAGGGCGTAGTTTTGACTTTAGCTGTACCGCCTAGCAGGGGAGGGGATAGCTTTCAAGAAGGAATGAAAGAAGAGGAAAATGGTTGTCGAGTACAGTGAGAGAAAAAACTCGGCGCTTAGGCGTAGAGTGAACTATAATGCAGGAAGGCCTCGACTATTTATGCAAGAAAAATGGGCCCATGAGTTTAGCACCGGCCTCTGTAAGGAGTAACGAAAAACTAACACGAGGATAAAAAGCTTAAGTATTCGAAACGATAAAAGAAGGTTGGCAGAACAGAGGGTAGAAATATGACGGAAATGAGGAAATAGACGGTGTGCAACGTTCGACTCCCGAGAATCGTGAGTATACAGAGTTTTCGTGATGATTTCGCGAACGACAGGGTACTAATGAAATAGTCGGTTATGTTTTAAGGTCTGTCACACCGAATCGTCCCCTTGTCGTCGGTCACACGATAAACGTCCACGCTTGAGAGTCGGGTTCTTCAGTCGCATTCTCCGTTCTTCTTAGCGTATCGTACGACGCGAGAGTACCAACGACCAAAAGTTTTGGTCCAACTTTCCGCATCCCAGTAACAAAATACGGGAAGAGTGGCATCCTCCACCCGCGATGCTGCGCCGTCAACGAGAAGAACTTATGATCGTGAAATTGCAGAAAGGAAGATCTTCCTCCCTCTAACTTTCTCTCTTGCTCACCCCCTTTTCGACTTTCGTTTTCTTCATCACGATTATTCCCGGGCATAGAAAGATACTAATAATGTGTGAGCAAGAACTATGGAATAGGGATGGAACAGAGATGGAAACGAAATAGAATTATAGTTGAATTACGAGACGTCGAACAAAACATGCATAAGTGTCCAAACGCGTGAAATTTGCGGCACTGAAATATTTTTAACTGACCCGCATTGCTCCAAACTTCATTTTACTCATTCCAGATTCCCATTGCAACCTCCTGCGACATAATGTTATCCTGGTATAAAGTGGTTTGTATTCTACTTCTTGCGTCTCGCGATCTTCGAAAACAACCTGCTCAATTTAAAACCAAAACGTGACTCACTCGATGACCCCGTGTAGTTTGATGTTTTTTGTTCGATCAAAATTTCAAATTTATACACAAAAGCCCCAGTCCATTCCATAACTGGTTATATCGAGTGTAACATCGGAGAGAGCTTAAAAGTTTTGCGATAAATGAGATGTCGTGGCCGAGCGTAAGCGAGCGAAGCTTAATCGGGACTATGAGATAGTGGACACTAAGATATTTAGTTTACCAACATTAAGATAGTCCCTAGGGTTTTAAGGACTGTGCACTGGGAAAGGAGAGCGAGCATACACGCCTTGTCGAATAGACTCTATCGTATGCCTTACCATCAGGACACGTTGGCTATAAGAGGTAGTGGAACATAGAGAGGAGAAGGGCTGTATATGCTGCGATGGCGCGCCGTGGTCTAAGAGACTTAGGAGCTGGCGGTCACCCCTTGAGTGCATTCTCCTGTTCCTGAAGAGGCGTGGCGGCGTCTGCTGCTTCTAGTACTTGTTTCAGCTCCCTCCCCCTCCCTATCTCTCTCTTTCTATACCGCCTCAGCGCTTAGGCTTTCGAGATCATTAATTTAAAGCGCGGTCGCCACCGCAAGCTTGAGGAGGAGGGACGCACACGCGGCCACCGATGCAATTTGAATGAGTTCTCGTGGATAATCACTTTGCCGTAGCAGTGAAAAATTTGCACCGGCACGAAAGCATCCAATAGTCGAGAGACAAAGAGAAAGAGAGAGAGCGACAGGTTGTGTGAATAAAAAATCGTCAAAATAATTAAATAAAGAGCAAATGGAGAGAAAAGAATATCTATATTCTCGAGGGAACTTCGTCGACAGGAAAGATAAAAGCGAAGGAGCTACAGCTTGCATGAAGTTATCGAGAGTAATGATGGGATTTTGTTTAGACTTTCAAGAACGACATGGCCACTTTGGAATTTGTCTCGTTATCTTTTCGCATCTAGATGTATTGCCATATATATGTATATCCGTGTAGGAGCGCGTGAGCATAAGCGTACTATAGGCTGTTGAGGGAAAATAAGATTAGGAAAAAGACAGAGAACAAGCCAGGGGAATAGAAAAAGTGAATTAGTCTGACAATAGATGGGAACCGAGATTGTTCTGCGTACTTTTATAGAAAGTGTTGAGGAAAAGGGATGGTCCAGCGCTCAGCAATGACTCGGATAAGAAAAAAGGGAAGTGAGAACGTAATATATTAATAACAAATTGGAAGATTTCCACGCTACACGTGGGTATATGCGCCTCTATATTACATACAGAGTGCATGCGACGTATAAATGCCACGTGAGCTTTCCTATGTTTAAGCTTCACCGATGCATTTTTCGACGAATTGTACATGCAAATACAATAGCTTCAGAGAGGGAAATTAATATACGATTCGGCCGTGAGAGCAAGTGGGACAGAGTAAGATAACCCTCTCGAGTCTTTCTATGCTTGAGAAGAGATTCCATTGAAGCGAGAGGAGTTTAATCGAATCACGTGGAAAAGAATGGCCGGCGTTAAGAACATTTGTGAGAATCACATACAGCGTAAAACAAATGGAGAAATGGAACGAGCGACAGACGAGAGAAAAAGCAAGGAGGGAGAAAGGAGGTTGAGTGGAGAAGGACCTAGGGAAGGGATGCTATGCGGTTTCCAAGGTAAGATTGATCGATCGAGTAGCCGTGCAGAGATCTCATCTGGGAAATGTCTGTAGGACCAACATCGGCCTATAAATATATAATATATATGTGTATATACATACGTATATAGAGATAGACCGAGAGGCAAGGCCATTCATCGAGATACACTCAGCATTCATGATATTCCGCACGATTGCGGGAAATCGCGAGGTGGTGCTGGGAGAAAGGAGAGAATGCTCGGGCAATACCCGTTTTCAAAGTGAAGTGGAGTCACAAGGAAGGAAGAGTGAAGGGGAAGGAGAAAGGAAGAGAAATCGTTGGTGCTGTCGGAGGGGATGAAAACGACAAGGACGACGAGTATGCCCTGGTACCCAATACTAGGAGGGTGGAATTAGCATCTCCATTAGTCGTGCGACATAATGCGATATTACCGGTGGGCTACGTCGGTGGTAAAAGGACGAGGTGGAGATGCGGGATGTATGGGCACAAGCGAAGTGAGACAATGGGCTCTGGAATACCAGATCTTACTTAATTCCACCTCTTGGTCCGTTTCCCTCTCTCTCTCTCTCTTTCAATTCTCTGCGCTAATACCACTATCTATCACAAAACCTTAGAATTCTCGAATGCTAAGTTCTTGGGAAATGATATATAGATTAATATATGTAGATGTATTCACACGCACATATATACATATATATCGTGAAGAATTAATTGTATGATGTAAGCCCACGTCCACCCAAATCCCATGATTGATTCGTCATCGACCGACATTCGGAGTACCAAACTCTTCCAAACAATTATTTATGCTCGGATGAATCTTGAATAAGTACATTAAAAGCTCGACGTGGTATAAGCCGTCGTTATTACATATTAATGGCTCCATGGAGGAGAAGTAAGATACGGATAAGAATGAGGTTTCCGTTCGGCGATTTATTCATATCGAAAGGTTCCACAGCTGGAAGGTAAATTCACCTTCTTGCGTCAGAGGATGTACCATCGCGGATGCTCTATATAATATCATCGTCGAGATTCTAACATCGAGGAAAACGAAATTAAGATAATGACCAGTTACCCGTCGACGCTGCCATCTAGCGAGAGCTAGCGGGAAGGAAAAGTACGTAACGGACATTGAGGAAAATTTTTAATTCCCTCCAACGTCGAGACGCGTGCCTCGGAGTAATTGAGCGAAAGTTTGCGAGTGTTTTATGCGGTGAACGACGGAGAGATGACGTGAGAGCAAGAGAGAAAGAGAGGGAGAGAGAGCAAGGGAGGATTGAAGGTGGCTCACTTGCAGCTGTGGGTACGACGACAGCGAGAAAGACAAGAAAGAGGAATGAGAAAGGAGGTAGGGAGCGAGAGAGGGTGGAAAACTTTATACAGGACGATGAGACGATGCGATAGACACCAAACTCTCCGCACTCGCGTCTACGTCGATGGAGCTTCGAATTTCTACCAAAGTATCATTAATCCTACCTCTCTCAAAGTCGTACCCGAAGCTTGATATCACGCGACAGGATGTTTTGGCTCAAGTAATAAGGTTTATCTTGGCCATGCAACAGACACTACAACTACCACTGCTCTTATATTATATTACTGTCATAAATACATTTTCAAAAGCGGTTTGGTTATTTTTTTTAATTATTCACCCCGCTGATAAGTCCTTTCATAGCCAATCCCCTATGAAAAGTTTCGTCCTGAAATAGTTGACTTAAAATAAGGTAGTGTCGGCATGATGAACTCAATAATTATTGAACATTGATTAATCTGCCAAGCTGTAGGTACATATTGCTTAATTATACAATCTTATATCAATAATATAACGAGATTTTTTGTTAACGAAAATGATACGTACACGCGCACGCGGACATTCTTTGTCACTGACCAACTGGGCGAAAATGTGGGTGCAATTTGAGCAAGAGAAAGAAACGAGCGACGCGGTAAAATCTTTGGGAGAAAAGCGCTGACGCTGCTAGACTTTCCTTGAACTCCCTTGCGACGATAGGGCTCTTGCGAGCATTCTCCTTCCATGGCTCGTGATTCTGGCAAAGCGACAGAGCAAGGAGAGCCATTGACGGAGCGCTCGAAGACTGCATGAAAACTTGAAAATAGTTTCGAGATCTTTCGTGGCAGTCGTTTTCCAAAAGGGCCGAACGAATGAAAGGGTAAGAGAAGGAGATAGAGGGAGAGACGATGAGGTGGTATATATATGTACCCATATTATATATAATATAGGAGTAGCGACAGAGGTAAAAGGAGAGAAAGCGAGAGAACTATAGAGAATTTACTCCCTTTCTCTCTCTTTCTATGCAGGGGTTCGTCGTTTCGGGATTGGCAGTAGGAGTGCGAGCTCCGGATTCCAAGAGCTGACTGCAAAGTTTTTAACTAAGTTTTCGGTTGGTAGCAGTGGATATGTATACGTATATATGTATTCGCTACGATCGTCGTGCGCGCCTCCTGTGCGGTAGTGAGAGAAACTCAAGACTTTTCATGCCGGTCCCTCGCGCTCTTTCATGTTCTCTCATTCTTTTGCGAATGAGAGTTTGGTCCGTCACTCTTTCTCGTACTCGCCCGTTTATATACCGTGGCCGAACACCGTGAGACGAGAGTTACAAGCCGTAAAAAGAGAGCAAGAGATTGAGGAAGGAGGAGATATAATTCGCGAATGGGATGATCGAGATTCATCCCCCGCCAAACTTCCTTTTCTCCTCTTACTCACTGTGGGAATGGTGTGTTATTTTCCGGGCAATTTTATAGGCAGAAAGTTCGCAATGGTTCAAATAATCCCGAGACAAATTCATTTTTTTTATAAACATTTTACAAAACGATCAACATTTGATTAACTTCAATCTCTGATGTTTGAAGCGAACCGATTTAAATACATTAGCTGTATCGAAAAGGGAAAAAAATAACCAGGAAAATCCAAATCTGTCAACGGACACTACAAGTTAGGCAATTTATCGGCGAACGTGTTCTCCTCTGTCAATACGCCACTATAATTACTTTTCTTTTTTTCTTATTCTTCATTCCCCGTAGTGTTCGAAAACATTGCAAATTATTGAGGGAGGCAGAAAAGAAATACGAGGGAGTCCTCGAGGTAAGACGCGATTGGTAGGGGCTCTTTCTTTCGTTTGCTTTGATAGCGAATGTTACGTCGGGACAAAGATGGAAATAATAAAAGGCATTGAAAGGTTCTCGAACGCAACTAGCAGGATTGACAGTGAGGATGCGTGGTGAGCTTTCTGTAACACAGTGGAAAATGGACCCGATGAGAGCTGAGCCGTGAAGAGAGTAAGAGAGAGAGAGAGAGAGAGAGAGAAAGAGAAATTGAGAGAAAGGATGCAACGTTCGTTCAGCAGAGGGTAGTTCAACCCCCTCTCAGTGCCAATGGATCGGTTTGGCATCCGTTCTGTAGCAGTGCCGTGTAAGCAACATCAAAATTGCGAAGAGTCGGCGTTTTTTGTCCGTTTCGTTATTTTTTTCCGTTTTTTTACACTTCGCGGTAAATCACGGATATTCCCGGGCGAACAAGTTGGCCGAATGTGTGAGTATAGCACGTGAGCTACGAGAGAAAAGCCTTCACATCTCGTTTTCGTTTCTTTCTACGCTTTGTCCTTCCGTCTCTTTCTCTCTTCTTTCCTTTCACTTTTATGTGTATATGTGCACGCACGTAGGTATTTTTACTTTTTTTTTTATTGTACATCGTACACACGCTCTTGGGCACCGGGGCTCAAAAACTTTTAGTACCACACGGGGGTACCGTAATTAAACCGCTGTTCCGCTGTTTCTCTGTCTGTCCGTCTATCCCTTTTCGCGGTCGAGGCCTCCAGGAACGAGAGAGTTAACACGGGAAAGCTTGTGTGCTGAGAGGGCACACAGAGACACATAGGGAGAGAAAGAAAGAGTAGGGAAAAGAGAAAACAGAACTCGAGGAAAGGGTAGGTCGACTAGCGGGAAGAGCGGTATAGGGAGAGAGAGAGAGAGAGAGAAAGAGAGAGAGAAAGAGAGACTAGAGATAAAAAGACGAGAGAAACATACAGCGGAAGAGAGATGGCAACAAAAAAAAGAATGTCAGTGGACCGTCCGGATTTGCAAAAACGACGAAAGCGTGCTGTGTGGCGACAGCCCGCCACCCGAGTTTCACCGACAATGAGGATTCGTAATTCGACGCGTGAGCTTACTGGGGTTGAAATCTCCGGGGGTTTTCTCTCTTTCTCTTTTTTTTGCATTCTCCACACCTTCGCCTGTCGGGACGTTCGTTGTTTTCTTTTTTTTTCGTTTATTTCTCGTATTCGAGATCACATGGGTTTATAGCAACGCTCTTTGCCCGTGTGACGTGGAACCGAATCGACACGGCACATCGATATAAATATATAGTCGATGTACATTTAGATTCTCGAGAGTTACAATACAAGGGATACTTTAACTCAATTGTAAAGGTTCTCGGAAATATAAACCCCTGCGAGAGGTGTCGCTCCGATCAGGTATTTCGCCAATTATTCGTCACCCGATTCGTGTCACCGTCTGTGGAAGCCTTTTGTGAGTGATCTCTGAGCACCGAAGCGCTGTTTGTATCACGAAACGCTTTTATTAAATCGCGTGCTCCCTCTCTCACCGTCTCTCTTTCTCTCTTTGTTTAGTAACATATAGCGCGAAATTTCGCACTCTCGTTGAACGAAGTTATTCAGGTCTCGGGAGAGAATCGAAATGAAAAATTGAAGAGTGTACTCAAAAGAGGCGGCGTGCATGACGCCCGGCGAAAGAGCGCACTGGAGAGTTATGGTTATATCGGGTCAACCACGCGCGAGCTTTTGGTATAAGCCAGAAATTGTATAAAGCACGCTTTGGTGTGCACATTTGTGTATTCGTATGATTATAGCAGGGATACACGTCAGGGCGAGAAGAAGGGTTGGAAATTACGTATCCAACCGATAAATTAACACCCATCGCTCTTGGAAGCGTGAAATCTGTGTTTATAGCGACCGACGCGATTTCATATTACTAGGTAGCTAGAGGGTTGAATACATGTATGGATCACTGGGAACAACGACCCACCCTCTTTTCTACACGGCTGTTCGGCAAGTTGAATAATTATTCAACATCGTACTCCGCCAGTGGGAGCGCAATTATTGTTGTGGATTGTATTTATTACTTAGCGGTAGCCCGCGTACGAACAACGAATGACAAATTATACTCCCGTGGGTACTCGTATAATTATAAACGCACCTCGTGTAAAAATGCATTTGATAATTATTCTTTGTTGGAGGCTCAGGAATTTTAAACATATCAAATAAAAACCGGCTATATTACTTCGCAAAGAGCACCTGAGAGGAATATTATTTCTTGAAAATATAGAAATAATTCACCATTAATTGAGCCAGAAGTGGCCAAGACAACGTGTCCAGTACGCTTAGTATTGAAATTGAAGGAAAAATAATAATTTCATTTATTTAATTTAAAAATAATATTAATTTTGTTTGTGATCGATCTCTCGGAAGTCTTAAAAAAGTGTTTACCAGCCCAACAATGACGTAGCGACTATCCCTTGCGCCCACTGCCCTAATCCGCTAGATAGTTGGATTCGTCTATCCGTGGGAGAGTGGCCAGAGATTTGCCGAAAACTTTTCACTGTAACATCTCGAGCGTAAAGCGACACAATTAATCTTGAAACACAGAGGGAGCTAAGCTCTTCGGGGGCCTCTCTCTCTCTCTCTCTTTCTCTATCTGTCCCCGTCTCTGTTGATGATACAGAACGGACCTGACCTCGTAACTCGGGTTTCGTTGACTCCGGATGGCAATGGTCACCCTGCACTCCCCTTGGGTTAGTTGGAACGGGTTATACATGTTGCTAGGGGCTATGGAACGAGAGATGCAAGGGGCAAGCTTCGGCGGGCAGCGACAGAGAGATAGAGTAAAAGAGAGAGGACGTCCGGCGTTACAGTGGATTCAGCCTGTCTCGCAAACGAAGCGAAGCGACTCCCGCTCGTTATTATGTAACGAGAGGCTCGTTATAACGACGGAGACAAATTCTAAAGCCACCCCAACCAGCTCCGTGAGCATCCGAGCTCGTCTACTCAAGCCTCGCTATGCGATTCGGGCCGTGTTCCATTGCAGCCCTCTCACCACCATAGTGTTACTCACCACTGTATACGACTAAAGCAACCGCCACATACTAGTCGCAAAAAAGAAGTGTCATTCATCGTCCCCCGATGCACGGAAATCCTATTCGTACGTTATTGTCCACGGTAAATGTACGTAGCCAATCAAATACGCGGATTAAATTACTGGCATGATTCGCGAATCAATTATTCACTCGACTATCCGTGAATTAATTATTTTTCGAAATAATATCATTGTATAGGATCGATAGCGGTGAAGAATAGGCTGAATCAATACACTCTTTCACGGTACAATCTGGAAAGATTTTCTTGGTTCCGCAGCTCTCGAATGATTCTAGACCAAAGACGACCAACGTCAACCCTGTTGTAGTGTACGCGACGTAATACAGAGAAGAGAGAGGAGAGAGGATGTTTGGGTCGGTCAATCGAGAGGACGACCGAGATCAATTTGCGCTTCGTGCACGTGACAGTGCTTCCAGCGAGGCAATCCACGCGGGCAAGCGAGATATGCGACGTGCCGCCCACTTCCTTCTCTTCCACCTCACACTGTCCCCCGTCCCCGGTTGTACCGCGTCAGTCCGTCAGCAAGGGGGCTATAGTAATTAAACTGCGGTTTCCCGTGGCTGGAGCACCTGCCGTTACCAAATTGCAAGTTATGCTGCGCGTCACCCAGCGGTCGTGCTGGCGACGCGTAGACCCTATAACCTCTCCTAACCCCTGGTACAACCCACCTCGTTGTTCATACTCTGCCTCTCTCTCTCTCTCTCTTGCTCACTCTCACCCTCTCTCTTGTCCCGTAATCTGGACCATTGACAAAGTTTGAAGTCGCGCTTAAAACTTCCCGAAACATTAAGTATATAGGAGACATACACACCGGGGAAATTTCCAGTATGGCAACGAGCGAGACTCCTACAGATTTAATGGCTATTTGTACACAAGAATTGGCTATTTTACGATGGTGTCATCCGTGTAGTTATAATTAAACGATGAGACAACTTTTACCATTTTAGTGTCAATGTGTCTATGGGATGGAGTTTGCAGGATATAATATTCTAGGTGATCAAAATATTGATCAACTATCTTGGAGATTCTATGCGATGATGTTGAGCATTTTTTCAATATGAAATCAAACACGCTATAGCCAGATATTTATAAAAGAAGGAGCTTCCTTTATTCTCCGGTCATCACACTCTGTGCTTTTTCATACACCCCCGAGAAATTCTTCGATCGATTGATTGAACGAGTCTTAACGGTCGACAGCGCACCTGGCGCTTCTTTATTGCAGACCCCCACTCCGATTCTGGCAACCGTACTCCTCTGATCCCTCGTTCACTCCTTAGTACACGTATACACTCCCTATTTATGCACGTGAACCGTGGAAAAGTTTCCCTTCTCTCTCAACGCCTTCGACGTTGAGACGTAGAGTGGGAGCTTGATAAAGCTTCCATCGTACGGGCTACAAGGGTGGGCAGTGTTGAGGTGAAGGTAGACCAATACTGTATAGAGACTTTCTCGAGAAGCTCCGATCTCCGGCCTTTTCTCGACTCTTCGTACGGACGCCTTCGGTAATAATCGATTATGAAGGATGACTGTTTCCGGTATCGACGTCATATACCCGCGGCGTAAAGTGCACCGAGAGCGAGATAGATGACTACTAACTTATTGTTCAGAGAAGGGAAAAGTTGAAATTTATCGGAAACTTTTATCGTGCGAGCGAGTGCAACATATCGGTGCGGTCTCGGAGACGTATGCTACGAGCGTGCGGGCACCATCCCCGCTGAAAATAATCCCTCGTTCATCATCTCCCACGCTATATGGCCTTCGCTCTCATAATACACACTCTCTCTCAGCGGTATGAGTCTCCTTCGTATAACGCCCCTCGGTAGATATACCTCGTCGGTGGTAGTGGTGGTGGTTGTAGTGGTGGTAGTGGTGGCGGTGCTCTAGGTATCCTCACGCTAAGCCGTGATTAGTTGTTGCGTCTGCGAAAGGGTAATCTGTTGTACGTACATTTTTATTACTCTTCGTTAAGACCCCGTGCTTTCCTGCCGGCACCAAGCTCATACCCCCTCTACATATATCCATAATATACTATGAAAAAACGGAAAACTACATTACGCCGTTACACGTCCGGTTCGCGACCGGCACTGAATCTGCCGTTCATGGAAACTCATTTGCTCGAAGCAATGATCGCTACAGCTGCGCGAGGCAGGAGGAATATCTGCTAAGTCTGAAAAATCTAAAGAAAGTCTTGTTGTGGCCGTCTGCGGCAAGAGATGGAGGAAGAGGCCGGGCACGTTGATGGAGTGTAGTAACATAATATAGAGGGAGAGTCTAGGAGGTAGAGAGGTTGCAGTAAATCGAGGAATAAGTGGGTGAGAAGGATCGTGGAAGCTAGGTGCTTCCTCCAACTGGTAACCCCCTCCACTGCCTCTCGCCAGCACAGCTGGAGTTATGTATAGCATATATCGCTATATGGTTTGATACTACAAGTAGTGAAGTGTATATATGTTCTAGATAGAAAAGGGGGTTGGTCAAAGGAGAAAGAGATAGAGAGAGGGAACGAGCGTGCAGGGAGGTTATCGTCACTATATCACCGTAGGGTCGTCCGACGATACCTAAGCTAGCCACTGGAACACTTTATTGCGGGCCCGAGCCAATTATAGGTTCGCGAACACGATGTATCGAGTACTTTCGGGTGCGAGAGTTCGCCTCACTCTTCTCCTCCATCTTTCCTCTCGGATCCCTATCTACTCCATGTCCTGGCGGAGAATGCCCGGCGCCAAACGGGATAATAAAAGAAAAACGTTGAAAATTTAACGCGAATTACTTGGAATTACCGTCGGTCATGATCACTTCGTAAATCTTTGTTTCTGCTCATGTCGCATTAGAATCTTTATGTATTCCTTGATTATCCTTTCGTGTCAAGAAAACGAAAAATTGGTAAACACGAGAGCTAGTTGGTATTACGATAAGAATTCGAATTCTCGCTCATACGAACATTCGTCAGTTAGAGTTATTTATCCCAGACAACTCGTCACAGCCTTATAATGCTCAAGATTATAACAGACTGGCAGTTCTCACGACGACGATGCCAGTGGCCATTACGTGACGCTCGTCCCTGCCGACGATTTCTATGAAAAATAGCAAAGGCCGATGAGAGAAGGTCCTCTCGCGCTTTCGTGGATGCGACACCTTCTATTCCCCTCTCTCACTTTCTCTCACAGTCCTAAGGAGGAAGTTCATTTCGTAACCTGTCCGCTTTCGGGAATTCATCTCCGGACTTTCCACTCCCTCTGCCCTGCTCTTAGCTGCCGCAGAGAACGTTTTGCGCACTAGACCCATCTCCGTTGAGCCGTCCCCTGGCTATACACAGTGCGAACGTGTGCCCGTTAAGGGAGAAACGTTGGAAGCCGGCCGGGTGTGCGGTGGCAACGCGCCGCAAGAGGCAGCAATAAACGTCAGGGCTGCTCGGTAATTAAAACTAAAGATCAGGGTGTATACGGCGTGGCTTGCGGTGAAAGCGAAAAACAACAGACGCCTTCCGAGAAAACGTTGGAGTAGCGTGAAAGACCCGCTCTACCCCGGAATAACGGACTCCAACGAGAAGATGAGATCGAGGTAAAAGGTGAACTTGTGTCCGTGTGATCTTTCCCCGTAGCACGTAGCCCCACTGTATCCACCTTGAAGTTTTCCACCGAAAACTTAAAGTTCAATTTCGCGACTGCGGGCAAACTACTCACTCGTATGTCTCCAGTTCGCTCGTTCTTTATGTATATAACACGTATACGCGGTACACACAGTACGGACCAAAAGCCAAAGGCGTTCGAAGGGCGGACTATAGGCCACGAAAGGTAGGTGTGGGTTTTGGCAAGAGGATTGAAGATGAAGGAGGAAGAGGATATGGGGAGGGTAGCAGCTATGTGGAGGAAGTCTGTTGGATACAAAATCAAGTCTCCGAAGGGAACATGTGATTCGCCGTGCGCTAATCTGCATGCCGAGTCGAGAACGTGACGTCATTGAATATTTAAGACGGTCTCCGGGATGAGAGAGAGAGAGAGAGAGAGAGAGAGAGAGAGAGAGAGAGAGAGAGAGGCGCTACATCGAGGCTACGCCAGCCTAGTTCGCCTACGAACACCCAAGCTAGCCTAGACTCTTGCTCCTTCGGGTTTTCGTAAGAGGCGAGCCCCGAGACTTCCTGGTTTTCATATGCAAATGTAACCAACCCGCACTGCTGCTACTACTGCTCCTGCCTGGATGACTGCAGGTCGCTAGTACGGCAATGCCATGCCATGTGCCGCGTGCGTGTTCACCACTCTCTCGCTGCTCTGATATGACTAGTCTAGCGCTCACGTACCTTCATCTCTACTCGTCGTTTCTCTGCTCTCTATTTCTCTAACCCTTACCCCCTACGAGTTCTTGCTGTATGAGCTACTGTTTCTGCTTCTCTGAAAGATACCACACTCTCGAGGCTGTTACATGCCGAAGGTTGATGTATCTTCCGCGGTACCGCTGGATACAACCTTCCCCGACTACTTCGGTGACTCATTCGCTCTCTCACTCTTCTCGAAAAAGCTTCAACTTTCGCAGAAAACTTTGACGACGTGTATCCCAGTCTGGATGAACTAATCTCTACAAGATACCAGGAAGTTTCTTTCGGGATTATTCCTGCGAACCTTACTGATTTTAATATGTTTCTGTATTTAAAATTTAACACACGTTCTCGTATTATCCCATGTGCAATCAGCGTGAATTCGTTCTTAAGAATCGTCGTAAATATCATAGAAGTGTCATTGTCAAAACGTTGTTAAATACGTACCAACCATGGGTGAATTCGTCGAATCCACGATCCCTTTGCTTACACGAAGTGAATGAAAGTTTTCTGGAATCGGTGGCGACAACGACCCGTTTTTTTTCATAATCGACGGAACTAGATGCGGGCATAGGGGTGTTCGAACTTAGTTGCTCGAAGTTATGGTCGAATAAACCGTATCGTTAAGAAGACTTTCCATGGCAATCCAGTTTGAATTCAGAGGATAAGAAGTTGATCGCGAATTGTACTTTTTCGTCATCTGGGAGAGCTGACGAGATACTTTCGATAAAAAATCTTCCAGCTCGTATATTTCTCACTCGGGGAATTCGGTTGCAGCTAGAATTCGGCTCTATAGCTTTCGCACGATGTTGTTAAACTCTACGACAGAAAACGGGTTCCTCGGACTGAAGAAAAGACGTATATATAGAAGCTGTAGGAATGAGAAGGTGAAAATTTCAATCGACGCAGAATAGCACTTCGTCGCTTGTGTGTGCTCTCTTCAACCCGGCTTTTCTCGGCTCTTTCACAAACGACGACGACGAAGCGGACGACGTCGGCGACGACGACGACGACGACAGGAAAATGGCCTTGACACGAAAAGGGAAAATCTGAAAATTCCTCAACTATTCTGGCGCCGAGTGGAATTTCCGTGCTTTCAACGCAAAACAGCAGCAGGAGGCGGAAAAGTACAGGGAAAATCGGGAGGATCCTGTTCTCTCCCTACGGAAGTGCGTACATTCTTAAGAAGCGAAGGACTTGGACCAGCACGGAGAACGACGAGGGCCGTCGTTGCCTTCGTAAGAAAGAGGAAAGGAAAATACAAAGATGCCGGAGACGGGCGGCGGCTCTCGGGTGTTTAATTTACGTTTAGAATTCTCTGAAGGAGAATTTGCTAAAGACGCCGGCGTGGATGCCAGGGAGAAAGAGAGCGAGTGAGAAAAAGCATGAGAACCTCGCATTGGACTCGGGCAGCGGAAACTTATTAAATATTTCCTACGCATTTCATTTCATTAAGGATCCGTCCTTGCGTGCGGATCTCGCATTCTTTGGTGCCTCGTTAAATAGGTGAAATATAAGGTTTATCCGCGATGCCCAAGCGGACGGAAACAGAACGGCAGGAGACAAAGCTCCTCTCGTACACTCTTACACTAAAGGGCACGAAATAAAGCTATATTTTCCAGTCTACTCGCGTACCCGAGCTAACGGCAAATCCAACTGAATGAGAGATACAGAGACCTGACGTTTTTCTGTGAATAATAATACGTACAAAAAAAAATAAGAAAATTGCTGAAAAAAGGTTTCCCCATGTTCCGTAGGACGAGGCGAAGTTGTCTCTTTGGAGTGAAATAATGGTTCGTTACGTTAAAGTAATTGCGAGTAAATCTCAGGTTTTTTCTCGACGAATTGGGGCGACTCTTACCGGATGGAGAATGGCGTATATGGATATTTGCTTCCCTTGGTCTGTGCAACTCACTGACGAAATGAAACTTCGTGAAAGCCTGGGCTGGATTTATACGATGGCTAAATATGAGCCGGCAGTGTGCCGCCATTCCTACCTTTCGCCTCTGTCCTCACTCGAATGAGGAAGACTGTTACAGAAGGCAAAGGACCGCCCCGCAAAGGAGATGACGGAGTATTCTGTGAGTAAATGGGTACATGGTATACAGAGACATATACGTATATATTGCCATATAGATTATACATATATATATATATACACGGACCAGTCACTTTGGTATGGCGCGAAGGGGATAATTTGTGAACGGGGCTTGAATTGCTGGGAAATAGGAGACGAGAGACTACTAGTCACATTCGTCGTGTGTGCATGCCCTGTACGTGTGCGATTGTATGTTTCCCTGCATCTGTTCGCGTCCGTAGGGGTTGAAGTGGTCGTGCCGAGTCTAAGGGGTGCCCTATTTGGTTCAGCTCGAAACCGAGGACGTAGGATGAGAACCGAGCGATGAAGGTTTCCGTGAACCGAGAGCGATGCAGGAGACGAGAGGGTAGTTCGTATCACGTCAATGTCGTTGTCTCGCGATTTACATCCGATATGCGCCAATATAGTGCCGTTCCCATTCGTGTACGGAGAAAACACAACTCCGCCTATCTCGCAACCTTCCGCTATTTCGACGACAAGAGAGGAAATAGAGCAAACAAAAAGATAGAAAAAAAAAGAAATATCGGTGAGCATGGTGATATAAGTGCAAGGGATAAATAATAACAAAAAGAACGGAAGGTTGAGCACTCGAAGGGTGCAAATGATAATTCGATCACGGAAAAATCTCCCGGTTCTCATTAATATTCCCCGATGAAAAGATTTCGTATTCACCCCCTAGTTCCAACCCTCTGCATATTTTCGACATGCATAATTCTCTTTTTTCAGTACCTCGTGTGATACGACACGCGTATGCGGGTACTACGGCTGACTTCATTACGATCGATCCGCTTGAATGTCTCAACTAATCTGGCGAGATAGTCATCACCACTTTCGCAGGGGGTTACTACCAGCTGAAGTTGCGATTAAAGTCTTGCTGAATTCTTAAGTTCCTTCAACTTTGAATATCAATAGAAAAAGCATTAATGCTATAAACTCACAATCAGCATACGAATAATCGTCGCGTTTTGTTCATATCAATTCATTCCAAACTATTCGCAGATTATGATCCTATAATTTCAAAAATCATGATTGTTATCCATCATCAAATTACGTTGTTTAGTAAAAGCAGCCGAATTAATGAAGCTGTCGAAAATCTGGAATTTCCGCAAATAATCGGAATGTTTCTCTAATCGAGTAAACGGACATGATTTTTTTCCCTTGAAATCGGAAAAGACGTATCTCCGAGCAATAAGGTATTTCGTTTGTTGCTCATAGGTGGTGCACGATTGTAACGCGAGAGAAATACCGGAGAAAAGTTAGGATTGAATCTCGGTCGACAAAACGAAAGCGAGAAAAAGAGTGCGCAGAGCACACGAGGGCATACGGTTCTACGGACATCACATTGTCTCTCCTGACATGTGAACACTTCGCTATACTTCCTGCTTGAGTATCCTGTCTGGGAGCTCTCTTTCTCTCTCTGTCTTTCTATATATATCTACCCCTTCCTCCCTCTAATTTATCATCCAATATTTGAGTGCGGGGCTTTTCAATCAGAGAACGAAGTTTACACGTCAGCCCGCGGCCAGCTTTGATGATCATGAGGCCCACGCCGAGTTCTCTCGATTTGGAAATGTTCTTAGTCTGGAGACGCCCGGAAGCTCGATGTAGACGAAAGCAGAGGAAAACAATTGTCTGCACTTACTCTCTTCAGTCAGTAAGAGACTTCGTTTCTTTTGCTCCCATTCGATAGCGAATGGGGAAAAATATCTGTATCACTGGTATCGCTACGTTATAAATCAACGAATTCAATGATAAATTCATCAATTTATCACAGAATAATTCTTCTCAGATGGGCTCGAGAAATTTTGAATTCTAGTCACGCAATACATGCTTAATGAACGGTAGTGCGTAAGTTAATTACCCGTTTCCTATTCCTATCCTTCCGATACCACGCGAAACTTCCCTCGGTATATGTCGGTGTATTCTCGAGTTATATACCATGCGGCAGTATTACGAATCGATCCCCCACCCGATAGAACGAACGAAAAGCCGGCTCACTTCGTGTATGTACTCAAGAAAACTTATGGGTCAGTATAATAGTCACGCTAGAACCGTCCAACCATCACAAACACACAGAGAGGTCTCCTAGCGGAAGGGTGGATTTATTATATGTTGGGTTGATTTACTCGGGGTTTGAATAGGTTCGGAAACAGGTATGTATACGGGAGTATATATTATCAAGGAAAAAGGTAGGAACGAAAGCAAATATCTCGCCCCTGGCGTTTCTTTTTTTTACTTCCGCTCTTCTGAGCGTGATCGAAGTTGGTAAACCAGCCGAAAGAACGGTGAACTGGAGGGAGAGGGTGCTAAATTAATTATGTAGGTTAGTGGAGAACACGCGAGGTGAATGGCAGTTGAATATCCGAGGTTGGCACATTCGCGCACATAGGAGAAACGTGCAGCGTGCGGGGATGACTCTTCCACCAGTAGCAGCAAAGAGAAGCATTCTTTGCTGTATATATACGGGGAGGCCCGGGCCCGTAAACCCCCCTCCCCCATATACCTAATACTCGTTTCGCAAAGTAAACACACAATTCACGTTTAGCTTGTTCGTTCCACTCCCCAACCGGCAAAGTGGATATCGAGTGTGGGGTTTCTCCGACTCGCGAGATGGCGCTTGCGAGATAGGAACGAAGGGTAGTGCAGAAGGGCCGGGGGGCAGAGCATCAGGCGATAGAGAAACAGAACGGGAAGTGGGCGGGAGAAAACTTTCGCCAAAGTAAATTCGAGTCTGGAAAGAATGCTTCATTACGCAAGTAAGAAGGGGGTGGCTACAGTGAGAAGGAGGCGATCCGTGGGCACACAGACGACGTCGTTGCAAAAGGACGTCCAACCGTCACACATATACACACCTAAAAACTCTCCAACCGTTCACGCAACGATGGAGGGGAGGGAGATCTCTTCCCTCGTTTTGCAATAAGGCTAATCGATCGGTTGTTGTTCCACTTCCCCCTCGGGCGTTGAGCGGAAAAACTTGCTGAACCAACCGTGGCAATATACACATACCCACTCACATACCTACACATACACGCGCGCGCACGCAGATACCTATAGAACTGCGCGTAATGGGAGAAACTAGCGAACCATTAGTTTTCGGTATCTTGTTTTATCGCACTCGGCTTCTCGGAAATCTTTCTCCGTCTCTCTTTCCCTCTCTCACCCTTTCTCTTTCTCTCTCTCTCTCTCTCTCTCTCTCTCTCTCTTTCTCTCTCTTTTATTGCGATATATCGCAGCAAGATTCACCTTCCGGTTGCCTGCGGGTGTAAGCTCAAATTTAACACATTTGAGGTATCGGCGAGCACTGAAGGAAGAAGAGTAAATTTGTCGATCTTACTATATTTTGTTGTTAAATTTCTATTTTTTTATTCTGGTGATCTATTCAATCAACAACGACAAATCTATTACCGGATTTTACACGATGTTAACAGGGGAACTAAAGCTGCATCTCGCAATATTGCACGACATATTCACGATAGTCTTTTTTTTCGCTGTTGACGTAACGAAAACTTCAATGGAAGCGGGAGGATATTTCAGTGAGAAAAAGTAAAAACCTTCGGTATGAATGGGTCCCGTGTATCACAGGCTCACGCACCACTAGACGGACGCAGAATTTGAGTTTATGCGAGACGTCTTTAACGTCTTTTTTACAGTGTACAAGGGTGATCTCTCGAAAGTAATGCGCCCCCTCGGTAACGAGAACGCCGGGTGTGCCTCGGTACACAGAGATGCGATCCCACGCAATGCATGGAACCATCGGCGTTGAAGCACAAAAGCATCGGTTGGAGCCAAAACGATAGGAGAGGAGAGAAAGCTGATAGCGAGTACTGGACGCGTTTTCCTATAGTGATGTGCCTGTGTATGGATGCGTTCGTGTCTCACTGCCACATGCTATTACGCTGTACGAGAATTGGGCTGGCCGGATGGATGGAATGTTCGGTAGAGCTGCTAGGCAATAGGGCCGTCAAAATATACGACGCAACTCTCGGGAGAGCGACATGGGTGATGAAAAATAGAAAAATAAGAGGTGACATATGATAGTTGTAAAGGCAAAAACATTTCGCGGTCGTGAATAAAATGGAAATCTGGGAGGAAACGGTGAAGAGGGAAGAGAGAGCGAGGTGAATGGATGAAAGTGAGGAAAGACGAATTTACAGAGGGTGATGTTTGATTTTGAAAAAAAAAGTTGTTTCTGTACGAATTTCCAGATTTTGTATAATTCCTGTACCAACGAGTTTTTTTTTCATAAAACAAGAACCAAAAAAACTCGACAATTCGTGTCTTACATTTTCGAGATTGGTATAAATGATTATCAATTGAATATAAAAGTACATATAATATATAATTAGAACGTTTACTGAGCCATTGACAGTTATAAGATAACCGTACGAGATAACGATGTGTTATTAACGTTGCATTTCAAGTTTCATAATAAATTCGAATGGAATCTCTGTCGTACGATGGCGATCTATCGAAACCTCTGTAACGACTATAACAGTCAGGATATTAGCGCCGTTATGGTTATTTTAAAGCTTTCGAAGGATCATCGGTGAATCTTTTTTCCGATGCGGATATCGAGGCTCTCTTGACTTCGTAAATGCTCCTGTCTACCTAGCATACATCACACGGCGTTGAGGCATCGTCGGAGAGACGAAAGCACGCGCCGTCGAATCTCCAACGCGCAAAAGCCGTTCTCGGCTTCGATCGAACCCATCAACGCCACTCCCGTGTACATATATGTATAAATATACATATCTATAGATATACATCAGTATGGCAGAGAATTTTATTTTCCCGATCGTAAATTATTTTTCAGTAATATCGCGCCACGGCCAGACCGTTGACGGGCAAAACGCCGCGCTCCACGTTATTATCAATCGACGATGTCACTCATACATCGTGACGAGGAGAGAGATTATATAGAGTGAGTGAGATAGACATAGACGATATATAGATATAAGCATACCTAGATGTGTATATGGGTGAAAGGGAAGCGCGTTATCCCCACCGAGTTCTCTCATCGATGAGTGCTTGTTCGTCCCAACATTTTTTTTTCATTGCACTGGCTCATCGGACCGACATCGTACACGTAAAAAAAATCACGAAGAGGGTGGGTATATACACTACCCCGTCATGTGCCTGATGCGCGTTGGTGGAAAAATGTTTCTAGTTTTTGTTTCTCTCTCGTGGTGTAGCGAACGGGGAAAAAAGCACGAGCGAGACTTTTGCCATTAGGCGAGGTTCGGGCACGGTGGCACGATGTATCGTTTTATAGTTATGGAAGTGACGACGGGGTGGTTTTCTCTCGTCGACTGTGGTTGTTCGAGTACTGCGGTACAGCGAGGAGGATAGTCGTCCATGGTATATAGACGTTGCGCGAGGCTACGTGTTGGGGTGGTAGCAGGAGGGTGGGACTCAGTGTTTGTTGCTGAGACGACGACTTGGTCGTCGTGGTGAGAGACGTACGGCGTATAGCCGGTATAACCGCTGTGGATCCCCTGCTTAAAAGTACAAAGGTTGACACAGAAACACTCTTAGCCGAGCGTTCGGTAAGAAAGAGGGCGAGAGAGGGCGAATGAGAAAAGAGGAGGGAGTGCGGGAGTGTAAGAGAGGGAGAAAATTCTGAGATAAAGGGGCCTCTCTGCCCTTTTAATAACGGTCTAGCGCGGTGGCGTGTTCCCATCCAAGGGGCCTCTGGGCTGCGCACCTAGTACTTTCTTAAGGCAGTAAAGAGAGAGCTAGAGGGAGACACAGACTGAGAGAGAGCGAGGGAGACAGAGAGAAAGAGACAGGGACAGAGAGAGAGAGAGAGAGAGACGAAGAGAAAGTGAAGGCGGCGGCCGGGTAAAGTGCCGTTGGTACAGTGCTCCCGGCAATATCTTCCGATTACGGCTAAGTAAAGCCTCTCTCGCTCTCTCGCTCACCCTCAAGCCCTCGCGCTCGGGCCAACCTTAACTTTATACCTTAACCAAGGAAACCCGTGGTATACCCGAACCTCTTCCAGACTCTCCAGCTCCCGTTCCCTCCCTCTTTCGTACTACCACACACTTGTACTACAACGTATTACCTATACCCACGACCGACGATTTCACCATCCACCGGAAAATCCGATAAGACGCCGCTCGGGTTGCCTCGTACCAGCGTCTCTTGGTCAAAATTGCAATCAAGCTGCAATCGTAAACGAAGCTGTACGAGAAACTCCCCTCGGTATATATATATTAGAGGATAAAAGTAAGAGGGATGGTGGGTGAATTGCGCTCGGCGTGGTGTGTCAATTGATTCTAAAAGATCGTAAATATAAGAAGCCGAACTGTTAAATCTCTTCATGGTAACTCCCCATGTGGTATACATATCTTTTTGGATGAAATTATGGGGGGGGGGGGGGGGGTTGGAAGAAAGGATGCTTGGAAAATGTACCCGAGCCATTATATCTATAGACAAAGAACGGTTTGAACCGAACGCCTTCCAACACTGTGAATGAATAGCGGTAATTTATTCTAATTGGCTAAAGCGCGCGGTCATCAATAAGCAATCCACGATGCGGCCTGCGAGAGCTTTGCCTGCCTCTCGTGGAAAGGAGAGTCGAGTTTTGGTACGGAAAGAAGGATACAGCATCATGCGGGACTGGAGGAAAAAGGGAGATGGAGGAAAAGGGTGCATAAGAGAGAGGTGTAGTGACAAAGGGGAGAGAGACAGGCCCGCGAAAGCATCGAAGAAAGGAGGCTTTCGCGAAAGAGGGCGCCGCTGGATCTTAATGGCGCTTATTACTCTCCCCGAAGGCAGCCGTTTCCTCTTGCTTCCTCCCGCTTCCCTTCCTCGCTCTCTCTTTCTCTTTCCCGAACTCTAGCATCTGATATATTTCCTCTATTTTTCGCCCCGCGGGGAAATCAAGAGCGTAATAGGACATAATTAGTTACAGCCTCCTACTATTCGTAACTTAGACGTACATTATGCGCAATCAAGGTGACGAAGTGGTGCCAGAGGTATTACTGTGTGTGTCTTTCTGGCTCACTGTCTCACAGCTCTTCTTCTTATTCTCTCGCGAGTAGAATATATACACTCCGATGGATACGGAGATATGCACAGTGGTATAACGAGTACTCTCGGGGGCGAGACTCGGCAGCCCTTACCAGCATACAATTATTTCTCCCACAATATTTCTCCGTCTGTCTCGTGTATCTCGCCTCCATCACTGTCGAGTACCATCGGAGAGAGATAGACAGAGAGAGAAGTAAGAGAACTGAGAGAAGCGGGAGAAACAAATGAAGTGATTTAAAAGTAAAAACTAAACAAAGATCGATTAAACACAAAGCAATTTAACTTTAACAATTTCCTGTCTAATTTGGATATAGTTTAATGGAATCAATTTTTCATTAGCGATTGTCTGAAATTTGTCCTAAATTACGATAATTTGTCAGATGCGGGAAGGTCTGTACTTTCCAACAAATTCGAAATTTGAGATTCACTGGACTCCGTCTTCGAGAACAACGATCCTCAACTGATGCCTGAGTGGTCAATCTACGGAACCCCAAGATAAACTACGCATTGCGCGAACTTATGTAGGACTATAGAATATCTTGGCTGGTGTGTTTGTCGTTGCGATGAGTAAATCTATAAGGGATAGTTTTCGTATATAAACGCGCAAGTACAAGGGCTACGCGGTTATCGGCCGGACGTTCGTGGGGTTGTCGACATTCGTATAGGGTATCGAACATCTTATCAGGGTGGGCGAAATCGGGAGAAGGGATTTTTAAGATAAAGGGCAACGCAAAGATGGTTATTTGTATGTAGACTGCGGGATGGGAAGGATTGGTCCACAAGCTACGCAAAGATCGGACCGCAATCTATATATACAGTTTTGGTATACAGCGTGTAATAGAAGGATAGTATACCGCGGGAAGAGACGACGTTCCCTTGGGGCCCTCTCAATTGCCCTCGTCCCGCAATTATACGTTTGAGCGGAGCCACTATCTCCGTTAATGCACGCCGGACTGAACCAAAGTGTGAAACGAGAGAGGGCGAGCCAAGACGGCGTCCTCTCCACCATGGTGAAAGCGGATAGAGAGAGACACGTGACACGGCTATAATACAGCCAAATCGGGAGAACCTCGACCCGGAGGAGACTCGGGCACTGCCTACGTCCTTTAACCTTCCGTACTATCCCTCGTATAGACTATGAAATATCGTTACCCACCTAATACATGAGGGAAACTCTGTCCCAATGTAATATATTTATCTATACATAGGTATCTTCTAATACATTGGAAATAGTATTAAATTCATATTTGTGTTGGGCATAATACGATTTGAAAATCGCTTTGGTTATACTACCTGGGGTTATCGAACTCCAACAAAATCGATGATATCCCTCCGTTTTTTTTCGATTGTGTTGTGCCCTCTCGCTAAGAGTCCATAATCCGCTGATACCTACAGGCAAATCGTCGTTTCTCCTCAGCATGCATTATGCAACATTCTAGCTCGGCATATAACCAACCGCTACATATATGGGCATATACATAACGGCAGAGATACCAATGTGTGTATATGTATTCTCATCGCGCTTTCGCTGGTCGCCAACTCACATGCTCCAACTGAAAACAGTTTTAGCGATCGATGGAGAGACGAATAAAGAGGTGAGAGAGGTTACGAGAGAGAGAGAGAGAGAGAGTAGGAAAGAGGGTGTATGTATGTGTGTATGTGTGTGTGAGAGAGACAGAGGAAGAGAGTGTGAGAAAGAGAATGAGAGAGAAAAAGTAGACAAAAACGATAAGCATGGGAGGTCTGTGTTCCCAAGGGTCACGTATAGCATCGAAAGATCGCGATTTTCATAATCGAGAAATGCTGAACTATACGTCGCATCGTGGATATAGCTGTATATGATACATGGTTGCTCTTTCCAACCGCAAACCCTAGATAACTACGACTGTAGATATCGACCGGAACGAATTTTCACTCAACGCTTGCTGTGTTTTTGCTCGAAACATGATTTTGCTTTGCTCCCGACAGAGAATAAGATAATTAGTATCTGATTATCCTGCGGCGCTTTGCTAACTGGAACAGGGAGATCATTAAATTCGGTGTATATTGGGGAAAAAACTCGCCCCGGTATAGATAAAGGGAGAGAAGGAGATCGCGAGCAGAAGAGGGATGGAGACAGAACAAGAGAGAGAGGAAGAGAGAATGGAAAAAATACCGGGGATTCCTGGAACTATAGCAATTGCGTCGTTCGTGGAAACGGAAAACAGAGACAGAAAGGGAGGAATCGCATGGAAAGGGATGTTGTTCGAGGGCGTGGGGTTTGGTGAACGCGAGAGAAAAATTGAGAACTCCCATAGAGCCTCTCGCGGGTATCCTTCTGCCGGATTGAGATAGCATAATGACAGCATTTACGGGAAGACTTATCCACGATACCAGCGTACCGACCGAGCGAGTTCTCCACCAAAAGGGAGGTCTCCTCTTCTGCCTCGTCTGCCGCAAACTGCGTGTAGTAGAGAACTGCCCGCGTGCTTCTCGAGCTCAATACATAAGGGCTTCGCCTAAAGCTAATTTAGACTCGTATGTGTGTACACATAGACTATTTTCTTCCACGCGAATGTGTACGTAGGGATGCAAAGCCGGTGGAAAATAAAGACCCATAGAAAGCAGCTCTTGGTCACGGAGATCCGCTCAAATTGGGGAAGTATAAATGTGAAGAGGAAAAGAAAAAAAGCATCGATTATACCGTCCGTACTTTGACGAGTAAGCTCACGAGCTCAAGAATTTTTAGGAAATAGTTTGCAGCAATTCTCCATCCGAATGTCATGACTTATTCGTAATGCTTATTTTACCCCGTCAAAAAATTCCGGGTTTGGAACTCATTTAGCGAGCTCATTCGACGTTCTGGCCTTAAGCTTTTCAACCCACTCATTTTTCTACCCCGTTTCCATATATGCGGTTTCTACGGTTTGGTATAATTGTTTGGGCGAATGTTCCAATACCACATAGTCCCTGTAGGAAATGAGATTGAAATCCAATAAAAAGACGTTTCTCTCTTATGTTTCCACATATAGTTATTGTAATCATTGATCGCGTCTTTCTTTCATATTTTCTATATATAACATTGTTGCTTTATCTTGAAGCAATAAAATTGGGTTGTAATTAACCTAACTAGACGAACAAAAAATCAATTTCGTTTAAATTCGAGTTTCATCGCCATTGCTCCCAGATCATCGTTATACCTTGTGGGCGTTATCTCAGGCACCTGGTAGATATGATATACTCGATGCCAAATACGAATATGCGCTGAAACGAAAGAGGGCAAGCTCTCGAAGCCGTTACCAAGGGGCGTTGACGTTCTTCCCCTAGGTGTGTGTTCGAGAAGAGAGAGCTTTCAGAAACGAGAGACTCGCGGCAGCAGCAACGAGCATCGGGAACTACCGTGCGGCAGTGAGTACACACCAATATGTATACTAGACCTACTGTGACGAAGCTCTCGAGAAAGTGAGGGAGAGAGAGAGAGAGAGAGAGAGAGTCCTGAGAGCGTCAACAGCAGCATGTGTACGTCACACGATCGTCTCGTACAATTTACCAACACCAGTAGCCATAATGGGGGGGCCGGTGGGGGGAGGGGCGAAATGCAAACATCTCTCTTGCGGTTCTCGAGTGAATCGACGAGGGGGTTTCCTGGATATATAGAATATATAGATATATATACATATGGTTAGGTTGGAGCTGCAGCGCACGAGAGTATGGTCGCGTGAGTGCGCGCCGAGTTCGGCCGAGAGGAGATCTGTATAGATGGTTTCCATTGTGTTCGCGGGGGTGGACGAGAGGTGGGCCAAACTTGTGGAACATTGGGCGTCTCGTGGAAGAAAGGCAGCAGTCAGCAGAGAGCCTCTACGGAAAAGCCCCGGTGCGCACGGTTAAGAGAGCCTCCGGAACGAAGAGAACTGAACCGAGAGGAAATCGCATATACGTACGCGTATATATACAAAGTTTTATACGCATAGGATGTAAAATGCATTCGCGGAGGTCTGATCTGTGGCCAGTAGGGACGTACTTTCGAAAACATACGGGCGGAGAATTTTAATGTAAAATTTCCTAGGTGAGGTTATGGGAGGACAAATAAATTAGAATCTCTAAAGTGTTATGTTTTTGCGCATTTCACCAGAAATTGTTGACTTGAAAAAAATGATAATTATGCATTTGTTAATTGGAAAACCTTGTATGTGATAGCTTTCGGTATTTCGACAGTAACCTTGAAACTATCGATATAATTTTCAGCCAATCAATTCGTCGAGCAAAAAAAAACTGCGAGAGGCCTTGGGGTTCGAGCCGTCGACAATTTGTCTCGAATGACGAGTTCTGAACTATTACACACCGGGATACACACGATAAGTGTGCGTAATCATGCAAATTGAATTACCAGCCCATTCCCGTTGGCAAAATGGTCTCTCTGTTGTCCATCATACCACGATCGAATCGATCTAATGGCCTCTCACTCCCTCCCTCCCTCTTTCCCGAGCTACAAACCCCATATCCCACCCTCTCTTCCATCCCCCGTGTCTCTCGGCAACAGAATTTGTATATTTAAATGTGTGTAGCTCACCGGTGCGTGCTGGAGTCAAACGTATGCATTCCGTCAATCATTACGAGTAATGGATATCGGAATTGATACCGGAACTCGAAAGCTTTAGGAGTAAAAAAAAAGTAGGAGTGAGCCCCTCACACGGTTGATCTCGTGGATCGCGATGAGAGTTCCAGAGAGTGGTGGTTCTGATATCGCTCGCTGCGTGGAAAACCATCAGCCACCCAATACTCTCCCTCAATTTCTCTCTCTGTTTCTCTCTGCTTCTCTCTCTCTCTCTCTCTCGCTCTCCCTCTCTTTCTCGTATCACGTCCCTCCCCGTAAACTCTACGAGCTCTCCTGCATTCATCCAACGACCGACGCATCCCTCGCATTCCGAGGCCGAATGCCAGGGGCTGGAGCATTATAGCAGGTAGATTTTCATGCGCCCACTCGTTCTCTCGTTTGCTCGATACCGCTGCATTTATCTCGCACGTCCAAGCGTGCGACGATTCAAACTAAATCTCGCTGTACATCCTCCACTTCGCCATTACGGCGAAATGCACTTTCCCTTCAATCCACTGGTTCCCTTTGCAACTTGTGCCTCTACCGCGAAATTATTCCAATACGTGCTGGTATGGATCAAAAGAAATTATAGCGAAAGTTCAAACAACCGGAAAAAATCAAAATTATGGAGGTTAGTTTTCATGTACTGAAATAAATAGAAGGTATATAATATGTCATAGAGTTCCGAAGGCACGGCACAAGGAGCATAAAACAGGGGTCACTGTAAATGTCGTGTGGCGAGGTTTCGCGCCGACCCCTTTGCGACTACTACCGACCATTCTATATTTTCGCTATTATTGTTTTTGTAGCCTTTAAAAAGCATATAACTATTTCATCGTTATGTTTTTACCGACGGATTAGCTCAAAACGAGAAGCTGTTATACCTATGAACGTAGAAGACCGCCCACTCGACTGTATCCTTTCTAACAGCGGAACAGTGCTCACTGCCTGCCAGTGTTCGAATAAAAATGTCAAAAACTCTAAGTCTTCTGCTTTCTACCAGTTCAAAAGCGTCCTGAATGCTACGTGCCTCGTAATAATAATAAAAAAGATCAAAACGTATCAACAAATTGATATGCGACCTGTGCCTAATCCAAAAAAAATTCTAGATTACTCACCGACGATGATAGTGACAGGGCAAAGTCAGAAAACTTTCGGAGCGACAATTATCATCCTATTGTAAAATCGTGCAAACTCACCTGCAACAAACATAAAAATTGTTTATAAGAAACAGTTATATATTGTAACGCATTTAAAAATATTGTACAATTATTAGTAAGAATCAGTAGATTTATCGCCATAATATGTCCGAAACTTAACCCACGGCTCCGATTTCATTCCTTAACAAAATAAAAGAAGCGGGACCATACTGTTGAGTGACAAATTCTTCATAAATCTGAAAGCGCACGGTATATTCTATACACTCATTTTATAGATTATTTTTTTATTCGAATAGGATGGATCAATTTTTACGTTACTTCGTGAAAATTTCAGAAAAAAAAAACAAACTCGGGAAAGACATTTTACGGAAACGTGTCAAGAAGTTTTTCGCTCGAGTCATAGTTCTCTCCTTCTCTGTCTCTCGTATATGATGGAAACGCACACGGTGGGATCGACGTAATCTTCGACCTCATTTGTGATTCATGAATTTGGCAAAGCACCCACCGTGGCCTCGTTTCGCTTTTCCTTCAGCTTCAAGCCTCTCATCTTCTGTACTACATATATAAAAGTGTATATGCACGTCTCTCATCGTCGCGCATTGAACGCGCCTGTAAGCGTAACACGCCCAAAGTGAAGATGGCGGTGGTGAACGAATTCGAGGGTGAATTATCGCGAGAAGAGTGATAATAATAATAATAATAACCAATTTGAGTACACAAAAACGCGGATAATCGATGGAAAGATAATCTGTCCCACGAAGTTCACTGAGACAGGAGGGTGGCGGTATGAAGCTAGGTGATGATGTGGGATAAGGGTTAGAAATATCCGCGCTCCAGAATCTCTCAGAGGAATTCTCTCCACTGTTTCGATAATATCGTTGCTATAGGAAGAAAGTCGGTTCTTCAGAAGCATCTTATTTAAAAGTTCCTACCGAGAGGGATGGAAAAGTACAATGATGGAAAGTAAGAGAGGGTGGGATATAACTCGAATCGTGCAAGCAGACGGTGGTCGATGAAGGACGAAAGTGTATAAAGAAAAAAGAAGTACAACAGCAGCTAAATTGTCCGTGAAGGGTACGCGAGGAGACTGAAGAAAGTAAATCGTGAGAGAGGAATGTCGATCATTCAGTAATTTATAACAGTGCAAGACAGAATAGACTCGGATAGATTCCAGTTGGAGTGCGAAAAAATATTACAAGAAAAAAACAACGAGAAAAAAGAAGGGCGAATGAATTGGGCTTTAATGAAAACCCATTCACAAATTTATCGGTGAGGTTGCTTTGGGGAATCTTTAGGTAGCTTTGAGACGACGATGCGATCAGACACCTCCACAAATCTGCTCAAGGAGCGAAGGCAGTCGTGGTGTCGAGATGAGAAACGGGTGGAAAGGTACAGGGACACTTTTTTTCTTTAGCCTTACCCATCCCCCGTTGAAACGTTGTCCTTCGAATCACTCGAGGCTTTCAAGAGGACCCCCTCACGAATCTCAAGCGACACTTTTTCAAGGGCGGGCGCTTACTTTCCTACAAGTGTGTCCTGAGGAACGAGGAAACTCTACTTAATTCCAGTCGTGGGATTAAACTTTTCGAGAACCTCAAGAGAATTGACCAAAATAACAAAAGAAGTGAGGATAACGGGATATAATCGATAAATGCGATGCCATCAAACAAGTCTTTGCTCATGAGCCAATTACTGCTTGCAACAAGTTCCGTTCAATATTTTTTGTAAATCAACATCTAAACGTTACCGCATAAGAAGAAAGATGCTATCGCAAAACAACAGAATTACCGCACGGAATTAGTCGCTTCAACGTCTAACTCGACGAATTGGCATGAATTTTCATTGGCGAGCGACCGTCGATTGAAGGCTGTACCTATGGACCGCATGACGAGACGGTTTGTGCCCTCTGAAGAAGGGAGGCAATCAGGATCGCGACCCGTGTGGCTATCACGAACGTCGAGGGACGGCCAAAAGAGAGGGTGACGGAGATTTCCCAAAACATCCAGAGAAACCATCGCTGTCTCCAGGTTCATCCCCCTTCGGGATAATAGCATTATCCAATTGACCAGCACCCACTGGTTGCAAGTCCCAAGAAAGCTTGTTCACCCTAAACGAGTTTTCGTCGCCAATATACAACAGCACCATTTCAAACTTCCCCCATGTTCCCTTTTTCTTACGCAAAAGAAATACGGTGGAAGGAGATAGCGAAGTTGATGTATTTTAGGGATCAGGTTCGAAGCCATGAGTAAAAACTGTGTGGCGTGTGTACGAGTCACGGAGATCTTTTAAGGGGGATTCGGCATACCGGGGTCACTTGTGCGAAAGAGCGTGAGAGGATTCCAGCTCCCTCGAATACGTATATAGACATAAACACTCCGGAGGCCGGGGAGAGGCACCCAGTAACGAGAAGCCCGATGTTCATTTAGCGTGTTTGTTCTTGCTGGCGATGCCCCACGGGCAGGAGAGAACATCGATGTTGTGACTTGATTATACGCCATTCAGGAGGGGGCACCGTGTCTCTTGCATAAACCACCGGTGGCTACGCGACGACACAGATAGGACACACCGAACGCGGCCGCCAGCCCAGACAGCTGTGTAGTTGACCAGACTCCGAGGACTCCGCCAACTACTCCGTCCGAATATCTCTCGCCCTCGATCCAGCTTTTCGGTCCCTCTCTCCCGCACCAACTCCTGTGGGAATGATGTGGCTCGCGCGTGAATTATTCAAAATGTTCGTCGCCCCGCATCTAGAGAACCCCGAAGAGACCGGCACTTTCTCCACGATGTCCCTGCTACCCATCGATGCGAGGACGAATGGATAATATAATCGAGGGATGTGAGACAAGACGAACCATGATTCCTGATAAGAGTTTCCGATTCCAAGAAAATCTGACCAGGGAGACAATATGGGTTCGTGAATTTCAAGAAAACACGAGGCCGCGAGCTAGGAAATTGAGAACCAACTCTCCAAAATCGATTTTACAAATCACCTCCTTGGCTCGTTTTTTCTCTTGATAACAATAAGGATTTCGTTACCACCGGGAGTTATTACCAATTGATGCAAGATCGAGGTAGCACTGAAGGGCGTTAGGGATCGTTGGCTCGTGTCTCGACCCCTCGAGTTGCGTAATAACTATGATAATGACCTTCGAAGAGGGTGTCTTCTCCCGGATGGTTATGAGTGTGCCATTACATCTATTGCCATCGTAACGTCCGTTTTGTGCCTTAGCTCACAGGAACACCTCTCAATTGAGATATGGAAAGTTTTACTGTAAGATTCCAATTTGATTATTATCCGAACATGATTATTATCCGTTTGTGTGTTTCTGTAAAAATACGGTCTTTTCAAGTTATACCATTGGCCGTGACGGTGATTGGATGTGCAGGTCCGTAAAATAGCCACGATGTGAAACTTTCATGCGCGTGGGTAGTGCGGTAAAAAGAGACGAGGTTTTCTAGAGAACACTTCGGAAGACATTGGTGGAAGGGGAGAGAGAGAGAGAGAGAGAGAGAGAGAGAGAGAGCGAGAGGGATGGAAAACGAGGAGAATTGAACGGACAGACCGAGTGATAGTAAAGAGGAATCGAAGCATTGAGGCTAGAGATAGAGTGGATATCGGAGCGAATTGAATTTCGGTCAGTTCCTTTTATTTTGCCTGGCTCTCTTTATTCTCAGTGCTCTTGTTCTTTCTGTCGTTCTCTCTCTTTCTTTCCTATTTCAACTGTCTATACCGCAGCTATATAAGGAGGGTCTTGCCAAGCATCACGTTTTACTTCGTCCGGCTCTGCGTGCTTTCTTCAAAACTCACCCTTCCGTCGTAGTTGGCTTTTTTTCTTCTTCTTGTAAGAGGTCTCTCGTCAATTAGCTAATTCCTTTGGCGAGACGGTACTACACCCGTACATCCCACCCCTACCTTTCTCGCTCCATCCCGTTCTCGTTTCCAACCCACGGAATTACGACGCACCTTTTATTCGTTGCAACCTTTCGAACCTAGACAATGTCGACCGTACTGCTTTACCCCCTTCCTCCGTCTCGCCCTTCTCTCTTGGCCCCGTTAAACCGTTACATATATAACGGAGGTTCGCCTCTGGGCTTGCAGAAGCACCAGAGCCAATGGGAGGTGCAGAGCGCTTGCTTCCGCCGTTTTCGTCTTGCTCGGGCGTTGTCGTCGGTGACGTTGAGCACACGGCAGGCATGGTGAACGCTCACGTAGACAATCGTGGCAGACAGCAGTGGGAGAGCTCGCACAATAGCTCCGTAGCTTCCTTTGATGTATCTCCATCCGAAAACCGAAACAACGACGAAGGGAGAAAGCGGGCGCGCGAGGGTGCCGCACGTGCCTCCTGCAGGCGAACTAACATACACGAGCACGTCAAAGCCGTATCCTTGGTTTAATAGAATAAAACACCGACGACGACGACGATGCCGCTGCTGCTGCTACTACCGCTGCTGTTGCCGCCACTGCAAGGGGCGCCACTACCGAGTGGCAGAGGGAGATGAAAACAGAAGAACAAGAAAGACCGAGAGTCCTGGAAAGATGAGGGAGATGAGGACGCGAGCTCCGTGGAAATTAGGTGCTCCGAGACTTCAGTCTGTAAGATCTAGCGCAGCCAACTGAACAAGATAAAAGGATATCTGAGAGAAAGAGACACCTTTCCATGTATTTCGTTTTATCTTCCGCCGAGAAGATTGCAATCTGAGATGTCGAGAACCTTTGGGAGTCAAACCAGCAATAGCAGGAAACTGTTTGGACTAGGAAGGCCAGCGTGGTGAACCATGGCTTTCCGATTAGAGGTGGTTCTCATGGTAGTGCGTGTATTCTTAATGAAACCGGATCACATCATTTCTTTCTGAAATGTTTAAGCGAGTGGCGACAAACGACTCATACACTCCTACACTAAAAGAGATTGTCCTTTGCCAATTAGCGAACAAGCCGATGGCCATGGTTTGGTGAAAGAGTAACTGTTGCCGAGAGCTATGCTTCATCCAGCCACAGATCTGCAGTAGACGGGTTGCCCAGTCACGAGAGTGAGGATGAGAGTTCTCGAGGATCGTAGAACGTCCGAAGAGTATTACGCTGGAAATAGCAGCGTTGGCCCCGGCTTGACGACAGATCCTGAAACGGGTAAGTAGAAGTGGCCTGCTAGGTCTCTGACTCTCTAAGAAACGTGCGCATGTGCGAGCGTGTATTCAGCCATCTCGCGTGCTACCACTGACAGGGACGATGGTTTAAGGGCGGGGGTGGAACGGAGCTAACGGCCAACACAACCACATCACTACGGCGGGCTTCCATCGTAGAAAGGATGAGAATCCACCATGGCAAGTATCCGATGAAATCGCCCAAACTAGTATGAAATGGAAAATATATATATATATATATATATATATATACATATACACCAGTCAGACTAGATGAAGGAAAGTGTGCAAGCGCTGACATGTGCGCGACGATGCTAGAAGGACGAGAGGAAAGTAGATGGAGGCAAAGCCACAAATCCGACATCAGGAGTATAAGGATTCGCGAGCAAACGTGTACCACCGGTGCACTGGCTGACTGCGCCGGAGTATCGTCGTGGGTTTGCTTTACGTCCAAGTTTACTCGGTGAATCCAAAATGAAGATAGTAGAGAAAGAGATGAGAAACTCTTTGCGATATAGGGCATACCACCTTACAACCGGAGCGAACGACGAGGAAGTAGTTGGACGATTTCCGCCGACATCCGTTGCCAAGAGACGCGGGCGAGTTGGAAGAGAATTTTCTTCCCACACTTTCTCTATCCTCTTTTTCCGCGGATTCAATTTCTCGGAAACTCCAGCGAGTTAGTTGTGATTATTTGCAAGCACTAGGTGAGAGATGGAAAAGGAGAAGTGCAGACCATACACCGCAATCGATTTTCTCCCTGTTGCATGTGTATGTGTGTGCGTGGGTTTGTGTGTGTGTGTCACAACAGGGCTCTGTGCGATATTGCTGTCATTCCGATGTACAACGGGCATGTTGCGTAGAAAGGTTTTCTGCTGACGATGGCGGTGCAATTTCCAAGTTTGTGGTAACGTCAGCGCCGGGTGTGTAACCCCCATCTAGCCTCTTCCTTGTATTAGCAAATAAATAAATCACCCTCTGCCTCGGCTGATTTACACCCAGGAATTTCACTTCAGCCCCGCGACATGGTAATATTCAATCATGTTCTCGCTTGTTGTTACTCCACTCTCCGAGTCCGACGGTCCATTGGTATACTGCGTACGAACTCGGTTACCATGGTAAAGCGCTGGATTCCACGAGAGAAAGAGACGGAGTAAGGGTGGATGAAATAAACAGAGAGAGAGAGAGAGAAAGAGAGAGGGAGAGCAAAAGCGCCCAAGCGTTGATGCACGGCAAATTGAGACATATCGCTCGTACGTCCTGCTTCGAAGTGTGCACAGCTATGAGCCCCAGGGCTCGTTTATTCCGTCGACTACTATTTCTTCTTGGCACTCACACTATAATGCTATAGGAACCAACCTACAGCCATGATGGAAACGTTTTGGCGACGACCACCTCGATGTTGCTTTCACCATATGCGGGTTCGTGCGCTTGCGTACATGTGTGTTGGGTACGAGAGAGAAAATTTTCGCTCTTTTTAATCAAGTTACCATCGCATAGAAGCGAGAAAGTGAAGTTTTGTATATTTTTCCTCTCCACAAAGAACACTTAGCCTTTTTTTGGAGCGCATGGCCACCAAAACCATTTCACCGATCCGAGGAACCGTTGCCTGTTTGACTTTTCGCAACAGGTATACCACGAAATATTCTTATTGTCACAGTGACTATTGATAAAATGGTTGGAGAAATGGAAAAAATTTCCTTACCGTATGCAAGCTAGGGATACTCATCGAATATGCGTTCGATATAAGCGACCGACAATGTGAAAAAGGATTTTTTATCGCACGTGTATCCACATACCGGAAAAAGCTCAGGAGCACATACGGCAAAACGGTCTGTCGATATCTATAGGAACTGGAACGGAAAGTTTCCTTTGTGCACAATGGGAGTAAGCGAAGCCAGGAGGCGTGGAATAGTTTCTGACAGACCCACATCGCCGCATATAACCAAGCAGTAGTTCTCTGCCTCTTGGCTGGTACTAAGGCCTGCGCGCGGCAAGTCTTGGAGTACGGTATGCACGGTGTGCTTCTCACTTCGCCGGCTTGCCTCGTGCCCCGGCATGGAACTCTCTCGGGTCAAAGCGATAGAAGTGGGCAAAAAATGAAAGTCGACTAGTTCCGTCCAACGGGCCGATTTGCCTACCCTCATTTGATTTGCTAAGAAATACCTCTGAGAAAAAATACGTGTGCTAGAAGAACACTGTGTTGCTAATGAGAGGAAAGACTCGAAGCTACGGCATCGTGCTAAAAAGTAACTCGTGAGGGATATATTACATCAATGCGGCATTCTATACGGAAAGTTATGAGAACAGCTATGCGCATGCCTTCCCTAGTCCCCTCATCGTGATGACGAGAATAGATTCAAGGGATTCAGATGATTATCGATTAGAACGTTTAGTGAAACGCCTCTTGCAACGCTTCGAAATATTTGTTAGCCATCGAAAACATCAAAGTTAATGATGTTTCTATCGTAATTTGATGGACACCATTTCTAAAACAATAATTTCTTATTTAGAAATATTATTGTTCAAATTAAAAGCAAGCTCAAGCCCACGATTGAACGGGATAGACGCATGTTTTCCAAGAAGAAAATCGTTAACAGTTTTTAGTTAGGACATTTTAGTACATTGTTTACCATCGTTGCAATCGATAATATTTTAATACTTTATTCACGTGAATTCCGACTTCACATTTTTCTACATGTTTTTCTTCGCGAATAGCCGTACCTGTTCGCCAGATTATACTGGGTATAACGAAATGAAAATGTAGTTCGTGATACAGTAAAAACTCGTAAGTAAACTTTTCTCACAAAAGGACGATTCCGAAAAAAAATCTTAAAAATGGTTGGCCGCCGGTATTTAGCAAAAAGCTTCTTTTCCGCTCGGCAAGCTCTTACCCGCGCGGTTTTTCACGTGGGCAAAAGAAGGGGCTGGTAAAAATGTTCCGACGATTAATGCGCGCGAAAACATAAAATCAGTGGTCATGTAGCGTGAAAAGCTCCGGTCAACCGCGTGGTCAGCGGTTGGCTGGAAATAAAAGGGAGGCTAGCACGAGTACGTTCGCGACATTTTCTCGGAACGCGGTAACTCGTTGCGATATTTTATTTTTTCATCCAAACGCTAAGCTCTTTTTGTCTACCAACTATTAGCTTCGTTCGTCGGATTTTAACGAGATCCGCGTGTATGCAAAGCGGACAGGAAAAAGCTTCTGTGTACTGTCGCACGAGAATATTCATGAGACATAAAACTTCTGGAGCGTGCGATTTTTGTTACGTTGACCTTCGTTGTGTAACATAGTAATACAGAGTAGCATACCGAGTAATACCTGACCTATCATATAGGAGGAAAGATCGCAACGCGCGTGTGGCTGGGGGCAAGGCGAATTTTCCCGAATAACGGAGAGGACAAAAATCTGCATGTATGCAACAGTCCCAAGACACCGCTTAAAGAATTCTAGTGGAAATTAGCAACAAGAGCGAGAACTAAACCCCGACTCTGCCACCTTTACTTTTGATGAAAATTTATAAGGACATTATGCGTGGGCGAAAGAGAAACTCCGAGGGGTGGAAATGGTAGGCCGAAAACTGGAAATGTAGAATGAAAATCCTGTGGCTTAACAACACGCCCGCGCGCATGATCTCACTCTCTCGCTTCCTCTCTCTCGATTTCCCTCTGCCTGGAAGAACGCGGTGAAAACACTGCCACATAAACCCTGTGAGAATTCGGGCGCTTCACCTGTGTTCTCGTCATCCTCATCAAATACCCATCCGTCCATCGCGTCCATTACTATTATCGCTTTAACGGGTCGCTTTTAATGTTTCGGACCGTTGAGAGCAACAAATTATGTGAAAATCACTGTTCGGATTAGTGTCAACAAACACACGTGCACGATTCTTGATTATACGGGCAAACATTTATAGAGGTTCTCTACCGAGTTAATTACATCGAAATATTTCTACAATTAAACAATTTCACTCGAAATTATTATATACCTTTCTACGGATTGGTCCAAATTCGACTGTCAATTTTGCTCGGAAAGCGCTATGGATTGAAAATTCTACGGAACGGCGAGCATCGTACTGCGTCAACGTGTCGTTTCTCTTTCTTCCTCTCTCCATGTAAATTAGGGTCTTCCTGCTTCTTAGAGCCTCTTGGAAACGCCCCGGGGCGTTGATTTTGTTATGATGGTAACGCGAGAGTCCAAGAGGGCGAGGAAGAGGGAGTAAGGGAGAGTGAGCAAGATAGTTTCAGCGACGTTGGTACGAGCTAGTAGGAAGTCCTCGAGGCATACAATCCATCCCCCATTTCAGTAGAGCTTCGATGTTGCTGGCAAAGCCGGGCTCTCTGTCTCGCTCCCTCTCGCCTACTTCTACCGGTTGTTCCATACGACAATGCTTGTGAATTCCACAGTAACGAGTAGGCAAAAGCATTTCGTAAACTTCGCGAACAACGCAACCAATAGAGGGGGAAGCGAGCGGTAGGGGAGTACAGAAGCTTTCCTGCTCTCCAGTGGTATGCTACTCTATCTTCCGTCTCACGGAGGGGGGTTCTCCGAATCGACGAGCTTTTCTCGAAGCTCAGACGCGCGCAAGAGGGCTGAACACGTAGAAGCTGATAGGCACAAAACCGAAAGGAGGAAATTGAGCACAGAGCCCTTCGGCATTGAAGAACAAAAACCTCCACCCTTCGTCGACGGCGCTAAGCGCGTTACGAATGTTTTTCAGACTATGCTGCCGTGGTCTTTACTCTCTCTCCCTCTATCTCTCCTTACGGACGCACACAAGTATATGCCCTCGAGGACAGGAAAAAAAATAACACAGGAAAGCTGGAAAAGTTACATCGGAAATCTGATAGCAAATACTTACTAGGGGATGATAGTCGAGAATACGCGCGTTGGCGAATAATAAATCGGTCGGTGGAAAATTGGTCGTGAGGTTCTTATCCGTGTCTCGAGTGAGAATTTCCTAGACTCGAGAATTTGCGAAGTATGGCAAAGTGGCGCGACGAAGTGGTTCTGTAGCGAGAGCCGAAAGGAAGCGAAACAGGGAGAGAGAGAGAGAGAGCAAAGAGAAAAGAGAGTGAAGATCTGGTCCGATAGAAGTTGGAAGAGTGTGCCTTTAGCTCCTAGCCTCACTGAGAGAAATCAAGAGAGAGGGAGAGCGAAAATGGAAGAGGAAAGGGTGTTTTAGGAACGTGCAATGGACGAAGTGCTCAGAGGCTAGAGGCCAACCGGAAAAGCGCTCATTCCCCGCAGTCCAATTTCAAGGGAGCTTTAAGCGCCCGTTTATAACCTTCTCGGAGAGTCGGGGTGAGAGGAGGTAGGTGAATGGTGCAGAGACGAGGAAGGGATAGGAAAAGAGGCAGGGGCGCGGCGCGTATACTTCTGAGCCAGAAATGTGCAAGTCAAACAGCTTGACTCAGCGGTTTATCTGCCGGCACACACGCGGCCTTCCTCACCTCCTTCCTTCCTTCCTTTCCCACCATGCGCCAACCAAACGAGTGCATGCATTTGCCAGAGGGGTTGCCTCAACTGAGCGTACGTGTACGCGAGATCTATACCCCTCTCTCAGAGTCCTCTGTGCTTTGAACGATCCTAATACCGCGGGGCCAAGGTTTTAAACCCTTTCGCGCGATGGTGAGAGTGCTCCCGCAGCCCTCGTAGACGTAGACATATATTAGTGTGTACCTATATACATATGCCGCATTGAGCACATATACACGAGAGAGCGCCACTTTCGCGTATATCTCATTTCGTCCACCCTCCGCGTTTCTCGGTGTTACTTGCGCTGATCTTGCCTTCAGCCTCTCTCACACGTGTGTGCATATATATTTGAATACGGTGCACATGCAAAATAAATTGTCGGAAAGAAACGGCGAAATAGCGTTCCTAGGGAAAAAAGACGAGAGAGAGGGAGGGAGAGAGCAAGATTCAGAATACGCGCTTATCTCTATCTCTCAAAAGGAGTAGCCTCGCTGTCTAACACGCAGTTGCTTCTGCTCGTTGAACAACGTTAACGGAGAAGGCCACGGCACTACACAGCTCTCTCACGCCCTCCGTGCACCGTCAACATCCCTGGGTGTATCTACTTGAAAGAAAGAGAATGAGAGTAAAAAAGGGAACGGTTCAGCCGCTCACCTTGCTCCGTCGACGCCTCTGCCTGAAATCTATTATTAAGCTACGCTAGAGGGAGGCGAAGAGATGTATGTACTGTGTATGTCGGTGTGTGTGTGTGTGCATACATCGAGAGGGAGAAAAGAGCTCTAAGTTTACGAGGTGCGGTGTAAAGTATACGAGATTCGCAATCATAAAGGGCAGGTGACAAAAAAAAAGTGAGGAAAGAAGGCGGCGGCAACGTCGACAGAGAAAGAGAGAGGAGGAAGAGCTTGGGTGCATACCCTTTTGTTTCCTTTGAAACGTTGTCGTGGAAAAAGAGAGACTGCGTGAAAGCTGCAGGCAAGTATACACTACGGTGTGTATTTTTCTTTTTTTTACTACTTTCCAAATTTTTTTATTTTATAAAACGTTAGCTTTTCGCGCTCGGTCCCACCATTCTTCGTCTTTTTATTTCATTCCCCTCTCGAGATATATACGGAACTGCACAAGGATAAGTATTGAATTATTTTCAAAAATGTTCATACGACCTGTTAAAGATGAAAAGAAATATGTTTTATAATTGAAAAATTGTATCGGGACATGTTTTCTAATGCTGTACAACATATAGGTGTAGCCATCTAAACAGATATTGATTCGTGAAGAATTTAAGTATAGAAAAGTGGCGTAAAATATTAACGTATAAATATTTGATCGCATAAATGGATCATCGCTGTATCGTGCTTTGTAAATTTTGCGCTTTGACAGCTATACATGTTTCTTCAGACGACTAAACCCCCTTCACCCCATTTACTTCCGCCAGTACCTCGTCGCATCGAGGTAGCGCGATCGTAAATTCTCTTGCCAATTGAATCGGTCGTAGCAGGCGGAAAAGTCCCTGAGTCAGGCGAAAACCACTACGTAAAAATGAGCCTGCTCCAAAATGGAAGGAAAAGGAAAATGTCTAGTGGCCTGAATTTTTATGCATCCATAGGGCTTACACATGTGTGAGAGCAAAATGTATTTTTGACTCCTCTTCATATGTCCCCCCGCCCCTAGGGGTTATAATAGTCAGAGCAAACAAAATAAAATAATAATTACGATCTTACGGAGCGATAGACCTAGGAATATTGTGCAGCCCGTAGCCATAGCCGCACCTGATACATTTGGGCTAAAGTTTCAAAATGCTCTCTCGGTAATACATAATAGAACGAGTCCCCGACACGATAGTGAAAGGAAGATGAAGATACAGAAGATTTAATGCTGCTAGGCGGTGGCTAGGGGCCATCGCAATTAAGTTTTTTGCGCAATTCCACCCTTCATCAGATTCGGGTGATGTCATCGAGGGACACCTTTTTTCGACGATTTCCGCTTGGTATTGTATCGTATATAACTCTACTCTCTCGTGCATCGCTGAAAAACGAAGAGAATCCAATCCGATTGGAAGAAACCCATTCGATCTGGCTTTATATAAGACCGGCATAATTGTACTCGGAGAAGCTTGTGAGAGGAAGAGAAAGAGAGAGAGGGTCGTTCATGGCCGAGAGGATCGATGGAGTTCCTAAACAAGAATAATCCCGAAATCGTTATAACGAGTCAGCGACGAGATAGAGAAAGAGAAAGAGAGAGAAATGGATAAGATATATAACCGATATACCGAAGCCCCGGCGAGGGTAGCAGCGCAGGGAGAGAGTGATAGGAAGGGAAAAAACTAGTATAGCCGACCGGACCGTTGGAAGAGATCGAGCCAAAGCCGCTAGGGACGAAAAAGGGAAAATGAGGATATGGATGAGTGAGAGAGGAGGCCGAAGTAGAGACGGAAGGGTGGATCTAGTGTCGAAGCTAGGGAATCGCGAGCGGATGAGGGAACGTAGCCTGAGTACTTTGGGTGGAAGAACGGTCCATGGATGATAGTAGCTGCGATATCATGCCGGTTTTTGCGGATTTAATAACTTGGAGTTTAATTAACTACTGAAAGTCGTGATCGATTTCCGGGAGTGCACGGAAAGAGAGAGAGGGCAGGGATGAAAAACTTTCTCATCTCTACCTTCGTTCGCGCCAGTTATCCATACAGATATATACCTATATGTATATACATATATACATATAGTCAAGGATTCGCTTTTCTTTCTTATTCGCCAGCATTCCTCTCGACCTCCGCAACGTGCCAGAGAGATATACGGTCAGCTCGATCTGCGCGGCCACTGCAGTTTTACCGGCAACATAGATATAGTACGACAGTCTAATCCTCGGAGATTCGATGCCCCAGCCGAAAAATAACATAGGCACGTATATACCTATAGCCCTCTGTGTACATACAACATGAGAGAAGTAAGATCAGAATTGGGGTGTGGGGAGAGGGAGGGTAAAGTCATTCGTTGAGGGCTGCAGTATACGAGCAGCCTCAGAGACCAGAATAGGACCCAAGGAATCTTGCCAAAAATATTGTAGAGCTCTCTTGGTTTTAGTACAGTCTTCTTGTCCCCTCCAACCCCCCAGTAGCAGCGAACTCTTGTGAAATGCTTGCAAACAACCCCTTCTGCGAAATCTTCGGTCTTGGGGAAAAGTTCTTCTTTCAACAGAAAAGAGAAAGAGAGAGAGAGAGAGAGAGAGAGAGAGAGAGAGAGAGAGAGAGAACCGCTGCAATGGTAGACACAGCAAACGTTGTCTCTGTCCTGGTTCGCAGATTTAACCCACAGTGAAGCACTGAGTGTTTGTTCTCGCTTGGCAAAAGTATACCGGGTTCACTGCGATATTCTCGCACACGACCGTACGGTACTGTCTTACCATGACTCAGGCTTGGCATTATCTTCTCTGCTGTATGTACATATATACAGAATAAAGAAGGGGTATAAGGCGGAGCTTCGATTTGGAATACAAACAAATCTACCCCGTAACCGGGCTCGCGATTTATCATACTTTTGGCCAAAAGCGTTGCGTTGGAATTCTCGCTATTGCATCCAGCAGAAAACCCTTCGAATTTCACACCGGAATTTCGTATTCGAGATCCGCAATGGAACTGGAACATCAGCGGGTTTACGTCGAGAGGAAATGCCGTGGAACGAAGTGAAAGCCTCGACAGGGAAGTGTTGGGGGCAACCGTATATAGCCATGGCAGCTGAGTTAACTTTGTTGAAGGAGACATTTTAATTACCGCGCGACGGAGACCAACCAGCCATTCACCAGTGTATTTTGCTCGATACACCTGCTCTTCCCTGCACTCTGCGGCGAGGATCGTAGCCGAGTGTCGGAGCACGAGCTCGCGACGCCATTTGTCTGCGGAGTTTATATAAAGTTGGTTCACTCACCCCACGAGAGTAATACGGGGGGAGGCTCACCCTTAACCCGCTTCTTTCGAAGACCCTACGTTATTTCAAGCCCCACACCTCGCCGTTCCGCCCATTTTCTTTGTTACACATTGCAGGGGTAAGAGAAGGAAGGATCCTCGAGCTTAACGACAAAGCACGGGACGGAGCGAGCTTTTTCGATGTAGTTACTCCGTTTCCAAGGAAAATGGTATCCACGTGAAATCCACCGCCTCACGGCGGAGATTGACTGGATTTCAATAAAGCTCCGTTGCTTCTGGTGAGGGAAAACACCCTGTTTTCTGCGTTGTTGCACGGGTGATTCATCTTCCCGTCCGAAGGTCGTCTACAAAGCTGTTCGATCGAATTGCCCGAGTTTCGCAAATAAATCTTAAAATGTCCGAGAAATCCCTGGAGGGTACCTGAACCGCACGATTTGTTGATTCGTATTTTCCACCGAATTCGTCGTGATTAGAAATCCTTAAAGAATGGCCCGTTCGCGCAACCAAGGTTTGGCCAACTGCTGTTGGCCATTCAAGCCAGATCTAATGAAGATGGAGTCTTGGTCTTGCATTAACCGTGTCCCTGGTAATACGGGGAACCACGGGGAACCATGCATCTTCCCTCACGGCGTCACACCGCGCACCGAGCTACGTACGCTCTCGGATATATACGCGAGAGTCTACACGTTACGCGTACCGACGTAGGTTGATTCGGTATATTCGCCGGAGGGTGTTCCAGCACGAGTTTCCCCCGGCGAAGGTTGCATGCCGTGCTGGGACAGTCACGGATAATCAAGACTAACAGCTCGGGCTGATCCTTCAACCTTCTTCGTCACCGTACCCGCGGTGCGACCACTCTATATCTCAATTTATATGGCAATAACGTCACTTTGGCCGTGTGAGAGCAAGCGTCTAGTCCGGATCTCTCTCCCTCTCCTTTGCGCTTCTATCGCCTGCTCGTTCTCCCTCGCTTCTTGGGTTAGACCATCACGTCGCGCCGTCTTCCGCATCGTCTGGGCCTTCCTAGGATCTTCTTTCTCCTTCAACGACGTTCCTTATCCTTCGACAGCCTTCCAACGGGCAAGTTTCCACGCTTGCAGCAGCGAGCTTCCAACAGTTCCATGCCCTCTATGCAAGAGACGAGGCATCCTAACTGGCAAATATGACCTCGACTGGGAAGCGTTACGAGCGCGCCTGGTCGAGCTCGCGATCGTTGCCTCTTGCTGTTGGTTTCTCGTGGCCCACGAAACCCATCTCACGACTCTCTTGGGAGTCATGACGCGGGGCTTTCCCTCTCTCGCTTCCTCTTGTACCGGTGAGTACATCCCATAAGTATTACTGGGTTCCGGGATAGCCGTAACGGGGTCGCCGAGAAGTGCAACTTCGAGACCGACGATTCACTACGAGCCAACAGCATCTTTCCTCCTTGCAACCGAGTAACTGCGAGAAACCCTCTCTCGAATTTCCTTACGCGCATACTTGAAAAAGTGTTCTCGACTCTAGACATATAGGTACAAAGCCAGACTTACAACGAAGTCCAGTGTAAAGCAAGAAAATTCTAGACCATTGCGTGCCCGAAGGAGGTCAAATTAGCCGCAGAAGAAGACACAAACGAGCGGGTTCGGGCTTAATAATTGTTCATCGTGTACAAGTGTCGTTTCAGGTTATTTCCCGGAACACTCGGAAGGTTTTCTAGCGAACATTTGGAGACAGACCTCAGGTCTCTTTCTCTCCCTCGGTCGTACGGCCATTGACGGTAATGGCTCCGAAAGTGCCTCTCGTGGACAAAATACTTAGAGAGAGGACCTCAGAGAACACACACGAAAGGACGAGTTTCAAGAAGCAGTTAATAGCGTTTTCAAGATGGTCGTTGGGCACGCGGTGTACATAAGAAAAGGGGTTGGGGAGGAAAGAACAAAAATGGCTTCGTTACGCCATCGCTTTGGTTCGTGGAAGGAACGGACGGGTTATGAAAGCCACCGAAACCATTTCCAAGCTGTACGCGAACTTTCCATTCGATGCTTTCCGACCATAACTGCTGCAACTTCGTGAGCTGGGAATCAAGTAGCGCAAGAGGATTGACCACGTGGCCTCTCACGAATATAACGGACGAGCGCGATGGCCGATGCAGCTTAATGGAACTGCGTAGGCGGTAAGAGGCGACGGAGATGATGATAAGAGACCATAACACGAAGAACTTCGATACTATTGGGATAATGAGACGTTCGGCCTTTGCCAATCGTACACGCAACAGAGCGACGAAGTGGCAGGGGAAAAACTGGAAACTTTTTTTCTCGGGCCGGACACGTAAGGTTCTCGTAATCTCTTTATATCGCTGATTCGTTGGAGGCAAACTTATTTTTGCACAAAGACGATAATAATGACGATGTAATATGGGGGGTAGATTTTTTTCCGTTTTCATCGTCGATGGTATTCTTGCCACGAATTTCTCGGGGAGCCGATTGATGGAAAAAGCCAGTCGATCACACCTCGAAGGCTCCCGGGGATTCTGAATTGAGTCCTGATCGACGGATATTAAGTTGCTGGGATTAAGACGTTTGCAAAAAAAATGAGGGAGTGGAAACTTTGCTCTTCTCACAGGCTCGAGATTAACCTGTTATTCTTTCATATATATATATATACATATAAGATCGAGGTACTGGGCATACAGGCAGCACGTATATCTCTGCGAGGATTATGCCTTTCAGGGATGGGGGAGGGGGGGGGGGGAGCAGAGCAAGATATCGAAGACAGGGGAATCCCCAGAAGAGAAAGAGAAGATCCTACTTTCGTGGCTGTTAGCGCGTTGTGGCACATTTCGCGCGACACAGACGTCCGGAATCCGAAAGCAGATGTTTCTATTTACCACACCGTTAAGGTGCGGGGGAAGGACAGAAGTGGTTGGTGTTTCGTCGGGGTTGTTTCGCATCACTCGCGACCGACGGCGGGGAATCCGGCAACGTAGACCCTCGTTATTTTTACGATGATCGATAGTCGTGAATCGAGAGAAAGCGAGAGAGAGAATGTGGTCGCATGAAAACGGTGGCAAAGAGCCCAAGTGGCTGGGCTACTTCGGCTGTATATATCGATAGTAAGGTGATTTATCAGCAAGGCGAAATGCCGCGGCAAGGGTCTGCATACCAAATTCAGAGAATTCCGAGAGCCAACCCACCCCTCCATCTGCCCCTTTCTACACGCCTTAGCGAGAAGATACCGTCTTCCTCCTCGCAAAATATTACGCGTCCGCTGAAAAACAGCGAGACCAGGAGTGATTTCCAATAGCTTTTGAGATCGTATACGGTACCTCGATCAATATATGATATTTTCCATCCTCAATGCCGAACTTTCATCCTTTTCCTTATGTCACCTTACGTTTCGGATGACGAGAAAGAAATCGAACGATGAGAAGTGTGTTAAATAAGATATTTAGTGTGACTCGACAAATACATCAGCGTACGAGTGTGTGTAAACCGGAAAGCTTAGAAAATGCCTTGAACATTATCCACGTTAGTTTGTTACAAACCTATACCTATATAGTACACATGTATATCCGTGATATATAAATCGTCGTATGAGGGAACGAGGTTCGGTCCATACCTACGAATTCACGCATTATGCATACACGAGTAACTCTCGTTGCGTTTCGCGATATTAATGCATCCGCGAGTATGTTGCATACCTCCCCTTTCCGCCGATGTTTACGAATGTGAGTACATCGGAACGCCGCTCGTTGCACATAGCACATCCTTCTGGGGAGGGCTTCGGACGATGACGCTCTATTTGCGAACTCCGATTACAAAACAAACAAGCGCACCAGCGACGCGGGTTATTGCGCGTAGCCACCGATATTTGCATAACCCTAATAACGCGGCTGGCCGCACTACCCATCCACGTGCAATTTCCAATATAGGCACAGCGAGAGTAGAGGGTTGGTACAGGCAGTGAGAAAAAAAGGGCGAGAGAGGAAAATCGGTTCACCCTATTGTATATATATATATATATATAGATATATAATGATCGAGTGGTTGAGAAGCGTGAGTAACAAGGAGTTTTCTCAATTTCATCGACACACGTTCCGTTACTAAGCGTCAAGACGAGATCTACCACTCAGCTGAATAAATATATATAACACATAGTCACACGCTCATTCGAGCACACGAGTGCCCATCGAGTATCGGAGCGAAAGACACAGGAAGGGGTATAGAAGCAGAATTCGAAAGAAAAGGATGTGCTCCTTCCCGACAGTCGGTGAAACGTCATCCAGGCATTTCGCAGATGTAAAAAGTTTCTCTCGCCAAGAGAGGGTGAGGGAGTGGGAGGAAGACGAGAACGGAAAGGGCGTAAAATCGATCTCGTTAAAACTTTTCAACGTGAAGCCGGGAAATCGTGCCAGTTTTCGAAGAGTCTCGCGTGGTCTCACCCCCTCGTTCCTATCTTGACTGTGCCGGGCGTAAAAGGAGCGAGGGAGAGGGAGAGGAGAAATAAAGTCAGGGGATGAAGGCTATCGTCTCGTTTCAGCGTTTAAACGACAACGGCCACTACAGTGGCAAGAGAGCAGAGCAGAGGCCAAACTAACTCCTTCCGGCTGAAATAAGGAAAGGTGCGGGTGGGGAAAAAGGGCAGTGGAGGTAGGAGGGAAACTATATTAGCTGGTTAAAAGTATGCGCGTTATAGGTATAAAGTAGGTACATGAACGGGGGTTGAAAAACGCATACACGCTCCTCGTAAACGTCGTATAAATATAAAATTATCTCCGAAATATTTTTACCCTTGCCAAAAATGTATCGGATCGCGGTCTGCAGTTTTTCCCCGATTTCGACTGAAGTCAGAGACACGTTCGCATTTGCAAAATCTTCAGGGCGTATCGCTAAGATCCATACACGGTTATATCCATCGTTATCGATGTTAGCTTCCATTCAGTGATCCCAGCGAGCAAAACGTTGGCGAGGAGGAGGTTTCAACCTTGCACTCGGAATATCGCCCGTCTACTTTTGCACCGTGGGTTATTGAGATTATTTATTCTTCTACGATCTCCGAGTTAACTCTCCTGTCTCTCTCAGACTGTATGTTCGTGAAGGTACGCGTGCGCGTATGTGCGCACGTGGATGTCGGTGCGAGACGGAGGAGAGTTCCTACGGTGGTTCCGTTCAATCGTCGATCGTAACAGTGAAACCCAACGATCCTTCGACTACCAACTACGAAAGACCGACCGAGTCTCGCTTCCTCTTTTATACTCCATATCTATCTGTCTTCTTACCATTCATGAAAAGTATATATGTATCTATATGACGCAAACGCGGGACAGGAATCGTTTGAGGGCTATATAAGATCCACCCCCAACCTTTGGTAGACTTGTGGGGGGGAAGGTTGAGATCTCCACGAGTCATGAAATTTTATCTTTCGATTCGATGATTGCAGCCGCTTCTCCCTCTGTCTGTCTCTTTTACCCTCGCTGCTTATACTCCACAGTGACTTTTCGAGTTACATCCTGGCATGCAAACTTTTTTTACGCTACTCTCGTGTTCTACACCGCAGTCCCTCCGGCAAATAACGAGGATACGCTCGACTTGCTCTAATTTCGACTCAAGGCGGTGCAAAAAAGAGGGAGAAAGGAGAATAAAAAACGATATTTCCCGGGAAAACTTTGCGTATCGTTATCGTCGAGTCCTCGAGACTTCCGGTAGTGACTCCTGTCGCGGATTGCCAAGACTCTTCAGATCTCTTCACTTTTTTCCTATCGTGCAGTTCGAATTTCCATCTCATGTGGCGAATCTCTTCGTTTCGCGAGAACGGCCGGGTAAAAATATCGCGAATTTTAAACGCGATGTTATATGCGCGAAGAATGAGGAGATAACATTTTTGTACCCGAAGAGTAACATTTTGTGTCTGGAAAGTCATTCTGAGGTGGATTATGGTACTATACACGGGGATATTCGAGATGGGAGAATTGCCAACTCGACGGATATAATGAGAGGCTAAAGTTTTTTCCAGGGGAAACAAAAATTAAGCTTTTGCACCGTAAGGTTTGGACAGAGAGAGAGAGAGAGAGAGAGAGAGAGAGAGAGAGAGAGAGAGAGAGAGAGAGAGAGAGAGAGAGAGGGAGAGAGAGAGAGAGAGAGAGAGAGATAAACGGACAGACAGACAGACAGAGAGCGAGAGAAGGAGTGAGAGGGAGAGAGAGAGAGAGAGGTACCGGTAATAGAGGCACCGGCGTGTAAATGTGGCTAGAGCCACGATGCTCACGTAAAGCAATTATGGTGAACCGGTCTTCGGTGCCCGGTGCCAATGACGCGCGGTCACGAGGAAACGCGAATAACTATACGTAGTTAATGTGGAGGCCCTCGCGGTTAAACGCGAAATGTTGATTTATGTAACGAGTGTTTGGACAGTGACCTAATTACGGGTGTTGGACCGAAGGCAAGCCCGACCGACGGTGCAGTCCTGCGCGATGAAAGAGTGTCGTCTATCCGGAAGAAATGGGGGCAACCATATTATTTCTGGATGAAGTAGTCCAGGAGTATGGAACTGGAAAACTAAAAGGGCGATGAAAAACGAGTAAGACCATGAATCGTAAAGCAAATATAACGGAATTGAATGAGGGGAGGATGAAGAATAAAACAATTATAATGATGATGACGAGGAAAATAAAGGGGAAAAAATGTGAATTGCGAATAGGAGATGAAAGAAGGAAAAAGGAGCAGATAAAGAAGTGTTAAGGTTTTAGTGATTTTTATTTTAGAGACTGAGTTACAAACTCGAGAGGTGACCTTCTCTCCCCACCGGTTCACCGATCTTATGCGCTCTCTGGAGAGGACGATGGGAAAAAATTTTCAATTCGTGAACGCAGAAGAGAAAACTGGAACATGGGCGGGAGGGGGGAAGGAGCAGAAAAAAAAGAAAAATATCGAGCGACGTAAAAGACTTTTGATGTCGTGCTACGGCAATCTGGAGCGCCCCAAGGGGCGCGCGCCGGGTTTTCCCTCTCTCGACGTCCCTGCGCGGCGCTTCCAGAATTTGCAAGCCAGATTGAAATTTTGAAATTTAAATTTAGCCCCGAGACTTGGACTTAAAAAGTGCGGATGAGGGCGGGACGAGAGAAGAAGGGTCCTTCTCACGCCGGGGGAGAGTTAGGAGAGAACATTATCAGGGGCATGTCCAAGAGGTTATCTATATACGCGGAATTCGAGTAAGAGATCTGCTAATTGCCAGATAATTTTCACTTTCGGAAAAGCAAAGAAGCTACGGACGCTATGTGTACACTAACTATACACTTTTACGACTCGGCATTTACGAGCCCGGGGACACATGACTAGCGAGAAGAATTTATAACTTTTCTACCCTCCCCCTTTTGTTTACCAGATAATTTTTAAGTTTGGAGCCGGAGTAATTTGCTCAACGCGGTAACTCAATTTGACGTGACAAAGTTCAACGTTGATGAATCAAGAAATAAAGTTTCTGAAATTTTAATGCAAATATGAAGTTGCAAAGTCCTGATTTTTGCCAAGAAAACTGGTCATGTAAATAAAAAATTCATCGTATAAGTGAATCGCTGTCCGATCAGTTGTTTCAATGAAATTTTGTTCATCATGGTGTTGAAAAAATGATTTTCAACTTTCTTTTGTGCAGCTGATGATTCGTCTGTCTTGCGGATCTGAAATGTAGACACAAGAGTGCCGAGTTTCTCACTCGTCCCCCTTTCCTCCGAAAGAGGATCGGGAGGTTGGCCTCGGGAGGGAAAGGCCAACCACACCGCTGCAATCGCGCCCTTCCAACCTAATGTTAACAACCCTCTGCGTTGTCTGCTCACTCCTCACTCTCCGAAAAGTCCCGTGGCGCTCAGGTCGAGTCTCGCCTCAATTGTTTTCGCCATTCGCCCGTGGTCCGGGCAGCGCCCGGTTTGTTCCTGAGTAACTCGTTACTTCGCTTTGTTCTTTGAATTGGATAGTTTTCCATTAGCAATCATAACAACGTCCTCGAGGATGTCTTCGGTGGGGGGCAGAGGGAGCAACGAAAAAGAAGAAGAAAGAGAACACGCGGCAGGCGCGAGTGCGAGAATCGTCAGGGACTGAGAAGAAGGAGGAGAGTTCGTAGAGGCCATAATCAGCAGGAGGGCGAAGAATAGCGAACCTTCTGAAGGAGAGTCGTGGGTGGTCCAAGAGAGATAGAGGCATCAAAAGTTATTCAGGGCTATACGGCAGCGAGCTCGAGGGAAAGACCTTGTTTTTCGTTTCTTCGTGAAGAACCTTAACCCCCCAGGGAGAGCGTTAATTTACATTTTTATTACAAATTGATTTGCCATTCTCGGTCTGAGCCTGTAGACAGACGCGGTGACCCACGTCTTGATTTCTAGCCAAACCGGTGAATAACAAACCCTAGACGAGAATATAAAGGACATACATCCACCATGACACAAAAGAGAAACTATACACTTTGCTAACTCACATTACTCTGGTAAGGACAGTTTTTAAAGATGGCGTAAGGAAACCATTGAAACACTTACCTGAAACAGTCAAAATTAAGAAGGAAATATTAATACATATTCAAATGTCTTATTAAATCATTGTACATTCGCAACCAATTTTTCTATCAAATTGAAATATATTGACATAGAACATCTTAAGATTTTCAATCAATATTGTGTATATCTATATATGAACTCATGATAGGCCGTGTGGACCAACAATACATATGATTATGCGTGAATGGAGGACAATCGATAATTCGATTGAGACAATCATCAACATATACACGTACACACGTGTAGGGTGGGAAGAGCTTGATGTTGGAATCGAGGTGAGACGAGGCGTGGCATAGCCTCTCACACGCTCTCGCATTCTAACGCAAAAGCAAGAGAGCGACAGAGGGAGAGAGACAGAGAGAGAGAGAGAGAGAGAGAGAGAGAGAGAGAAGAGAGATGTATAGATCCTCTCGCTCCACTTCTCGGCATATCCTCGTCCCCTTTCCAATACCGTGTCGATATGCTTAGAGAGACGAGGGTGCGGTATGTATTGGATGTATTGAGTAGCCGCACGATAGGTACGTCGAAACATGGATCAAGTAAACTAGAGGCGGGGGGCGGGAAAGCGAACCGGCATGGGGAGGGACTGGGTAGCTCTCCAGTGAGCACAGGAAGCCATATGGAGAGGAAGCACGACCATAACGGAGTATAATTCAGTCCGGTTCTGGTATGTATAGTGCCCACTCCATTCTCTCATGGCGGGCTCAGAGTGCAGCAATACGACTCAACCTCCCCTGTTGCAAAGCTTCCTCTCGCAACCCCGCTCCCACTCTCTGTCTCTCTCTCTCTGCCTCACCCTCTCCCTCTACCTCTCTCTATTTGCTTATACCATGGCTCCTGTGCTAGGCACATTGCGTCGCAACGCCAGCAGTCCTCTAATGCATTATACCCGAGTGGGACACACCATTTATACGTATATATATATATATATATATATATATATATATATATATATATATGGCATTATGTATAACATGAGAGGCGTATATGCACGTAACGTATTTACGCAAGCGCAAATACGTTGACTCTCGCAAGAGAGGTAACCATAAGAGCATGATAGAGCCTCTCCTCGGCATCGGTGCTGCCGCAACCGAGAGAACAGTGGCTACGTGAATTTCATTAAAGGGTTCCTTCGGTAACGCACTAAGGGAGTTTTGGACCGTCTCGTACCTTCGTGCAGATATGTATTATATATACCTACACATAGATATATAAATATTAACTCTTCCGTCTCTCCTTCTTCCTTGCATTGACCTACTTACTCGGGGCAGATCGACAAGGTGAAAGAGATTCTTAGAGAACGATAGGTATGGAAGGAGCCTCAGCGGCTCGCCCGTAGGATTCTCTGTACTTCCTACACACGAACTACCACTGCTAATACTTCCGCTATTACTCCTGGTCACGATCGACTCGAGGAGAGAAGGAGCGAGAGAGAGAGAGAGAGCGTTTGCACGTTGCCAAGTGAACGGGATCTTTGAGACTGGCGATGATGACGTGTTTCTTCATGGTACAGTCTACTTCTCTCTCTCTCTCTCTCTCTCTCTCTCTCTCTCTCTCTCTCTCTCTCTCTCTCCCCCCCCCCTCTCTCTCTCTCTCTCTCTCTCTACCTCTCTCTTCCTTCCTCGGCATACATAGACGTACAAACGCTTGCAAGGAGAGTGGATACTGGGATTACTGGTCAAACGCTTTGACGCTTTGCCTTTACCGAGAAATCGCAGTCTCTGAAAATGAGAGAGAGATTGCACGGTAAGTACTGCGTACTCGCCACTCTTGAAGAGACGGGAGCGAGGAAGGCTGATACGAAGAATTTTCTAAATTAATAGATATATCAAGTATTGACATAATATTTATTTTTATAATAAATATTAAAATATTATTTATTTTTTATATAAACAACTGTATAAATATTTAAATTTTTTATAAAAATTTAAGAATAATTGGTAAGGTACCTACAATTTCATTAAAAATTTGAGATTAGGTAAAATATTGCTATCGGGTTTCTCTTTCTCTCGTTCACAGGGTCCCGGTTCATTTTTCTCCCGTCCGATCCGTCGTGCGAGACAAAAATCGTAATCGCGCGGTTGAATCTTTACTCTCGTATTCTCCAAAAGTCACTTTATACTCGACGTCTCGGGATGTAACACACCGTAGTGCACACCGGGGGAAGCTAGAAAGTGAAAATGTTCGCCCTGTTTCATTAATCATGCGGTCGCGTTCGAGCGTATAAGTCAGTAGGTTGAGCTGCGAGAGGCTCCGGTTAAGGTAATTTGTGTTCACAGGATAACGCCATGTGCTGAGATAAACGTATAGGTATACGCAGTACCGCGTGGACCAAGAGACTCGAGTTTCGTCCAGGGACTCTCGAGTATCCCTCTGGCCGTTCAGTACTCGAGCTAGACTCGCTCTCTCTCTCTCTCTCTCTCTCTCTCGCTCTTCTATCCTGTATAACCTACGATAGTTCTCTTGGCGGCAAACCTCTCTCGCGAGAACTTCATTTATCATGCTCCGGATCGGGTTGCACCCCCGACAATCGCAGTGCTCGCTCACCTTATCTATATACACCATCCCAGTGCCCATACAACCGTCAAATGATACGGAAACTTATGCTGTGATCGACGATGGTTCCTATCGAAATGAAAACGAATGAAAACAGATCCAATCTAAAAGAAATTATAACACGGAATAATTAAAAACGATTTTATAAAATTATCATCTCGAATATATTAACAACGTATAATAAAATTAACATTTTTAGGTCCAATTATTTTTTTAAACAATTTTATTTCTATTCCGTCACAAATAATGTTTTGATACGGATAAGGATGCGGAAACTTAGGCTGTGATCGACGATGGTTCCTATCGAAATGAAAACGAATGAAAACACATCCTATCTAAAAGAAATTATAACGCGGAATAATTAAAAACGATTTTATAAAATAAACATCTCGAATATATTAACAACGTATAATAAAATTAACATTTTTAGACCCAGTTATTTTTTTAAACAATTTTATTTCTATTCCATCGAAAATAATATTTTGATACGGATAAGGGTGCGGAAAGTTAGGCTGTAATCGACGATGGTTCCTATCGAAATGAAAACGAACGAAAACAGATCCTATCTAAAAGAAATTATAACACGGAATAATTAAAAACGATTTTATAAAATTATCATCTCGAATTATTGACAACGTTCCCTAAAACTAATATTTTTGCACGCACTTATTTTTTAAATTAATTTTAATTATATTCCCTCGCAAATAATATTTTGAATAAGCGATGGAATAATCGTAATACGTACATTCTAATACATCTCTATTCGAATGAATTCAATATTTTCCAACAACGAACATAGCAAAAAGGGGGTGGAGTAAATGTTCAAGTGACGCAATGTAAGAGAGGCGCAAATCGTCGTATTAGGTAGGGGCAGTAGGGGAAGAAGGGAGGATAAAGGTGAATGGCGGATCGAAGCACTGTGAGAACACGTTACAGCTGCACATGGAAAGAGTTTCTGGAAGCATGAGCACCGAGAGGTTGGTGTGGATATGGCACGAAGAAATGAGGTTCGTAAGTGGGATACGTGAAAAGCGTCTCGCGCGTTCGCCACCCCTCTCGACGTGATATATCTTTCCCGGCCCATACGTGACCGGAATCCCTGTGGGGTTACAGTTGGATTTGTAACGTATTTTTCACCAAGTCCGGAAGTGTACGTATATCATATATAGCTATACATTCATCTAACAGAGCAACGCACTCGTGTGGGAGACTCAAACGGCATTTTGTAATTTTCACAAAATCTTACGCACGGATGAGTTAACAATTCGCGCGGGGCTCACCCCGGTCAAATCACAACGACAAGATAAATCGTTTTATTTTTCGAGCCGGCGATTCACGAGAAGGGATGAAGCGCTGGGGGGATGCGAGGGAGGGCTCGGATGAAAAATTGATAAGATCATTTTTTGTTTTCTCCGTACGGAGCAACGAGATTTATAGCGCGGGTGAAACTGACCGGAAGTGGTCATAAAAATAGAGAATAAAATAACAAATACTTCGCGCGGTTTTATTCGCGGAGTGGAATGAAAAGGCGGAAAAGTACGCAGCACGTGAATTTCGGACCGGTGGTATCAAGCTGCTCCCGGAATGGGCGGGGTGGTGAAAGTGCGCGACAAAAATATTCAGTGCACGTTGTTTCACGTTTAAGATGAATAAGTACCGGTGTTACCTGGAAAAACGGACACCGTGTTCTTTATATACACATATATGTATCTATACGTGTACGTATGTGTATATACGCTGCGTATAAGTATTAGGGTGCATGGAGGCCCGTAACCGGGAGCACAGGTGGGCCAAGGCTTGTTTGAAAACGAAGCGTGTTTATACATGCTGTAGTCGTTTCTGTGTTTCATGCAGCAAGAAAACACCACGCATATACATGCATACGCATATATGCATGTATACGTATATAGGTAGGGAAGGATTGGTGTATATATATATATATATATATGTATATAAAGCGAGCTAGAAGTAATATCGTATGCGCATATTCAGCGTGGCGTATTATTTCAAAACACAGTGAATCCGCTGTGCATACCGACGCTTGTTTTGCCAAGAACGAACGAATTTACCGCTTGGCATGTGCAGAATTCACCCACGCACGCACACAAACCGCCTATGCTTTCAACCCTTCGAGGATGGCATTTTTTTCATCAACGGCTCATCTTTTTGTTGAGCCCGGCCTCGTCTCATAGGACGTCTTTACTATTATTTTTAATCGAAAGGATCGAGCGGAGAACGAATCGCGCAGGAATAAATCGATTCGAGTCGAATGGAGATATAGAATTTGAGAAGAACGAATCGAATATTTCTAATCAACATTTTCGAAAGCGATGTCTGAATCAACGAGGCAGAAAAACTCTTGTTTACTCTTGACCTAGTGAATCCGAAGAATTTTTATGTTTCTTTTCTTTTTAACGGAATTCGTTCGGATCGATTGGGTACAATTGAATTGTACCGCTCGATTTTCATACGTGCTTTTCATATTTGTTACATTTGATTATATCGTCGAGATTCAAGTTAATCGACTTTTATTCTTAGTGAACTGTTCTCTATTACATTCCCGACTCTCTTGCTCCATAAAGCGATCGCCATGTCGCGCATAAAGCTATATGACCGTCCTCGTGGCTGCGGATAATTGCCGCATGAATAAACATTAAATTCCCGTTTTGCTCATTAAATTCATTATTAATATATTCAAAACAGGTATCGAATGAATGAATCCCGGGATGATATGCAAATGTTCACGTCTTGTGATTGCCCTTCCATTCGTCCCCCATATCCTCCCGGTTTCTACGCCCGAGTAAATTTTCTCCACCTCTATCTCTCCCCACCCTCCCGCCAACCGCCCTGCCATCCTTTTCCCTGTAGCCATCATCGCGTCACCTCATTCGCGACCCCGTTTGCTAATTCTTCGAGTTAGTCACCCCAACCATCCAGCCGCGACTGTTTTACGTTGCCCACGTCATCAAAATTCTCTCAAAATTTATTCCGCTCCAACTCAATTTTGTTCAAATAAATACGCTCGATTACACTCCTATGCTTTTTTTCCCCTCTCTTTACGATCTCAGCTCTGGCCATGCGCGAAAGATTTTGGAATTGGCTAGACGAAGAATTAAATCGTAATCATGCGTGATGAATTCTTGATCGAATAATATTAAAATAAGAATTGGGTAAAAAATCGCTGCTATAGCGATAACGATCAAACAATAATTATTGAAAGTGCAATTGTTTAAAAATAATAAATATCATCCAATTCCTGTGTAATCATTATTCATATTTAATGAAAAAGTTATATCCCATCGTAATTTCATTGTAGCTAATCCATTTGCTTCGCATGGGAATTGCAAAAATTAAATCTCAAACCGTGTTCCCTCATCCCTCGGTTCGAACTAAATTCGGCGAGAATTATTGTCAAGTAATTTTGAGGGAAGAAAGGGAATAGGGGTAAAAGAAAATTCAGAGCTTTGTTTAATAGCAATCGTTTGCAAGAGCCAGCGACTCATGCCGGTTCACTCCTCCCACGCATCGATGTTTCCCCAAGGTCCCGCGGCACGAAACTTTGCACGTTACAGCGCCGCACAATTCTTCGATCCCTTTTTTTCATCCCCATATGATAATGATAATTTAAATCACAATACCAAGATGATGTTTTATGTAAAATCAGGTTGTCACCACAACAAGGGTGAATTTTTTTTAACACGTGGACGCACGTGCGGATTAAAAAAAGAGTAATATCAACAAAACAGATGCGAAAAATCTTGAATTATTCAGGGGAATAATGCTAACCTATGATCCATTAACCTCGATCCGCAAACTCGTGGTCAGGGCGCGTGTTTTTCAGCTTGTCGTTGCGGTTGCGTGCCTCGCTTTCCTCTCCCTCTCTTTTTCACTCTCCCTCTCCCACTCTCTCGCTCTCTCTTTCTCTCCCTCTCTCTTTGTCTGTGTGTCTCTCTCTTTTTCTCTTTCTCTCTCCTCTCCCTTTCTCTATCTCACTCGTAAGTATTCACACTGTTGATGAGAGAGATTGATACGAAAGGGGGTGGGAGAAGGGTTGCGAGGATTTTCCAGCTGCTTATAGACGTGGAGACGACCGACGGTGACCGCTATCTCGCGGACGCGTTCACCAACGCTTCCTCTCACGTAACAGTTCCGATATTACGTTTTCTCGTGCTGATCTTCTCGTTGTTTTCGTTTTTAATTTTGTTATCAATGTTGATAATTACTTTTCAATAAACTCGTTCGTAAAAGGCGATTTATCGAACGACTCGCGATTCAAAATAACGAATGAACAAAAAAACAAAACTGTGGCGCGGTGCGTCGAGCGGCCTGACCAAAAGAAAACACTGTCGAGCGAAAGAGATAATTATCGCGCGGAACAAGTATAGTACGATTTGAAACACGCGGGGGCGTGCAGCGTGTTGCGGCGAGTCGGATGGCTGACTGGCGGAGAGCAACTACTCCCGCGCGCTCTCGACACTCGCTTTCGCAGAAGGGGAAAGGATGGAAAGGGGGTGAGGTAGGGGAGGATGCACGGGGGGCCGTGGAGTCGAGAGAGCGAGAGAGGGTTGGTCGGGATGTAACGCGGCGGAAGGGGCAGGTGGTGGGGTGGGTGAGAAGAACGCCGATGCTACTTCTGCTGGTGTGTAGCTCGCGGTGTGCGCCGGTAGGTGGCCGGTCAAGGGGGTTGGGAGGTGAGCGACGAGAAGGGGTGGTCTGCGTGCCGGTGGCGCGGCACAGCAGTACCAGCAAGAGGCTACAACGCAGAGAGAGAAAGAGAGAGAGGTAAAACGTGTGAGAAAGACGACGAGAATGAAAGAGAGAGGGAGAAACGATGAGAACGTCGACGACGGCGACAACGGTGGCGGCGGCGAGCGAAGTAGCAACAGGCGGCCGGTGCGCGCCGTGTTCACATCCCTTATAGTACCGCCGACGTCCACAACACGTTCGGTTTTCGCGGATGGCGCCGACGTCGTCGCTCCCGGACGGACGCTCGTTCGGTCGTCGTCGTCGTCGTCGTCGGTTCTGTCGACGTTTCACCCTGACGTCACTGCTACCGCGTGCGCGACACATACATTGAGAAGAGAGAGAAAGAGAGAGAGAGAGAGAGAGTGAGAGAGAGAGAGAGAGACAGGGCGAGAACGCCGCGCGCGAGAGACGTGACGTAGGCGTGGTCACGGATGCGCACTAACACCTCGCTTGTCACCGTTGTCATAGTGACGATGCTTTTGCCGCGCGACGATGCCAACGCGACGTCCTCGTCTCTCGTGAACAAGCATCGTTTCATTCTCTTTCTCTCTCTTGCACTCTCTTCTCGTTCCTCTGTTCGTCTCTTTCTACATCGCACTACCACCCTCCCGGCATGCAAGCCTCCCGCGCGTTGCTACCGACGGAGTCGCGTCCTCGCACTCTGTCTCTGCGACGCATCCTACGCCATCCGACAAAAACCCACCCCATCAAACCCCCCTCGTCGACGTGCCCGAGAAACCCTCACTCGTCCGTGCCACGAGGACACATACGGCTCTAAATTCGCATGGACACTCCGCACCTCTCTTTCCCCCGCTCCAGCTGGTGCCGTCAGATATGAAAGCAAAAAGCTTGAAAAAAAATATCGTTCGTAAAGGTTTTTTGCGGAAGTTGTTTGTGGAGAGGTGAAAATGAATAGTTGACGAATATTCCGAGGAAAAACGATCTCACGATGCGAGATACGCGTATAATTTTCCGAAAATGATGATCGTATTTTCGGGAAAAAACGCTGAACCCAAAAATACATATTTTTTCCTCTTCAACGTAGGATTTAAGGAACAGGCTGTTTAAAAAAAAAGCCAATATACGAAACGACGGGGCAGAAAAATATTCGGACACGAGGAGACAGGGAAAGAAAGAATGCGACGCGCAATTTGCCTCTTACCGCGCGCAATGGGATTTTATAGGGTCTCTCGAAACCACAGCATTACGATTCGGTCGTGGCTGCATTCGGTTTTCCCTCCCTAACCCCCTCCCATAATCCCTCGGTCATGATGCTCGGGGGTCGTTTATCCGGACGGATGGACTCTCTCTCTGCGAGGATCTCTCGACTGGCTTAACGGTCCTCGTAGGTTTTGTATAGACGGCAAGAGGACGAGACGGAGATGGCTGGAGGGGGAGGAGAAAAATGGATGCGAGAGGGCTCGAGGTAATGTGAATTTTTACTCTGGACACGATAATCTAACTACGCATATGATGCGAACCCCTATATGTACATATGTAACTATACAATATCGATCTTGTGATCGCATTATGCTGATTTACATCGTCTATATCGTCATTTTGAAATATATTTTCATGCTTTTCCACACTCCCACCGTTTACTTTCACCATCGCCCTCTCGCGAGGCACAATTAATGCTAAATAGATGCAGATATCCATTGTCAAATGTACGTGTGTGTTAGGACCCAACGGGGAAAGGGAAACTGTAGCCAACGATTCGCTCTTTTGTTCGATCCATCATTGGGAAAACCTCATACGCAACCATTTCGTAATGTTGCCCAAAACGATTGAAATCCTCTGTTACGGGATTGTCGGGAATATGCCTGCCGTCTAAAACAATTCGATTTCAACGTACTGGCATTTTGTGGAATATTCGACGGCAATGTGAAAGAGAGGAGGGGGAGAGAGAGAGAGAGGGAGAGAGACTACAGGAGGGTAGCAGATGGAAATGCGATATTATACACGAGAATGACGAATCGTTCGTCAAATTCACTTTTCGAGGATTGCTGGAAAATTTTATCCGGATATAAAATAGCAAAAGACCCCTTCTGATGTTTTCATTAAACTGTTTAAAGAGTTATACCAGTTATGAGGAAACGAACTTGAATCGGGTTTTATTTATATTGTAGAAAAAAAAAGAAAAATAACGTGAAAAAATGATAAAAAAAGCTCGTCCAGATAGAAGCATAGCAACCAAAATCTCATCAACTGCGTAATTCAACGAGAGCGACGAGATTTTGAAAATTAGATAACTATGTCGTAGTAAATTATCCAAATTTTTCTTTGGCGCTGATCCGCCCGTTCGGATTAGGGTGGCCGTGCGTTCGACGAGACTCGAATAATCCTCATTTACCTGTAATGTACGCGAGCCATAATTACAACTGCATGAAAAGACGGATTGGAGTAATATGGCGCAGACCACTTATTATGCGTATTACATTATTCGTCGAGTGATGAACACGGTTGCAGAATAAAGAGAGACTCGATGCGTCTGATTTAAAAACAAATTTTAAACCTATTTCGAAACAAGTCATCTTTTATTCAAATTTGAAAAACCGATAAATATTTTCGAAGGTATTTTTACGCATATTTTGAACCATTGAAAATAATATTATCACGATTCACTGGGAATGTGAGAAATCATTTCCAGTTCGTAGAATTTTCAGATATGATTCCTGTACTTGATTTCTCGAATTTCAAGCGCGAGATTTATAGATCACTCACATCTGATCGAATTGCACACGGAGGTATGGACGTACGATATTACTCTCGTTCACAATACGATTTAATGAATAAATACGTTCCGTCGCCATTTTCTTTCTCTTTGTTTCGCTTCGTTTCTCGTAACCGGCTGAATTCGTTTAGTTACTTTTATTGTCGTGGCTCGTTCCATAGATATCCATGCCCCATGGATACGAGGCCAGCGCTACCCGATGTTACGTACATGGAAAACTGGGTAGCCTTGCCTCTGTCGACCTAATTACGGTATATGATGTGTCTGACAACCACCTTTTCTCCTGGACGAAATACATGACCTTTCTTGTATATAGTCCAATTGTATCAACAAATTACGAGCAATGGAATGCCTTTACAAAGGCAAGTATAAAGGGAGTTTCCTATTACCCTTGGGGTAATAAAAAACCAGCTTGAAAGTCATTTTCGAGACCATTTTGGCTCCTCGCAGAGTAATTTTCAATTAGCGCAAACGTTTTTCACCGTGAACTTCTCGTCGTGAGGAAATAACGTACTAATATTAATTTGCAATGATCAAAACAGGAAAAAGAAAAATTGTTGGTGCACGAAAACGATTGCTGCGCTACGGGAAGAGAACCATGATTGCTCCGAAGAGGACAGGGAAATAGTGGCCAAAAGTGGGTAGGCGAATGGAGGGAGGATACTGCGTCTTAAAGGCAAAGTGGGATACAAATTTGTTGAAAGAGAAAAATGAACGTGGCACGTTTTTTTATATCTATACGAGTGTATTTTTCGACGTACATACATATTGCTTATTTACTTCTTATGTAGTCGCGAAGTTTTCGTATCTTTTGACTTTTTTATTTTTTTATTTTTATTACGACATGGAGATAAAAATTGAGTTTGAAAAATGTTTGATGTTGATTGTAGGTAATTCAATCGGGGTGTAGAGAGTAGAGAGTAATGAGACGGAAGCGAGAGACTGAAGCCCCGGCGAGAGAGCTCAGGTAAATGCTCAACCGACCGCTCTCCTCCCACGTTCAACCCTCGCCTCACTCCTCCACCTCCCCCCCCCTCCCTCTCTACGACCACCTCCCATCCACCCACCCCATCGACATTCGCCTTTCCACCCCGAAGCTTCGTGACCACCGTAGTTTTTGTGCTACACCCTCTCATCTGCTCTTCGTTTTCTCTCTCCCTCCCTACCTCTCTTTCTCGGCTTTCTTTATTCTCCCCGTTTCCCCCTTGCCAACCCTCTCGTCCTATTACGCTCTCTCGATTGTCTACCTTCCACGAGGGAAAGAGCAAGAGAGAGACAGAGAGAAAAAGAGAGAACGGAGATTTGTTCGCTGAATGCGAATTAAGTTGATACGATTTGGACGGGATATCATGCGAACGCTCCCTCGCGAGGCGAAGAGCGAGTAACCAAGTGTTTCAACCGAAGCGTATCATACGCCAGTGGTTTGAATCGATCGCGATTTTTTTTCCACTTCGCGATTTATATATTTACTTCCTTTTTTTTTCAACGAATCAGATCGCTTCGCTAAGAGGACGCGTAGGGGTACGGCGCTATTGGATCATTCTTTCCACTTGGCTTTTTTATATTTATGGGCTGAAATTTCGTAGCAGCTCGATTGATTCTGGAACGGACCATATTAAATTTGCATTTTTTACGAACAAAAAAGGAAGATACGAGGAAGATAATATAAAATAATAATAATGCTTGATATTGTCTAACGTATATGCTTTGTAAATTAATTTCGTTCGAGCCATTAAAAGGGAATTACGAAATTCATAATGAAGTTCAAATTAAATTTGTCTTTTTTTTTAATTGACCTATTTTCCGATATTACGTTAGCCATGGTGTCGTGATTCGCTATTCATCGAATCGCTGACGCTAATGAAATGAGATTCAATCTCAGGTCCCATTATGGACACCCGGAATTTCTTCGCGTTATCGAAAAATTCGCTTCATCCCACCTCCCCCCACACAAACGGGACGATGACTTTTCCGCGCTTCACGAGACGCCCGGGCGCCCAGAGAGAATTTCAAGCGTGCTCTCCGGCTCCTTTCTCCTCTTCGTTTTTATCCCAACCGAAAATATTCGCGAACGAACGCGCGCTCCTGTCTCGCGAAGATGGATGAACTCTTTTCACCGAGGATCACTCGTGTGTGGCATCGGATGCGGAAATTTTCGATTGACTCGGGACCACGCAAATTCCGCGGATATCGGCAACCCCCGCGCTAGGGAAAGAGAGAAAGAGGTTCGAAAAACGATGGATAGACGTATGTGATCAAAGATCGATACCATCCCCGCCCCGTTTCCTAACCGCGACCCCCATCGCCCTAAAAAAAAGTCGTTCATCCAGCCAAAAAATCAACCAGCCGCGAATGCTTCGCGTTTCTTTTCTCTTCATTTTATATCCCGACGTCTGTTCTCATCGCGTCACCTTTTTTTTCTCAAAGTTTCGCATCCCCCGGATGAGTCGAGGTGTCGCGCGAGAACGAATTTCAATTTCTCCACGGACATTGACTCCTCCATACAATTTTCCTACGAGTACATAGTTTTGAGATGTGCCCTCTCACGAAAGAGCATGTAGGTATGATTCTTGGGTTTTCTCTCTCATGGCGAGATCGTTTTGCAGTCAACGCGGAGAGTTTCGCGTGTATATACACATGCGCGGGAACGGACGAGACATCAACATCCAAGTTCGAGTCAGAAGGAGCTACGTATATGTACGCATACGCGTGTAGGTGTACGAGAGCTAGGGGATGGAAAGGGTGGTATATACGGTGTGAGTTTTGCACCAGAGGGTGGAAAGGTTGCCTCGACGGCTTCCCAACCTTCATCCGCGCGCACTATCCTCGGGGCCGGTCTTTTCCCAGCGTTTACGATCCGTTTGACCTTCTTTACGAGCGTTTGGCTTCTTACTTTCCCCGTCCCCCGACCTCTGTTCTTTCTCCCACAACCCTCTTTCAACTCACTCGTCTCCCTAACGGCTCGCGGCTCGGTGCTCGTGTAGCAGCCGACGCTGCTATCCTTTTTTCTTCTTCTTGTTTCGCATACGCTTTGTACGTCACAATACGTACCGATATAAGAACCGGGCCCAGACCCTCCCGTCTTTTGATCTATCTCGGACTCATCGCCGCCGGAAAAAGGCGTCGAAAAAAAGTGTCGATGCGAAGGAAGAAAAAAGATTTATAAATTCACGAGTATGTTGGATCGCGCGTTTTTTTCCAACTGAAATTTATTTAATTTCATCAAATCTATACGTATAAATAATACGATAATAATAAAAATAAAGAAATATTCTCGATCTTCTCGATAGTGGTTAAACGCCTCGTTGAAGAGTCACGTGCACAGTGATCGAAGATAGAGGCAACTTTCGCGAACGTTCGAAGTTTATTTATCGCTTTTCTCTCCGAGCTATCGTACCATAAAATCAAAAAATCTGCGAGGGTTATCCAAGGTGGAGTGAAGTTACATGTATATCGATATAAGGGATGTGATAACAAGCTCGGCTAAACTGGTTCGGGTTAATCGAGCAAGTTGTCTACAACGTCGAAAAATGAATAAGACCGCTGTCGCAATATCTCATCGCATCAGCTGCTCCTTTTTGTAGTTTGCCCAACAGCAAGCACGTGTTATTAATTATATTAGCACGTGTTTCACGTTACAACGCATGCCAATACATCGTATACATCGATTTACTCATGCGTCGAACAGAACAATATTGCGAATACGGTGAACCGAGCGGAATCCATAGAAAATGGAATGCTGCTTAACTCTCGTATCGTTTGTCTATCTTTCTCTCTCTCTCTTCTCTGTCCTCTGTCCGTTCCCCTGTCGCACCCTCTCACTCTCTCTCTCTCTCTCTCTCTCTCTCTCTCTCTCTCTCTTTGCGACATCGGCATCGGATTAGCGTAAAATCGAAGGGCGCTGACTTGGTCTCGCTCGTAAATTGGCTACAAAGTTTGGTGAGACTGTGAACGTGGCACAAAGAGAATCGATTACGGGGGGCGAGGGGTCGTCATGGAACGAGGGGTGTAAGAGGGGCGGGAGATGAAATTGCGAGCCGCCGACCGCTCCAACGGCATGCCCGCCATTTTGTCTTCCAAATCTTCGAACCATCAGCATGTAAAGTGGATAAAGTTTCTAGACTATATATTATATACTTTTCGCTATCCTTTGTCACTTCCGATTTCGATATCGAAGTTTTGGTGTGTGACTTTGCTCTCTCGTCTTCATTTTTCATCATACTTTCTCGTCGGAGGATTGGACGATCCTAAGGGAAATGATAAATTATTACCGCCAAGAGGTCAATTGCAATGTTATTGTGAATAAGTTCTAAGAAAAATAACAAAATACGTGTAATTTGAATTTTTCAAGAATATTTTGACTTTTTTTTATCGGTTAACTTCACAATAATAGCCACATGGGTACACGAGTGTAGAAAGAGGTTCACCAACGTGTAAATGGGCTATTTTCTTAAGGTTAGAAACCGCCACGCCTCTTTTCTCTCGCCATCTTCCAAACCCCCGGACGGTTCAAAAAAGGGAAAGATTCTTCTTTTGGGTTTCTCGGGCGCGAGCACGCTCGGGGTTGAAATTGGCGTTGGCTCGACGCCGCTTACGGAGCAAGATAGAAACAGAGCGAGGCGAATCCTCGAGACCAGCTTCCGATTAGATCTCTGTCGACAGAAAAAAAACTCCTCTTTCTCTCCACCCCAGAGCTATACATTTCGGTCGGTCGACACACGGGGGTCATGGGTCGTCCTCTCTGTTTCCAGACTCATTAACCCCGTGGAACGAAACATTTCCGCCCTCTCTCTATCTTCTCTCTCAGTTTCATTGTGACTCGGTCTCTAACGTTTCTCCTACCACAGCGTGCGTAACGTCTAAGTAAAAAAAAAGAGAGAGAGAGAAAAGAAAACAAAAGGAAAATGGACAGAACCAACCTTCCTATAGTGAAAGAATCTCCTCAGTCGAATTACTTTCGTCTCTCGCCAGCACGTTTCGTTTTTCTTTCGCTCAACCATTTTTTATTTCGTATCGAGATACGGGGGAAAAAAGAATCACAGGGTGTATGGAATTTGTGTAGTCATATATCTTGAGTATTGTATATGCACGACTTTTTGGAACGAAAATAAAATCGGCTTACGATATGCGCGCGTATATGTATATATATCTAAATATATATGTGGGTGCGTATGTATATATGTATGTATGTATATATATATATACGATAGATCGATTCCCTGTTCAACTTTTCAACATCCTTTGCTGCCTCATTAAAGATACTTGTTACTGGAACTGTGTAGGAACAGAGAAAACAAGTAGACAAGAGGAACAAGCTCGTAGGGATAATAGGTATAGTGTTACCAACTCCAGAAAACTTGGAATAATATATATTCAAAATAATACAACATATCTTGCAAAAGTCAATAAATATAAAAAAAAATCATCGACTAAATATAAAATCTTTTCGTTGATATCGTGTTCATCTTGATTTGTATCAATTGATGATCGAAGAATAAGGATTCGCCGGGTACGTAACGTTGCGCGTGTATGGGAAACGGTTTTTCATAAACGCCACTTCAACATATATCGTCGAGTCCTCCAATGCTCTCTCGTGTAGTTAGATTGTTTTTCTCCATCGTCCGGCAGACCTTCCTGGGATTCGCCGTGAAGCGATCGGAAGAACGAAAGTAAGGGAGATATTGGTAGCTGGCTATGTATGGTATAGCACACATATTCACACTTACATACTCATATATATACCTGGAGAAAAGATTTACGAAGATCGAGAGAAGAAAGAATCGGGACGAGAGCTCTCACGGGCAAGGACGAGACATAACAGGGAACATAGACGAGAGGGTAAGATCGTGGCTACCTCTACGGACTATGTATATAAATATATTTTTTTCAGGAGAAGATCTCGGAGGCTCCTCTGTACTTCGAAGACACGTTATTCAATTACGGGCTAAGAGGTAGAGCGAGCGCGAGCGAAGGGTGAATTCTACGGTCCCCGCAAATCCTTTAGCCGAATGTATATATATATATATATATATATATATATATTCTAACTGGTGTCGCCCTCCGTTGGCATTGTGAACAACTAACCTCTCTTTCCTTCGATCCTTTAGCGACAAAAGGAGAAGAGCTCCTAGGACTTTTCCCAAATAGGTACATTGTACGTACCTATATATATAATTCGTACCTACTGCGTATTATGTGAAATAGCGCAGGATGAAGACAAAACCCTAAAGACCGAAGATACCATTCAGTAGAAGGTGAAATCTCGGTTCTTTTTGGTACAGCGGTATTCGTGCACGGACGTCGGGATGACGGACTGAGCGAAATTAGCTCCAAGTAGCTAGTTCTACTATATAATATAATAGAGAGCTAGTGGAAATAGGAAGCTTTTAGCTATCGAACAAATGAAAATTCTTCGTTGCCAATGATGGAACGTACAATTCAAACCAAGTTCGCACACGGAGTAGCTTGAGAATTGGACATGCGTCGAGAAAAAAGATTTAGTGATAACAAGGAATGAGAAAAAATTGATTATGCGTGAATATAATTATAAATGCGCACTGTCATAAATATTTTCAGCTGCATGGTTACGAGGTCGAGGAAGATAGAAGTGTGTAGGAGATGGATGGGCACACGAAATTATCCGATCATTGTATAAATGCATGGACCGCAGGCAAGGTCGAGCGTTGTGTCAGAGATGCGGAAAGAAGGTCTTCCACTTGAAACTGTAGAGATTGTCTGTAGATGTAAAGGAGAACTTAAAATGAAAAAGCTAGTAGAAGTGTGAGCATGAGTTGGAAGGAAAATATCTTTCGGTCTTCGCAGTGGATAAGGGGCGACCCGAAACTCCTTACAATATTGCACTTGAACACTGCATAAATGCATGATATTCATACGCCGTTATCCAGCTTATGTTAGAGGAATTTTTATCGTATAATAGGAACGTGATATGCTTGTTATTGGTTTTTAGTAAATCGCCAGCTAGAAAGTGATAAAACTGACAATTATTATTACGTTTTTTCATTTCATATCCGGCGAATTATGAAAAATTGTAAACAAGATTTTTACATTTGTTGTTGCGTCTTGACGAATGGAACAAATAATATGAAACAAAGTTAAGGACAGAGTCTTTTTCTGGAGAATTCCACAAACTTTAGATGCCACTGAGATTAGATTCACCTTTGTGAATCGGAATTTCGTGATTTTCAAATTATTGTAACAAGGCAAATTTAAATATCGACACGAATCCAACGCTAGTCTCTAAATCTTTGCATTGCCTAGACATTGGAAAATATTACATTTTCTCGGTTACGAGTAAAATTAAAGTATCCAATCGGAGAGCGAGAACGATACAATGTTTGTTTATTCAAATTATGCAAATTGCGTGTCTCAAGAACTTTTCAAAATATTATGAAATGCAAGATGTTTTTTACTCAAACTCTTTGTTTATCCTTGACGATTTTCGAAAAGTCGAATTGTCCTGGTTAACTATGTACGTTTTTCTTTCACGCTGTTACAAGCCCTTTCCACCGATGGCATAACCACGTCCGCCAATTTCAACATTTCGTTATATAAACCCCGTTGCACTATTCATTAGTGATGTAACCTGTACGCCGGTCTGTATATCCGCCGGAGCTTACCAGGGTAAAACACATTTTCACTCGTCACGAGAGATGGAAAGAACTCGCGATAATTTTACCCGTTTTCCAACGGTATGTATAGCCGAAGATTCTTCGTCCACCACTCACTCCGATTGAACGTGGACGTATTCTTCTCGCCGTTTTTACGTTAGCTATAAAGATAATGTACTCGGAGGATTTTACTTTTGCCCATTTTTCGCAATATTATTTTATTATTATGACATTCATTTTTTATTTTCATGGAAAAATAAAATGGATATTCTTGTATCGGACGAGAGAAATGGAGAGAACGTTTTTATACGTTCGTTGATAATTCAATATACGTATGAAATAATAAACAACCTTGAATGCAAAAATTATTCACTCGGAGTGAAACACGATCGAATATCCGATATTTCACTGTTTCTTGTTGGGGCGTGATTTTCGGTGATATAAATCAAAATTTGAAAATAGATAGGGCGTTGTTCGTGGTTCGCTGAAACACGATGGAAAACAGCTATGATCAAAAACCTAAAATGATATACAGTATAGAGAAGCGAGAGAGGGATGATACGGAAGTAAAACTATTATCCAAGCAACGTCAGTTGATGAATTTTCCCTATCCTTCAAACGTTCTCAGTGGAGTTTTTGATCGTGAAAATACACCGCTTCCGCTGCTCACCGCGTCTCCCAGGATTATTTTTCTCAACTATGCCCTACATATTTTATTTCCACCCACGCTTGATACACTCGGCTTATTTAAACAAAGCGATTTAACTTTTATCTCTAAATAATTCGAGGCTAAACATTTTTGCACCGAATTTTTTTTCGCGGCTGAATAAATGTTTTCTCGTCGATTGTTCAATTCTCTGACGCTATTTCCAACTCGTTCGAAGTTTTCTAATCGTTATTAATTTACAGTTCGATAAGCAATTTAACTTTTTCAACGAAAAACAAATATTTTACATTTTTAGATTTTTATGGAAATAAGAATTTGGATAAAGAATTTTCTTCTGACGACAACAACTCATCGGTATTTCGCCGATGGCGTCTCGCTCGTTTCTCCATTGGAATAGCAGCCCGCGAATGTTCGAAAGAATAAAATTCTGATAATACTCGTTTTCGAAAAAATTCGATACGCATTCTAAACGAGAAAAAATGGGACGTATATCGCGAAAAATGAGCATATACATCAAAGACATGATATTGGGTGGCTTCTTCGTTCGTTGACGGAGACGCGCCATCTTTTTTTATTACAGAAATCGCTCGCGTCTCAATCTCCTTCCCTTTCCCCCTCTCGCTCGTTCTATCTCGCTTCTTTTAGCGACCCAAATTCCCTGGAAAATGTGGATCTGTCCTTGGACGAACGAAGGGTATGCTTTGTGTATTTTTCCCTCTGGCATACGATGAAAAGATGACACGTGGGTTGTCCGAAAGCATAGGCTAGCACGTGGATCAAAATATATATATATATACATTCTTTTTCATATATATATGTATAGCATAACAATTCCTCTTTATATTCATTCGCAAAAATTTGCGACGTAAAATGGTCAGAGAAAGTGCTGGAGGTGGCGCGTGACGGATATCGAATGTGTCGGGTAAGAGAAGAAAAACCAGCCCCCCACCATCGAAGCGAGGGATCCTCGGTCGGTCGTCCGAATGCCGTAAAAAAACGGGCCACGATATTCTCGCCAAATTCAATTTATTGTTTCGCCCCGATAAAAAAGGGAAGGAATAAACGCGCAACGATAAGGGTTGTATGGGTTCCGATGAGCGTAGACCATCCGTACAAAATTTGTCCCCCAAGTGACGTCTCTCAGCGTCATGGAAAATTGAAACACAAAGGAAAAATTACGATTCATGGAAAACACGATCCTTAATCCTCTGCTTTCACCAAGGATAAACAAATTTCGTCCGAAAAAAAAAAAATTCTCACCGAAACATGGTGTCAACTAAAACCTTTTTAAAAAACCGACTGTCACAATGACATTTCTAGAAAAACTTTCAAAAGTGGCCTAATGCCACGAGCTAGATCTGAAAACAATCAAGACCGAGGGTTTAAGTAAAAAGTTGTCAGAATTTGTCCTGAGCGACAACGATAAGCCATTCTCATCTCGAACCTCGTCTCGTAAGACGTGCTCCTTCACAAACTATCGTAGAATGACTGTAGGACGTTTTGTACACGTACGTACAACTAAGACCGTTTGCCAAGTTGTCCATGCGTCATTCAGGACCACTACCTTCGCTACGAGCACCCACGTTGCTCCATGTCGAGCTTTCCCAAGACGTCTACACACAAAAACCTATCGAATTAGATATCTAGCCTATATATATGTAGTATATACAACCGAGATATCTTGTATATATATAAGCTCGGGTGTGAGAGAAACGCGTTATTGTGGACTCGAATCCGACTGCTGGGAAGATATTGAGGATTGCCCCGAGGGAGGTTAGAAGAGCTGGAGGACTAGCTGCGATCTGTTGGTGGTTGGTGTGTGTAATACTTGAATGGAGTGAGGAATTTGATCGTAGGCCAGAGAGGGAGAGGGGGAGGAACGGAGTGAGAACGCGAACACACTGGGTCGTATCTAGTCGATATGTATATATATATATATATATATATAGATATATATGAGAGAAGTAGAAAGAAGACTAGCGGGTGCTCCGTGCCGGAAAATGACCTGTCACTCCCGACACGTTTACTCCTGTTGTGCTTTCCCGCGGGCTGCTCCTCTGTGCTTTCTCGTAACGCACGTTTTCCTTACATAGCTATGTATAATATATAGATGTAAGGTCCCGAACGAGAGACGTTTCTTCGGTTCTTCTCTCTCGCTGCTCCCTCATCATGTGTCCCTTCTCATTTCTTTTCCCTTTTCTTCGGTATTTCTCATCCCTTTCCAAAGGGATTCTGCCCTCTCTCCTTCCCTCCCTCTCTCTCTCTCTCCTTCTTTCACTCTCTGACTATCGTCCTTTTTTATTCAGATTTTTTTGCGTTATCAGGCGCGAGCATCAAGTGACAATGGGAATACGCCTCGCGCGACCTCATTGCCGACGTCTTGGATACAAGCGAGAAAGAAAAAAAAGCACGTCGTCCCTGTCGTCGTCATGGGCGAGACGCAGAAGAAGGAGGGATGAAAAAAAAACGAGCCGAATGCTATGCAGACGTGAGTAGCAGATGTTCGAGGATTGAGAAGATATAACGTCGTCTCGACAATCACTCGCTTCTCTCCATTTCTCTCTCCCTCTCACTCTTTCTCCCTCGCTCCCTCTCTGTCTATCTATCTCCCTCTCACTCTCGCTCCCTCGTTCCCTTTCTTTCTCTCACAAGAGAAGCTCACAAGCGTGATTACTTTCGAACGAATAATAAAACGCGACGCTTCGATCTCTCATTGACTCTTCACTGTCATGGTGAGAGGAAGAAAATCCTGGAAATCTCTTTGATGGGCAAGCATTGAGATGAGAAATCGCTGGTAATAACTTTCAGAGAAAGTAATAACGAATATTGCGATAAATCCTAATCCTTTTTATTTAATTATCATTTTTGTAAATAATCATGAATAATATTCCCAAATAATTCTTTAACATTCTCAAAGTTATCATTTTTCACGTATCAATTCGTTCGTACCTATCTCATCTTCAGTTCGACAATCTATGCAAATAAAAATCTCAATAAGCCCAACGGTCACTCTTTGAAAAAGCAAGTGAAAGCAAGCATTAGCCTCGTTGCGATTTCACTTTCAATATATACGTATACGCAGACTTAAGGGAAGGTGGCAGAGCATAAGGCAGGAGTTTGCGTCCGCCTTGTTTATATCTCGCAGAGCTTGACGTGGATATTGCGTCAAGTTATACACGCGCGAGCTCTCTCCGACGAAAGTTTCCTAGCTCGAGTCCGGAGGGTGATACAGGGAAAGGGCTATGTGTGTGTATCACCATGCATAAGGGTTGCCAGGGTATTTTCCACACGTATCATACCTATATGCCTTTGTACGAGTTACACATATACCTATAGGCAGGTCGTATCAAGAGAGACGCGAACGAGCGGAGAGCTACACTCTCTCGCGGTTGGGAGCCTCGTTGCGCACGTCCACATCTACGTAGCCGTGCTCCCTTGCGTGTAAGCGAAATACAGGGGGTTGCGAGGGAGTCATGGATACATCTGACACGCTCGCGAGCGCGACTACGTCGTGTGCTCGTTACAAACTTTAGAGACGCAGTAGATACGTGCATGCATGTTATTACATGGTGGGACTTAGCCGTAAGCCTGCCCGCAACATCGTCCGAGCCACACGTTCTATGTACTACACACTCTACGATGCGCGTACGTACCGCCAGACTACGAACGAGAATCTCTACGACGTTGACACAGAGGGTAATGGAGATCAGTCAGCAACGTGACAATAGAAACAAAATCGTCAAATTGAAAAATTCGCGAATGAACGCGTCAACTTTTCATGGATGGATCTACGAAGGAAGTTGTAAAAAATATAATTTTATACAAAGAAAACTTTCATAATGTATTTTACGATAATAGTTTTCGATACTTCTTTCCAATGTTGGCAAATGTTCAATCCAAGTCTTCGTATTAAAATGACGTTCTATCGATCGCGTCGTCGATTTATTATTATCGCATCGATAACTCTAAATATAAGAGCGAGTCGTTCGTACTATCTGAAACATGATTATCGCAATCGCATTAATTTTTCAGTAGCCACATTGATACTCGTAGTTTTCTTCTATACGGAACAATCTAGTTAATGTCTGGCTAAAATGATTTTCTCTTAGGTGACCCGCATTTTCCAGAACTTCCGGAAGTCTCGTAATGTGATGTACACGAGACAACGAGAACGCAAGGTAGCGACCGAAATAGCCGGGTAAGTTTTAAATTACGTTGACCGCGGGCTACACGAAGTCGAGCTACCTGCAAGAGAACACAACGCGTCATCCACGTCATTGTATATACGTTAACACGCGAATGGCTTTTGCGGTTTTCCCACGAAAATAGAATTTATATCTCTCGCACTCTCTCCATGCCGATGTACAATGTCTCTCTAGGCTCGTCATTGCAACGTGTTCTGCTCATTATTCATTTGATTACTTTTGTTCTCGTTGGAATTTTCCGGCATGGATAAAATAGAAATGAATCGCGATATGTCGAAATGAGGAAGTTTGTATGATTGCCGACGATATAAATATAGGTATAAGGGTCAAGGTTTGCAATTGAGATTCTCGTTCTGATCGGATCGATCGAGAGAACGTATCTCTCTCTCTCTCTCTCTCTCTCTCTCTCTCTCTCTGTCTCTCTCTCTCTCACTCAACAAGCCTGGGACCTTGTGAGTAACGGAAGCGCAGCGTGGAAGGGTAGAGGTTGAGAGAGAGAGAGAGAGAGAGAGAGAGAGAGAGAGAGAGAGAGAGAGAGAGAAAGCGAATGGTTGAGGCGACGAAGCGGATACTGCTCGTAGAGCCGCAATATCCGTGGTGGCTGATAGCTAATTTCTCGAATTCCATCTGCTCTGTGGTGCTCCTCTCGTGTTCGAGACTTCTCACTCGATATCGAAACTGGAAACAGGCCCCAAAGGCTACTCCGTTGCTGACAATATTGGGTATGCGTACACGCGTTATCAGAAACGTGCGTATTACGTTTGAATCGAACTTAATCGAATGCAAATATTCCATTCGGAATTTACAGCCCGTTGCTTATCGTTTCAAAACTCATAGGGCAAAAAAGAAAGATTGTACCTCTGCGCATATTTTTTGGCGCAGTCTTATTCGGTATATATTTGAAAAATAATTTTTATTCTACGAAAATAGTTACATCGAGAATCTCACAGTGAACGCGAAATGTTTTATTGTCGAGAGATGGAAAACGGCCATGCATCGAAGCGAGTTGTAACCGAGCGTTCTCTTACTCACGAGTATTTCCTTTGACGGAAAAGCGGGACACAATGTTACAAATAATGCGCACCGGAGTTGAAACATAACGAAAGGAGGAATGCCAAAACCTTACCGAGAAAAGTGGCTCCATTTTGCCGAGGGAATGGAACGTGCAGGTACGTGCGTGCTTCGCAAAAGGGGATATTCGAGATGAAGAGAGGAAGCGAAAAGGTACAAAAGCAACGAGAATACAGTGGGGAGAATCGAGTCGCGCGACGCACAGTCGCGAAGACTAATTTAACGCTTCGAGCTCTTTCCCCATCTGTCACGATACGAAGGATACGCCCACGCGCGCGCAAAAGAAAAAACGCATATCTCGAGGCAACACGCGCGTCGTTTCGCACGCGTCGAGAACGGAGTAAGGAATAAAAAAGGATAAAATTAAAAAAAAAACAGAGACATTGGCAAATCGGAGAACGTACAAGGAAGATAATTATTTATACGACAACTAGACACGAGAAAGCTTAATAAAGGCGACAGAGGTCGTCGCTTACGGAGAAATTTACAACAACTTCGACGATTTCGCGGTCCATCCCTTTAACTTTGAAATGTCATGGTGGAAAATTAGGATGTGACCGTAACTGGATACGAGAGGGTTTTGCTGTCCGACATTTCGGGCTGAGAGCTTTCTCCGTTGCGCGGACTAAAGAAAAAAAATCGTGCAAAAAAAAGCTCTAGCCTACCCCAAAATTCGTTAGGGGCTCGGAGAGTTTCCGTCGAAAGTAGGTTAGCCAGTCACCGGTTTGCGGACCCGTGGTACACGAGGGTCCTCTCAGCCGGTTCAGCGAACAGCCAACCAGGGCGAGAGAGGGTTGCGAATTGAATTAGCGAGCGCGTAGTTAGTGCGGCGAATGGTTGAACGTGGCGTCGGCCATCTCATGCTGTTGCTAACTGACGAACCTATCGCATACATATTATACATATCGAGCGTTTTGTACCAAATTCACTGACGTACGGTCGCTGACCCTCTTGAACTTTTCTCCTGATTTTATCTACGAGCTTACCACTGTTCAAAAGTACTCGCGACTTTTTATTCAATTTGTCCATTAACTCCTAATTTTATTCAATTTTTTTAATCGTACAATAATAATTAACGAATCATCGATATTTCGACAATATTTATCTTTGCTTTTGTTGGGCGAATGTAAACTTGACTGCGGACCTTTTAAAAATTGATACGAGGAGTTCAAGAAGGGTATAAGTATCATCTTCATATATGTAAATTTTTGTGTTCGTGTTACAGATGTTCCACCGATATTTATTGGGAATTAATAGCTGATAAATCGAGAAAATTGTAGAATTCCACGTATTCTCGACTTTTGACGATTCGATTATAGGTCTACATGAATATTCATGATGGATTGGGTGCATATAAATATACGTTTTTCGATATTGACAACGTTGCACCAAATCTCGACTGCAGTTGCATCCAGTAGTGACGAAAGTGTATGGATGAACCAGACATTCGACCGCTCTACAATATTATGTATTTATATATAGTCGATGGATTTGAGAGCTGGAGAAAGAGAGAGAGTCGGGGGGGGGGGGGGGGGGGGGGGGTGAGAGACGAACACGGTAACGAATGAAAAGGAAAATTGCATTAGTCGCAAGATCTAGAGGATCTCTCCCACTCTCGGCTTGAGTCCCCTACTCGTGATAGTCCTTCGTTATTTTCCGAAGGATTATTTATTTTCCAATCGACCCCTTCATGCCGAAAGCGAAAGGGTGAGAGGGAGGAAAGAAACACCCTGAGCTTTCATTCCGCGGATTATCCGTCGTTCGAGCGATTTTCTAAAATTCTTGTCAATGAGTCGGCAATATCTCACGAGGATTGAGAACGAAGTAAATTCACTTCTTTTTTATCTTTTTTTTTTGTTCGCCATGTACATTCCATCCAATTTTTCAATCTCGGCTCAATATCGGATCTCCCGATACCGATTTTTTTTTCTTTCTTCATCGCCCGATCGTAAGTAGAAAAGAAAAAACGACACTTTGAGATTCTGGGAGATATCTAGAGGGGACGAGCTCGTACCAAAGAGAGACAGAGCGACTGTGAGTGTGAGAGAGAGAAAGAGGGGGAAGAAGAGAGAGAGAGATAGAGAGGCGGCATTTTGAGAGTCGTCTCCGGTGAATATATTGAATGTGCAAGCAAAGTATGGGTGAAACTCTCTCACCCTCAACTCACCCTCTATTTCCGCATTCACTCTCTCACCCTAGAATAAGTATAAGAGAGACGGATGGGTAGGCGCTGGTGGGGTACTTCAACGCCGTTAAAGGACACGTATTTACGTTCGTGCTCGAGAGACCAGCTATAAAAGATTTTCCGAGTGCTATGTCGTCGAAGAAACATCCAGGAACGGACGGAAGAGGTCGCTGATGCATCTTCTTGCTGCCTGTCGGCAATATATGTCTACATAATATATATATATATATATATATATATATATATATATATATATATATACATTATATATATGCATATATGTATAATTTAAGTAGGCGTATATATAAATACAGGCAGATGGCAACGTTGACACATAAAGGAGATAATAAGAGATCATAATTTTAAAAGACTCTCGAGGAATATTGCATCGCGAGAAATAGAATGACGAAATGTCACCGCATTATGTCATTGGTATTCAAGCAACGGCAACGTTTTATTTTCCCGGAATACCTACAGGAACGTCGCATTTTTATTCGACGAAACGATCAAACGAATTTTCGCGATAATTGCAAATTCCATTCGCTCATTGAAACATATTTCACAATCTCGCACAAAACCATTTTTCGTGCGATATACACATTGGAAAGAGTTTTAAAAATTTCATCGATTCCGGACGATGAATCGAAGTCGTAAAATTCTTGCATATTTTCAACGAACGTTTCGCTCGTGCAATTCGGCCCTTTATCACTCACTCTTTTCTTTTCAATGTCGCAGGGCCTTTTCGAGAATTTTTATATTGCGACAAGGCACTATGTCGAGGGGGGATGGTGGATAGGGGTTGGGAGGGAGGTTAGGCTCTTGCCATGGATGTTGCAAGTCGCGAGAGACACACTCGATGTTGTGGATCTATAGGAATTCAGGATGGAAGGGAGCGAAAGGAAAAGGGGTTTGCAGAACGCAGAGGCGACATCCGCGTCTTCGTCCTTACGAGAAGAGTGTCCCACGCGCCCGCGAATAGTATATGTCAGACCAGATCAATACATTCTTCTACGCCTCGTCGAGTTCTTACTTCGGCATCTCTGGAGCTCCGAGACTCTCGTGGACCCTGTATGTGTGTGTGAACGGATATATGTGTGTATGTGTATGTTGGAGGGGGAGGGGGGGGGGGGGGGGTATGTCTCTCTCTCTCTCTCTCTCTTCCTCTCTTTCACTTTTATCTCGATTCGATCCTCGCTCCTCTTTCTTTCTCTTGTCCATTTTCATCGCCCGTGACAAAACTCACCCCTCGAACACTAACCATAATTCCAGTGAACTGCGCGCCTCCTCGATATATACATAACGTAAGAATATTTTTCTTGGGAATAAGAGACTCAAGATTATTCGAAAATTGTTCTCACGGAGCAAATATGACAGTTTCCGTATCTCCGATAAAATCACAATTGAGAACGATTTCAATGTCGGAAGAGATGAAAATGATTTTATATTAGGTGTATTGTAATGACGGTAAATAAATTTAGTTTCGTATTTTTCGATTCCTGACGTTGTTATCGAACAGTTAATGTTCCATTGCGATTAATCAGTATGATTGATTTTTCTCATTACATTACACGGCCGATTATTAGAATGATCATCGTCATGCGATATTACAAATTTTAGTCTCAATTACATTAATTGAAATATTACATTTCAATTAATTAATTGAAGAATTCACATTTCAATTACTCTAATTTGAACAGTTGCGATTTAAGTAACTGAATTTGTATATACCTAATAAATATAACGACGTCACGTGTTTTAAATTTTAATATTAATAGATAAATTTATCAAAATATTATATCGACGATTTTTAATTGGAATTCGCGAACATTTTGTCGGCGAACGAAATAACGTTGTACTAATTCGACGTCGTGTGCCGGTCGCGTGATTCGATCGATCTTCCATTCTCCATAGATATTCTCATAAAATCGCGCGGTCGGAAGGGGGTTAGGGGGGCGGGGGGATATAGCGTAAAGGCACAAGCAGACGGGCTGTTAATAAAATTTCAACGAAGATGAGGTTGAACGAGGTTAAATTTAACGACCCTCATAAATTACGGTGGATATTGTTCCGTCAATCTCCGACTTCCAAGAGTATCTTATGTCTTTATCGCCAAGCGCGTCGGAGAATTCTAAAATCACCAATGAAGCGAATATACGCGGACGCGTTTTACAATTGACGGATACGAGGTGGTGTAAGCGTAATTTCATTTCTCTATAAAGAATAGTGATACATTTTTACACCTCTGTACCTATAATTATCGATTCGAAAAATTCTAGATAAAAATTTTCAATAATTTTGCAAAATCGAGTCACATGCGCTTCGAGTATTTAACAAACAAATTTAACGAACTGTTTTAGAAATCGGATTATTTATTTTCACTCGAATCAAGATGACCGTATGTAGAAAATGGTGAACTGGGTTTCAGTCGCTTTGTTTTCTCTCTCTCTCTCTCTCTCTCTCTCTGTCCTCTGCGCACTTAAATCCCTTATAACGGGGCACTATATATGCTTAAACCCCATGTGCACACACATTGGCTGGTATTTGAAAAGTTTTACCGAACGATTAGGATTAGCTCACGGCCGCAGTAGCCCCAAAGGCTTTGTATACGTATGGAATTTAGCTGGTGATGGTGAGCACATCCCCAACACCACCAGATACGAAAGCGAGCGAGAATCTATGGATATCGACTCGTAGGAGATAGTAGAGCGTGGGAGAAGTCGAAGAGCATCGTAGTACGATGGTGAAACTCTCGGCCCAGGTTTGTAGAAGCTTGAGGCAAGAACCAGAGGCGATACACATTAGATACCAAGTTCTTACAAGTAACCAAGAAGGCCAGTGAATCTTGGCATCTCTCTCCTTCTCCGTAGTACATAGGAAATAAACGGCTATCTTCTCACTCTCTCTTTCTAGTTATACGCCAATATAAATTACGAGCACACGATAATGCCTCGAAGGCATTTTCAAAACGCACGAGATAACTCTTCCAACCCCTTGGACCTATAATCTTCCTTGATTTTACTCCCCCCATTCGTATCAACTCACGTAGTATTATAGTTTCGCCCGTACACGCGAAGATGTGGACCATTTCCTCGCGGTATGCCAGAGGGATAGGGATGGGAGTGCGGAGTTCTCACATTGACGAATTTCCATCGATTATAAGATCGTATATCGATGAGCTTATAGTTTCATGGTAACGGTAAAAATCACATTTTTCGCACCAAGAACATTCGACAGTCCCTTTATAGAAAAACAGCGCGCGAGACGAGAAAATATATTTAAAAAAAACAATCACATACGCACAATGGAAACTCGAACCTTGAGCATTCGCGTGGCACGCTTTAAGCTCTAACGGTTTGGTTTAATCCATGCCGTAAAGCTTCTCTGTATCTCGTCGGTAGACCGGCACACACAGTCCCTGAAACGAAAGGGATGAAAATGAACGCCCTCGAATACAAAAAAAAACGAAATTACTCTGTACGAGAGTGAACGAGATAGAAAAGAGGGTTGTCAAGCGACAAACACGCAACGATGGAAAAACGAAAAAGAAACGATCAAAAAAGAGCTTTCGCAGTGACGAATGGGGAGGGGAAAGTAAAATCCATCGAATCAATTTAACGAGTGTACGAGGGTTATAAATCAGTTGGCTCTATTTTATTTTTTTAAACGAAACATTACGTACCTTGCTGCTATATTGATAGCGGACGGACCTATGAGGAAGCGACCTCAAGCAATAGTGTGTTCGTACCTACCCCGTTAGTATAGTTGCGGTAGGAACGAGGCAGACTGACGAAAAGTAAACAACCCTAAATTCTGTCCATGAACGACCGTGAAGATATAACCGTAGTCGTAGATGGGGTGAGTTGGAGGTGTTCTCAATGACGATATAGAAATAAAGGGAGAGATTTGCTAAAATATTTTACGAATGACGAGGAGCGAAAGGGTGAAGGTAGTATTATAAACAACTGAGGAAAAAAATGTTGATACATCTCGCCACGAGACTTTCAAACCGGTAAAAAGAAAATGATTGTAACGTTTATCGTTATCAATTTTGATTTTTATGGAATTTGGTCCAAGGCAGATGTCCCAGATAACTTATGTATGGAAATACTCATTAACAATTGATAATTTTGAATATCGTGCTATTACAGTGAATAAAAATTGAACGCGTTCGATTATACAACATTTAATCCAAGTAAAATACAAATTTGCTATGCGACTAAACATATTGTAGAATAAAATGGCATTTCGATGAGACACGCCGGTGCTAATTTTCAGCAAAATTGAATTTTCGATAAACTCGATTCTCATAAAAATAATCTCACTGATCCAAAAATCCAATGTAGACAAAATAGAAATATAAAAACATTTTGCATTCCCTCCCTCTTCCTTCGTACGCTTATTTCTCACGTTTATTCCCCTTGATTTTTTTTTCATGTCATGGTGCGCATGTAGCAAGAGCATTATTTTTTTACAAACTCTCGCCGTGATAATGCTCCGAATTTTACCGTTTTTGTTCGCACTGGCGCTGATAATGAACGAGAGGAGAGGCTTGGGGAATAAAAAAAAGTGCAAAATAGTGGAAAAATTCGAAAACCCAAAAGCGTAACAGGATTGGCAGCGACGCGTTCGGCCGTCGGGTGAAACTCATGGTTGCTTGGATCGAGAGGCTTACACAGTAGCTGTAACGTCTATATATAAATAAATATATACATATGTATATGCATTGATCACACAGGCGAGTTGAAATGTAATTCTCGCGGAAAACGTGTGTGGGAGGTAATGCGAAGCTGCGCGTCGTTCTCGCGCCCCACGTGGCACAACACATCCCTTCCCTCCTCCACTCCCAACTCATCCTTCCACCAGCCCTTTCATCGTACTATACTTGTATATAACATGCCCGACTAACGGGATGTAGCGAATTTAATTGAAAGAGTCGATCGCGGTTCGCGAGACAAGCCGCTTTCGAGGCTACAGGCCCCGTGGCCCATACGTTATCCCCCCTGGCCCACCCCCTTACCGTCCTTCTCGCCCCATCGCCCATGGATTTTGTTTTCTGCTTCATCCTTGCTACTGGTCTACCACCGATTTCCCCCATTCCGGCCTTGCAGCATATACACACGCAAAAGGTGTACTCGGAAAAACGGGCAGGAAACAGTGCGAGTGAAAAAAACACGTTCCCGGCACTGTGAGCCAAAGGTAAAAAAAAGCAATAAAAATAAAAATAAATAAATGTTTTCCACCGACCAGCAGGGATTTACAGGGGGAAAAAAAGAAATTCATTTTGTTTCTCGGTGCGTAGGTTACTCGACTCGGGCCATAAGTCTTCGCGCCCTTTTTTGTTCGATGATGCGAAAATAAAAATGATAAACTGATGAAAACAATGATTTTGTAATTTTTTGGGAATTAATCAAACTTAATCTTTGCGAATTGTCGAGGAATCATTGATGTCTCAGGGTAAATATTTTGATAAGAATTGATGGGCAATGTTACTTTTTTCGACGAAATATAAGCAATACTATTATTATTTATATTTCGATAATAATAATTGTTTCCAATGATAATTGTTTTATAATGATAATTAATTGGGGAATTTAGAGACGAGTGTAATCGCACCTCTTCGCAGTTCACACGTCTCTGTAAGTCGTAAATTATTAGCCATGGCATTCAGAAACTCTTAAGTGACTCTGCGAACATTTCGAGACGTGTAACGTCCATGAAGAGAAGGAGAACAAAAAACGGGAGCACTTCGAACCATTCGACCAAGATCTCCAAATCCCCAGGATTGCCTCTTTCTCTCGGTCTATCTCCGCTCGCGTCGCCTCGAAATTTCAATTCCTCGTCTCCGCAGCTCGGGAACTAAACGTCTTTGAACCTCTCCGTTAATTCCAGAGGCTCACGGGGCGAAAGAGGAATGAGAGTGGCAGTGGATGCGTTTGAGCGTAGTTGGAAACAGGTTGGAGTAGAGAGCAAGGGGGTAGAGACACACACACAGAGAGAGAGAGAGAGAGAGAGAGAGAGAGAGAAAGAGAGAGAGAGAGAGAGATAGGGCGAGGTGCTCGGGGTGCAGAAGATAGGAGCGAGAAGGAAGGGTAAAAAGGGGTCGTAGTGACTGGCTCGGAGCTTTCTGGCGACCAGCACCGTGCCCTGAGCAGCGAATGCAACGATTTACGCATCCGGGTGGACACGAATCCCGTCATTGGCTTTATTGGTAGTAAAGTCTATACTGGTAAACGACTATGGGGTTTCGGGGCACCTGGGACACGTCTGGAAACGTAGTTAAACCTACACAGGCGAACGGGGCGAACCCATAGAGGAGATTCGAGTGAGGAAGCAACAGCGAGAGTAAGAGAGAGAGAGAGACCGATAGAAAGAGGGTGAACGCAAGAGTAGGGGGTTCGTACGGTGGAGAAAACTCAAGGCCCTTTGTCCATTTTCGCGTTCGAAGAAAGGAAAAAAAACTCCTTTCTGCTTTCTGACCATCCGCGCGTACACCCAGACACACGTATACATGCACACACAAAGACACACACGCGCGGGCGAGAGCGAGGGACTAAAAAGTATTTACGAAGAAAGGTGGATAAGAGCGCCCTCACCCTCCCCCGAATAAAGGAGCGAAGTGTGCTCTGGACAACTATATAAAATGGCAGAAAAAAAAATGTCTCCGATAAAAAAAAATAAAGTCGAACCTGGCGCCAGGCATAGAGGGGAATCGGATGATAGTAACAAAAGCGTTGTACAAACCAGGGCAGGATCTCTTTCTCCGTCTACTTTCGGGCTACGTTTGCTGGATAATTACAAAGACCCCCGACCTCTCCCTCAGCTTTCTCTTTCTATCTCTTACTCTCTCTCTCTCTCTCTCTCTCTCTATCTCTCACTCTCTTTCTCTCCCTGTGTGTCTCTCTGTCTCTCGATTTCTTTAACGAGGAAAGTTCGCGAAGCAGGAAGGCGGATTTGTGAAGAAAAAAGGATCGATTTGTACAAATGTATACCCTCTGGATCTCGCTTTCTCTCTCTCTCTCTCTCTCTCTCTCTCTCTCTCTCTCTCTCTCTCTCTCGCTTCCATTCTCCTCTCTCGGCATAAAACCAGTCGAGAGTTCACGGAATTGTTTACAACGATCCAGTGGAGGGCAAGGGAGCAAGAGAGGGTTGAAAGGGGGTGGAATTGCAGCGAGTGGGCTCAACGTTATAACGAAGTAACTGGAATCTGGACCAAGAAGAGTCGTTTTCTGGGTAAAAGGGTGTAAGACGAGCGGAGAGCGGGTCTTCTCTCTACGACTTCGTCTTCATCTCCTTCTATCGTTGGTGCTCGTCGTCATGGTCGTTGGTGCTCGCTGAGCAATGAGGCGGCTGCCGCCGCTAGAACTCGCGATCTCTCTCGCTCCCTCCCCCCTCTCCCGCTCTTTCTCACTCCCTCCTCCTCCTCTCGCTCTCTCTTTCACTCACTCACTCTCTCGCCTCCTTTTTTTCTCCTCTGATTGCCGAGTGGCCGGAGGGTAAAACTCGTTAGAGACCGGGCATAACGAGCAATCCTCGGCCGAGATAGCACGAACGGTTCCAGGAAGGGGCTCGGAACGATGGAGGGGATTGGAAGGCTACCTTTATTTCGCGATAATCATTAACTATGAAATCCAACTGACGAAAATTTCTTCATTCGTGAAGTCGGAACTATCGTTCCTCTCGTGCCGGAAATTAATAGCTGTGCGAATAGACATGTAGGTAGGTACATATTTGTAAACACGGTCAATAAAGACAGCAAAATGATTTAATAAAATAATATTAATTTCTGTAAACTATTACGGCGGGATAGATTCATAAAAAAACAAACAGACGTTAGGTATATGAACATTTTCAATGGAATTGTAAATTTGAATTGCTACAAAAAATTTCAGTATACACACACACAAGGAAGAGTGTACGATAGAGAGCCAGCGAAGAGAGAGGGAAAGGCAGCGAGAGAAAAGAAGCTTTTGGTTTACGTAAGCTCGCGCGGGACCATAAGTTATGACTCCGCAGCATCCGAAAATTAACGACTCCGAAAACACTTGACGGGCAAAGGCTGTTTTCCTATGAAAACGCGTTAACTCGTCGTGTGTCAAGCGTCCCCGTTGCCCCTCCAGCTTCCCCCCACCCCTTCTCCACCTCCTCCTTCGGGCCCTGGTCCTCTTCCCGCGCTATATAGCGGAGGATCGTTCGAGCCAATATATTTTCTCGCTGGTGCTAGCAACTTCGTTCAACGACATCGGGAAAGCTCGGCACATGTACACGCATATACGTTCGTGCATACAAGCCAAAAGCGCCTTTTCCTCCTTCGTATATACATGCCCCTCGCATAGGCGGAAGGTTGGCGTGCGCTATCGCGCGACGCCCGGGTCTGAATGCAATATCGGAGCTCATAAAATAGGTGTAAAACTGTTTGGTCGTCTCGTTTCCGTGTGTACACCGGTGGGTTTGCAGTACCTACAAGGTGGCTTGTACGCGTCCCGGAATAGTCGAGAGAGGCGAGAGAGCGCCAAGGTTGCAACGCGAAAATCCATATATATATATACATATGTACACGTGTATATGTGGTAGGGTAAAATCGGTGGAAGACGGAAAACATGTGTGAGAGTGTGTGATGTATAGGGGCTTATAAGAGAGGAAGGAGAACGGTGTGTGAGGATGTTTGATGCAAAGACGACAGTGACAGGAAGACAGAGGAGACAACGGTGGAGCGAGAAAGGACACTGAGCAGGTCGCGTTTACGAACGATACCGGGCAAGAGCGTTTTCGATGTCACGTACCTCGAGAGAGAGATGGCAGAGTTGACCAAAATGCTTCTGTCTTCGTCTTCTCGCTCTCTCCTTTCTCTCTCGATCCTTCGAAAGGGCCGGCTGGGGTTTATAGGTTGTAAAGTTGTAAACCCTGATCCATTTTCGCTAGCTATCGTGAAAACACTCACAGGTCGTACGGTGTATGGCCATTAGAACGTAGAATCGAAAAGGTGAAGGTAGAAAGGGATTGTGGCTGGGAGTGATATCGACAATGTACGAAAATTCTCTGCAAGGAGACGAGAAGAACGAGAGAGAGAGAGAGAGGGAGAGAGAGCATCGAGCAATTGGGGAGAGACACCGGATTCGAAGGAAAAACACACACTTATTGTTTCACAATATATAAAACTATTCAGCCACGTGTCTCACTGCAATTATTTAAATAGCGAATTTCTTTTTTTCTGTCAAATTCGTATGCCATATTCGTGTTGATTCAAATAATTAAATAATAGAATAGAAAATTGTATGATAAAAATTAAAAACGATAATTGTTCGATCAATCGAGGGTTGTTACGATCGCGAATTATTCAAGATGGTGGCAATAATAATAATTGTCATTATAACCGTTGAAATCGTCGAAATTAGAATAGAAATGGCGGTATAAATCGCACGTGAATCGCGATCGCGAGCATACGATTGAGAAAGAGAAAATCGAGAGGGTTGGTATTTATGGTCCGGGGTTGGTTTGCCTCGAGACAAAAAGAAAGCCTTCCCGAAGCATCTCCCATTCTTTTTTTTATTTCTTTCGGGGATATCCTCTTCTTGCGAGACGATCGCGTATATAACAAAATTGCGAGAAACAGAGAAAGATATAGAGGGAGGATGCGGGAGGGTGGAAGAGTGAGAGGCATCGATAAATCAATAGAATATGGTAATGTCGAAATTTCAATAATTTAAATATGTATGAAGTAAAATGGAACAATCTGGAAGGCAGGCATCTGACGCGGCGGCGTGTGGCACTGAATCGCGCCTAATGAGACGACCCGTCTATCCCACGGGATAGAGAGAGGGAGATTACTATATAACACTACTTTTCCTCTCTCTCTCTCTCTCGTTTCCTCGCAAGAAGAAATACGAGAAGGACACACGGAGTCGCGGGTAGCGAACGGATAAAGATATGCGTCTTGGCACGTGAAATAAAATAATAAAAAAGTAAAAAATCCCTCGACAAAAAATGTAACTCGAATGATAATAATAATGACGTAAAATCGAGCGTAATACAAGGAGAGAAAAAATACGACGGGAAGAAAAAAAAAAGTAGGGACGAGAATGGGAGACAGCCAAAAATCATCTCGGTGGTTGGGGCGCATGGGTAAGTAAAATAAGATTACGTCGTCGAAAACATGCGCGTGAAATATGTCGAAAAGCACCCTGCATTTTCCCTCTCGCCCTTGCGCTCTCGCTCTCTCTCTCTCTCTCTCCCTCTCTCACTCTTTCTCTCTCTCACTCTCTCGCTCTGTGTGTCAAAATATACGCGACGTCTGTCTCTCCAGAGTCGTCTCATTCTGGTCCCTTTCCAACATTTTCCACATTTCGCTATGACGCCGTTTTTTTCCGCGCCGCTCCCTTTTTTCTCCTATCAACATAACACTGTTAATGGTTTGACGGGTGACGTTCCAACGCGACGAGTGAAACCCGGAATGTTTTTTGGTCATAATTCGACAAGATACTCGGGGGTATAAAGCATCTTGCATTTCTAAAATGACATTTTATATTATTTTTTAATTAAATGGGTAATGTTTTTTTATTATGTGTAATAATTATTTCAATTTCTAAATGTAATGTCTATTTATATGTTTTGTTATTATCTGCGATCTTTCCTATTTATGAAATTCATGCCATTTTCAGTTTAAAATCAATATTTATTCATTTGGGTGTTCGTCTCCGATACGGATTATTAATATACAGGAACAGGTCTGCTACGCATACACACAATAATTATCGTCAGTACAATTATTGGTGTTATCAGGTAACTGATATATACTGGAATCATACAAAGCTAAAACATAGTACACTAAAAAGGATTATTTGAAAATTTTAATACCGACAATATAATATCGTAGGTATAGCTATATATAGAAAGAGATATAACATGTTTATATAGAATTGTAGTACATACAACGGAAATTTATATTTTCACCTTGATGACTGTAATTCTTACAATTATAAACGTTTCAAATTATTATAAATTTCACTTATTGGATTACCCTGTCTTTGACAAATTTTTATTTACGATAGCAAGCATGATATACTTATGTAGATATATTTTTTATTTCAATGCATTTCACGTTAGATCGTAAGACACGCTGATCTATTCATAATATTAATCTATCTGCTACTTTCTATGAACTGGTTAGCAAATCCCTACCATCGGGAAGAAGAATTCCTACAATCCCGACCATTTTTTCGTACCATTCCCGAGTCGAAATTTGTTCTTCTCGGCTCAATCTCCTAGAGCCTATTTCCTTTCTAGTACACAAGTCGCTGGACTCCACTCAATGCGAACGTGCCCTCGAGCTTGAATCTGGGGACATCACGGATCCACCCGGACTCCGCTCTCGATGCCAAGTTGGAAAAATGCGCCTTCCATGACTAAGCTCTCGATAGCAACTCTACCTAGCAAGGCAGTTATGGGAAGGTTCATGGACCCTCCAGTACCCTCCGCTCTAGCAGAATGTAAAGTTTCTGCCATTTTGGAGGATCTACGAGGACGAAGTATACACCGTCTAGTATACGTTGGTCCCTCGCCTCGATCCTCATCACTCGATTTCTCGATTGTTCTCGATTTCTCAAAAAAATTTCGACTTGCCATACTATCCCCACGAAATATATACAGCCCATGATCCATCACGGATTCGACGCTTACAATATCGCTACAAATATTTTACTGTCTCGCGAAAACGAAACCCACGTGGAACTGTGTTGCGTCTGGTGGAATTGTCGAATAACGAAAGGGTAATTCGTGACACCAGAGCCGAAATAATTTCTCGATACTTATTATATTATTTATAATTATTCGACGATAATATCGGTAAACAACGGATACTCGATAAATTTATTATTACACTCTCGATATATTGAATTTCCATTATTATTTTAACGTTTATTCATGAATATCGCCGCGTCCGGTGAGAACGAACGTGCTAGTCACGTTATTTGCAAATGCTTCGAAACATCGTAATTTTAACTCCCAACCGTTCTTCTATCTACATAGGAACGATATCATTACGGGTTTATAATCGTATTTACGTGCTCGGAGTCTTTTCACTTATGTGGATTAGTGGCAAGAGTGCATCGGGCACCACGTATTACTTTCATCCGTAATGTGTGCTCCGACGTTTGCCGGACGTTTTGCGGACGTGTTTCTCTTCGGCTTGTGCGGATGCGCGTACCATAGGACGGGCAGAGAGGGTAAGGGGTTTTAGGGGTTGGAGGAGGAGGAGACGAGAAAGAGAGAGAAAGAGGCGAGGTTCGCGTGCTCGATCCAGTTGGTGCAATTATTTACGGGGGTCACGTATTTAAAAGGATGCGGCTCGGAACTTCGGACGGTATCCTCCGTCGTCCCCGAGACTTTCCGGTTTGACCCCGGCGAGGGTGAAAGGAAAAAACGTCTCTTCTCGATTCTATCTCGCTTTATCTCTCTCTTTCTCTCGCTCTCTCTCTCTTTTTCTCCGAGGCTCCGAGAAGTTCCTTCCGGTCTACCGACTTCACCATTAATTGCGAACGTGATCGGTACACGACTTTCTTGCATTACATATAGAGGTAAGATCTCCGTCTGTACACTTCGATGGACTCTCGTGGGTACGACCGAATGACACCGGCAAATACAGCGAAAAGGAAATCGTTCATTTTATAATGGAAAAGTAGACGGATCTACCGGAAGTCCTCGTTGTTGATGATGTTACCCTAGGTACGATAACATGCGAAATAATTGATCAGTAGAGGAAAATACAATGGAGTAATTTACCCTGAAAATTATGTTCTTGCAGGGAAAAATTAAAGAAAAGTTTGCAAAAACGTTATTTAAATTTGCACTGAAATTCGTTTAGAGAATCGGCTATATTGTGTCTGTGAAAAAATCGCGTTCTTCATTTTCATTATTGCTGCAAGAAAACAACAATACGATCGAGAGTACCTAATTAGAAAAGAAATAAATTATCTACAAATATATCTTAAACAAACGATGCTATCTAACATTCTTTCAGTATTCTTATGTTTAACCCTTAAATTCGCGTTGTTGCATTCCTACAACATACCAAAATTTCAAATTATTTGAATTTTAACTTTAATTATTAACAGATTATCTTATGATTTGTTTGACAGTCGACGTGGCGGTTCGATTTCAAATTTCTAAACTGTACAATTTTAATTTTCTTGATCGCGGACTCGCGTAATTTTCACAAAGTGATTAGTGTAAACTATTATTCAGTTTTTTTGTAACTTTTTAAAGTAAGTATTGCTTGCTTTTTAATTTTCCAACATTTTATGATACCAAAAAACCGAGAAATAAATAATTTTGTGGCAATTCAGAAGTCAATACTAAATTTTCTCAACGATGTTTCTTCCCCTCTATAGAGCCCCGATATATATTTAAACAAATTAAAGTCAATAACAAAATTCACGCATATTTAAGAATTAAACAAATAGTGACGAAAAGAAAATTGTAGCCTCGTAAAGATGAGAAAACCTAGGTGTGCAAGAAGAATATAGAATACTTAAATTATCACACGCTGTAATAATAAATAAATAAAATCGCGAGTCCGATCAAGAGAGCTTGTTCTTTTTCTCTCTGCTCGACTTATAACCAGCCGGCACATGACAGTAGCGATAACATTCGAGTTACTCGCGGGTGGCGAGAGATCGGAGAAATGTCCACGTTTTGAGTGTGTTCGCTGGTCCGGTCATTAATTGCATTCTCGCACCCCCGCCACTGATGTCGCATGTGTATGCGTGTGTGTATGCGCATGCATGTATATGTATATGTGTGGATGTGTATGCGTAAGTCCGTGTGTAGTTTGGCGGACCGGGGAGGGAACGCGTGAGAATCCCCCGCGGTGCCGAGCCCGCGCGCGGCAATCGGGCGGACACACACGGGGGCTAACGAGTCAGGCGTGTCCGTGGGCGTTGTTGCATCGATTGACCGGAATAACGGTAATCGACTAGTGTGATTCCTGCCGTCCATTCCCGCTTACACAGCGGACAAACTCTCTCTGTCTCTTTCTCTCTCTCACTCATTCACGAGTCCAAACAAAACATACAGTCACTGAAAATTCGACCGGCCCATGCTATAAAACTCCCGATAGCCCACTCGTACACTGCACCGATACAATTGATTTTTTTCTTCTCTATTGAATTTAAAAAAAAATATATCAAACGTCCGGTAACCCTTTGCATTTTTATTTTTTGCACCTTCGATCGCTGACTTCTCACGCTCTTTCTGGGATCGCGAATTTCTTCCCGATTTCAACCACCTTAAACCCTGCCATTCTTTTCAACTATCCCGAAACTAATTTCGGTTTAAGTAATTTAAACGTAGCACGGAGCAATTAGGTGGGATTCCGGGCGTACGCGCGAGCGCTTTCTGGCCGGTCCTCGGGTGATTTAAGGTTACAGTTTCGCGCATGGGAAGAATAAACGGGGAAAGAAGCGGGCAGTGCCTACGCCGCTCAGCTCCTCCCTCCTATCGCCCTTTGCTCCATTCCACCCCCCTAACTCCACCTGCCATCCTACGCTCGAGCTTACTACGAGCAAAGGCCGTTAGAGAAAGTGATAGAGACGAAGGTTTAAGGCAGCAAAAGCTGATCTTCTGTATGTATATATATTGCCAGAATGGCTACGAGACTATGGCCAGGTAACTTTCGCGGCAGACTTCGTAAGCTCGCCGAAACACGGATAATTCAATAAAATAAATGAAAAATCGTCTAAACATAGTAAAGTATAAAGAAGTGAAAAAATTTCTTTCTTCTTAAACACCACTTTGATTAACTTTGATTGAAAAATATTGTCATTTACGAATGTGAAAATTTTTGTTGGGGATGAAAGAAAGACATGAGCAGGTTCGTTCCCTTAGTTCTCGAAGTCGATTGGAAAATAATCGCAACCAATTTAGGCGGGTTTTAGGAGTAGGACGATGGAATTAAAAATCATGGATTAAATCTGTGAACCCTCAGGGTCAGGCTTAGTTATGTGGGTATAGAAATGCCCGGATATACATAGCTATCCTTATACATATGGGTGTGTGTGTGTGTGTGTGTGTGTCTATATACAGGGTGCTCCACGCAATGTGTACACAGTAATAACTTCCAAAGCACGAGTTGCAAAAAAAATGTTATATGGTTTAAAAGGGATGCATCAATTTTTTATAGGTCGAGGCGTTTCCAAGATTTGAAGGACAACTTTGTTTTTTATGTGAAGAAAATTCTCAAGCAATAAAATGAAATTACTCATTAGATTTTGGGCTAATAAAGGTCAATACTTTTTTACTCAAAATTCCATTCTCTACCATATTTTGTTATAAAAAATATAGCGTTCTGTTTAAAAAAACCAAGTTGTCCTTCAAATTTTCGAAACGCCTTAAGCGATAAAATTTGTTTAAACGATGTATATAACATTTTTTCGTTCAACGCATACTCTGCAAGTAATAACGATGCAGCCGTTGCATGGACCACCCTGTATATAATTCGTAGATTGGAGGGAGGCTAAAACGAGCGTGGCGAAGACGCGGGGGTGCAGCATCGGGGGTGTGAGAACGAGAACGAGAGAGGTAGAGTGAGAAAGAGATACGAAGCACACACCGGCCTGAAATATAGACGGGGATGCGAAATTTATGTGTAGCCACACCTGGTTAATGCTTACGCGCAAGAGGATAGTATCGTAAATTCTATACACTCTCCCTCTCGTGTATACGTTGCGCCGAGAGGGTGCGGAGAATTCGCCAATTCTACGATCCTCGCTGTCGCGTCTCCACAAATGAAAAAATAAAATAAAATAAAATATAGTTAAAGCTAGAGTCGTTCTTTGGGGAATTCCGCAGACGTCCGTTGACGGTATAGCACGTCAGTTTTCATAATTTTGATATCTTACAAATACCAAATATTGTTTGTCAATCATAAATCGAAAGGCTTCGAATAATGAGAACGTCTCTCGATGTCTTTCGATTTAAAACAATTTGTTTTTGCTTCGTTTTTTTAAATCGATCTTTCAATATTTCTCAATTCATTTATGTATATATTTATATATATATATATATATATATATGTACATATACATTGTAAGGGTCTCGCCGGCGCTTGAGCGGCGACCACCGAAATTATAATCGGCGTTGACCGATCCCCCTCTGTCTCTCCCCGCGCATCGCGCCTAAAGGAGAAAACTCCTACCGGTTAACAGAACAGTCAATCGCGACCGAGATAATAGCATGGTCACTGTGTTCTATCGTATCTAATTTATATATATAATTTCTTGTATTCTCGATGCTTTACATGTGCACATAATATTATATTATTTATTATATGCGAGTCCTAGCGTGGCCTCGAATTATGTAAGTGAAGATCTAAATTGTATTCGTGATAAAAACATCCGTCTATGTTATGACCGTCTTACGTTGAGCGTGTGTGTGCACGAATAAGATTCATTATTGTCAATATATGGTATGCGTGCGATAAATTGGTGGATTTAGTTCCGCGCGTTCTCCCGGCGAACTCATACCAGCTCCATCACTCGATTTTCATTTATGTCAAGTTTACCGCAAATAAAAAATATTACAATATATAGTTCTTTAAAGCAATTTTACATATTAATTAGGTTGGACAATTCCGAACGTCTCTAAATACGCGATGTATTGTACGTTCGCAATACGGAGCAAACTTGAGTTGATATAACGAACGGAGCAATGCAGAATCTGTCGTTGCCTTGTCACCGCAGGGAACGAGAATTCGTGTCGAGTTGCATTTCACAGAGAGGGTATGGCGTTGCCGAAAGGGTAGGCTGACCACCCGGAAAGGAACGAGACGGAGAAACGGAGGGATGGGCCATGAGGGATGCCGGACCCCGTGTTCGGACGTTCGGTGTGATTGTGCGGTCAGTACAAGCAATCAATGCGCTTCTGCGTGCGTATGACACGTACGAAATCCAATCAGATTCACTTCTCTTATTGCATGTATGCAGAACGTATCTCAAAATGGTTAATATTAACCGATCATAAATTTTCGAAACTATGCTATTGGTAACGTTACCTACTAAAAAAACAAGAACACGTTTTTCCATCCTCTTCGCGTTAATAAAAACGGATGTTCGACTTCTGCTCGCTTTTTCAATTCGATGTTATCCTCTTGGTCGTTAATAAAATTGATATCTTTCGTTATTTATCTGACAGAAATTTTGCTTGTCTCAATTTATTTATACGACGTTTTAACGATGGGAGAATGTTTGAATAAGATACGAATTTTTGTTACTGTCTTCGATGAATCTCGAGATGTGGAAAGGAGATTTTAACAATTACGTTATTTTATACCGATTCGAATCGTAAAATGGGATTACATTGACATTACAAGTTTCCTTGACAATTTTTGGAGTTACTTTAACACAGCGTAAAAATACGGTTTAAATTTGTTCCTAACGGTGGAATGGTCGAGAAAGAGAATATTTACGTAAATTGCAAGAAGTCTTTTAGAAAAAAAAAATAATTGGACCCTCGGCAGGTACCTAAAGTTGACATTTTGAGGAAAATAATTTGGAATTTACGATGTTCTAAAAAAGTTACCTAAAAAAACTTCCAAAGCCTGTTCAAAGTAACCTCGTCTGATGGGGGGTATACGCGTCGAAATAATTATACGCGTTTTTACGTGAGAGTCAAACGTGTATAGTTCTCGATGGCGATATAGAATTATTGTGGAAAATGTCAAAATTACGTTATCATCCGGTCGTCATATGCGCGTCTCTGTTGCTCGCATGCTAGGCACTCTCACGATCATAGATAGCTACACATTTTACAATACACCTCAACCCTGCGACACTTTTTCATCCCCCTATATGTCCTTTCGCAACAGTCGCACCCGCCTCTTTCTCGCTACTATCCGATATGTCCCACACGCTTTCTCGAGAGAGAAAGGCACCATCACATATTCACCCCCCATAGGAACGAGCATCGCAAATCCTCCGGTTTGTATGAGGGAGATCCGCTTTATTGGAGAATGTTGCTATCGACAGCCCATGGCCATGCGATGTGATACGATGGAGAGAAAGAGAGAAAGAGAGGGAGAAAGAGAAAAATAGAGAGGGACGGAAGCTGTAGGTGATGCGACGGTGCTCTGTAGATTCGGGTACGACCGAAAAGCGAAGGGTTGGGCCCGTAACGGTGTTGGACGAACGAGGGCTGCAACTGGATGGAGAAAAAGGAGTTGGATGAGAGTATGAGGTTGGCACAGAACGACGAGAGAGGCTTTCCACAAGAACCGTGCATAGAAGGGTTGCAAAAGCGAGACGGAGAGACGAAGAGGCGGTATGGTGGAGAAATGGGCGAGAGGGTTGGGGGGGGGGGGGGGTGATAAGGGGATAGGAGTGAGAGCGAGAAAGATAGAAAAAAAAGATAGAAAGCCAGGGTATACGCGGTCCGCTGCATTTTCACTGTTATCGTTACCGGGCGGGCCTGCTTCGAGAACCGAGAGAGGAAGGGACAATGGTGTGCGAATATGTGTATGTATGTGTATGTGTGTACGAACGTTAACGTGTATGCCCGTCGGAGGAAAGGGTACGAGAGAGAATCTCTCTCATCCCCTATCCCCGCGCCATCTAGCCCAGTGGCGGATGGCGAGAGAAAGTAAAAATTAACGAGAATTCAAGCTCGGCCGAAGCCATTGAAAAATTGCCCGCCGTTTCTGTGGCCCGAGCAAAGGTGGGAGAGCGTGGGGGGAGAAGAGGCTTCCAGGTTTGAAACTTGTCGTTCTCGTTTTATGATTTTTTCTTTTTTTTATCCTTTTTTTTATATATATACTTGGCTTTTTTTTCGTCGACTCACGGCCGTGGTGTTCGCATCGTGGCGATATACCTTTTCTCCTCATTGTAACCCTCATTCCATCCCGTAACGGATATATATATGGACATATATTGTATATAAAAGGAGAAGCGGAGTCAGGTATACATCTCACCGGTATGAAATGGTATATATATGTATATATATATATATGTACATGTACAATGTTCCGCTCCAAACTCGCACCTCTCTTTACTTGGGCTGTGTGCAATATATATATATATATATACACACATAGCCTCAAACAAGACCGCGCGCGACAACCTCATGCCATATCCTCACGGCCTTCTCCATCCACTATCTACACGTCGGTACGTTCGGTTACCCCGTACTCGCTGCAAGCTTCTTGTTGTACTATCCACGCGCGTTCTCATTGCACAGCAATATATATATATATAGATATATATAAATGTGCAGCTCCAGTGACGCTTCTCGCGAACTGACGTTTATAACTAATGAGGTCGCGTTTCTCGCGAAAGCTAACTCTACCTCACTCTCTCCTCCTCTCTCTCTCTCTCTCTCTCTCTCACACACACACACACACACTCTCCCTCTCTCATGGTCATATATATCTCGTCAACCTCGGATAAAGTAATAGCTGTATATACGTATATAACAAAGTTGAAAAATATGCGAGTGTAGACAAATTGTCGTTTGGCGTTGGAATAAAAGCCGGAAGAAGGACGGTGGTGTGTTCGTGGTGGAAAAAGTCCAGTTTCGCGTACCTATGGAAAGTTTTTCACGTTGAACTAGTCACGTCACGATTCAATTATGTGATTTGTTTTCGTATAAGTTGAAATTCGGCAAAACCTTGGGAGAATTGATTCGACGAGCGAAAAATTATTTTGCGATATGCATTTGTCTCGACGTCAATAGACAGTGACAAGGAACAAACAGCTGTATATTATTCAATCCCTTATCGACCCTTCGACTAAAAAAGAAATCCCTGATTTTTTTGTTTGCCATTATCGTAATTTTGGTTCGATCATTTTATCGTAATATAATATTTATATAGATACAAATGGACTTAACCGTAAGCTGAAAGAGAGTGGCTACGATGCCAGAGGGTTGCGTTCGTGCGTTTGCACATTTATGTATGAATGTGCGAAAGCACGTGTGTATATATGTGGATGTGTTTGCGTATGTGGTAGAGATAGAGAAGTCGGGCTTGGTAAAGTATAAGGGGATGTGTTCGGTGTGTGTAGGAAGAGAGAGGATGGTGGCGCGGTGGGCATACGGCTCGAGGTAAGCCGGTCCACGGGACTAGTGGCACGCCTTCTCTTGGGAATCCGGCGTATCTGCTTCGCGGCACGGGCAAATACGTCGGATAACGCGCATTCTATATAGCTTCGATTTCGCAAGAGAGAGAGAGAGAGAGAGAGAGAGAGAGAGATAGTAGGACAGAGAGGAAGAAGGATAGATAGACGCGAAGCTATAACACCACCAACGTATCTGTGCCTTATTCATCCCTGTGTACCGCCCCTTGCGCCTTCGTTTCACCCCATCCGCCTCTTCTGCCCACCCGAGCAAGTAAATATTGATACGGATCGAACATCTAATCGTCCTGGGTTGCGTTTGCCGACATGGCATCCATACATATTGGAAAAGGGGTTTTTCGATTGACAGAACCGTCATCCACCCACCGAAACTTGCACCCTTTCCTCGCACACTTTTACTCTCTCCCTCTCTCTCTCTCTTTTTGTATACAACGAGACGACTCGATAGCGTGTTTCGTGACAGGAAACAAAGGTGAAGAGGGCAGAAGCATCCCTTATTTTCTCTCCGTATACAAGACAGCATCCCTTATGTATACTCCCTGAAAGTAAACTTAAATTTATCGTTTTGTAAATACAGCGGAATTTTTAATCACGATGAATACAAAGATATATTGTGAAAAATTTTCGAATAATAATTTTTTCCACAAGCGTTTTCCAGCTTTCAAGGGTACTTCCTACACAATGACACCTGGAATTACGTACGATCGGTTGGATACTTTTTTGCGTGAAAGTCTTTCGAACGTAGAATGCGACACGAGGGCCAACTTGTCACATCCCCTCGACTCAGAGTTCCCTGACGAGCTTCTTTTTGCTTCCGATCGCGAGCGTCCCCACTCGTGAATATATCTGCCACAGCGAGACAGATAGACGAAAGGGGTGTAACTCATATATATGGAAGTGCGGCGATCGTTTTGTAATCCGCAGTCGTGGCAAAGCACGATCGCTCATCCCCGCGGGATTAAACCGGCACGATAGAGGGCGTTAATTAGAAATTCCGGCTGAAGCATTCGCGGAGATAACGATGACATTTTCAACGTATATTTCCGTGACCCACTCGTCACGGCTAATTCATGTCCCCCGTACCCCCTGCCCCCACCCCTTCTCTTGCCCCACACCCTCTTCTTTTCTCATCCGCGTTTCCGCTCGCGCGAGACGCGACGAAGAGAACGACACGAGAGGGTGGCGTACACACTACCGGTCCCTCTCTCTCTTTCTCCTTCTCCGTCGTTCTCTGCTTCCAATTAGTGTCGTCATGGATTTTTCCTCCGTACCGATTTTTTTTTTGTTCATTGTTTTGTTCGTCGCTGCTTTTTCTATCGCTCAGGACATCGATTCCATTAAAACGGGATGCAAGAACGTGACTCGGCGCGCGGTTAATCTTCCTGGACGCTCGCACGGTCGTCGATTGACAAATCCTCGTACGACTTCAAAATTTGTATTCCTTCGCCCATTCGCGAGCGCATATCTCTATGAATAATGCGTCGAGCATCTCGAGACGAATGTCAACGCGCACGACGAGGATAAATCCACGATCTTCGCACGATTTAATTACTGTTTACTCAAAAGAGAATTGAAATAATTTAGATAACAACACCTAGAATTTTGAACATCACGAAAATATTATCACATTATCGCAAGAAGATTTCCAAAGTTCGATTCCCGAATGGACAAAAAGCTCCGAATAACAATTTACCGCTGAGTCAAACCACTAGTTTTCGTATCAACGATGTCTATTCGCTTTTATTTTTTCGCGTATCTGTCCCTAGGTTGAATCCTCGTAATGCACGGATGATCAGAGAACGCTTTCGGCAACAGCTATACGAGATGAGCCAACGGCCTCTCGCTCACAGAGGAGAGAGAGGTGGGTTCGAGGTTGAGCGTCCATGTGGACCAAGCATGGTGGTAACTCGTGGTCGCTCCCCTCCTCCTCCTCCGCCTGCTCTCGTTCTACTGTCCCTTCCCCTGTAAACTCCTCGGTCCCTACGTTGCGGAATCCCCAGTCGCTTTATACAGCGCATCGCCAGAAATGCTTCACTTCTCGTGGACTCGAGGGAAATCATGTATGAAGTTCCCTCCGCAGCGCGCCGTTTCCTCCTCTGCGCTTCCCAGCCTTTTCAGCGAGCTTCTCCGCTCGAGCATCTGCGTTAGCACGAACTCACACACGTAGGCACACACACACACGCGCGCGCAGAATAGGAACCTCTTCAATACCTCCCTCTCGACCATCCTCGCTGTACCCCTTTTCGTCAGGTTTGCGAACTTGGTTTCATCCCCCTGTCCCACTTTCTTCAGAAGACCAGATCGTTTTACTCAAACTTCGCGCCTACTTAGAAGATTAGCCGCAAGGAAAGTGTTAAGCTTCTATTTGTCAGAAACACGTCTTTACTAATGTATCTCAAGCGGATCTGAATAAGTAAGGGGTAAGTTCTGAATATTCCCTCATTAAAATAATGTCGAATCGTAGTTTTTGCAGCGTTATGAATCGTTTCGCTAAATTCATCGTTATTACGTGCTCCAACGAGGCGCATTTTCCATTCGCGGATATGGAGGATGAGAAATTATATTTTGCACCAGTGGGTTTCCTCGAACGTCAAAACCTTTTGATCTTACTTGTCCGATATGATGTAAGAATCCCTTGATGCCTGCGTGCATAGACAGTATGATAAACATAAGACGTATGTAGTGTAACGATATAAGGCTTAGGAGAGAGAAAGAAAACGATAGAAGGAGAATGAGAGAGAGATAGAGAGTAGTCGAGAATATTCGACGAGGGATCTAACACAAGAAGAGGGGGAATATTCGACGAGGATCCACGATCGACGAAGCGACACTCGCTCACTGGACACCACACTCGTCAGGTGTGCCCAAATTTATATTATCCGCAAGGCCAAATTATCACTCAGTGGACACCACACTCATCAGGTCCTCAGGCTGCTCGGACAAAAGCGAAATTCCTCGTATTTGGAGGATTCATCATCTTCGGCATCGGAAGCTGCTCCCCATCAATCAGGAAGCTCTTCCAGAACGAATACACCGAATCTCTCTCTCTCTCTCTCTACCTCCAGCAATTCTCGGTAATTTGTACGCGAACGCCTCAGCTATACCAATATTATAATTATAAATTTTAATTCTAACTTGTGCCACATAAAAATTTGATCAAATAATAAACAGACTGTTACAGCAGGTATATACATGAATGTCTGGATGCGTTTGTATATACGTGTGCAATTGTCAATATTCAAAGAAACTGTTAATGTATCTTTTATCGTGTTTCGCCTCACGATTCTATCTAAAATAACCGACGCTTCTCCTATGATCGAATGAATGATTTCGTTGAATCAAACCTTCGCGTAATATTGCCGTATGTTCGTGATGAAATATCAAGCCACGTCATATACGTATAGGAAGTTACCCCAGCTCACAGATCGGACGATCTATCTCCCGTTTCTCTCTACCATTAAACTGCCCGTCTCATTTCCATGAATTTGTCTCTGTCGGAAGTACCTTTCACCCTATGGTACATACGTTGCTCGCTAACCAGCAGCCCACTGGGAGTATTATGCCAATTAACGTAATTAGTCGGGTAGTATCAGCTTTTGATTTCCAAGCGTCATCCTGCCCCTCTCGGTCCCGCGTCAACATGAAACCATGTTGTAGTTACAACCATGCGACCAACTCAACGGCCGTTCAATATCGACATATTCTCATTCTCTCTCTCTCTCTCTCTCTCTCTCTCTCTCTCTCTCTCTCTCTCTCTCTCTCTCTCTCTCTCTTCTCTCCCTCTACCTTTCGATCTATTCTATTCTGTATTATTGAAAGGACAAAAATAATATACGCGTAATTAATCATGGAAAAGAATTTTTTAGTTTATTGTACATTAATAATTATTGCAATACAATAATAATAATAATACTAATATAACGTGTGTTTGACTGATCGACATATGTCACCCCCCTCCCCCTTGTCTTCCCCCTTCGATCTATGCTATTCTGTATTATTAAAAGGGCAAGAGTGATATGAGTTTAAGAAATCATGAACAAAATTTTTGAAGCTTATTGTATATAAATAATTATTGTAATAGAATAATAATAATAATATCATAACGTATATAGCAACGTGTGTGTTTACTGATGGAAATACTCATTGAGAAGTCACTAGAACGAGCTGTTCTCAACGATGATTCGAAGTAGATAATATCGAGAACACTTCTTTCTAATAATTCACATACCATCCGTGAATACTTGTAAATGTTGATTTCTGACGCAAGATTCGCATTCGCTTTTCCTATGGGAGAAGCCAAAGAAGAAGTGGAAGAAGAAGGCAGAAAATATGGAAAATAATACGTAGCGACATTGACCACAAAAACCCATCAGTTACCATATTTCCTCCTACCGAGTACCTAGAACGTTGTAGGAAGGATGATCGCTCGTAACCGCCAGGAAATCCGGTTCTCGACATAAACTCCGATCCCAACATGGGCAAATGCCACGTCGGTGATGCTCGTGAACGACGAGATTTCCTAGTCACAGCGTTTCTGACTGATGTTTAACCGCAAAGTAAATATTCCTTATATTGTCCCCAGAGACGAAGAGACGCGTCTTACGTTCCTATCTTCGGCTGCGCTCCTTAAGCATACGAAACGTATATCATTCTCGTTTAAACCTTACTTGCAATCGAATCGCTTCCATGTTCCCGGTAGACGTGCGCCTTTGAAGATTGAAGGTTAGAAATCCGTGCATACAAGTGTACCTCTAACCTTTTTCCACCTCCGTAACATATTCGCTTTCTCACGCGAAGTTCGCGCTAGACTTCGACGATTCGCCATGCATCGAAGTAAGTCTCTGCCCACGGATCTAAATAGTGAGCGATGTCCCAAGTGGTATTGGAATATAAGCGTGCGAACTTGTCGTTAGAATTGAACGCGACAATGTACGAGGGTGAATAAGCAGCGGTACAAAAGTCACGAAATATAATATAGCCTGGTCGAGGAGACGCGTCGTACATGAACCATGTTGAGTCCTGAGTGGAATATGGGAGCTGGTGGTTGCGACCGTGCAAAGGAGGTGTTACGAGAACAGAGCTGAAAAGGAGAGTTGCGATTCTCGTCTGCGGAACAGCGCGAGTAATATCGAGTCGTCTTGAGATGAATTTTCGACCCGGCTCTTTCTTCTTCTCGTCCTCTCTCCTTCACTCTCGGTATAGTACCCGGCGGATTAACTGGAGCAACCGAGCAGACGTCAGCGCAACCCTGTGGCTCTCTCGCTCTTTCAGGAGGCCGCGCGGCTTGCAAAGGATCCGGAGGCGCGGGAAATCCAACAGAGGGTGTCTATGGGGATTGGTGGCTGGAGGTTGGGGTTCGGCTAGGGGTATAGAACTAGAAGACCATGGGATAGAGGGTACTCAAGATGCTAGGGCACGTCGAGCTCCTTCATATAGCTTCCATAATCAACTGCATACCGCAGTGTTACCAGCCAGCACCCAAGATGCGCGGCTACGGTCGCCTCTCTCGCATATGAATGCCGTCGGCGGACGGCACGGCACTTCTCTCTCTATCTCCCTCGACCCCCCTACATCTCTACCTTATCCTCTTTCTCTTCATCTCTTCGTATCTATATCTTTCTCTTTCTATCTCTATACAACCCCCTGAGCATTACCGTGAACGCTCGTGACTCTTGCTCCGTTCCGTCTGTTCCACACGCGCTCTCCACTCTCATGCTCTCTCCCTCCTGCACCATTTTCACTATGACTACTTGCGGAGCTTCTATCCCAAAGCTTGTTGACGCTCTACACGGACCCCCAAAACCCCTCTATATAGCATCGTGAAAACCGCTTGCTCTTTTGCACCATCTCCTTACTACTCTACTGCGTATATATATGCGAGACGGGAAGACCTCCGAATTGAAATTGTTCGCAATGTGTCGCATATACAAATAAGCCAACTTTTGCGTGCCAGAATTCCGCCTGCCGCAATATCGGACGATAAAAACTTTCAATCAAGCGCATCAACACGTGTGCTGTTCGGCCGCTTGGAGAATTTTGGAAAACGTTGAGAATTTCGAAGGATTATGGTGAGTGTGAAAATTCTGTTTTTATTTGTATCGTGAGATGAAAATTTCAAGCATTTTGTCGAATTATTATTTTTTTAAAATTATTTTAGAATCGTTGTAGCAATGTTATTCGTCTGGCCAAAATATCATTGCGTTTCCAGTCCGTGGAAATATGTAGGGACTTGTATGAAGAAAAATGCAGTTACTTCTTGGCCAACTTCAAATTTTTATAACACTCGTTCCCAATTCGCGTTCCATTCATAAGAGATGTTCGACTATTATAAGTTTCTTTATAATCAATTATATATAATCAATTATATAATAAATAATCAATTATTTTCCTTTACTCGATCGCGTATAATTTTTGTTCCTACAATCTTTTTCTTACTCGAAAGGAAACAATAATTATTTTTCTACTTCGTAAGAAAACCGCATTACGGAGCGTCAGAACGGGAATATTTTCGAAACGGCGTATCCATGTACGGAGAAACGTTTCAAAGCTAAAGAAACGAAACGACGAAACATTCCGTGTCCGGATGTTCACGAATCAGACCGAGATGATGGGACGCCACAGAAAACGAGCGAGGGGTAAAGCGAGGAAAAATAGACGAAGATGCCTTTGGGTACCGACATCGTGTCGCAACAAAATAAACTCATTCAAGCCGGTTTTCCCGTGGACCGCAGAGACCTCGCCGAGTAAGGAACCCGAGGCCGAACTAAGAGGACGTAGTATTGGTCTGTATGTGTGTGTGTCTGTGATAGCCAGAGAAGGACGGAGAGAGAGAGAGAGACAGAGGGAGAGAGAGAAAGAGAGAAATCGAGAGAGCTTGCAAGCATCTCAGTGAAGCTGACGAAAAGCACAAAGAGAGAGAGAGAGAGAGAGAGAGTGAGAGAGATTCGAGGAACGGAGTGTTGCGTCCCAAAGGATATCCGTTCCTCCAAGTGTCCCACATCCTTGCTTCTCTCGTCTCGCAACGTCTTCGTTGCCTTGTCGTGTTGACAGAGCTCGAGAGACACATACACACAGATAATAATAATAACGATAATAATAATAATCATAATAATAATAGTAATAATAATATCTTACCGCTGCAGCGATGTATACGAATCGAGGGATATCTAATATGATTAGCACATCATGCATAACGATTGAGAAAAACATAAAAATCGTAACACGAATTACGAACCTTGTAAAATTGTTTATCAACGAATAAACATTTTCTTGCAATCATTGCACAGAGACGTACAGTCTCTATACTGTCAAACATCAAATAAACGATCCAACTGTCTGTAAACAGAAAATACTCAGATAGTTGGCGTCCGTACAAACAAAAAGTTTTTTTTTAAGACGTCTTGCAATGAAAATTGGCCCAGATATTAATTCGCAAAGTTTAAAGTTTTTAACGTAAACTAACAATGCAATCGAACACTCTAATGATAAATGCCGAGGTCACGGGTTCGAACTTCGCTATAAGGATTTCCTTTTCACAGTTATTTGTTTTTTTATTGAAGATCTTGACAAAATAAATTAACGACGAGTCAATGTCGTAAATAAAAATGTTTTGATTCATCAACTGCGAGGGGCTCGATGGCATTCTTCAAACTGTCAAACTTTGCGAATTAATATAGGATTTTCGGTTGCATCATTAGCTTTTGATTCAAACTTTTCAACTTGGCGAATTGCTCGGCCAATTTTCGTCGTAGACGAATAAAAAAAATGTTTTGCTTATTCTGAAGCCAACTACCTAAGTATTTTCTGTATCCAGATAGTTACCTAATCTATATAAAGAATACAATTATTTAGGTCTGTAAATTGGACAAATTTCACTAACAGCAGGTACATATTTATATGAACAAATATACAAACATGAGAAGAATTGTAATCCATTACGTTTATTGCTAATAATGTTGGAAGGCTGATGAAAGAAAGGAAGACACGTATTTTCTGCAAAATTGAAGGCCGCGCACGTACTCGAGGGTTTCAATGTGGAAAGTATAAAGTAGACGTTGAAATTCAATGAAGAGTATTAAAAATAGGGGGATCGAGAGCAATATTCATATTATAAATACATATATATATATATATATATATATATATATATATATATATATATATATATATACGTATACTGTGGATATTGCTTACGTATATATAAAGAGGAAGCTAAGCGAAGCGGCGTTTGGTTAAAGCGCGTTTCCGCACATGATACAACGGTGAATCCATTCAATTAAATTATATTCTTCTTCTCATCGAATATAACTTCTGATTGCGAAAGCCCGCGTATAATTTCGTTTTATTCTCTCCCTTCGGCTAGCCGGAAGCCTTGTCATACATGAAAACAAGAGGGAAATGGGTCTAGAGAGAATAGAGACGGAAAGAGCGAGAGGGATGCTGAGGGTAGAGAGGTAAATGGACCGCGGAGAGAACGAGCGAAGAGAGCGAGGGAGTGAGAGAGAGGGAGAGAGGGAGGGAGGGAGAGAGAGAGAGCCGCGGTGTAGAGAGAAGGTACCGAAGCCTGAAAATCAATTACCAATCACGCCTTTCCGGTAAAGCCTCCCCACTGCAAGCGCAGCCGCGCGTGTTCGCCCAACGGAATATAATGGAAAGTCCGGCCCCCGCTGCTCCAACCCACCCGCGATCCCTCGACGCCCGCGGTATATCGAGTTTCCGGAAACCGATGCTCGCGAGAGAAAGAGACAGAAAGTATGTGCTCCTTCTCTCTTTCACTGCCCAGAGGTAATATCGAGGTGGAAACTTTATATATTCTCGATATACATATAATTTACGGTGTTGTATTCCATTTCCAGAAACATAAAGGTTTTTGCCAAATGAAGTTCGTTTGATATTCACGAATATCGTTCGACGAAGAAATTTTTTCGCTAAAATGTGCAGCTCGAACATATTTGTGCTAGAAGCGTTTTGCTTCTGCCGTTCCAAGAATAATAACAACAAAAATAACGGAGACCGATCAGTTACGTTAAAACATTCCTGTCGAAATGAAGTTTAATAATACCGAGCTAAATAATTGTATACGATCAAACTTAATGATTTTTGAAAAAATAAAATACACTTTAACTAAATGAATATTTTGTAAACGTCGAATAATTCACAGAAATGTGAAGGATTACTCATTGTCGACGTACCTATGATATAAATATCAATTTTTCCCGGAATGAGTGATACGTACTTTTATTTTTAAAACAAAACCATTCTACATTATTCTCAAATTAATAAAAAAAATTTTAGGTTGCGTTTGCTTTCCAATCTAAATTACAAGTTAAGCAGTTATCAATTTTTAAAAAAGGCAATTCACTAAAGTGGGGCTAGTTAGTGTTAAACTGTCCATTCAGTTTTAACCATATTTTTTTCCTCGCCCCTCAATATTCTCGTCATTTTTTCTCTCTGCGTTATAGGTTGAAACAACACTAAAGCATCGCGTAATTAATGAAATTTCGCTTGATTATATTACGCCGGGAATCGGATTTACCGGAAATTTACTTAAAACTCTTGGCAAACCGTTACGGTGGGCCGGCAGAAAGCGCTCTAGTTCGGGCAATTGCATACGGGGAAGACCGGAAAAAGATGGCGGATGTTGAACTTCCTGCTGAAACGTTGTTTACTGTATAACGATTGTTCGCTGTACTATGTTATAAGTGAGGACAGAGAAGAAAGCTCACGCATGTAATGTAATGTGACTGTCAGAGAGAGAGAAAGAGAGACAAGCATCAGGAGATAGTCACGAGAGCGTGGTGGATGTTGAAACTCGGTATCAATATTTGGTTGTAGTTTTTTAATGGTAACCGGGCGACGGGACAGAGTTTAAATCCTGTGTATGCCCGTTCCGCGTAATTGGATTTCTGCCTCCGTGAATACATCGGACCAACACCACCCCCCGTGGCAACAGACCACCCCACTCCTCACCTCCTCTCTCCCCCGACCCCATTTCCTGTCGCCACTCGGAAAACGAGCTATACCCGATTTACGTGGTATCATCCCCCCGGCCCAGCCCCTACGGAAGATCCGATTCGAAATCTTCCGCTTGTCCGATCGTGATGCCAATTTACTGATCTTCGTCACACCCTCAATGGCGCATGGATGATCGAGGCTCGTAGAAGGATTTGAGAAATTCTTCTTTGGGCGATCGTTCGTACTCGCTGTTATTGATATTTATACAGAACGTGACGTAAGAATTGGTATATTAAAAAATCGTAATCCGGTGAGAGTTTCATAATTTTATGAGGAAAAACATTCATATCGATGAGTTGTCGTTGATGCGAATTAATTTAATTATTGGAATTATCGAGCATATTTTATGCATGGTTAATTGTCAATTTAGAGTAGAGAATTAGTTTAAATCAAATACGTTGATTTATTTTTTTTGTATTTCGAGTGAAATTAAGAAAATTAAATTCCATCGAGCTTTCGACAAGCCGAATATTTTATAAAACGAGATATGACTCGTAGCGAATTGCACCTGTACTTGTATATGGGCGAACGAGAGTCACCTAGGCGGATCGAGAAATTGATGCAGGTGACCCACTTTCTTTCTTGCGACGAATTTAATTTGCCGCGCGAGGGTGTAACACGTGTGCGACTAGCGCGAGCGCCATCAGTGCTGTTGATGAAGGTCTATTCAGACCTCTGTTTTCACGGACGGGTTTCGACAACGCAACCTCGGCGCTCGTTTTTATGGACAATGCTTTTCATCCCCTAGCTTTTTTTCTCAGATTTTTTCTTTGTATATTTAGACACAAGTGCGTATTATTAAAATTAAATTTGAATAGACGCATATTCAAAACAATATTCAAATTTCTGCCTTCATCAATTCCCTATTAATTTTTGTAACAATTCGTTTTACCATTTGTTAATAAAAAAAAATGTGAAATTGCTTTCTGTATATTCAAATCAGTAAATATTTTTATATAAAAAATCGTGTTTCTTGTAATTATTTAGCTGTGTGCACGCTATCGCGCCTCGATATTATGTAAACAATGCCAATAGCAATTTATATACGTAATAGAACACGAAACGTACGAACCCATAAAGTAGATCAGCAATGAAAAACTTACCTGAAACAAAAGAAAATGCCAAATGAACCACATTATCGAATTAATTGGTAATACATTTCTATCGTATACCCGAGACTTATCTCATACATAGACGTACGGTAATAGCATCACCGACTGTACGGTATTTGTATTCTCACAATCGCTTAATTGCTTTCGTGCGAGATATAGTGGCGCTCGTCGATATATGTATATACCTCGCCCGTATGCTCACGAAACGATCCAACGCTTCGGGGACCCATAGCACCCCACCTCGCAGTTTGCACAGCATTTCCTCGATAATTCATAGATTCTCATTAAACGCTACAATAGCACGCAATTAATGATAAACGAGGCGGAATTCAAGGGATGAAATGCACGGGGTGAATTTTGTCACTGCGGTGACAATTAATGCAAATCGTGTCAGCGGTCATAACGGATCGCACTTGAAGAATAATTTTTTCGAAGATTAGGTAACGAAAATGCTAATGCACATTCGATACGACTGTACATTTTCAAGAAAAAATCATTTTAATAGATAAATTATTTTAATTAATTAATTCAAGGTGTATCTTGAGCCATTTAAATAAGAAAGATCGACTAGAATCGTGTATAACATGCATATATATAAAATAAAATATAAATATCTATGTATAAACGAATATTATTGAGCGCTCGAAAATTGTATTTGGAAGTATGTACATATATATACTTAGAAATATAATTTTCGAGCGTTCAATAATATTCGTTGTTTCTCAAAACTTTCGGAGCGTCCCGATTTTGTTCAAGCAAGATGGCAAAACGCGTCGATAACTTTCTGGCCGGAAGCGCTTCGCTCCCCATCGTGACCCTCGCAGTGGCTAGCCCTCGTTTCTTCGCAACTGAAAATTGCTCTCGCGGAGTCTAGCGACGTATATTTTTCTCGTTCGCGAGAGAAAACCGGAAGATAGAGTTCCGGACAATGATTATAAATGAAGCCATCCCGTGGACTCCGGCACCGGTGTGTCTCGCGGCAACGGCGCGTCGAGAAAACCGTGAAAGAGTGTCTGGAAGAAGCTTGGATCCACGAAAGAGGAAGAAGACTCTATGGTCGGCTCTACGCAGAGGGAGATTCTTGCTCGCTCGCCTCGACAAAGTAAGAAGAATTGAAGACAATGTCAAAAATAAGAGAACCGTATTTACAACGGTGTGAAATTGGACTTGGCTATCTCGTGGGAGAAAAATGAAAGTCCCCGCTATTCTCTTATCTATAGTTATATATCTATACAGACACACACGCACACATGCACACGCACATACACACACACACACACACACACACACACACGCGCACACGCACCCACATATATATACGTATATAATATAATACAGACGTTACGCGCCGGAGAAAATGATATTGTTTTGGGTGCATCCGGTTATATGATATCAACGTGCACCGGTATTATTCACGAGTGGCGCGACCCATTTTTTATACGAAATTACCCGTTCGTACATTGCTTACACGTGTATCTGTTCCAAACACGTTTCGCGGTTATACCGTACGATTCTTTCACCGTTATTCATATTACCTGTGTGCCATACGAAATAATAATATACGGTAGGTACGAAAAATATCAGTCACTCGAGATAATTTTTTATGACGGTACCACTAATAATTATTCTACGGTAACTTCACAATAAACGTGACGTTGCAATTTTTTAAATCTCGACAATCTCCCATTTCGAGTGAATAAATTTATTAATATAAGCGAATAAATGAACGACGAGGTATATTTTTTTATAGTTACTCGGATAGATTCGCGCTGAATGCCTCTCAAAAATGATTTGCATCTCATGCAATTAATTTCCGTAATTTTGAAATTGCACCGCCGTGCGAGAATTATTATTATTATTTGTATATATATATATATATATATATATATATACAAATGATAATAATAATTCTATATATATATATACACATATATATAGAATTGTCAGTTTCAAAACTGCGAAATCCCTCCGAGGCGTGGAGGCATCACACTTTCGATCTTCGGTTGTATTTCAACGCTGAAATGCCATGACACTCGGGAACAAAACATACGGTAAGGGAGCGAAAGGAGGAGGTTTGAATTTCGGAGCTTGTTTCGCAGAGAGTTATCGACAGATCTCATGCAATACCTTGGCAACAATGTCATATACAACCGGCATTTAATACGGAAAATTGTGGGAGGAAATCAGTTTGCGTTGTGATTATGAAATGATGTGCCTGCGGGGGCCAATCCAGAGATCCTGCACGCGATATATACATATTACTCATTTAAGCTTCGCCTCTCTTCCTCTCTCACTCTCTCTCTTTCTCTTTCTCACTCTCTCCCTTTCTCTCTCCCGGTATATGCACGTTGTGGCTTTCAACGCCCAGCCGCAACAACACAAATGCAAATTTATTGTCATTCAATTACTCAATTTCGTATACCCGCGGAAGTCCGCTCTCTCTCTCTCTCTCTCTCTCTCTCTCTTGGCTCTCCGAGTCGTCCTCCACCTTCCCGCCCCTCGTGAGTCCACCTTCCTATGGGCAGGCGGTTTATTCGCAAGCGGACGTTAATACCGCGGCGTAATGTCCATGACCGCGGTTTCCGTCGTCCGCAAGCTCTCGCTCTCCAATCCCCCATCACGCGAGCATTTCCTCCATTCTCCATCGCCTCCCCCACCTCCCTCTTTCTCTCTCTCTCTCACCCTCACTCTCGTCCTACCCGTTGCTGTCGTTCTTCCCTTAACTCAATATCGAACTCGTAACTCTACAAATTTACCGACTGATGTGCCGTATACACGTATATAGGCATTATATATTGAATCGATTTCAATCCAATCGCGCAATAAACCTCTTCCACCCCCGTGCGACCTCCCGCACCCCGCCTCTCTCCTCTTCACCGATCTCGTCTCTTCCTCGATTATCACGAATGTCATCAGCGCGCGGATCAACGCAGATTTGTCGACGGGATCGACCTCGTTCGCAATTAATTTTCATTACTCAATTGATCCCGTGTGAGTTACACGTGGATCTGGAAAAGGTTCTGGTGGACAACGTAACAAACGTGTATCGTGATCGCTATTTTTATAGAAGGGGAGGGGGGGGGGGGCGGTGATAGCGGGACAAGTGAAAAACGATTAATTGGAAGAAATTACACGGTGCATTCGAAACAACGCCGATGGCGAACTAATGTTAAATTTTGCCGATGCGTATAATTTCATTGACGACAAGCTGCGCCGACCCTTGCCTATTCGGCAGATACAATACTGAAATTCTATCCCTCGGTTGCCGAATATGTCCATTTTGCAACGCGAATTTGAACCTGAATCGCGAGAGAGGTCGGTGATTCGTCATATATTTCGCGCATAGTTAGAGGGTTAGTGAACACTCTCTCGTACAACCCCTCCCCCTGATGGAACCTCTCGCTTCACTAGGGGTATGCATAATATTTGCAGAGAGCAGCGAGAAAATTAGAAATATGGTAAGCCGATTTTCTTATCGTCATCTACCGCGCCTGGGTGCTTGTGCTCGTGGTTAGAGAACTTTCGTGTCTTGGTCGGCTGTGCGGGAAGAATATTTCGTGCAACGTCCCAGTATCAACAGCCAGAGGAAGGAGGGGAAGGGGGGGGGGGTCGAGAGAGACAGAGAGAGAGAGAGAGAGAGAGTGATTCACAGACTGAGAAAGAAAGAGAGAGAGAGAGAGAGAGGAAGACGTAGAAGAAGGGGGAGACTATATGCAAGGCAGCAAATTAAGGACCGCCATTCGCGATAAATAATGAGATGAACTTTTATATCTCCCTTCGGTCGCTGTTTTTTGTGTCGTATTTTGCTTTCTTTCCAATATTTGTAGTACGAGAGGAAACATCCGCGTGACCGGGGTAAGAAAAGCAAATGCGTCCAAAAAAAAACGAAGAAAAAAAGAACGACGGGGCGGAGGACTTTTGGCAATTTCGGTGAAGTTTTCGAGCGACACACCAGGCCAAAGACGACAAGGTGAGCCCGTATAGTAGCCGGAGTTATGAAGTGCGGGGCAGCCGGGATTGCGCGAGCGCGAGACCCCGGTGTGCCGCGTTGCGCCGTATATAGCGCTTTATAAACGACTTTTCCAGGGAAGTTTGTCGGCATTCATCACGGAGGACACGACCCTCTGACCCTTCTGCTACGCCAGTGCCCATGTAGCGTGTGTACCTCAGACGACGCCGAAACAGACAGCGAGAGGGAGGATGAGAGAGAGAGAGAGAGAGAGAGAGAGGGAGAGAGAGAGAGAGTGGCGGAGAAAAGGAGGGTGGGCACACAGGGGGATGAAAAAGGAGACGGGAATGGCGGCAAGCGAGCGGGAGAAAAAGGAAGGATGGAGGTGTCTTGGGGTTGGTTTTCGCTTCGGATTGCGCCGTGTCTGAGGAACGAGGAAAAGTAGAAGGAGCAGGGCGAGGAGGAGGAGTGGGTAAGGGTGAAACGAACTCTCCGAGCCTGCGCGCACCCCAGCAGTCACTAAATAAGAATAAGTTGCTTGCGGTATATATAACTGAGCGGAACACGTCTCGAAGGGCGCCAAAGTATAGCCATGGATAACAACAAAAATTGGGACGGAGGAGGGGAGGGGGGAGGGGGAGACGAAAATACACCGTATAAAGAGAAAGTAAAGGACTTCATTCTGCAGGATTAATGGCAAATGATACATATATATATAAAGAACCGTTGGGCGTGAATTACTACGTGATCTTCCGCAAACGACAACAAAAAAATAAACGTATCAACGAAACGGACCGAAGAATGTTGGTGGGGGGAGGTATAAAAAACTAAAAATCTAACATTTACCGTCCCCGTCGGGACGTTTTAGTGTTCAAAAAATGGTCGAGTACCATGATAGCGTTATTGCGAAGTAACGTCTAGATAATTTGCAAAGGTACAAGAGGATACATATGCGCTGATACGGGAAGGTTGGGAGGGGTAGAGAGGGCAAGAAGGCTCGTATTTGCGCCGGAAATAAAAGAGAAACACCGAGGATGAGCGAAGTAAAGAGAAGCGAGGTCTGGCTCGAAATTGTCCGCCACCGTAGCCAATAATGAAATCAGAAGCACCGCGGTCGTCGCGGTCGGAAATAATTTGCCGGGGATATAGCTTTCTGGCTATTGGTATATTGTTTCATACGGAAGTCGGTATTACTATATATCTATATATAGATCATATATAGAAACGAGGCATGGACGAGAATACAGCGGTTTGTATATTAACATTGGTGCGATCCCGCCGTTCTAGCCAACAGATGGAGACTTGACCGCGCGATTCATCCTCTCTCGACCCCCAGCCCTTCCACCTTTGAAGGGAGGTGCGTCCCGCACTTTCGTCCGCATGCTTCATCCTCGCCTCGTCCGATATACTCGCTTAACTATTGTACAGAATACACGTATAATAATACGGTTAATTTCGAATCAAGTTTGGCCGAATGTCCAGAGAACGTTCGTTCGTCTCTCCCTTCTCTCGAATGAATTCACAACCCTCCAACCCCTTTACGGTCCTCTGCGACCGGTCGCGATGGGATCAAATTTAGAGAGAGCTGGCTCTTTCTCTATCTCTCATCCTCTCTTTCTATGTTAATGGAAGAAGAGAGCGAGAGGAAGAGAGAGAGAGAGAGCGAGCGAGGGAGAGGGAGACTCCGCGAAACCGCCAACTATTTGAGCTTCTGAATAATTCCGGGCGTTCCAATCTAACTGCTAACAAATTAGACCGAATTAACCGAAGCTTACTAGGTACGCTGAGTGTGTATTCGCCCACCATCACTGCTATAACACATTCGTACCGCTATAACCGATATAACAGACTATGCGAACAAGCTGTTTCGTATACGCGTATAACTGACACAAGCCGCACAAGTGTATGCGAGTAGTGAAACCCTCGCAAATTTTGAATCCACATCTCGCCCATACCCACCAACCTCACTCATTTTCCGTAACAGACGTTCTCGCCAGAAACACAGCGCACACCGTGCCGAATCGTATAAAGCGTGGCTTGATTTGTATACGCATCGTCATAGCGAGATCCGGAAATCATCCCGGAGTCAGAGAGGAGAGAAACAAGAGTTGTCCGTGCGGTCCCGCGGTATTGGTCAAAGTATGCACGCTATTTCAGCAAGATTTATTGAGAGCTAACTCATTTCTGTGTGGTATACGCGGGTTTATTGCGGAACGGAATTTCTAAAGGTTGGTATGACCCTTTTCCAAATGCTTTTCATCCCTATAACTCGTATACGATGCCAATGCTAATAATTTATCATGTTACTCTAAAATCAAGCATATAACATGAAAAATTGATTTTAATTAAGCGGGGTCTCGGACCAAAATATATTAGTTTAAGCAAAGAAATTTTTATTGATTAGGTGGCAATCGTATGTCGAGTGGAGTTAATGGGCTTACAACTATCTTAGTTAATATTGAATATTAACGGAAATAATAAAAGTTGGGTGAAAGGATTTGTTTCTTCGATGATTTTATGGTCAGATGGATTTTTGTTTTCTTTTTTGTTGTTCAAAGGGTGCGTCTCCTTCGAGGTTTTGTCAAAAAGTTTTTAAGATTCTGGGCTGGCGTTCGTGGTACACTGAACAACGCATCAAGTCCGCGAGATGGTTGAATCGCACGAGGGGAATGGTCGAGGTAAAATCTGACAAAAAAGAAAACCGAGCATGGACGAAGGAGAGAACTTTGAATATAAACCCAGAAGCGGTGGCTTACGCCGCTGTGTCTTTCCTATCTATTTATCTCTCTCTCTCTGTCTCTCTCTGTCTCTCTCTGTCTCTCTCTCTCTCTGTCTCTCTTTCTCACTCACTCTTTCTTCCTTTCTCTCTCTGTCTCTCTTTTGCCGCGGGTATCCGTACCCCCGTAACCATCGATTTATTTTCGTGTTTGTTCGCGGTGGGAAAAGTTTTGCGGTTTGTCAGCACTTTTAGATTAAGGGGGCCATTGAAATCTCATAAAGTCCCTACAAATACCTTCATTTGGCATGCCCGCACTCGTTTCTCTCTCTCTCTCTCTCTCTCTCTCTCTCTCTCTCTCTCTCTCTCTCTCTCTCTCTCTCTCTCTCTCTCTTCTTCCCAACCTCTCGGGCTCCGCGTCTTTCTGTTACTCTCGTTCGTTTTTCTATTTCTTCCTCGTCCGCTCTGGCTCGTCGTGGCATTGTGACTCGCACAGCAGTAAAAGCCGACCCGTACGAATTGCTCTGGACGTGACGAAGGAACACGGTCGAAGGCGGGTTCGACGGTGAAATCACTGCGAGGGGGCGAGTTGGCGAGAGAAAGCCGGGAGCGAGGAAGAAACACCGCTAAGAGAGAATGAGAAACAAATAAACTAAGGAAGAGAGAGGGTCGCGAAAGAGTTTCCGGTTATCGCAAGATTTACCCCCGCCATCCCTTACTCCAATCACTCGCCGTATTCTCCTATCTCAAACAAATATTTTGAAGATACCTCTCCCGAGATCAATGTGCTTTTTCCTCTTTCAATCGAGAAATAACTAATATTCCAGTGAAATAAACGGAATATATGAAAAATATAAATCCGACTTGTCTGAACAAATTTCATCAATATTGTGTAACAGCCCTTAAATAATTATTTCATTCACCGTCTCAATGAAACTGCGATATCAATGTGAGCCACCTTAGAGCGGTATGAGGGTTGATATGGATCGGTGGCCCTTCCTCGAGTTTCATTCCATCGAGTTTCTCGGTAAAGCTAAACAGTCTTCCCTTCGAGCTTCATTGGTAACACGATCGTTCCTAAGAAATGAAGTTTCTCAATAGAACTTCTCTCATGATGCTCTCGATCCTCGCATCATAAGAGGCTGTATAGTTTCGAGAACCTCTCGGTTCTCGTCTCATTTCTCTGGACACAGGCTGAAGTCCTTGAGAAATACGGGAGGTTCTGTCTTTGTGCAAGAACAGGAATTGATTCGAAGGAATGTATATATATATATATTGATATAGAACGAAGCGAACTAATAGAAGTGGATCAAACAACAGGAGAGGGCAAAGTCTGGACACGATAACAGATAACGTAATTGGTCTTGCTTCAATCATGGTTAAGTAATGTAACTTTTACTCGACGTCGTCCATTTCATGACGTTTGAGCAATCGAACAAAACTCTGATAATCAATTTAATCAAAATTGATAATAGTGAAATAAATTTTTCAATATTGGATAATAATTAACGAATCAATAATTACAATGATGAATTTACTAATCAGTAGATATTTTATAAATTGACCATCCAACTATCAATAACTAAGACTCGCACAGTTTACCGAAGGGTACCGAAGTGTTTACACCCGTTCCCCTGTCTTTTTTATGAATACCCTTTTCGATCGTTCGCAGATTTATTATTTTCGCGAATGGGAAACATACTCGCGGTTCTATCGGCAGTTCGAATTTATAGAGAGGAATAGATATAACGGCCATCGAATCAAAAACGACGCATGATCCAATAAACGTCAGATATAGTCAGCCACCGAGACTCTTGAGTTTTACCAATAGCTTCGAAGCGCGAAGCTTTCACCCCTCGCGTTACTTTTCCGCAGTGGCTGTATTTTTTAAACTTTTTATATGTCTTTCCATTCGCGGAAAGGCTGTTAAAGCACGCGAAACGAGGGATACATTCCCAGAGCGATATATATTCGATACTGCACTGACACTCGATCGAGAATGGGAGAAAGGGAGAGGCAAGAGTGCAGTTTTCGTTCTGGCAGAGAGTTGAAACGGTCAGTTACTAGTCAGTCGAAATTTATGGGAATTTCGAAGGCATCGGCGGAAACGATCGCTGCCCATCGACCTCTGTGGGTAGATACACGTGACTATTAAATCAGACTCATCGACTCGCTTTTTCTCCATCTCGCGCTCACTCTCTGTCTCTCTCTCTCTCTCTCTCTTCCTAACCCTCTTTCCATCTCGATCTCTCTGCTATACACTCACACGGACACGTCCGTACACACCGTTGTACTTCGTATAACGACCCAGTATAATTTTCGCACATACCTTGAAATGAGTATGCAACTACCATTCAATCTGCAACACTCATTTCTTCGTCGAACCATCGTTTCGCTCGCTTTCGAAACCGCGTACTTCGCCGCGATTCTTAATCTCGTTGAAAGGCAAAGCTGATACAATCTTTTATACGATACAACGATAACGTTCTCCCACTTGCTAATGTATCGGGGAAGCTTTTTTCTTTTTACAGTGGAGTAAGTTAATTAGGTACTTAGATTCATGGTTCTGATTAAAGAGAAATCGCATGAAAACTCATTGAGAAATTCTGTTAGTTAAACGATATTACAAAATGATCGAACGTGAATATTTTTCGGGAAGAATAAATATCGATGTAAATAATCACGTCATTCGCGAGAATTTTCAGGGTAATGTACGCCTTTTTGGTGGAAGAAGGAAAAGTCATGGAAATTTTAGGTTTTTGAACGGAAAAGGGAAGTTTGAAACTCTAGGGAGAGAGTAAGAGTTCCGCTAGAGGAGGACGTCACCGACCAACGCTGCAATTCAAATTTACCCACTTTAACGCTTTGTCTGCCCCGTACCTTGCACTGCTGGAGCAGATATTTAATCCAAATAGCGACTATTTGCTCAAGTAAGTACTTGCAATTCAAAAAATGTAGGATTGTTACTTTCCTTGTCGTTCTTCATAAAAAAAGATTCCCATTTATTTTGCTAATCCTCGCATTTTTTCAATAACTCGCTCTACTTTCTTTGACAACAGCGAAAACGCCTCATCCAGTCGATAATCGATCAGTATTTTTGTATCGAATGTCAAAATGTTGAAAGATGAATCTCAAATTTAGTCAAACACGCATAAGTAGAAATGCACTTTGCAACCTTTCTCGTTTCCTATTCTCTTCTTCTATGAAGTATTTCATACGATCGGTATCTCTCACTTCTCCACATTTGGTTTCTAACTTTTCTATCTAAATTGGTTAGCTTCAGCAGATGAGAGAGACAAAGATAGAGGGAGGAAGAGGCCGGGGGGGGGGGGGAGAACATCGACTAGAGCAACGGGACTTCCGGCAGAAACCACGCGGTGGTGGGAGGCGAAGTGAAAGGGGATGGGGGTAGTTGAATCCGGAGTCAGAGTCAGAGCCGGAGACAAAGCGAGGAGCAAGCATCCGGGGTAATCCCACCCGGAGAATGCGATGCAGCCTCTGGTCCCTTCCTGTCGCTCTCGTAGCTCGATTCCCCGGCTCATTCTCTCTCTCTCTCTCTCTCTCTCTCTCTCTCTCGCTCCATCGCTTGCAAAACACATCTCTATTGCTATAGTTATGTGAACTCTCGTTTTCTCTCTTTCTCTGGCTGCTCTGTTCATGTCGCTCGTTTCCCTTTCTATTGCTCAGCACAGGTAATTGAGATTTTCTGGCTAGTCGATGAGATAGGAAGAGCGGTGCATAGGGAGAGCAGCGCTACACGATGAGAGAGAGAGAGACAGACAGACAGACAGAGAGAGAGTGGGAAGGAAGGAGGCAGGAGACGCATAGTTCCCAATGGGGTGAGGGATAGGGGCTCGTGGATAATTTTCGCTCGACATAGCTGCGAAATGGTATATGACGGGGCCGGAAGTCGATTCGCGGGGATCAGCCTGATCGAAGGAGAGAGATAGCGAGAAGTTCGATCAAAGAAAGAGGCTTGTCAATGGTGTTGCTCATCTTGCCGGAGACGAAGCGTGGAATAAGCATCCGGGGATGTTCAATCACGTACTATCTACAGTTATATATATATATATATATATATATATATATATATATATATATGTACACATGCATGTACGTATGTCAGGTACGTAGGCAGTGTGATGAGATTCAATCCGTATTGATGGAGCGATGTCATGGCGCGTAAATTGAACTAAACCCAAAGCTCGGCTTATGCATAATCGATTACGAAATCTTAGTAAACGTCAAACGATCATGACGCTCATTACGAAAATTACTCGAGCCTTTCTTGGAACATCTAATCCTAACATCATCATATGGAATAAAGCGAGTTCATACAATTCACAAGTTTAATTTAAAAATTCTCGAATATCCATGCGACCCTCGTCACACATAGAACACCTAATTCTAACGTCATCATATGGAATAAAGCGAATTCTTATAATTCACAAGTTTATTTAAAAAAATCTTCAAATATTCATGCGACCCTCGTCACGAAACTGTCAATTTTTTAGACAACTTCTTCAAACGACTTCCAAATTCAGTTTGGCATTGACGCCGACCAATGGATTCCTCTAAGAGTCCGCTCATTCCTCTCGATACAAACGGACGACATTTTACATACGCTGCTGTTCCAACTGCCCCCCCCCCCCCCCCCTCGCACCCGTACCCCTAGACATATACGCATAGGGAGCAAAACGAAATCGTAATTAACCACAGTGAATAAGCTTCCGAATTTAATTAAGGATATTGAATGGAAGCCGGGTAATAACGGCGGTACGCGAGACTATATTGGCTGTGGTGTCAAAGCTAGACTAGGACCGAAGCGTATCGAGCTCAAAGCTCGTCCAACAGACGCTTTGATGTGGTCGCGGGCAGTGCGAAGCTCGTGAGACTCGAAGCTATACATAGACACACGTACACACTCACGTATACTCATATGTGTACACGTGCGCGTACTACAGGATGGATAGACCCGGTGAACGTTCACGTGCCGAGAGTCACCGTTTTCCTGCATTCTCTTCTCTTCGACATTACTTTCTCCATCTCTTCCTCTTCCTTTCTCACTCTCTCGCTCACTCTGTTCCTTCCTCTCTTTTTCTGTCTCATCAGTACAACCTCTTCGCGAACGAGGCTAGGACCAACGTCCAGTGTGTTGTACCGCGAACTTTTGGCAAACTTTCGGGCGACGAATCGGTACGTCATGCGCCCATGGACTCACCACGGGTCGAGGCACGCGGCAGCCTGTAGAAATGGATCCAGGCGAACTTCGTCAGGGAGGGAAAACCTCTCTCTGCTCACCACCTGCGTCCACCATTCTTGGGAAGACCCTTTCGCACACCCCGTCCTTCCCGAAGTATCCACTAACGCTTCGGACTTCGTGGGACAACCCCCGATTTTGGGGAAGTACGGAGAAGGGAGTCTTCTCGTCTCCTGGCGAGTCGGAAACTTGATGAAGACTTTCAGCTACGCCACGGCGGAGAATGGCAGTGTCCTTTAATTTGCGGTTTCATGTGACCTCGTATCATGAAAGCAGTTTCTCTCTCTCTCTCTCTCTCTCTCTCTCTCTCTCTCTCTCTCTCTCTTTCTCTTTGCCTCTTTCCCTCTAACCCTCCCATACTTCTACTCTCGCTCTCTTTTGTCTTCGTCTTTTAGTCCCTGGAGCGTTCACTCTCCAAGAAACTGACTTCTCGGCTATGTTGACCTCTTGAGATCGAGGTACCTCAAGAATGAAAACGAGAACGAGTGAGAGAGGAAGAGCAAGGGGGGAGGGTTAGAGGCGAGACGTTGAGGTTCAAGCACCGCGGTCAGTTGGAGGCAAATCCTTGCTAATTGAAATCACTCCAAGTTATAGATATTCTGCCTTCGCCCATGTACGAAATCTGGACTCGAGGGCTGTGAAGCGGTCAAAATTCAAGAACGAGTTATCCAAGTGTGAAAGTATACAGATGGCGCTGTATTCTCCTGATAATTAGATTTTCAACGTTACTCAAGAATTAGAAAATCGATAAACCGACGCGCTATTTGAACATCACATTCGACACTCGCACACTCACGAACGAGGCATACATCAATCTGATATCATAGTAATATTATTATTATTATTATCATTAAAATCAAATAAAAAAGAATACAATAAAATAAATATATATTAAAAACTGCAATATATAAATGTATGACTACGATGCCCCGCAGCCAATTTAACGCGGAGACAAACTAGTTCACCCTTTCGCCGCTCAGATGTCGCAGAATCAACTCTCGAGGTGTCAACTTTTGTCAAGTGTTTCTAATGCTGATCTCCTCCCTAATCTCTGCTATTTAAATCGCATTACCGCTTAGCATCGTTGACTTTTTCCTTTTTTCGATAAATAAACAAATAAATAAATATGTAGATAAATAAATATATATTTATCGAACAAAGGAAAAAATCAACGATGCTAAGCAGTAATACGATTCAAATGTACCAGACTCGACTCTCCACTCTGTGTCTGACCGCTCTACGCCCGTCTATACTCTTATATCGTTTCACTCTTTGCCGGTAGTGTCATGGTTGAATTCTGGGAAATACCGCATTTATCATATCATGTAGTTCGTAATACCTCTCCAAGCGTATTACGTGTACGCGATCCCTTTCTCTTCCGAGCCATTGTATATTATCGTACGTCGTACGTCATTATAATATTTCAATAGAATAATCCCCCATTGTTGGTGCCCTCCCGGATTTCGACGATGTTCCTATGGCTTTGTTATTTTTGTATACTCGATACCACGAAATTTTCGATATATCGATCTCGGACTCCCTTTCGTATCGAAGGTACTCGACGTCCCCCGATCGACCATTGCGCGTTTCAATCCGAGTTGTATTTTTTTTGTTTGCTTAAACAGTAACGAATTGCTCCGTGTCCGACGATGAATGAAGTTCGGTGTCTCAGTTTATACATTTTTTATTTGGAAAATCAGTGTTTCATCCCCTCGATGAGACTCGGCCTGTGAAAAAGTATTTCGATCGATTCGTCGATATCGGAAAAAAATGTGAAAAAAACAAGGGACGAAATGAAGAGGAGAGAGAGAGAGAGAGAGAGAGAGAGAGAGAGGGAGGAAGAGAGTGAGAGTGAGAGATGTTTCCTCCGGTTCGAAAGAGGCGACAGATTTTGCTTTTCCCTCCATAGACGGATGAGAACAATTTCCGGGCAAAGCGGATTCATCAATGCTTGAGGGCTGGATTTAAGATTCCCCGTGCGCAACGCCATCGTCGTCGAAGCGGCAGTGGCGATAGGAAGTATACGTAGAAGGAGTAGAAGGATGAGAAGTCCGCTGCCTTGAGAGTCAAGGAAGGGTTGGGTACAGACCGGCTGCATCTCTCGGCAATCCTGTCGAGGCTGTCTCCAGTAGCTGCAGACTGATGCCGTTCCATCGTAAGGAGTATAAATGGCATGTATAAAATTCCCTCCCTCTCTCTCCCTCTTACACACACACACACACACACCCACGGATACACACACATACACTTCCTTACGTTCATTTACTCGCTGTCTCTCTCTTTTCGGTGCCAATAATTCACTGCCCACGCCACTCCATCCATCGTCTGTGAACTTCCCTGAAAAGAAAGGAAACGGGCCGCGGAACTGAAAATTAATTTATTGGAATCGTAATGGAAAATGCTCTGACTCTATGTAAGAACGGCGATGAAAAATAGAAGAGAAATCTCTCTCTCTCTCTCGCTCTCTCTCTCTCTCTCTCTCTCTCTCTCTCTCTCTCTCATTCGTTTCTTTTCCATCGTGGCGAATGATTCAGATGGCGGGCAAAAGCTTCTGGAGCGAGGTCTCTCACAAAAATGTATTTCCGTTCGTTCCCCGTCGTCTTTACCAAGAGGCACAAACTATTGCGAAATCAATAGTTCATGTAGGCTAAGTGTATTTCCTTCGTTTCTACGCTTCGCATCCACGCGAGCGATAAGCGAATTACGGCTGATATAAAATTGAAGAAACAAAAAGAAAATGTCACGGTCGATCAACGGATTGAAGGGAAATTAACGTTTTTCACGGTAGTTTTTCAAGGACGACTATGGAATGACCTATCTTTGTCCCTATGTCTCTTGCTCGTGAAAAGATTCTTCGTGGAGGGAAACGCGAGACAGGTACGGATAGTTGAGCTAAGGGAAAAACACGAAACGAGGGAGACTGAAAGAGAGGGATACCGGAGCGTTATGTAAAAGGAAAGATGGGAAAGGACCGGCGTGGCAGAGTTGGGGAGTTGAAAGCCGGTAAGAGAAGGGAACGAACTGCCGTAGTCGATACAATACCTCGGGCGCTCTTTCGCCAAAGGGTGCGAGACAACGAGCGACTTTGAGGAAGAATGTGATTCCAAAAGGCCACCCCTTCCTCACTGCCCCCCGCTACGTTTTTCCTTCAAGAAAGCTCCCAACATCCCTTCTCTCTCATTTTCTTATGTATATATATATATATGTGTTCTATACTCAGCGACAGAAAGCTTCTTCCTTTCTCTCTCACTCGCACTCTCAGTTCCTAAAGTAATAAAGTAATACAAGAGCGAGGAATTCGTTTCACCGACTAGCCTGCACTAACGAATCCGGCGAAGCGCACACTGTTCTCAAGATTCTTTCCGTCTATCTCTCTTTCTCTCTACCCCCCTCTCTCACCCTTCGTCAACTACATTCTATATACATAGATATACTTTTCCTCATCTACGGCCTTTTCACCGAGTGCTCTCTCATGCACTCCGGTAGAGCTCTCAGAGAACATTTTCAACGATTAATCGTCACTGGAAGGTTGATAAATTTTCGAGCTAAAAGGGTTAAGATAATGGCTAAAAGATAGCGCTGGCTTGCTCCGCTCTCGGTGAAGCATCTGCTAATTTTTACGTCCTTTTCTTGTGTATATACATATATGTGCGGGTTCTTGAATTCTCTCTCTCTCTCACACACACTCTCTCTCTCTTTTATCCGCGGCTCGCGGAGTGTTTTCGTTGAAACGCGTGGAATTTGCTGATTAAAAGGTTATTTATTGCGGCGAATTCTTCATTTTCGCGGCTCGGTCGAGTAATTAAAGCCTCGGAGAAGGGTGGGGCGGATTTCTTACCCTACCGGCTGATGAGCAGACGGGGTGAGTTCACGGGCAACGAGAATTTTGGGCCAAGACGAGCCTCTACGGGCATCTCGCGCTATCTCTTATTGCCTTATGCGCGAAACGTGCTCGCCAAGCCACTATATTCTGATTCTACGCGATCTTTCTTTCTTTTCCCACGATTAATCATCTCAAATTTTTCATTCGTAGTTCCTTTCTGCTACCAAATCGAGAAACGCGGTATTGATTGTCTCTTGGACGCAGAGATAGAGAGAACTCGCTCGTGTCCGTCCGAACGAAATGAAAGCATCGAGAATGCGAGCTCACTAAAAAGAGGACAGTATTTCGGTTTAATTGTAATTAACTGATACTTCATTATTTGGCAATATCGAAATGAAACGTTGAGAGCGGGAAGAGAGCGGGGCTTGGGAGGAATGAAGGGGGATAGACTCGCGATATTAAACAAAGAGAACGTTGGAAAAGGGCGCGGAGAGGTCTCGTGGTTCGCTTGTTTCCAGCGTATTTATTCATTTGTGTCGTGCTGTTTTCGATCGCGGTGTTAATTCAATAGGGCCCTCGTAAATAATATAACCTCTATCTCGAATTGTACGGTGAGCATGCCACGAGGTTCATATACAAACGAGTATACACTTATTTTCATGCTCAACGAGACGTGAATTTGCTAATGCAACGATGAAAGCACCGATGATGAAAAATAAAAAGGAGCGAAATAAAAAAAAACAATAATGGCGGAATTTGTTCCAATATCATTAGCGCTAATCCGACTCATACTCGATTCATTCGATTCGTCGGTCCGTGAATAATCTTTGTCTCGTTTATTTCGACCGATTAATTGGCGAAAATAAGTGGTACGCGAGAACAAGAGGGGCATGTGGGGTCAGCGTCGTTGGAAGGATTCGATTGATATGGTCTGGCTTAAGGATGATGACGCGAAATAGGGATCGTAGATATTTAGCTACTTCGTTGAATATTCGCTTTAATACGAATAAATACTGCCAGAGCTACACGAATAATCACCCGTGGACTAGTAGGACATCGGTGGTTCGAAAATAAACGAAATTCAACAGACAAGGTCATAGGCAAATCATCGCATTTGCACTGCTATTTTGACTATTGGAATCCATTGGACCAATATCCTTTTAACAAAACAATTTTTGTAAGCTGATTAGAAAAGCTAGTAAAGAGAATTGGATTCTTTCGAATACGACAGTGTATGTGGCGGTGGCAGCGTTTTGGACAGGTGCATGATTCAAATAATGTACATACTAACGTGAGTGCATTGATAACTGTATGTACCATTCTACGAGTTTTAAACGTTTATATATTGTCGTATTTGAAATCGCCCAGTCGAATATTTTTGTGTAACGGCATTTTGAAAAAAATGTTACGCATAAAAGTCTTAAGGCTCAAGGACGATGCAAAATAGAGTTAGGTACTTGTTTGATTTTAGGTAGAGAGCTGCAAGGTCGTTTCACGGTCAACTTATTTAAAAAATGGGAAGCAAGTATATATATTTTTTCTACGGGTTCGTAATTTGTAGATTCGTAATCTATATACAAAAATAAGAAACTTTTATATGAAATTTGATGTCTTTTCAAAACATTTCAATTTTTTTTAATAATTAGCGAAATTCGCAGTACTTCTGAAAGTTTGTAAATTTTGTTCTCGCAAACTGAAGCTTTTTAATTGAAATCCCGAGCGTCAGAAAATGCTTCAAATCAGTATATGTTCAAATCCCTTCAAAAGCTTTGAAGCTTTTACACGAAATATTTTTTTTAAATGTTATTGTTTAAAACTTTTCACCTAGCTAGTTTAAAATGGTACGCCCTGTATATATATATATATGTGTTAGTGTGTCCCGTATATATATACACATATGTTGGAAAGTAGGATGGAGGGCGTTGAAATGCGATGTTTGTGCAATTTTCGGGCGAGCCCTATTGGAAAACAGTGGACATTTATCGAATTAAGGTGTTATTATGATAATCACATTTTGATACCGTCGATCAGGGTAGACATGCACGAATTTGCCATTAATTATCAGTAGCCCGGTTTTCAAGCAGGCCGCATAGTCAATGGTCCTCGCACGGATCGCCATTAATATGACGCACACTGCGGGAGGGTGATAGTCGCATAATATTTGCAGTTTCATCCACGTTGATGAACATAGTTTTTTTTTTATTAATCAGTATGCATTTTTTGCCATTAGCCCTTCCCGAAACCAACGATTGTGACGCTCGCATACGATGTCCCGTTGAAAACTCTGCTTCTTATGGCTCGGCGCACATCATGGATTTCAATAGCCTGTACGTCGTGCTTTAATTCTTATGGTAACATTTAACTCGGGATTTGAAGGAGGAGGAGGGAAAGAGGGGCATGGATGAATTTCCATTCGTGACATGTGTTCTGATATCGCTTTATGCATATTTGAGGCTGATGACTCGGTAAAACTATAGGTTGAGGTCCACGTTAGCTACATGACATCATGCGTGCTGGAGAATAAAACGCCTTGACATCAGTCCTTTTTGCAAGATTTTATCCGCAGGTTTGCCTCGTCCCTTCGCGGTATTCTTTCTCATTCATCCTACAGTTCGCGTTTCCGATAGAAATTAAGCACTGGGCACGCGGTGGTATCGACTAAAGCAACGTCGTTACGGAAACATGAAAGATTCTTGGTGTGCGATACTTCGGGATCGCGTGGTAAAACTTCGACCTATCGAGGTTGTAAGGACTGATGTACACGCTGGCAGTGACGCAGTCTCTAGGTATCGTCGTCAGGGAACTTAATCACCAACGACTTAATTAGTTTGTTTTAACAGAAAAATGTAATTTATTGAAATGTATGGGTTGCGGGAAACTGAATGTTAGAATTATTGAAGTGAGTCAAAGTGATTTCGCTGGAGAGTCGTCTCCAGGTACAATGTGAAATCTTAACTAAGATATACGCGAGACGATCTCAACTGTTGTCCAGTGGTTATCGATGCGTCTCGATCGAGTTAAAAATTTAGACTGCCGCTTCTGAGTTGGAGATGAGAAGTCCTCAAAAAAGGAAGGGTGCGAAACTTAATTTTTTAGGAACACCATTGGTGCAGAATTAAGAGGAGGAGGATTGTTCTTCTCATCACCAATCAGGAAAAGGAAAGTAGCTGGGCGGGAAGGGTGCAACGCGGACATCGCTGTAGGACCGAAAATCAGCCGCCGGGAAAGTCCCGTGACGCGTCAATCGCTACAATAAAGATATCCGCGCTTCGCTCGAGTGCCGAATGGGCAGAAGTTAATCCCTTTTATTAGGGTGCACAATAGTCCTCGAGGGTAGTCCGCGCTGCTCTGATATACATTTTATTTTATTTTTTTTTCCCATATCTGAAATTCTTTACCGGAATAAAGACCGGCAATAAAGGCTTAAAATGTTAAATGAGATAAAATTCGTCGCATCTGGTCGCCAAATGCAGTTATTGTTTGCATCGAGCGAAGTGGTCCGTGCGACGTGGCACGTCACTTATAATTCGGGAATTTACCTTCTTTATTGATTTTTTGGGTAGAGGAATCTTCGTACCCGAACGAATAATATTATTCATCTATGAATATTGTTGACTAAATTATCGTCTACTAATTTAAACTACAACTATATCCCATACGACGAAACACATGGATTATTGTTACAATTGTCAAGACCGAGAGTTGAAAAGGGGGCTGATCATACATTTTAACACGAAATGATATCAGGTCTTACTTAAAAACCGTGATTTTGTTAGGGAAGTCTTCCGTATCATTCGGCCCTTATCTGAAGACGTTCTCAAAATATGACAAAAAAACATCTTTCTGCACCCTACTCGATGAATTCTGTGAGAAGGAAACACGCCCGAACTGGTACTGTCCTAAAGAAAGAGACGAAGAGGGTGGAAAAAAACGTTAACGCAACGACATGGAGACGGGCTTGGAACATCAAACGTATATCCTCTGCCGTCACACAATGATTGTCACTTTATTGCATCCGTGGAACTTCATATCTCTCGAGGAGAAAAGGTGGGAGGAAGTGGAAAAGAGAGAACGGTGAGAGCGAGGGAATCCAGTCGTCCTAGCACATCTCTCCTCGATCCCTATATAGTCGTTCCTCAACGGGGGCGATGTTCCGCGTTCATGCAAGCTTCGTGTACCACCCGTATCTCCTTACTCACGTCGCTTCCCCCCACCTCCACCCCTACGCTTTCCTCTATCTCGCCGGCAACTTTGCTTTGCCTCTCTCCGCTCTCTTACTCTCTTCCACTTTCACCCCTCTGCTATCCACGTGCTATTTCCTCTTTTGACCCCCTCGCCCCTGTCTCTGCCGCTCTATTCCTCTCGCTCTATCTCTCTCGCTCTCTTTCTCTTCTCACCCTCGCGCGCCCCTCCCCGCATTCGATACATCGGCGTATCGATATTACACAACGTCCATTCTTGAACAACCCTCATCCCTCCGACACCGATACCTCGTTCACTTCGGACACATACATACACACACCCACACAAACACACACCCATACACCCATGAACTTTACGTCTATCCTCTGCTTGCAACATCACCACCGCACGACATCGATACAAACTCGCCTCGTAGTATCGTACGACGAGGCAAGATGTGTTCCAAGGAGCGAAGAGGAGGTGGGGGACGTATCGAGATACGACCCGGGAAATCGTCTCGATATGGATATCGATATCTCTCGCCTGCCGCGTCCGTGCGAAACTGTTTACACTGTATCGCACATCGCTTTTCCGGTCTCACACTTGGCGCGAGAATGGAGTGGGTTAACTCCGCCGCGAAGACGTGAACAACTGGCGAGGAGATAGAGGTGGGTTGCTCGGGGGAGGCTGACAAAGGGTAGTCGGGGGTTGTAAAGAAAAAAAAGAAACGCCGAGACGCAAACAACGGAGTCTCTCGTATCATAACCGTTCGGTGCTGGTTGCGTCTTGATGTTATTAGTTTGTGCCTCGAACTCACTTCTCCGAAGCTTTCACGGACTTTATGAAAAGATTTTGTGACTTTTCTTACGTCCGACATTTTAGTTTCGAAACACATCGAGAAGAATCTGTATCGTTTGATAAAACGATGAACTGGAATAATGATTGAAAACACGTTCGGTATGTCCGGTGTAGGCGTTCCCTTCTTTTTGTTTGTAAAGGCGCATTCGCGTTGGTACGATACCGATAACCGTATCCGAAAAGTCCCATCCGGGGGAGCCCTGTCAATTTTAATTGGCTTCACCGAGGCATGCCAGTCCCTATTCATCGGATCAGTGATATGCAAATGCAATTTAATGACTCGATATCCCATACGTGCCTCTGGCTGAGCAGGACCGTTGATGAGGGACAGCCATGTATATATATATGTATATACATATGTATTGTACCGTCTGGTTTCCATCAGCCACTGACCACACAAATATAACATAGATGCCATAAGTGGAAGCGTCGATGCGTTTCATCCCTTTCACTCGCACGTATCCGCAGTATACACCCTACACGAACGTCCCGACGGAAAATCTTCGAAATTTTTGCAAGGTCACGCACCGCGATCGGAATACTAGTAGCGTTACACTCGATTGTCGATTCGAGCAAACAAACCATGGATTCATCCGGGTCGTTCAAAAATTCCACCCTCATACACGATACATGTCGATTGTTCATGATGCTTCGACAATGACGTGTGCGTTGAGTAAGAATTTCACGTCGCATCCCAATATACATCGACCTAAAAAGAGCCAAGGTACCATTAACGCCAGCGTAGTTTGTGTGAGGATGTAAGAAGAGAGCGAGTTGCGGGTATGAGGAAAGGGAGGGTCTTGGATATATCAAGTGGCATCTTCCGCGCGGTTCGCGTCATTGTCCTTTCCCGTTCTCACTGAGACGAGCACACAGCCCCGAGGGAAAAACACCCCCGTTCACAGTGTTGGCTAATGGTCTCGCCGAGACCATTCCCGAAAGCAACGGTGAGAAACTCCGTTATGTGCGGGCGGTCTCTTGCGCGACCCTTACCGCAGACGCGGCGTACCGAGAACGGTAACCGAATGTCTACTAGGCCCGCGCGTCGCATAAATAAAACCTCGTTTCTACGTTTTATCTCTCTTATTCCGTTTATTCTTGAGGATATTTAGCAAACTGCCATGGTTGGGAGTAAATTTTGACATACCGAAACGAGTTTGGCGGGTATAAATAAAATTATCGTGTCATACTAGAAATTGTTGGTCCTTCTTACAATTGGTATATTTAACGTTTTTGAATTGTTACTTACTGCACTGAAATTCTCGAATAATGACAGTGACACGAAGGAATGAGGAAAAGTATGAAGATCTGGATGGCAAACGACACGCGCTTCACTGACGCGGCATGCCCGGAACTTGGAAAACTCGGGCGCCGGAAAAGCGAAGGGACGTGAGGAATAGCAATGACGCTTCTCGGGGAAAGAGAACTCAAGATATAGCACAAAACTATATACATATATATATATTATTCTGGGAACAAGGGAAAACGGAGATGAATATATATATGTATATATGAAAACCTCATTGCAGACTACGAAGTAACAAATGACCGCCATCATCCGTAGGCGTCTTCCCTTTCTCCCTTTGACATAGCTCAGCAGTCGCTCGCACCGTTATACCGACATTGTAGTATTATATGTATACGTTATATTCTCCGTTACCATCCCCTTTCTCACCCTCCGTCCCTTCCTCGTTCTGTCTCCCTCTTTGTCTTGACATTCTAAAACGCTATCCGTCTCTTCACATTCCGTCTGTCCCGCTTCCCCTAATTATCCCTTATCTATATCTCGGACCATTTGGTTCGGAATGACGTTATCTAACGGTCGCGGGCGGCCGGAGAGAGCTCACGAATATCTGGAACGGAGTAGGGGTGACATCTTCATTCCTATCTTATTACTCAAAGTGTCGGTCGACGGTGCGACAGTTATTCGCACGGGCAAAAGCTCAGCGCCTTACATGCATCGTGAGAAATCGGCGGTCCTACCGTTACACACATTCGGTGGTCTCTGGCTTGAGTTGTAACGTGGTAGTTGGAATAACGTGGTTTTCCTTACGGCGTGCCAAGAGACAAAGAGAAAGAGGGTAGTTTGGGCATGAGGAGAAATGCACCAACCTTTGGAACGGATGGAACACGAACTACACGAGAATATACATCGGCAGGACAGAAGCGGTAGGTAGAAACCGCGCGTGTGCGCCTCAGCGACTTTGAGGGATTAAACCGTTGCCAATCCGCGTCTAATTACGAGTAACGGATTACGTACGTGCACATTGGTAACTCGGTATACATATACATACATATTTTCGCTCCTCTAACGGATGGAAAACTGGCTCTCGTCCCCGCGATCCACCCGCTTACCAACCAAACGAGGAAACTTTACCGGATGTTTACCTCAGAGGTGTCGCGGATGAGCGTCGAGTTGTACAACATTTCGCTCGGCGAGTGTCGCAATGTTACACGTGATTATTCCTATACTCCTGGTTAATCACACCTCGATTAACATTTATTTCCATGTTATGCGACATTATATTTTGGCCGAAGTTTGAGAAAAACGGAAGGGTCAGTGTCCAATGGTAATTAAGGAATATCGATTATCGAATGAGAAGGTTTAGCATAAATGGTCAATAACTTTCTGATGTCCAGACGTTTTTTTTCTTAATCCATCGTAGTTAGTGTCTCGATTCAGTAGCGAACGATAACAGCCTCCGGCTACTTCGAGTCAGAATTGCATAACCTAGACGGCATTGTCGCTTTTTTTTTTTCATCGACGGAAACGATTCGTTTCTCACTTCCATTCTCGTGACAAACCCCTCTTCTCCGAAAGAAAGAGAGGGAAGGAGAGAGCTTCGCCAGTAATACTCATCGACATGTTGTTAACCGAAAGAAAGTCGTTGTCCACCACGTTTCGATGCAATAGAGAACGAGAGGAATACTTCGAATTGGGCACCACTTGTTATTGTTCCCGGTGAAACTCGACGACGCCAGTGGTTTTCTGTACTTTCTCATCCCATTTTTGCTCGGAAGATCCTCTTCTCCCGTTATATTCCAGACGGGTCTCTAGGAAAACAATGTGACGGAATGAGGGAAGCTCGTGTACTCGTACTTTGGTGTATATATAGCACCGTAGTTTCATGAACCAGCATAGTAGGAACGGCGGAGAGATTGGAATTGAACGCCAGTGTGGAGGTAACAGAGGGTAGAAGAGGGGTGAGGGGAGGGGGAGGGGGCAGGTGCGGAAACGCGAACGCAGAGGGCGGTTTCGGCTTGCCAGGATTCCCTTATCGATCACCCCGAGACATCCATTTAATCTCGTTCACGGCGCGGTTTCCGATTAACACAGCGGTTTACATCGACCGGACTTGCCTCTCGCTGTCCCATCTCGGCGGGGCCCCTCCACTTGCAACAAAAGCGGCCCGCGAATTAACGCCTGGGCGACAGGGGCTCTGGGAACAAAGCCCAGCAGCGCGAGATACCTGCACCGAAAAGCTTCGGAGCTTTTGGTCCTCTAGTACACGGGCTCCTCTCGTCGTTGTAACGGAGGTGTTAGTAGGCGGAAGCTCTTCGCTTTCGCAGTGTATAAGGAGAAAAGCGACGGTGGAGCTTCGACGAGCCAACGAACATCATCGACATGGCCACAAATAAACAGTCTACCCTCGCACAGTCGTTTTCGTCCTAAACGTATATCGTATATACCGATATCGGTTGTGTTGTTCCGTAAGGCGAACAGTGGCAAATTGCATGGGGCTGCAGAGGCGTGAGGACGTAGAATTGGATCGCTTTACAAGGAGGATAGTGCTTTTCTTTCTCGCGCGTTGTTTCCCGCTCTTTCTCTCTTGCTCTCGTGCATTCTGAATCGCGGACGCCATCTCTATGCCTTCTCATCCCTCAGTCACGGTTCACCCGAGCTTTTGCACCCTTCGTATCCATCGTCCCTCCCGATGGGGTTTGGACGGTAGTGCGGATAGGTATATACGCGACGACAGCAAACAGCTAGCCTCGAACATTTTTGACTAATGGACCGTGAGCCCAGGGTCGTTTGCCTCTATCGTCGACGTAATACCCGCATTGCCGTTTCTCCCTCGACGCACCGACCTCCGTCACCGCTCGCCCCTCCACCCCCTCCAACTCGCGAACCCCTCAGTGGACTCGTTGGACACAGGCGACACAGTGTTCCCGCGCATAACAGGACGCTGTGATTCGTACGGGCAGTGGAATGCCCGAAATCGTTCGACCTTTGATCCCTCCACCATGTCTGACTTGTCCGGCCCACGTTTTCGACATAACCCGAGGATAAGCATTCTTCGAGGAATAAAACGGAGTTCCATTTAGTCAATGAGTCAGAGAGAGAGAGAAAGAGAGAGAGAGAAAAGAGAGGAGATCTCTTAAAATCTTGAACCACGAATGAATTATATGAATGGTCTGAAAGGCGTAAGAGAGGCTGAAAAAACTGAAAGCGGTTTTAGAAACTCACTTTACTCTGCCCTTTGAAAATTCCATGGAAAGAGCAAAATGGATATAACCAAATTATAACATTCACTTGTATAATAACTATGTGAAAAAGAGAAATTTATATTAAAACAAGTGCACCTTTCTTCTTCCTTGTTGTTACCCCACTAATTGTAAGCGATTAACTCGTAAGGGAAACAAATGCCTTTGTCATTCTTTTCAGACGCAATGCAGGTAAACTCCAATCTGTACGTTATACTGCCAGTATCGGGTTGTACCCGGAAATTTCTCGTACACAACACACGGTCGGACAACGGTTGGTCGAACGGTGAAGGGGCTTCGATGGAATTAATGTCCGGGTTCGTGAAACAGCCTCAATGTAAAAGGATAACAAGCCATGTACCGGTTGCCATGGACGCACACACGGCTCAACCGAATCTGCGGGCATTCTATTGCTTTTGCGTGGGATATAGTCAGGGGATTCGAGAATCGCCGAATATATGCAGTTGGTGAATAAAGGATCGACCGTGAGGTATCAAATGATTTTGGGGATGGATATTACCACCAGTCAAAAGTGAGCTCGTTTCGACTGATGAATGGCTTGACGTAACGACTTTAGACTTCGACAGAGAAAAAGGATACATATTTCCTTTATCATAGTCTAAGCACTTCTTGGAGGGTGGATCTGGCATCGTTACCATCCACAATCTCACTTATCTCAAGCTCGTACTAAATCTCTAAAAATATTCTTATCCATCCTGACCGTAACTCGAACGACCATATGAGCGCACTAATTTTCATTAAGGATTATAGGCAGTCAGGAGGCCGATAAAAGCAATTTTTCAAGAAACTTTTTTGGAACAACATTTAAATTTATTAACGTAAAAATTTGTATAGAAATTGTTAGTCCTTACAGCGGGAAGTGAAATTCAATTCTAAACCCATGTTGTTACAAATTTCAAGTTAGTTGTTGAGGGCTGCCTTTTTTTATCTTTTAACTTCAATTTCCTTGTTTGCGGTAAATATCAATTTGTTTTTCTAATAATGTGTGCAACTTTCACCTTTCAAAATTGTCCTAGCAATTTTGTTCGCTAAGAGGCTAAAGAATACCTAAACATATTTGGTATTAAATTTTCCAAAACTTTCTCGTCTGACCTTCTGATCTTCACCCGCCGCCTGATCTTCAACCAGTCCATACAATATCGAGCCTTCGATTAAATCTGATCAAACTGCATGTAACACCCCTACCCACCCAAAATCAATCTCGATCGATCGTACGACGATGAAACATGCTCTTTGAAGTCGTTCGAATGAGAAAAGGAAACCAAAAAGTACAAAGCGAAAAGGAGATCTTCGGAGTAGGTAACATGAGGGAGAGTAACGTGGCGCAGGATGTAACTGACAGCTCATAGACCAACGGAGACGAGATGTCAACAACCCCTACACGTATAGATTCAAGGTTTGAGTAGAAACAGCAGGAACTACGGGGTTTCTCGTGAGCGCGCAGGGTGCCCGAGATCTTCCGAGCGTAGGGGGTGGGGGGCTGCGTATGACGGGTCATTTCCACCCTGGGTCGCCAGCTGCTTCCTTCAGCCCTGGCCACAACTCGTATACTCAACGAGCTAGCGGAAGCATCAACGGCACGAGCTAATACCACACCATCATCCTGAAACGTGCCGAGGATATAGCCTCAAAATCTACAAATCTGTAGAGCCTCAGCCTCCCTTGTTACTACGCTAGCTTCGCAGATTTTTAAATATTTTACTCAAGACGATTCTTTAATTTTCAACGCGACCTCATGATTTTCCAGTACTTCGTTAAAATTACCGAAGTTTTCAAATGACCTTCAAAGATCATTGAGTTATGTGATAAACTACCAAGCACCATTAAGCGTTTTCAAAAGAATTTTACGAATTATATTAGATCATAGCTTTTTTTTCTTTAGAGAAAGTATATCGAAATACTTGAAGAAACGTTTATTCTACTTGGGGTGTTTCTTGTATCGAGTACACGACCATTCGTCTTCCCACGTCCTTCCAATGCATCCTGAAGAACGGTGTGTTACGTTGACCGAGCATTGTTGTTTCAGGTCCGTCACCGAGAGCACTGTTATTTGCTCCCTCGTTTTCTTTCCGTCCTGTTTCCACACGTATTTACATTTAATTTATATCCAAGAGCCCCCGACAGAGGGTAGCGCGCGCCTTCGGGCGACTTCTCGTTTTCTCGCGACAATACCCGTAGCCTCTAATTCTACGTTTCGATACGTGCAAGCCCGTGCTCTGGGTATCCCCTTATTCAATTCTCCATGTTTATGTGCCCTACACCTCGCAACGATAAAAAAGAAAAGATATCGAGTTCCGCCCGCACTCGTATCGGCGAACAAATCAATTTCAGATCAACGAGCGGATAAGGAGAGTTCGTCGAGTTTGTTCTCTCGAACTTGATTCATTCCCTTTGATTTTCGTTCTCTTTCTTCTTTCACTCATTTTTTTTGTCAGAAAACTATTGGCCCAATTTATCTCGGTCTGTACTTCCATTTCTCTGTATATCAAAAACTGATGCGGAAGGGAGGGTTGACATAATAAAGTTTCATCTAATCCGTCACTATGGATTCGATATATTCCCTTTTTGGATCCGCTTTAAAAAACGAGTCTCGCTTTAATGAACGCAAAATGTAACCTCTGCTCATAGGAGAGGGGGCATAGAAGCTGGTGTTGCATGATAGAAGCCGAAGGTTTCGTACATCCGCGCTATATACCCCTTTATTCGACGTGCTTCGCACTCTCGTAGTTCTAGACAGCATTCTCTCTCTCTCTCTCTCTCTCCCTTGGCCCTCGAATACCACCGAACCTTACTCCCCTGCCCACGGTCTCTTTCACCCCACCTATCATCCATAACGTGCAGCGTACCTACTTTCTCTTCCCTTCTCTCGCCTACTCGGTTTCTCTCTCGTGACGCGGGGTTGGTTTCGGAGCACCGCCCGCTTCGCTAGCTCCCGTCAAACCGCTCCCACAGCTAATATTTACCTTTATTAACTCTCTCATCGTAGATGAAATTTTCAGATAACTTTTAGGATATAGCCTGCGGGTTATAAGGGTATCCCTCGACGAACTGGGCCGGCGGCACACCCGCACCACCGCCTCTCGTTGAAGCCTCTACATTCTCGTATATGGATGCTCTCAGAGGCAGATTGGCAATACCACGAGACGACCGTGCGAGAGAGAACGAGAGGAAGCAACGGGAAGAGCGCTTGGCATCGGGTGGGGATGGTGGAACCAGGAAAATTACGCCCTAAGTGAGTACACCACCACCACAACGCCAATGACGGCTACCACCGCCGCTGCTATCACTTCTTTCAAAGGATATCCTTGTCTGCTCGTTCGCTTCAAGGACTCGACGGGACACCGCGATGAAACAAAATGTCGTAAAAAAATGCTTTTTTTCAGCGGGGAAATTGTACAATCGACGAATGGGAATGAAGCTTCCGAGAACAAGGATTTAAAATTTTAAGGAAACGTATTTTTGAACCCATCCTGGCAGATGCGGAATTCATCCAATGCGCCGATCAGTTGGCATTATTTTTTACTCGCGGTAAAACATACCTACGAGTTACTTCTCGAAACGGAATTGTACTTCTTGCAACGATCGTTCGAAAGAACTCAGGGGGCCAAAGGGAATAAAAAAAGCTCGTTCGTTCGTTTCCAAAGTCGTGGCGATATAGCTTCTCACGAACGTTCACCGAGCCACGACGTGTCTTATGAACGAAAAGGGAAGGTCGGAGGGAAGGCCTTTTTTCATACTTTCAAAATCGGCATTAACCAAGGGGGTTGTAATAAAATATGTATGGTACCCCGTTCCGAAAGTTCGTCGTAAAAATTCTCAACTTTTTATGAAGAAGAAGAAGAAGAAGAAGAAGAAGAAGAAGGAAAATTCTCGCTGTCTTTGCAACCGGCGTGTCGACATTTTCTTTTCTTTTTCATGAAAACATGCGAGCGTGCTTGCTTTCGTCAGGCATGTACATTATCTGCGTTCCACGAAGTTGTAACTTTATTGTGAAATTTGAAACGTGAAATACCGTATCGTTGTTTAATATTTCGAAAAAGCCCGGGGGTCGTTCAAAAGATAATTGACTGACGTGATTCGCATTCTCGCGCTTGCGCTCAGATGCGCTTGCTGTTACATAGTAGATGATGAAAGTCAACGGGATAAAAACGTTTACAAAGCCCTCCTCCCCTGAGACTCAGCCAATCCACCCCCTTTCCATTGGCGCGAGACAAAAAACAAAGAACGAGAGGCATATGAAGCGTCGGCGTGAGATTCAATCCCCACCCCGCCGGGTGCAAAAGAGAAGACGACGCTCGTTGCATTCGGAACATTCCCCAGCAGGTTAATATTTTGTACCTAGCTTTCTTAGCTCTCACAGCGAGGGACTTTCTTACGAAGGCTTCGTCACCGCGCGGCATTCATGACATAATTAGTTTCTGAACAGTGAGCGTGGCGCTCGTATAACGATAAAGTTTTCGAAGAAGATTCTCACCCCGTTCTACCCCTTGCGTGGAGGGTGTGAAAGGCAAGAGTGCAAGAGTTTCTTTTGAAATGTTACGTTATATTGTACGACAAGCGAGCGAGCGAGCGAGAGAGAGAGAGAGAGAGGCAATTATGCTTGGAGAATTCTTAATGCTTTAATCGAGTATATATATATTTATTTTCAACTTAAACCCTCCCACCCTCTTGCCTCTCTCTCTCTCGGAGCTTGCGCCAGGGGCATCTAGAGGAATGGGAGTGAATGAGATCATTGCGTTTTAGGCCAACCGTGCGGCTGTGCGCCGCTCTCGAGCGGGTTATCGAGCTAGATAATGAAACATGCAAATGGAAACGAGGACCTGCTGTGTTAGATAATATTATCATTGAACGAGCCGGAGACGGCGACCGGGTGGGTAGGGGGAGGGAGGACTTTTCACCGCGCACGTTTTTCGACACTCCCTTTTGAGCCCGACAAATGTGCCAGAGGTTACCCCGTTTTGTCGCACACGTACATTCTGTGACACTCCTGTGCCTATATAACTCGTAAATGTTTATATGTGTGTGTCTGTGCGCGCGCGCATGCTTATATGCAAGTTACGGAAATATACGTTGACCCGAGGCGATTGTGCACTAAGCATTTATGCGTTCATTCCCAACCACGATACCCAACCTCTCGTTCTCTTCTCTGTGCGAACTAATACGAGGGGAGTGCACTACCGTGGACTCTGCGAAGCTGCCCTCGAGCCGGATTTAAATCCGTCCGCCTCCCCTCAGTTCACTTGCCCCTAAAACCTCTGTGCCATAATTTTAATGCGAAATCAATGTCGCCCGGCAGCATATCTGCTCCCATATACGAAATCTTCTTTCTTCTTTTGGCTCGGTCTCATTCTCTTTCTCTCTATCTGTCTACTTCGTTTTTCTCATTTCTATCCTACCGTGTAATTTTACACTGGTACGTCCACTCTAGAAACTGGCTCTGGACGCAAATACGAAAGTCGAGATACGATTCGAATCGAACGATGGAATCGATAAAATCCCTTCAAGTGCGATGCATTTTTATGAGGAAATGATTCTAAAAATATTCTCGTTTATGAAGAAAGTTTTTTTTTCGAAGAAGATAAATCGGCCGCTATGAGGCAATCAATTTGTATAGTTGGTGAAGCGAGGATGGTGAAGCCAATTTGACGACTGCGAGAATATCATGCAATCGGCTGCAGCGAGAGAATTTTTACGGGGAAAAAGCACCCGAACTTTGGACTACAAAATGAAGAAAAATCTGACAAGTGCTGGCTTCCAGGATGGAGGAGTGGAAGCGAGAACGAAACGTCAAATAATTTTGCTATATACCCGTTCGTAGAAAAAGACGAGGGAATAAAACAATTCGCATGACTGGAAGGCCATAGCAATTCTGGACTCGCGATATCCATAAGAGAAAAAAAGTATGAAAAAGAGAGAAAGTAAAGGAGAAAAGCAGAACATTGTAAAAGTTTCAATTTATTCAAAACGTCTTTTTCCTTATATTCATCATCTTTGTATCCGAGATTTCAAATACCTATAACTAACCTAAGTACAGCAAAATATGCCAATACCGATTGAGAAATTGATTTTAAATTATATTCCTTGGATATTTAGAATACCCGAAGAACACGTTACACAGAATGCGTCTCGACTCACAAGAGAAATAAACTTTATTTCTTTACAGCAGTAACAGTGTACACACGGAAAATGCATAAAGGCCGATTACCAATTAAACGAAAGACTGGCGTAAAGAGTATTTTTCTTCCGCCGAGAGAAACAGAATTATGCTGTCGTGATGATGGAGAGAGAGAGAGAGCGAGAGAGAGAGAGAGAGCGAGGGAGAGAAAGAGAGAAGAGGAAAAAAAACTAGTGCACTTCGACGTCGACTCACGGGTTTACCAACCGGAAATACTTGTCGCAAAGCCTTCCAGTTAACGGGTCGGGAATCGATGAATATCGAAGGGTGTACACAAAGCCTCCATTGCCAGGAAGGGGATTGGATGAGAAGCTTCTGGCATGGTAAAACGAGTAGTTGGACTTTCCTGTCGGTACAGAGGGGTGAGCGGGGGTAAGGCGGAGGTCGAAGAGCTATTTATTTTCGAGAAATGGGTCGAGTGGGATAGATATGTACGTGCCGTATACTCACAGGGAGAGGAAGTGGGATACGAGTAAATGCAGAACGGAGTGTGTAAAAGTGAGAGAAAACGACGAGGAAGCTTCGGGACGCTGGTCCCGAGATATCGTAGAAATGGTGGAAGCCTATTCGAGCGCGAATTTCCATCGTCCATCGGAAAGCTTTGGTCCCATCACGATTTCTCCCTTTCTCTCTCTCTCTCTCTCCCTCTCCCTCTCTCTCTCCTTCGATGCTTACGATTTTAATTAAGTTTGCGATTCGTTCGAGCAATATCTCCTGGTCCGTACGATCGTTCATGAAGCAAGAAATGCTCGTTCTTCTTTCCCCATGGAGGCCTAGAAGTTTTTGTAATCAGGACCAATGCCAAGTAAGTGCCCGGAGCTGAGTTATCCCACTAGGAATAAATAATTATATACAGTCATCAAAGTCCGCTCAAGATTGTTATAACTGTAGGGTGCCCGACGAGATATTATTGGTGCTCCCAACTTTAAGCCCCTGGAACAATGAACGAGCCCACTTTCCACTTTCTTCCCCCTTGCTCCTAACCTATTCTGCCTCTCTCCGCTTCGTATATTTTCCAAGCCTCTCATTTCATCCGCTATCTGGGCTCGTTGTAACGAATTATTAACTCGACTTTTGAGGTGTACCTCAATAAATAACCGAAGAAAGTTGAATTTGAAATGGAGCAAGAGCCGGGAGAAAACCACGCACCAGCTACTCTCACGCTCTCACGCTTCGCCCTTTGAGGAGTTGAATCGTTGTTCTTGTTATACATAATATGTATATAATAAAAAGATTTCGCTGCTACCGCGTTTGTTGTGTACAAGAATAGAGTAGTGAGAACATGTTTATAGGTTATACATTGTAACATATGTATAGCCTATAACTATAGGTTATACGCGCGTTATATAGCAATCCCATAACCAATAAATATATGAAATAGGGTTTTCCATACGCTGCATAAACCTGTAAATATTTATCATACACAAACCTTATTTTTCGAACTCACTCGAGTTTCGGTGCATTTTGCATATCGCCCGCAAATCGTGCAAGGACGAAAGACGTAGAACATTTTATGGCACTGTTCTTTTCATGATTTTACATTGTCCTCGCTCCTTTTTAATCGTAAAATATAAACATACTCGACGAACATGAAATTTTCAAGATTTAATATTTCATCCGTGGATCACGATTGGAAAACAAATATTTCAGAAAGGAAAGATTATTCGGTCGTTTCCTTTTGCCACGTACGAATATACAATAACATCATCTCCATTTTTTAAACGAAAATCCCATCGTTCGAGCATCGTTGCCATAATAAAACAAATTTCATTATTTTATATTTTTAATTGTTTATTTAATGATAATAATGAATCTTGTCAGAATGAACTTGAGACAAGCTTTTTTTTCTGCACAACTTTCATTCTATATTGCCGATGCACCAATGCATTATATGGCTATGTATGGACACATACACCGAAAGGGATGGAGAAAAATACGGTAGCTCGCTCGATTACACCCTTCCTTACTTCGAGAACTCGCGCGAAAAGTTTATTACGAAGCTTTCTCGTCTGCTCTCTTTTGCTCCTCTCACTTTCGATCTTTACAACACCGGCCAACTGCAAGTACATAAATATATATATATATATATATATATATATATATATATTATATATGTGTGTGTGTGTGTGTATGAGTAGTTACGAGCACGAAGCATGATTCTTTCTTGCAACCTCGCTCCATAACAGTCACACCTTTCTTATCTCGTCCCTTTCGTCCGTATGTTTCTTATCCTCTCCGTTCAAGATCTCCACGCTCCATATACTCGCGAACGACGCCTAATACACGATAAGTGAACAAAGGGGCCCTTCTTTCTCTCCTTCGAAAAACTATCTCCATGATCTTTACCGAGCAATATAAAAGATAGAAACCTGATTCGAGGATCGCATCGTGTGTAAATCATAAAATCGTCGAAACTTCCGAACGAAACGTACCGGTGTCGTCTATTTTTACAATTTCCAGTTTATCGACATCGTTGTTCTCGTATCCTGATTTTATTACCGTTTAATAAAGTGCGACATGGCCATTCCATGCAATAGATCCAAGGATCGACGATGGGGATCGACGCCAATAAAACTTTTCACGCATTTCCATGAAACTTATTTGTTGAATAAAAGCTGCGAGCCATCCCTTAACTATATATATATATATATCTAAGAAGTGTCAGTTGTAAATCAGTTCATTCCAGGATTCTTCGTCTCGGCAATCAGACAAATCCTACATCTGCAGGATGTACGTAGTATCTGCAGCGCATTGTTCACAGCCAACAGTAATTCATTGCGTTCTATGACTCCCCGAGACGTGAATGCTTTCTCCCTACGCTCTCTTTCTCTCTCCCCCTCTTAGTACCAAAGTACATCTCCTTCTACCCCTTATAACTAAATTCAATGCCGAGAAGACGACTCGAAGCTGCTTTATCCATGGTGGTGTGAGCGATGTGCATATGTGCAAGCTAGCTCGTTCTTCCCGCACGATTCCCTTTTGGTACTGCACCCCTTAGCACCCCGTCACACCCTCCGCCCCGCTCCCGCGGTATTACGACGACTTCTCTCACGGCCGCATATCCCGCACAGTGAGAGAACTTTTGCTCGGTAAAGTTGAAGTGTTCCAAACCCAAAGCGTGATATCCGGGCATTGTAATCTCGACGAATCTCTCGAGTTCCAGTATTCATATATCTGTGTATATGTAGATATTCCCATAACATATACCGTACACAGAGATTCTCTGTTACTGACAAATTGCTCGAACTTTAAAGCAGGATGAAAACCGCCAACTTAAATCCTATTTCTAGGACTATAACCTCACTTTTGTAAGTTTTGGTCTTTCGTTCGCGAAGGAGGGTGAGAATTGCTGCACATATCGCATGAATTATTGAGAAGCACGTGCGAAATGGGCTGTGGGGGGTTCGGATCGGTGAATGAAGTACGATGTAAGAATATTACTTTTTGCGAAATTAGCTCCTACCCCATGGGCTTTCTCCCTCGTCAACGCGTACATCTCCCTTTTTTCATCTCTTCTTCTTCGTCTTCTTTCTTTCTTTTATATTTACGTCACTCTCACGCGCTTTATCGCTTTCTCTTATCTCGCGTTTCGATCCTGCCTCCTCCCTTCACTCCCGTGGCGCGAAGCTGGAACAACAGCGAGCGACCAACGGCATTTCTCTCTTTGATTATTAACCATAAGAAGAGACTCGAGACGGAGATCGAGCCAACCCACACACACACACACACTTGAAAATGGAAAGAGGACGAAAGGGTGGGGGGAGTCGTAATATAAATAAAACATATTGCTCGCGGCAAAATCGCTGTTATAGAACTCGCGCGACGATGGTATACGAGGGTACATGAGAAACATTGCGCATGCTGCAGTCGAGATATAATAATAATATAAGAAAATAAAAATAAAATGAGAAAAGAAACCGGAGCAAAGAGGAGAATTGAGAAGACACGAGGATGGACGACAAGATGGAGAATACGGGGGGGAGAGTGAGACGATGAGATGACGAGAAAAACATTTCTGAAGACAAGACGAAGGTGAGCAGAGTTTGACTGATTCGGAAAAAGAAATCGAGAGAGAGAGAGAGACAGAGAGAGTGGAATGAAGCCGAGAGGTAGGGGGTTGAAAGATGGCAGAGGGACGGTGAAATGAAAAAGAAAGCGCCAAAGGAACCTCGTGGAATAGGTATTCATCGTCCCGTACGTAATTGGATCGCTTGAATCCTTCCTTCTCCTGTGACTTTTTTCTTATTCCTCTTTCTTCTTCTTCTTTTTCTTCTACTTCTTCTTCTACTTTCTCGTATCATTCTTTCTCTCTTTCGCTCACTTCATCCATCGATCCGATGAGGATTTATTATTCAAATTCGATGTTTCAAGAAAGCCCCTTATAGTCGGTCGCCAAAGCCCGTTATGCCGGTTCCCTCCGTCACTTCTTTTTTTTCAACGGAGATGACAATTGCGAGGATTAGAAAAAAATGCCTCTCGGTCGTTTGCCGCTTACACATGACGCGTGTCTCTTTGCACAAAGCGAAGGTCCTTTTTTTTATACATTTAAGCGATGGAGCAGATTATTTTTTTTAAAATTGGCATCAACGTTTTGCACTTTAATTGCATTTTTAAAGGGTCGTTGACCCGACTTTTTATCAAAACGCGATAAAACAGTAGAGCGAAAAATAGCGGTGAAATGAAAAAAAGAAGAGCATTTGAACCATTTTACGTGACCACTTCTCATTGACAAATACGGAAAAAAGGTTTGAATAGGTGCGCGATAAAAAAAGATTTGTTTGATGGGGGCGAGGGGAGGGGGTGAAGGTGGTGGCAATACAGGATCGAAATATTCGGAGGAATAGACCATGTGTCGAGAGAGATGGACAGGCAGAGAGGAAAGCACTTGTATAGGAGATTCGTTGATAAATGATTGGAAAAGGCTCGCAGGCGCGCTGCGAGCGCGTGATATGACGAGATTAGTTGTCGATTTGTACGTGAATAAAAATAAAAAAATAAAATTGTGAGCGCGCCAGTGGGATTTAGACAGAGAATGGGTTGTCGCCAAGAGAGAAAAAGATACAGAGATAAAGAGGAGTGGGGAGTGAGAGAGAGAGAGAGAGAGAGTGACAGAGAAAAAGAGAAAGACAACGAGAGCAAGAGAGAGAATATGAGGTGAGAGTGAACGGATTGAGTTCATCGACACGTGAACGAATCCCGTTAAAAGCCGATGCGCTGTACGCCTACGCAATATTGCGCTCACAGGCGGGAATGATGATCCAGCCGGCCATTTTTACGCCCGGTCGCATCCGCAATATTGTTGTCATCTGTAAAGCTGATGGGACATTCCATGTTCTCACCGATATTCCGCCCCTCGATTGGCGTTACAAATTGGATGCGTGTGAAATAACGTTCCAGCCCCCCCCCCCCCCCCCCCCTTCTTCGGACCAGTTCCACGCCATATCAGAGATACACCCGGTGTGTCAATATAATATACACATATATGCACATACATAAACATGTCGGTCGTGCCAATCGGGTCGGGTCGCGCGTCGATCATTTTCGTAGAAAAAAGAAGAGACAAAACCCGCCCCTCAAACAAACCCCAATGCGTATCCGCCCCGTAATATTTTACTAAAAGAATTTCCCTCGGATTATGAAACAAAAATGAGATCGGATTCCCATCGATTCCATACCGGAGTGACCATAGAGGACGATCGAGTGCGCGATGGCTCTCCGGTTGAATGATGGTCGAGTTTCGCGTGTATTGCGTGCTAGTTGCGTGTATACAGATAAACGTGAGAAAGTGTTGGTCGCGTCTGTCGGAGCCGACGACGGAAGTGGAGAAACGAGGGGGACGGAGAGATAGAGGACCAAACCAGGGAAATACGTTATCGTCTGCAGCCAGCTGACAAATCGAAGGTAATAGGGCCGAGCAGAATTCTGCCTGGCAGAACCGCCCGAGAGAGAATGTATCTAGCTTGCACTATGGGTATACCATTCACATACCACTGGGGCTGCTGCTATTGCTCGTGTATACTATATGGAACGTCCCGGGTACATATGTACCGGTCCTTCCCGTTATACATGGCGGGTGAGCTTTTGTGCATAGGATGTGCCACGCAAGCATTATTACATGTTAGACCTCGTGCATTTTCCGTTTTTTTCTTCCGTCATGGATGTGTTGGTGCAAAAGTAGATAATTCGATAAAATACTAGACCTATCATCTTGTCATTCGTTATAATAAAGATCGTTACGAAATATTAATCATGATAAGAAAATTTATTGCGAGTAATGCAAGAAGGTTAATCGTGGTGAGTGTAGATGGCAGCACTCGTCAGGTGAGAGGCCTATGGGTATCGTCGATGCGAAAAAGCGCCGTCGACCCTCACGGTGGCGCATCAAGCGCCCGCGAGGGGCGAGGGCGAGGGGGGATCAACGATATCACACTCAGAAATCCACCTATAGTGTCCGCGAGAGAGAAAACGGTGGCTGAAGCGCCGACTCCTCATCGCGTCAGACCTGCGCCTCTCCTCCGTCTGCGGAATAACTGTTGCCTCTGTGCGATATAACCCGGCCCATGGCTGTGTATCAAGGTAGCAGTAGTTGGACGAAAACGCGACGACGCGGGCATGATGCCAGAACCAGTCGGAACTCACCCCGAACAGCTTGGCTGCAACGGCTCTGGCATAGGCCGATGTTGGTAGGCCGTCACGGTCCACATTCCAATGAATGCATATTGGAGGCGGAGCGCCGCTACGTAGCAACCCTTTCGATGCGCGTCAATTGGTTCTGCCGCGGTCGAACCATTTGACCGATTTAACCTTGTACCCCGTTTCATCGAGACGAGTTTACATCGCACCTCCAATTAGGCAACTGCCCCTCCATTATCGATACGAGTCCTGAAGAATATCCATCCTCTGATCGAGACTAACGACGCTGGACAAGATCGATGGAGAGAAAATACGGGATGGTTGAATGTGACGCATTCGTCGCTCGGTACATCCTCGCTCGAGACGACAAGAGCGTGACCCAGTTGCGTTATTGACCTGTTGGCGAGAGAGAAGTCTCTGTTGGCGAAGGGATGAATACCGGATGGTATATGTGAGAGACTCCACTAGTGTAGTAACGGCAACTCATCGGTGACTGCCGTGCTTTGTTGCGAGGGAGGGTTCTGGTTGCTCATGGAGCAGGGGCGGCGCAGGGGGGGGGGCTGAAGGTGCACTTAACGCACCGAGCGAGATAGGTACCCAGCGAGTAGTTGTGAGAGACTGCCGCATGCAGTTCGAAGCGCACGCAGCCTTCAACCTCTTGTATATCATGTATGTAGATATATAACGACCGGATAAGCATTGCGCCTCTGTTACACCCTGCTCGCCAAGAGAGAGCGAGAGAGAGAGAGAGAGAAAGGAAGAGGATGTTGCACTCTGGGCCCGATGTCCCTCGAGACGAATGGAGCCAGACAGAATCCCTCGTACGTCAGAAACGGAGTTTGGCGAGATGGTTTTTGGGGGATGGTCGAAGCTGTATAGCGTAGAGCGTACCGCGTGAGTGTGGAAATGGAAAAAGGGGTTGGGATAGCACGGGAACATCGAGGAACTGGACAGCGAATGTAAGAAAAAGATAGCAAGGGTGGTTGTACATCACGTAGAAGGACGGTGGTCTTACATAGCTCGCACATATTTTCGATCAGAACCGACGGAACGACAAATCCTCGTTTCTCGAGCCATTCTCGACGCGGAGAAGTCTCGTTCCCAACCGGCATCCTTCATCTCATTCTCGCCTCTCTCTCTCTCTCTCTCTCTCTCTCTCTCTGTCTCTTTCTTCGACCATCTTCCGATTCTGGACTTACCTCGCTCACGACTCTCACCCCCTTCAAGAATCGCGATGGCTTAAGCCGCCACCTCTAGAACGATGACAGGGGTGAAGTTCAATTTTGAAACAAATACTTTTCACGAGAGATACTCGAGAACCTTCGAATATTCTTCTTATATTCGCGTTCTCGTAACTCTTGGAGGCAGTATCTTGTTAAAAGCAGCTTAAACCGAGAAGTAACCCTCGTGATTGACAGTAAATATCTTCTGGACGAGCCCTTACATGTAAATGATGCCTGAATATAGTCTGTTTAATTTAATTGCCCATTTCGCGAAATGGGTGAATCGTGAGACAATGACTCGCTCAACATTCAAATGTGCGTTCTTCGAGCTGCAACATGTCCCACGTGCTGTATAGGCATTTTACAGTATTAATATAACGTTCTCGGATCTCGTTTTGTCAAGTATCGCTCAAACTATGCTTGATATGGTCTAGGTATCATTAGAAAGGGTTGTCAACGAGGTTCTCTTCACTACATTACATTTCCGGTAAACTGCCACTAGGAGCGTAAGGGGGAGGAGGGGACATACACCGGCGACGTGTCACAAATTAATTCCTCACTGGGGTGTGTATATACGCCTCGTTTCGCAGCGAATGTGTTGAACGTACACGCTAGAATGCCTGCCAATTAAATCTACGGTAAAACATTGTATACGACCTGACGATGCTGACTCTCAAACGTGGTTGTATGTAGACATGAGCAAGGTGGGGTGAGGGTGTAGGGGCTTTCGAGAGGCGAAAGTAGGCTGTCAAGGAGTACGACAACGCTTTACGACGTGCAGCATGTCGGCGCTAGTTTCGACTACGACGAGGGAGAAGATCGAGTAAGAGAGAGAGAGAGACACACACACACAAAGTAAGAGACTCTCGTGAACAACGTGGTTAATGAGTGCGAAAACGGGCGACAATCCTCGCACCCTCGTTGTCACTGTCTATATATCTTTATCTCACTCTCTCCCGCTTTCACGTCGACTGTACTCCGCACCTATGAATTCCGGTGGGAGGAGTGGGAAGCGAAGTGCAAGATGAACTCTTTCACTGAGAGAGCCCTCGACGCGATTCCGTACTTCGGTCCAAGTGGTAATATAATTAACAAAAATCTTTCTGCGCTTTTCATCCGTTCATTCATGCTTATTCTCATTGGTAGCATTTAGATATAATGCGTTTTGAAGGGTAAAAGATAATATTTCTGTAGTTTAACGAGTGAATGAGTTTTGAGGAAAAACGATATTTGGATAGTTTAACGAATAAATGGAGATAAATGGGAATAAATGGTGTTTAAAAAGTTGAAGGTCGTCGTGGCTGAAGAAGAAACTAGTAGATAATTCATTCCTTCTCGTATCATTTAGATAAGAATATCGTACGAGTAGATTGTCTTAATTTGGTAAATTTTCGACTTTTCGTAATGTTGAACAAATATAAACGAGCTCCTGCTCTTTCGACTACGATTTCGATTTAGTTGACGGGATGTCCTGAGAGAGGTGAATTCGAGAGTGTAGCAAAGAGTCGGGGTTTGGCTTACGAGAAGACGGCAAGTGACGTGAGAAGGCATGAGAAAGAGGGAGAGAGAGCGAGAGAGAAAGAGAGAGGGGCCGCAAGACGATCCTGGATGGTCTGTAGTACGACGCCGCAAGAGGAGCGTCCGGGGGTGGTTGAAAGACATTGAGGCAGAGAGAGGGCGGGAAGAAGGAAGAGAGAGAGAGAGAGAGAGAGAGAGAGAGAGAGAGAGAGAGAGAGAGAGAGAGAGAGAGAGAGAGAGACTCTTGTCAATGAAAGGAGGGGGGATATAAAGCAAATACGCTTCACTCGTTCGCGTTTTCCGTTAGCAAATTCAATCTCGTCAGGGGTCCCTTTAACATTGTACCCGTAATAGGGAGGATGAAGACGAGATGTGGATAGGGCATAGGCGCGAGTGAAACGACGAAGACGAGATAGATGCAAGGAAGATTGGAAGAGGAGAATAAAGAGTCGAAGAAGAGAATGGTATAGGTGTCGACCACATAACGACTTTATCGTATTCCGCTATGATGATTGCAGCTAAGATCTTTCCCGTTTTTTTCACTTCTAAGCGTGTCAAGGTTTTTCAACATCTCAACAAATTAACCCTCTTTACAACTGGATTGTGTTTCCTATTATAACTCACTTACAAGCGGCAAATATTGTCGAAATCGATCTTAAGGTAAATTATCATCATCGAAACCGTTAAGTTATTTATGGTCCTTTGTATAATTTTTTATATTTATATGTAACATATTTACTGGATTGCTTATGGGATAATTCGATTTCTCGTTATAATTTGGGTTGTTGGCACACTGAATAGAACGAAATGAATCAAATCGACTGATATTATGAAACTCGGAATTCCGTCTCGGAATAGAATGTACCAAGGGGGATGAGGGCATGTCACGATGGATCGAGGATGAAGAGCGGTAGGTGGGCGCTCGTGCGATATCCAGCTGCTGGCGGTTATACTCTCGTTGACGATGGTGCTAGGAGACAGCCGAGGGGTAGCGACATTGCCCGCTGACCCGTACGAAATTACTCGAGAGAGAGAGAGAGAGAGAGAGAGAGGGAGAGAGAGAGAGGGTGGATGGGAGGAAGGGAGAGAGAGAGAGAGGGAGAGAGGGAGCAATAGAGGGTCCGGAGGAGAGAAAGAGAAAGAGCTAAGGGACTTGAAGCCGTGACTACCAGAGGCGTCGGTGCGCGAGAGTTAACTCGGCTCTGCCGGAGATATGGACAGAGACAGGAAAGACGAAAGCTTCGCGAAACGCCTCGGGGAATCTGGAGAAATTTTTTTTCGGATCCTCGAGAAGCAGAGATACTTAGCGCATAGTTCATTCTCTCTCTCTCTCTCTCTCTCTCTCTCTCTCTCTCTCTCTCTCTCTCTCTCTCTCTCTCTCTCTCTCCTTCCTCTGCCCTCTATCGCTCCCTCACCCCCACTCGTTCTCCCTCTGTATCTCAGCTACTCACTTTGCCGCTATTTCTCTCACTCCTGCTCAATTAAGAAAAAATTCGCGAGAGCCAAGACGGGAGACTGGAACTCTTTCAGCTACGCGAGCGTCGCTAGGGTAGGTAAAGCAAAGCGAAGGTGGGGCCAACGCTAAAAAGTAGGCAAAGAGTGTACGAGAAAGACTGGGAAAAAGAGTGAGAGAGAGAGAGGCAGAGCTAGGAAAAAAAAGATAGTGCTTCAGTGCTCGGTCGCCGGGGCAAGCTACTCCTCGTTAAAACTTGCCTTATTAACATTTTTCATGCCCTGATGCCTCGACCCGCACGCGAAACGTCGGCCAAGTTTATTTGAGTAGGCGGAGAGATGCCCCCAGACTTGTTCACTCAAACCAGGACGAGTACGTATATAAGTATGCACACACACACATACACACACGCACACACACATAAATATATAAACACCTATACTTTGGTGCACATTTTGCAAAGACGACGAGTCAAGGTTAACCAAGCTGACTTTACAAGTCGACGAGCGTGCAACTGCCACGTAAAGTGAGTGCCCCGTCCGCTCGCGACTAATTTCAACACAACACTTCGCTTGTTTTATCCTACAGTTAGTTATATACATATATATATATCCCATTCAACGCCCGGGTAGTGACTACACCACTTCAACCTCCGATGTGTCTTTAACCCATCCCCCTCGGCCATAGGTATTCTTCACACCGCAAGCTTTTCTGTAGGGTGCTTTGTATCGCGAGCCATTGAAGTTTGTCCTCGAACAAGGAGAGGCTCGCGTCGAGAAAAAGAAAGGGAGGAAAGAGAGAAGACGGAACGACAGAGGGTGCATCGTTGAGAAATTCCTGCGGGCTCCCTCTCGCTGTGGCGAAAACGTTTCGGCGGTAGTCCTGAAGCATTAGCAGTGGTATTTAGCCAACAGAGGCCAAGTGACCCGGCCGTGTTGAACAAGTCCAGTCCATTAATCAGTGACGTCGCTGTTAGAGGGTGAGAGCGTGAGAGGGTGGGTGAGGGAGAGAGTACCGGGAGTTTACACCCCCCAAGAACCCGCCCGGAAGCGAAACATTGTAGCAACAGCAGGACGCGACGACGATCCCACACGGTCGAGAGCGTCCCGGCTTCATTTGTTACCCCCTGGATGACACTCAATTATGTCGCGAGGAAAAGGGTTTTCCATGATGCAGTTCCCGAGTACATTCAACGAAGTAACTGGATAACCGGGGCTAGGATGGCGAGGTTAGAGTTTCCATAATTCAGTCCCATCCTCCTCGCATCACCACCCCTTTGGCCCGTGCACAGAGGGATGAATAACGCGAGAAACTCACGTCGTTGTACGATTTCGCAGCTGTTAAACGAACGATCGGAATGAAAATCGACTGGGACATCGATCGCGACGCAAGTAACTGAAGGGAAACGACGACTTGAAGACCATTTTTGTATTTATTATTCTTTTTCTCTTCCTCGATCGATGTGGATACATAAATACCCACCGTGAGGGATGATCACGTCGTAAAAGCATTCGAAGGAGATTGATAAGCGTTGATAGAAAATCCGGCTTTTTCAATATATAATATTCGTGTTCCAGCGTGACGCGGCGACTGCTCCTGTTGAGTTTTTCCGCCTCTTTTCACGACTCGCGCCCAACACGCTGTGTCCAAAACGCGCAGGAATCACAAGGGATTCCGGCAGGTGGCAGACGCGGGGTATAACGGCGAGAGATAGTCGGCGAGTTCTGTTTTTCTCCCTCTCTCACTCGTTCGATGGACAGAACGTCGCATCTGTACGAATTTCGGCAATGGCGTATCCTATGCGGCACTAGAGCGACACCAGAAGCGGCTTGCTCGTGGATATGCTCGCTCGCGTCTGCACCCGCATATCCACGAGCAAGCTGCTTCTGGTCTGTGTACGTGGGTGTGTATCGCGCTCGCGAAAACCATTAATAGAGATGAAAAGCGAACTCGACTCACCCGCGTTGATATTGAAAAACGTAGACGGAGCGCGAATCTGGTGGGCAGATTTTTACACGTTGCTGCGTTCACAGCAAAGCTAGAGAAGTGGTAGGAGGATTGAGGGGATGCATGTATATAGACCCATGATGCTGTACGCGTATCATCGTGTGCGGTATAGCCTCACTCTTTCTCTGTCTCTCGCTCTCTCTTTCTCCTCTGTACGCAATGCAGGTATTAAATTTCCCGAGCACGCGGAAGCTCGGCAATATTTGCACGCCAGAGGTACATCATAGCCGAATATCATTCCGGAGTTGTTTCCAATTAATACGACAAAATGAAAGCAATCTATTGGAGGATGGGTTTGCGCGACTATAATATACATATACGTATATATATATGCGTGTATCGAAAGGGGATTGAAGAGAAATGTCGGTGGATGTACAGAGGGATGTTGAGTGAGTCCGGATATGTATTGAGTAAAAAGAGGGAGGTGGGTAAAAAAAAGAGAAAATCTCTCTATGACAGGGGGCGAGCGAGAGGGTTGTTGATCGGTATTAAAATGGCGGACTAGAAAGGGAGAGACGGTATAACTGTATGGCTCTGTGCTTTCTGGCGCGTCGCAGAAAAATATTTCGATGGTTTCGACGTTAATTTCGCACAGAGAGACGGTCCGTCAACTCTATATTCGGTGGTTGGGTGACTGGGGAACGGGATGTGGGGTTGGGGAAGCAACGAAAACGCTTGAATTATTTTCGAACACCATTTTCGGGAGTCGATTCTCTATCTCTATTGATCTATCTCCCTCGTTCCTTTTCCCTCGTAATGATGACCACCGTATCATTATCACGGTTCGAATTTCACGAACGAATACCAAATCGACATGATTTATTCTCTATTATTACACTCAATAACGGAATTTTGCATGAATAATTATATAGCGAATGTTTCGACGAGGCATTTGCAAACGCGGGCCATCGAGCATTCTTTCGTCAGGACGTATAATTTAAAATCGATGAAGAAACGATAGAAAAATTGAAGATGAAACTTTTTTCATACAGCACGAAGTCGTCTCACTCTTTCGTCGATCGCGTCGATCTAAGGGGATGCATTCTATATATGGTGTGAAATCCAGACTGTCCGACAGTGAGATATAGAAGCGAGTTGCTTGGATACGTGTCGGTGGGTGCGAAACCTCTCGTTTACTTGCTCGCATTCCCGTTTCTCGGTTGATGCACGTCGGATGTAGAAAGAGAGAGAGAGACACACACACACACAGACATACATACCTATATACACACACACTCACACACACACACACACACACACATATACGGAGCTCGGTGGGTTGCAGACACAGAGGGTGGAAATGGGGCGAATGGTAGAACGATGCGCCCGACGGTAGCTGGTGCGGAATGGCCGACCATAGACAGAACGATGGTATGGGTCGAGCACATGATAAGAGGGAGACAGAGGGAGAGAGACAGAAAGAGGGAGAGGGAGAGTGTGGGGTGTCCAGGATGGATGTAATTAAAGTGGTGACATGCTAGCCATGGGATATCACCGTACGACTCTCCCTCTGCTCTACGTTCACCGTAAATCCTCCAACCCGCCGACCATCCTCTCCCACTCTCTTTCTCTCTCTCTCTCTCTCTCTCCCTGCCAACCCTCAAGATAATTCGGACATCGTGTAATCGATATATCCTCCGATACCCTCTTCTACCCCTAATGCTCGGATCCATCGAGGGCTTCAATCGCAATTGCCTACAGCTTACGCACTCTCGAGGGAATAACGATATAACGAATGTTCTTGGCTAAACTGCATTATCTATTAACGCTGCAACGTGACACAATTTTGTCTCTACGCGCGAGTTACAATGTTTGATAAAATGAACATTTCTAACTATACAATGAATTTCTTACTTTTACGTTTTAACGTAATTCGCACAGAAATACACAGTCTTTTTCTAAATTCATTTATCCAGCTACATTTTCTTTCCAGGCACATGCACTAGGGTGATGCACGAAAAAAATACAACGTCGTACATGTCCTGAAAGAAAAGCTTGACGCAACGGGGTTAAATCAATTTTTCTCCCGGTATATATATCCACGGCAACACCCCCTATAGAGTCTCTCAACCAAGAGCGAAAGGGGGGCTTCGAGAGAGAGTAAATCAATTTCGCCAAAAAGTTTTTCGCAATGCACGTACGACGCTGGAGGGACCGTCGGAGTTTTTCTTCCCTGACGCGCTCTTGTGTGTGTGTAGGGGTGAACTGGTGCAGGGAATGTATGTGTGTATCAAACGTCTCTACTGCTTACGTTACGTGTATACGTGTATTTCCAAGACCACGGAAGCAGGGTACACATAGAAAAATGAGAGGATGAGTAGGCGAGGGCTTGGTCAGAGGAAAAACTTGCTCGCAGTGCGGTCCTTCTAATACAATGACAGTTTTGGATTACGGCCTTACACAACTTCTGTTCGCTCTCTGTGGCTACTTCCTAAACTTCCACACTCCCCTGTCTTTATCTCCTCTTTCTGGGCTCTTCTTCTTTCTCTCTTGCGGGTTCTCGAGGAAAAACTTTCGAGACTCTGTCTCTCTCTCTCTCTCTCTTTCTATCTATTTATCTCTCTTTCGCTTGCTCGTCGTATGGTATATTCCCGCGGCCGTTCATAACGAGACCCGACCAACCGCATCACACGAAAAACCAAAAACTCAACCCCGCGTTGTCCGCCCAGGTTTCATTCGGACGTGTGTAGTTCTACTAAAACGAAGAAGAACAAAGACAATGGTAAAAGACGGGAAGATACTGATATTAGAATCATGTCCTTAAGGAAATCCTTACCCATCGATGTCTCTGAAAAAGAATTGTAAAGAAAGATAGCGATGTTAGGAATCATCCCCTTGAGGAAATCCCGGCGATGTTTACGAAGCTTTCTAAAGCCTTTTTTCAGTAACGAAAAGAAATCGAACGCAACGAAAGACTTATCGATCCATCCCTTATACGAATCTCGTAATTGTTCGTGTTTTTTCCCCCTCGTTGATTCATAAAAATTAATGTTCGAGCCCGTTCACTTTTTCCCCCGACTTAACGCCACGAACGCTTGATATCTCGAGCCACCAGTCTTTCTCAATTTCATTCTCACAGCGCGAGAGATTTGTCGAGTAGAAGAGGAGCTCGCTTAGGAGAGAAATCCTGATGCGATTAATTGCCCTAATCTACTCCGTTTCATCGCCAACTGTCGACTCTGTCATTTTTCTTCCTCTACAGCCCCTCTTAACCCTCGTTCATTCCTCGAATTATAGTACGAAGACGATCGTTAACGCGCGTGATAGATATCTGAGAAGCGATCGATTTTTTGCCCCGCGTACTTTGCAAATACAGAGATAGGAACAAGGTGGATTGGTCTTTGCCATTCTAGTCGTTAATGCTTCTTGGAAGTTGAAAAATTCATTTTTGCTGATAATTATGAACTTTGATGCCATGGGAAAGTAGTTATTGAGACAAGAATGTGTTCGCATGTATATATGTGAATTGCGGCTTGTGTCAGTCCGTCGCTACGTACTCGATGGTATTGGGCATTCTGTAGAGGGAGAATGAAGGAGAGGGGAGGTAGCCTTATACCGTAGCAATTACGTGTGTTACTCTACCGGTAGCAAAGTGCTTTTTAGAAGCTCCATTGACGGAGAATCGGGTCGCTGCTGATGGTCACGTTAAAAGCTCGTGTATTACGAACCCGTCATAGAACACACTGTATGGCAAAGCGTAACGACGATGCTGATAGAGTTTGCTATGTCCCGATATATACATATATACACACCCATATATGTACATACGCGTGGGCTTCAATCAATGTTTCCGATCGAAGCATGACATGCAAAAAAAAAATGTTCTTCGATTCTCGTCACAATGTACGCGACACTGGTCTATTGTGGAAAGGACGTGGTATATAAATATATAGATTTATATATTCTTTTTTTATTTCATGTTGATAAAGTCCGATAAAACGTTTATCGGTTATCACACTTTTCCTGGAGGAATTTAAATAGCAAACGGGACCATTGAAAACAGCAATACTCACCCTAAAATCATCGAGATAATGTAGCCCATCCTCACAAGAAAGCAAAACTACACAGTTTTTTTTTTACTTTTTTTTCAATCTTCTTCTTATCAGTCGTGATTACTCACCTGGAACACAAAGGGAGTACGTTTGATTAATTATTAATAATATTACGTGGATTAAATAAATAGTACATTTATCTATTCACGGTTTCAACGAAGAATTAATAGCAACGTTCGTTTCGAAGAATAGGAATGGACATGTCGAAGCACATTTCGGGGTTGATCTAAAATTATAATCACCGAACTTTCATCATATATATATATATATATACACGCGATATTATTTCCATCGTTATTATTAGGATTATTATACACATCGCTGTTTCGACGAATACAAGCGCGAATTAATCACGTAACTTTATCAGAATCCTTGTATGGGAGGAAAATCTATAGAGGAGCATCGATGAACGCTTACAAGTTCTCACGAGCGGAGATTCGCTTTTCATGGGGATATGTCGTGACCAAGGAGGGGCAACAGGGGAGGAGGGAACGAAGGGGATGGAAAGAGGCGCGGAATATATATATATATATATATAATATATATACGTCGTTGACAACGTAGCACGGAGTTCACAGTTGGATTTATTGATGTTCGCTATTGAAACTCAGTCGGGCGTGAGCTTACGGATTTCGCCTCACTCCCACTGCCCCCTCCGACGTTCCCTCCACCGCCCTGCCTGTGTCCATGCCGCGCATCGCTCTCTAGTAGTGTCGGCTTGCACAGAGAGTAGAACTGTTAATTATAATTCAACGTCGATAATGAGGGTAAGCCGCTTATGGGGATGCAGGACCTAGCCAGGAGCGTGAGAGGGCTAGAAGAGGCCAGAGGGAGGAGAGAGGGTGAGCGCTCGAACGTTTAGATTATAGTCGCTAGTGGAACCCATACGGCAGACGCGTAATGCACGCAAGGGAGCTCGGTTACTCTAGTGCAGAAAGCACGGCAGAGAGAGCGAGAGAGAGAGAGAGAGACAGAGTGATAGAGAGGTTCGAATCGTCTTTGAGAGCTCAAAGCGATCCCTGGTATAGAATTGGCATGCCACTGTCGCTTTTATACGATCGATTCGTCACAATAATATCGAAATTCCTGTTATGGGTCCTTCAAACGAAGATACCTTGTCTGATGTACGATCGCCGATTGATCGCGAGCGCGGAATATGTAATTAAACTTCTCCTGGTTGGTAAGGGACGAGTGGAAGGGGATTGTAATGTCGGGCTCGTGAAACCGTATTGAAGTTGATTCACATTTAAGTCATTATGTAGCGTGTAAAAGAGGGAGAGAGAGAGAGGGAGAGGGAGAGAGAGATCGTCTTCTAGCGCAAGCCTGCCTAGTTATAGGCTGTTGTATGTGGTTAAGGTCGAAAGCAGTTCTCGCATCGAATAATTAATTAACTGTAGAACGTGACATCGCACGAGAGCCTTGGGCCCTGAAATCCATTATATCCTGGGCGAGAGAGAAAGAGAGGCCAGAAGAGAGGGTGAGAAGGTGGAATAGGTGGAGAAGGAATGGGCGGTGAGGAAGGTCCTGGGAGGGGGAAGGATGTGGGGGAGGGAGTTTCGGTGACGAGACTACGAAATTGGGGGATAGATGGGAAAGGTGGTTCTCTGCTTGCTCGGTCGCTCGTGTTCTCGAGGTACAAGAGCCGCGCGGGGATTTAATGAAGTCGAAGAAGGAACGAGAATAATAATTTTAGTACGTGACTCCTTACTCGGTGTACTTTGTACGAATTCAACTGCCTGAGTTTCTGGGTGGAAACACACGTCCTGTTAATACCGAGGAGCGAAATTGTATGGATAACAGCGACATTAGACCGTTCCCTGGCAAATTGACTCTCGCCACTTTGAAATCTCTATCTACGAATCTCTTTGTCTTTCTCTCGGTTCGTGGATCGTTCGACCGTAAGAACGTGAAATATCCTTAATATGCGTTTTTAATAGACTTATCCCTTTAGGTAATGGTTTATATGAACATATATATTAAAGGCGATCTTTCTAGTGGAGGGCTTTAGCGTTTTGCGGCGATGCCCACTTATATCGAATGAGCTCTAGCAAGCTTTGGCGATCCAAAGAAAGTTTGAACGATTCGAATGAACGGCGATGAAACCACGCGCGCAGTATCTTTCTTCCATCGCTGTTAGACAGCTCGAGACGAGGAGGGGAAGAGAAAGACGAAGGAAGAGAGAGAGAGAGAGAGAGAGAGAGAGGAACCAAGAGCGGGAGGGACCGAGAGAGACAGAGAGATCTTGATGGTTAATCGAGTTTCAAATCAAATTAAGGCTAACGAGCAAACTTGAGGAAAGATATTGGTGATATTACGCGGGGGGTTAAGAGAGATTCTCGAGAGGTATGCGAGAACCCGCTTGATCTCTAGACTCGTCGAGGGACGATCGTTTCGATGTTTGCAAATCTCGTGTAAAGAAGCACGCGAAACATTCGTTATACTCGTGTTATCGAATTAGCGCAGAGCAGACGGCCTCGAGTTCATTCGTGTTTCTCTTGGTCGAGGGGTTGAATTTTATTAGAAAAAATGTAACTCATTAGGAAGATAAGATTTATTACCCTCGATTCCCTATTTGAAGTCCCACAAAGCTACGAAAATTTGATTTTACCTTCCAAAAGTGTGTACGAATTAATATAACGTCTTACAATCGCAAGGAATAATAACGAATCGAAATTGTTTCCCTTTCTCAGCATCTCTTATACGTAAATCCGGTTCAACCTGTAGCTTCAACAAGCGTTCCCTCTCAATTCCTACGTTGATCCCCTGTTGCTCAAGATTTTCCAAGGATCGGCAATAATTAGCCTCGTCAACGACTGCTAATCCAGGCGTTTCGAGAAACGCGGTAATTAATCGAGTCAAACTTCTAATTGGCATGGCGCTTGTGCGCCTCTCTGTTCTTGGCTACGACCGTTTCCAACGAGCAAGAGAGAATCTTTCCCGCGAACGTATACCTTTGCCCATAACGCGCCGTATATACAGACAGACAGACAGACAGACAATCCAACGCTCTCTTCCAATCTCCTCAACCTCCTCGTCGCTTCACTTCCCCAGCCCCTGTCTCTGTATCCGGGATTTTCAAACGTGACGAGAGAATCTAGCCTCTGGTACACGCAACACTGCAGCTCCAAATACGAAGCGATCTCTCGTTTTGAATTTCCATATGGACCTGCTACGAGCACGCGCGCCTGTATCTCTGTATCCTTCGCAAGAGAGAACACTCTTCCATCATTCTCGCGAAAACACGTTCCGCGAAATAAACAGTCGTATAATTGCGCACAGGTTGCGCTCAGGCAACTTCATTCGCAGCCCATTCCAACATCCATTCCGGTCGTGTAAATGCTCTACCATACGCATATACATACATGTATATAGACACATCGTCGTAGAATCGCAGCTCGAGACTACGTGGATGAATTTCAACCTGAGGCTCTGATGCATGAGGTTTCGCGAAACTTCCAGGCCAAACACACAGACATTCCGCCACACGGGCCCACGCAGATGTCGTTAGGGTCCCCGGAAGCGTAAATCTCCTGCTCATTGCCAGTTACAATCTGCCTCGCTATCATGTATGTAGCTCTGTATTTCAAGTTTTTAACTATTTAACGCGTTCCTGTCACTCTTTTCAAATTTCCGTTATGCGGTACTAAATAAACATAATGTAACGGTACAGCACAAAAAAGGGTACTAGATATATGCGACTCGAGCAAAAGAACCTGTGAAATAGACGTCGAGTAAGAGGTTTGCAACTCTCTCGTATTGCCAAAACAAAATTGTTTGAAATCTGTTGCGTTTCGGTTCCGAGAACTGGTATGTAGGACACGTTTGTGTATGCGATAGTAGATAAGCTTGCATCACAATCACATTGGAGGTTTTGATCAGGGAACACGTGCGAGAGGTAGGGAGAGCGAAAGAGAGAGAGGGAGAGAGAGGAGATGGAAATAGGCGGTGAAGAAGAGGGTGGAGAATAACTTGGAGGGAGAACAGGACGCATATAGAGGGTGCGGAAGGAGAGGGTACGCGTGCATATTATTGGTTCGGTGGAAGCTGTCCCGGTTAGAGGCGAGAGGAAACCAGGTTTTGCATCGGGCGAGGTAACATGGACCCGGGTGACTATGACTGCGTCGAGGAAGGGGAACGGACAAATCGGGTCACGGTTCGTGCAAAAAAAAAACTGGACACGTCGAGATTTCAAATTTGCACTCGACCAAGGCGACACAGTCTGCTACACTGCACAACTGGTTTCACTGCCTGTCGTCCACAACAAATAAAAATAATATAAAACCCGAAGCAAAAATTGACCCGTATTACCCCAATCTCCTGTAGAGCTAAGGTGTAGGGCGAGGGGAACGGTGAAGCAAGGTGAGGTAGACAGCAACAGCGGCGAAAGAGGGGGAGTGAGAGCGAGAGGATCGAGTGAAGGCCGAAGCTGGTGCCGAAGCGAATCGCCATGGCAACGGCTTCGCTACGGATTCCATTTACCTATCGCTATGGAAACGTGGGGTGGCGCTCAAAGCCGCGCGTAGCTCGTCGCGCGGTAGTATAGAGGGAGCAAACGTAGAGAGGATGACGAGAGCGGGACAGAAGTAGAGAGACGAAGTGAGAGAGGAAATGTTTGAGAGAGACGGTAGACCATGAGAGAGTATAACGAAGAGAGAAATGGAGGAAGCGTGGGTCGAGGAAAAGTTAGAGGGGATGTGCGTTGAACAGGTCGAGAGGAAAAAAGGTGGACAAGAATGTGTATGCGTGCGAGAGCACAAGCGAGAAGGTCTTGTCAGAGGCGATAAAACACCAACAGATATATCGATCATCCAACGAAGGGGGTTGCTTCTGTACTCGATTCAGGTCTTTTGCGGATAGCCTCGAAGCTCTCGGCTTGTCTAAGCACCTGCTTTCGTACGAGGGTGCAACTTCGCTACCTTATCAACACCACTCATGTTCGCCACTAATTCCAGGAACGATTCCTTATATTGGAACAAATATCAGATACAAAAATTGATTCAAATAACCCAATTTTCTTCTAAACGTTGCTCGATATCGTTTTAAACTCTGTACAGACATTTTTCTGATATTATTTTTTATCGACGTTCCTACGAATTATGAAAAACTCGTTCCGTTTCATTATTGGAAAACTTGGTCCTTGATAGAAATTACTGTTGCGTACTTAAAAGTCAAGACAGGGACTATCAAGTTGGCGATTATCAACGCGCAGTTTGTTTCGTATTTTGGCAATTAACTTTCTATGTATATGCATTACCAAGGCTAATTTTGTGCCATGGATCGATGGCAGTAGTGACAGCTTGGGGGAACTTTTAGATGAGGGGAATCTGCTCTCATCAGTCTCTCTCTCTCTCTCTCTCTCTCTCTCTGTCTTTCTTGTATTATCTTGTACAGGCATTGCGGACCTGTAACATCCCTCTCCCTATCACCCGAACAGCCTCTTTCCCCTGATATCTCTCTGTGGTATCACTCTCTCGGTCTCTCTTCCTCCGCGTCTCTCTCCGTAGCAACCACCCTTGTGATGTGATGCCGCATAATTGCCGGTAAATTATGTAACGTTTGAGTTTGCTAAACGCAAATGGCTCGTCGCGCATCGCTCCGGGGAATGAGCTCTCTCTGACGGTACATTGCGGCCTCTGCATCGCGGAGGGAAGCGGTATGGCATTAATTACATGTGACGATTTCCGTCGAGCATAAGCGTTAAGCCGTACGATACTGTGCATAAAAGTATTCTCACCTCTCCCGCAAAGTAATGAACTTATCGGGTCGTGAGCGATTTCACTGATATAGAGACGCTAATTTTGTACCAGATTTTCAAATACCAAGTTAATGTCATAATATACGTGACATCAAAAAGTAATAAATAACTCTAACTAAATTAAATAATATTACAATAAACATTGTAAAAAATATATTTTTATTAAAAATCGGTGAATCTGGCCATCTGCTACTTTTGTTTAAAAATAAAATACATCAATAAATGAGTAATTAATGGATGTTCGATCGAAATTCAGTTGACATATATATTTTTTTTTTTTTTAAATAAATGATCGAACATCATTGTATATCTTTACAAAATGGAGCTACTACCGACTCTGTCTTGACATCCGATAGTTCACTCAATCTTGAATGATCAACGATATTTCGAAAAACTTCTACCACACGTGTACGTAAACACCCACACGCATATACGTATCATCCTCTGTTCACTCAATGTCACCCTCCAACCCCTATTTTCTCTCCTTTGAAGATTTCACCAGGATTATTCAGCTTCGCTCCATCCATGCTTTATGGATATAGATTTCTCAGGGATATGCGATATCGCAAAGATCGTGGAAACCTGTGCGAAGATTTCAACGAAGGAGAGAGAGAGAGAGAGAGGGAGAGTGAGCGAGAGAAAGAGAGAATGAGAGAGACAGGCACGAGAAGAGTGAGGGGAATAAGAGAGATAGTAATATAAAACCACAGCGGTAAGGATACTGCGGAGAGTCTACGGGTAACCAGATTTTCCGATTGAAAGGATAGGAAAAGCGCGCACTATGTCTACGTCTTGCTATATCAATGTCCCTTTCTACCCTGTACGCTTTTCTTCTTTCTCCCTCTGGCATCGATACAGACGTCCCTATCGTTCACTCTCTTTTCCCTCATTCCACTATCTACCCATCCATCTTGTCCATGTAGTATCTCGTATTACACTGCAACGAAACATCTCGCGGGCTCCGGCACATCCAAATGGAGAATCGAGTCTAAAAGGGTGACATATATACGTGTGTGTATGTATATAGCCAAGTTCGCGAGAGCAGAAAACTGGATAGCCCTAAAATGTGACTGCCGCTCGGCGATCTTCCTTGATTTGCATTACTCCCCCTTTCTCTCTCACTCCCGACGAATGAAATTGAGATTCCTCTGATTACATCTATATCGAATAGGTACATGACGAGATCCGATCAAGTTTCTATATAAGGGACTCTGAACAGCCGCGTCAAAGGAATCGATGCCTCGATGCGCCGAACTTATACACGTACGAGGGGATCGTACGTAAGCGAGAGTTCGCCGTCACGTTAGATTTGTTTTACATCTTATATGTGTCCCCCCATAACCCATCCGGGAGGATAAACGCAGATACAAACGACGTCGCGCGGATATAGGCGAAAGATTGAGAATGCTACGTGATCCGATCACGTTTTCGTGGACTCGTGTGCTTTTTAGATTGTCTTCTTTCTCTTTTATTTCCTTTGGTTCAACGTTGTCGAACCGATACAATTTTTATAGCAATGAATTAATTAAACATTATATTTTCAAAAAATTATTAATTATCATTTATAATTCAAGAACGTTAGTCGGATGATATTTCACTCGCAGATGCAATGAGAAAATGGGCCATGGAGGAAAAAGAAGGTTTAGAAGCAGGAGGAATAAAAGAGTAGAGGTTGATGTTCCTGTCTCGTGGCACCGTAACAGGACTCTCAATCCTTCTTCAGTTTTCGAAACTGAGTCGCACCAGAGGATACAGAATAGGCACTGGTCCGGCAAAGAGAAGGATGAAGGTGAGAGAGGCGAAAGAGTAGAGGAGGAGGAGGAGGGAGGAGATACGATGAAGAGCAGAGAAGAGAAGTGATGGGTGTCCCGGAGAGGAGGAGGGGAGAGAAGGAGCATAAGCGGATTTCGACGGAATTGGAGTCGGCCAGGGTTCTGAATGCTTTGAGCGCCGGAAATGCGCTCGGCATGGATGCATTGGTGCCAAAACCGAGAAATAAACGCTCGCATGGGCCTATACAATATATATATATATATATATATATATATATATATATATATATATATATATATATATATATATATATATATATATATATATATATATATATACAATATACGTATATATATATTGTATACCCCGATAGGAGCGTTTATTTCCCGATTTTGGCATATATAATATATAAGTTTATATATATGTGTGCGTATATATTTGGAGGCTTGAATGTTTCGTAGAATATGAACATATAGCATTCATGTTCCCGATCTCTCACAACTTGAAGGTCTAACGATAAAAATTTTCAATTTTTCCACACTGGTGTATGACCAAAAATATATAGGTACATAGTTTCTTTGACATAGCTACACTTTGATTCCTGTTGGGTACGTTATAATTGCCTTGTGATTTTTCACAGATTTATAAAGTTGATCGTCAGATTCTTGATTAGTTTTCAATGCGTATAACCCGTTGAATAAGACTCTTGAGATTTTCAAATGATCGTTTCCGGCCATTAAAATTTAGATGTTTTGATGAATTGAAAACAGATCTAGGCCTCCACAGGTTTTAGAAAGACTTATTATAAAACCAAATTGGTGCAGTAGGACAAAAACTACAGCTACTTAATATTTTATATTTTCACGTTTTCAAGGAACCCAGCGAAAACGAAAAATATTGTATTTTTAATATTTTTGGCACTCTATTAAATTGGATCTTTCCTGCATAGCATGAATCTAACATCCTCCAACATGTTTATAACCAAGCGGTCAAAAGTTATATAAATTGAAATTCTTTACGTTCTTTATTTTTTAACCAATAAATCCGAGCCAATATATAACCGAGTTAGGAATAACGATATTATATTGATGATTTTTAGGAGATTTATGATGCAATAGGGTTATGTAAATTTTTTAAATAATAAAAACACGACATTTTACTTTCTCGCTCAGTTTCTCGAAAACGTCAAAATATTAAGATTTCAAATGTTTGTCAGTTTAGTCCTGTTGAGCGGATTTGTATTTCTATATATGTAGACTTTTTCGAAGCTGACACGGATATCTCAAGATTGGCGCTGGATTTATCGCAATATCTAAATTATAATCACCGCGACGATGGAATGAAAATGGCGAAATTTTGATTCAACAATTAAGAAATCCCAGTCACAACCACGTGTAAAAAATTGAAACATGATGGGCCAAACTACCCGTTCAAGTTTATGAGTTGAACGAGTTAGCGCCCTGAATCGCAATACCGAAATTGAAACGTACATTCATTTCATTTTTCCTTCCACTATTTTTACAAAGTACAAGGACAATTTACAAATGACAATTTCTGTTACACTAACTTTATGATGAACTAAGTTGAAAATAGTTTCGTAGGCTCTCGGCGTGTTCCAGCAAAGTCAAATTCATCCGACACTGAATCAAGATTTCTTTCGAACAAAGAAAACGATCCGCGCCAAGTTATATGACCGCGCAGGTAGAAGTCTCACGATATCTCCCATATTCTTCCCCTGGAGGGGTCTTTTCTCTTTCAGTGCGTACGTGTGAACGAGAGACAGAGAACAGAGTACACGTACACACCAATATCCGTATATACATATATGATACGTGAGATTTCACGCGTGCTTTATCTTCGTCGAAAATCGTCGATCGTAAAAGCCACGATCCGGAAAAATATTCCAATCCCTGTACTTCGCTCCCTCTCTCCCTTTCGCCCGATAATCGCGATACGGGCCCGGATTTAGGACGAATCTCGAAGGTACAAAAAGTGCGCGAGAACGTATATAATACGAGAGGAAAAAAAAGAGTTACAGAATACGCGCACTTTCTCTCTCTCTCTCTCTCTCTCTCTCTCTCTCTCTCTCTCTCTCTCTCTCTCTCTCTCTCTCAATCTCTCTCCTTCTCCCGACTGTTTTACGAGAGATATAAAACTTAACAATGCGCTTCCGGTGTAGATATATACGTGTCTTCTCTTTCAGCACCACATATACGTCTACATATCAACGTGTGCACAGTATACGCCCGGTCAGGATTCCGATTAGTCACAGGCGCGATAAATAATTCGCGTCAAAGTTTCGACTCCTCCAAAACTACGATATACATATATATATATAACATTCTCGAAACTGATTTGATGCGGACGTCGCACGGATCTGAAACCGGATGCACGGACTATACCTGCACACATGTCCTTCCGAGATCGAATTGATTTTATTTGCGGTACATAGATACGTATATGTGCAAAAGTGTAGGTTAACGGTACGGGCAAAAGTTTCTTTGAACCCCGAAAAGCCCCAAGGTATAAGCACAGGGGTAGTACGTTATATATATGTATATGTATATATAGTATATAGGAGAGGATGGGAGCCATGAGTACAGAGCCAGGGGTTGCTTGTCACGGCGGCCATGGGTCGAATGTCCTTCGCCGTCTGCTGAAAAGGTCCTATATGTATGTATATACAAATACATGTCTGTATATAGATATATGACGAGTTGGTTGGCGGCATCGCTTTGAAAGGGACCCAGTGAGCGCGCGTGTTTGTCGCTTCAACGAGCTTATAAACGCATTTGCGCTATTGGACTTTCCGCGCTATTCTCTCTCCTCGTCGCTCGGGTCACCTTCACTACATATATACATACGTACGTAGGATCTATATAGGTACAAATTCGAGGCATACAGAGAGAACCCTGAAACCTTCAACCCATCAACCACGCAGCGGAACCTCTGGGAGAGCGTGAGAGGGCGAGAATGAGGGAAAAGCACGTGCACCGCCATCGAGGTTCGCGGTGTCATAGCCGGGGAGTTTGGGAACGCGATGCCGTAGGGTAGACACCGGGAATGCGTGGTAGTCCAGGGACTCGCTTCCTCTCCTCTCCTCGCTTCTTGTCTCTTGCTCTCGTGAAACGATTCCGGACTTAATTAATTGCGATTTCACTCTTTTCTGCACTTAATGTGGCCACATCGTTTCGTGGTTGTACTCTGTCTCTGTCTCTCAGTCTCTCTTTCTCTCTGCACACCCCCTTCCTATCTCCCTTTTGTCTCTGCGCGTGTATACGTGGCTATTATATGAAGCCACATCCGGTTAAATCGCAATTACTCAAGTCCGATCAGAAGACCATTGGACGTAGCTAAAAAGCTAAAAAGCGACGAATCAGACTTCAGGCGTAGATTCAAACTTTGCCTAGATACATAAATATACTTGTGCAAATTATGAAATATTAGTCTCTTGGTTACATTTATTTTCGGTAAATTTAGAAAAGCATATTTCTTATTAATATCGATAGGATTAAAAAGGCAATACTTTGTCGAAAGAAATTCAATTACTATATTTCAAAACAAAAATGATCCATTCGATTCAACCAACTTTTCCTCGACTAAAGGGCAAATTCCTTGATAAACGCTTAAATTCCTACAAATCTTTTATCATACAGGGTCAATTTAAATACATAAAATGAACGAGTTCGTTATCGCTGCTAAGATACTTTAGGACGTGATATATTGTACCATAAATTGGTCGCCCTTCTCGTCCTTGGATGCTGCACGACACACATTGCTGGACTATCCATATATGTACAAAGGATACATCACTCTCCAAGAACATAGAAATTATCTCGAGTTCTCTAAGATCGATCTAGCCAGATTTCTACGTTCTTGCATTTTGCCTGTTCGCTTGCTCTCGTCTCGTATGTGTATGTATGTGTTGAGAAAGCGGTGAAGCTCTCGTTCGTTGTTATATATAGCCAGCCTGACTTCGCGATAACGAATCGCCATAAAGTCTTCGTAGACGGGTTATACCTAACTCTCTCTCTCTCCTTTCCCTTGGTTTAGCCGTAACTCCTTAAGTTTACGAGTGCGTCGGGGGCGCGCGTTATAGCGAAGCTCTTGTCGTATACGAGCTAGAGCAACTCTCTCGGCTCCTTCTTCCTTCTTGTCTGCTCACGACTCGGAAATGAATGCTTAGCGCATATAATATCCGGTAGTAAATTCAACGGTGTGCCCGTCAGCTAATTCGTTATCTTGACGATACGTGTGGAGGGTAGGAAAGGGGTGGGAATCGATGCTAATGATTCCGCAACAAGGAATACACGGAGCGCGTTACTATATAACACTGAAATTGGTCACATCGAGCGGAATATGTTTACGAGGACGTTCTCCGTTAGTTGTTTCAAACTAGCGTACGATATTCACCCCATTGTCTGCTAATGAGCGAATTTCTCGAGAGAAACTCGACCAAATGATGATTATTCAATCTGATAATTAACGCGACGATTCTGCCAACGAAACAAATTATTAATATACAGGTATACCTATTAATAATTTGTTCTATAAATCTTGTTCTATGTATCTAAATAATATATTTTTTATATTCTAAAAAACCAAGATGAACAAAAATAGGGGTTGAAATGGCTCAAATATAAAAAATACTAAGAAAAAAAAGAGGGAATCTTTAAAACGATTCGATGGTGAGCGATTAAGAAAGTGGGAGAGAAGAAATTTAAAAAAATCAAGCGAAGAATCAGTTGAAAACGATATATCGCCGTGGGGTGCTCGCGTCGAGGGTGTGATACACACGAAGAATTTTGACCCCCGGCAAAGATACGCATGATAGAACCCGCGACGCGCTATATTAAGTCAGGGAGCGCTTTTAACGTCTCTCCCGTTCTATTCGCACACTCTCACTACGCGCCGCTATACCCTTTTGAACTCTCCATTCTGGTAATTAGAGACTCTACCTACCCCCTTGTGTCTATCCCTCGGGGGTCTTGGAAGTGTGGGAGAAGGGACACGTGCCAAGATGACGCGGATTCGCGAGCGCGAGAGCGACGTACCAAATTCACATTCGTCTATTTTAATGTACATGGTGTTTAATGTCAAATTAACCAAAATCCAACTTCATCGTGATTTTTTATTCATGATATTTTGTGTTATCAATTCGAAAAGAAAAATGACGAAACGACCTGGTATTTTTTGGAATTTATTTAAAAAGTTGATAATTTTGTTTTGTTTTGTTTTTTCATTTGGAATAAAATAATCTTGGACTAGATTTTTTTTTATATCGAAAGATTACAATAACAAATCATAGTTTGCTCGATAATTTTATTCTGCGATGAGAACGCGCATGGACAAAACGCTTGGTGAGTTCGCATGGAATGTTCCATATATATATATCTTAACACGCGCTGTATAAGGGCCTAGCTCACGCGGTACAGAACGGAATGCCGAGTTAATTGCTTCGGAATCCTCGACGCGCATCTCTGCCTCAGGTTTTCCAGGAGAATAAGGAATTCGACTCATTAGTTAGCCGTGCAATTAAAAATCCTTAGCGGGCGCGAAACCATCGTCCCGGCAGATAAGAAGAGGAATAAAGGACGAGAGGAAGGCAGGAATGGCAGGTAGGAGCATACTGATAAAGGGCCGAGAAAAATTAGCGAGGCCGAGACTCAAGACTTTGGCCGTTGCGTGTTTTTATTTTTGCAAAAGTACGTCACGAGAGTGATCGAACGATAATGTTACCTAAGAACTTGTTAAATGATGTTTAATTAATATTTTTATGATAATAATGCTATAAGAATAACAATTAATTAAGAAACGATCGATTTTTATAATTCGTATATGAAGAATAATAATCACTCGTTCGATCTGTGCTCGGTAAGTAACGTTCATCCTTATCGGTTTTACTATTTCAAGCTCGTAGATTTTATCGTCCATCGAAAAAAAATTGTTCTCAAAATATAAAACGTTTTATCGTCGTCGGCGAAATTTATTCCCTCGGTGTGCCGCGCTCTCGCACGTCCGATGCTCCAGACTGTTCGACCTTTCGCCCGAGAGCAAAACGAAGAGATTGACTGGACCATCGGGGTTACCGGTGAGGCGAACCACATTTCATCGTTTCGACCGAGGGTAACCAGATAGCTCGGCTTTTCCCGGTACTCGCCGGAAACATGGGTAATTGTCGAGAGCAAGTCCTCTCGCGATTGAGAGACTTTAAGGCCGACCGAAGGCAGAGGGGCGCGTTTCCGCGCGAAGCGTAGTTCTCGTGTTATCGAGCTATCCTCCGGACTGCAAACGTCGAGCTCCAAGCCTCCAGCGCCATCTCGCGGCAAAGCCCGAAAGCTTCGAGGGGATAGAACTACCCTTCCGAAGAGCGAGGGTAGTTCGCAGAAATGGCCGACCGCGAAAACGACGAGCTGCTAGTTCCGTCCGACAGAGGGCAGCACTGTGTAGTCAACGCCGCGGTAGAATCGATCTGAACCAACGGGACATGGCGCTAGGGGTAGTTTGTCGGTCGAAGCTTCCTTAATGGAGCTTTTGTGGCAAAATCATATGATATCGGGATAATTCAGGCATGTACGACGCTCGAAAGTCGTTTCCGATATTATCGACATTTCCCGCTGTCGGACACGTTTTCCCTTCCTACCTCAACACGATGTCAAATAAAGTCGTTACACTTACTGTAATGGATTAATGCGGGAAACATAATAATTTTCACTTTACGAAAATGTTTCTTCGTTTAACGTTCATTAAGATCTTGTTTCATTTATTTTTTATTTTTATTGAACAAATTTTTTCATTTCTCCTTAATCAATGGATCGTTTCGTATGAAATTATAAACTAAAAATTAGTTCGTGAAATCCAAAAATATATATATATTGTATAATTATTCGCATTTTTGCGAATAATGTTATATTTAGATTATTTATTTTTTAATATTAAAATTAAAATTTCCATATTTAAATTATACCTGTTTTTATTTAAATTATTCGCGTTTTGGCAAATAATTCTATAAAGGAATTTGATCTTGAAGCTTGAAGGCGAGAGATAACTTTGAACGAGCTAACGTTACAGGGCAATATGAAAAGCTGCGCCTGATCGAGCACGCGTAACTGAAAATCCGTCTGACCGTACTCGGCCATTACTACTGCATCGGAGGTTTTCGAAGAAAAAAAAGCATACCGCGTACTGTTTTCTTTACGATCTTTCCTCTAGGTCGATCGAACGTTATATCAGAAGTGAAAATGCCCGAAAGCCGTTGCGATAACAGAGTCTGCTGTGCTTTATACGCTCGCCGGCAAGGTATAAAAAGCTTCAAAGAAGAAGGCTGGAAGAAAAAACTACCACATCAAAGTCTCGAACGGGTGTGCTGCGACGACGCAAGTCGCGATAACGGTAACGTCTATGCGTACACGGTCCATAAGCCACGAGGTTTCGCAAAAGACTATGCCTTAAACATATACGACCTCTATGACATATACAATCTCTAGGACATAGCTGTACATTTCAAGGTCATCCTAGATATCCTTTCGCCACGGTACATATACCGAAGATCGCAAAATTTCATAAACCACCATATCCACGCGACATTATTAACGTCACTTTGTGAGGCGTCGTTTTGGATACTCAAACCTGCCAGTCCCGTAATTTTCTCCGAAATTCACTACAGACGCTCCCCTACTATCCCCTTCATCCTCTACGAAACGCTATAGTACTATCTTTACTGCACATCGTAAAATATTTATATTTGGTCTGCTCTTCGGAGATAGACACACCAGAATCGTGCCTGCGCGAGGAGGAAGGGGGAGACTTCGTTCCCGTACACCCTAAAGAAATACACGTGTATATATATATATATAAGTGTATGCGATATTCTGATCTTGCGCACAGTAGGTCCTCATGGGCAGGGGTGGAAAAAGGAGGCCTCGTGTATAAAAATATGCGAGCCGACTGGGTTAGCTTGGTGTACGGAGAGTAGCGATATCTTTACGGCAACTCGTAACGTTTCTCACGGTGAAAACCGAGGCAGGAGCTTGGTAGGGGAAAAACTCCGAGTCGTCTCTTCCGAGGTCATATTTCTTTTTGGTCATTTATGGACAGTCAGGTTCTTCATTATACTGGTCCTAAACTCTGGGCTTTGATGAGTGAGTATTATGGAGTAGGTCGAGAGCTTTTGTATTCGAGATATATTGTTTTAGCTGAGACTTTTTTTGAGCATATTCTGAAAATAGTTTTGCGATTTATTCGAGGTTTATAATCGGAAATATGTCTGAGCATTCTCCCTGTTTTTTGTTCGGATACTTATCAATACTGATATCAAGTTAATTTTACCATCTCTATTAGATAATTAAAGGATGTTGCTGCAGCAATTTAAAGTCGTCAATTACAAGAATGATTCAAAATTTGTTTTAGACACGTTCGATCGGAAATCGTAAATAGCCGATACAAATATTACGAATGATTCATGAATATTTATCTATAAAATCGGGAAAAATCGGTATACATAAGCTTTTTCGCGAAAATTTGGGAATAATGCTCGCGGTCTATGGAGAAATAAAAAGGTCCACAAAAGATTTTAAGTTCGAGTTCGATCGGTGGAACACTTGATAAACGGCTCAGATTTTCATGAAATTCTTGCAGACGACGACTCTTTATGGCGTGACCGAGCTCGAGGGGCATCGTGGAAATGAAAACAAAACGAAAGAGTCTCCAAAGTGAGATAGAGAGATAGGGGAAAAGGCCCTAAAACGTCAAATGCCGAAGGCGCGGTCTCGCGTCGATCGGAGGTGAATTTCACGCGATAAAAACAAACGAGCGAACTGTGATCGAATCGAGAATTGACGGAGGGCGACAATGGCGCAACCGAAAGATGGAAGGGGGTGCAAACGAGGGAGAGAACGAAAATGTATAGACGAGAGAGAGAGACAGAGAGAGAGAGAGAGAGAGTTGATCGTTACGGCGAATTCCGGTGAGTTGACGAGACGTATCGAGTCATGGATCGTTTCAGGGGCGTTCTTCGCTATTCTCTGATAACGTTCCGAGCGTCCATGTCGGCGCGAAGGGGCCCTTCGCGTTTACGATCGGCCATAGAGTCCGAGGAAAACGGGTTGGAAAATACGACGAAGCGCCAATGCAGACGCGATCATCTCTCTGCCATTCTCTTCTCTCTTCTTTCTTCTTTCTCTTCCTTCTACCCCCCCCCCCCTCTCCTCGTGTGTATACTTCGATGGTCACCAAGAATGACACAAGAGACTCTTTCACGTGATCTTCTGGTGTTTCTCCTGCTGCTCCTGCTGCTGTCCCTGCAACGGCGAGGTTAGAGCGTCCGATAAGTGCTCAATTTCATTCTGGTCTGCTCTCCTTCTCCCTTTCATGCTCGTTCTTCCTCTCGGGGACAGTAACACGGATCACATTCGCCACCGAACCGATCATTTCCGTTGCAAAGCTCAACTCAACGACATTTCCTATGGTCGACTCTCGCTTTTTCATCCAACGAGCTTTTAAACATTCAGCATGAAATACTTGCGTCGCGAATGAAAAGATATTTTATATAATTATTCCAACAAAGTAATCTCGTAAATATTATACTAAAACTAATGCAATTTTTTTGAGAGAATGACAAAGTATAATATTGATAAAATACAATTATTTTATTCTTTTATAATATTTTATAATTCAATTTATTGATAAAAAACGTAGTGATTAATACCTTCTTTACAATGATAACTTTTAACAATTGTCACACCGAAAAATTGTCAGCGTTAACTTACCAAGCTACAAAATGTCCCCACGAATTTATTTCGCGATACAAGCACATAGCGAAAATTCCTTATTGCATCAATTCTTCAAGGAGCGTCGGTGTCCTCTGTCTCGAATTGGAGGATTCAGTTATATCGTCACGAACGATATGAAAATTGCTCGATGTTTAAATTTTCAACGATTCGCCACCCCACCCTCAAAGCTCCCATGCGACCTTGAAGAAAATCCGTCTCGCGAGATAAACGAAGAGAAAAATGTATTGCAAGACTGGTACGGTATACGTACAAGTCGACAGGTAATATATATTCCACCGGTGTACGTATTCTTTTTCTTCTCTTCCAGACGCACCGTGGACTCTACCGTAGGGTACGAGAGGAACGACACTCTCTGGCTAGGGTCGCAGCTGCACTCCATTTCGAAGAACAATCTCTGCATATTTGAAATCTATTCGTGTCGGTAGTATATACATTTACATATCTGTATACGTCGAATGTAGTGAAGGGGAATCGCAGTCTCTCTAACCAGAGTGGCAGTCGTTTCCGCTTTAATATATTATGGATATTTATAAATTTTCCAGAGTCAACCTCGCTCCAGGGCACAAAACCTGCAAATGGGAAAATCCAACCTGGGCACGTATAACGATGAAATGGCACTGACGCTCACTCGCACGCAGGGTTATACATGTACATATGAACCTGCCAACGCGCGCACACACACACACAGACATAGACACACACAGCCTCAGAAGCTCACGACTATTTCTGCCGTTTTGACCAATGAAATTTTCAAGAGGCCATCATTGATTTTCCATCCTACCCCGAAAACGCCCCTTCACTTCCACCATATCAAACATGAGAGTCCTTTTTCCTTCCCTTTCTACCCTCGAGTGTGTTCCACCACGGGGTTAAGTATATATTTGCAAAATTTCCAACTGCCATTGCACACGCCCATTATAACACGCGACCCTTTTACATTTATCTCCAATTAAAAGCCACAGATTTGAAAAAAATATTAGCAGGAAACAAATTTCGATTTACGTTTTTGTTACTGTCAAAGCGAATTTAAAGTTGGAAGGAGGCGTTAATTATTAACAGTTATTAGAGATAAAAATGAATTCTTTTCCCTCAAACGAGAAGAATTTGAGACGTATATTAAGTTAAAAAAATAATATTTTTCCTAGAATTATTTATAACAATTCTTTTATATTATTCGTATGTTTAACATCGTTCTTCTTACTCGATTATTTTTAAAAATAATTCACTACTATTTTTCCATTATACTCGTTATATAATTCGCGAATGAGATAATTTTTGTCGTCTTATTTTTCCATCTTGAAGCACCCAAGATGACAAATTGCGAGTGGCGATAGCGAGGAGGATGGTGAACAACAGAAAATACGTCGTTAAATATTTAAGACCATGATAACTCATACGATTTCATGTGGGGTCGTATTACTGGTAAAGACGCCGATACCCAGGTGCATCGTACGTGTTTACGAGTTTCAAAATGGCACAACTTCGGTCACCCTTCCTCTATCTTATTCTCTTTCTCCCTCTCCCGTTGTATCTTCCACACCTCCGACTCCTTCCCAATTTCCACCCCAACGACCCCTCCGAAAACTTTGAAGGTTGTGTTTTGTCGGCTATATATGCTTTCCGTGTATGTACCAGGTGCTACAGGGTTCTTTGGTGACCGGGACGAGAACGGTAAGAAGAAGGAGGGAAACAACTTGATGGTGTTCGACCGCGCCACGAAGAGCCTCTTCTCCCAAAGCTCCCTCATGATTTTCTTGCCCCGTTGGGGATCCCCGAGTAATACTACCGGGCCTACGATATTCTCGGCACTGTGAAAATTCACGTGTAAGCTGATAATACCAACTTATTATTCGAAATAAAATAGAATTTTTTTATTTTCGTTCTATTCATTCTAAAACATTTACGTCGATATATTTATATATTGGTCCTTTCTTTTACGATAATAAGGATCTTGGTGATACATTTACAAGGTAGAAATGGAGAAAACATAATTAGTAATTAAGAGAAACTTCGACTGTTTCTTTTTTCGGTGCACGCTTCTTCTCCAAAATTATTTTTTTCATCCCCCCTAGACATTAATATCTCGTTATTGAGCTTTTGATTTATTCAATAAGGGTGTCGAATAACAAAACAAAAATAAACGTTTCATCCTGAGACACGTATATCGATTTTATCTCGAAGAAAAGCTGTTGAACCGCCACAGATCTCTTATCATTCGGGTCGCAGTGTGTCGTCTCTCGCGCCCGTCGACCTTAATCGAGATTGCCACGATCGAGCGGGCAGTGTGTGTCCGTGCGTGGTCCTGACACGCCGGGGGTCAATATCGGCACAAACTCCGAAGAGAATGAGAACGTGTGTTCTCTTTTTCCCCGCGCTGAGTGTTGTCTTTTTTTTATTTTCTTCTTTCTTCTATTTGTGCGAACGAGGGTCGCGAGACTCCTTACTCGCGTGGAATCGGGGGGAAAAAGCGAGGGTTTCGACGTTTTTTTTGGACGCCCCTACCCAACGAGCGACGACGACGGGTGGACATCCTTACGGGCATTGGAATTCTCGGTCGCGGCCTACGATTGTTATGCCTCTTTCGTTCTTCTCCTTCTCCATCCCCCTTCCTTCTCTTTCTCTCTCTCCCTCACTCTCTTTCTTCAGGGATGTAACAGTCACCTTAATTCTTTATAAGCGAGACACTCTTATCGAGTTTCCTTCTAGTGGATGTGTCCGTGCATCGCTCGAATGGGCTCGTGAAATAAAGCCTTTTTCTATACGCCATTGTGCACGTGGCGTGATAAAGAGAAAATTGCCACTTGGAGAACGAGTGTCTATAAAAAAAAAGGAAAAAAAAACAATAGATAAGCTTCGTGATCGGAGAAGAGACCTCTCTCGCGTTATCATCTCATGTCCCAGGTCGTATAAACAGGCTATAAAATTCTTGACTTCACGCGTGCGTTTTGATATCGCGACCCTCGTTTATTCCATCTCGATATTATCATTCGAACCGAGGCGTTCAACGTTTATCTTTTTCTTTTATTTTTGGCGTATATATTATCACGTCATAATTCATAAAGATCAGCAAGATCAAAATAATCTTGAAAATCTTTTTTATTATTTCGCAAGGGATTAAGTCTAACTTTGATTGAAAATCAATTAAAAGAAATTATAATTTATTTTGTATAATCAACCACCATTTGTATTCATTATTCCTCGATGATGGATATAATAAGCTTTCGGAATAAACTCTCATAAATATTTATTAAAAAAGTAATTGCAAATTACTTTTTTTTTTCCTTAAAGCATTTATATTCGTGAATAATTCTCCACACTCGATTCGAGACTTCCAATCTTATATAGATATATACAGACATGAGCAGTACGAAACAGCATAACCGCGACCGCGGCTATAACGCCGAAGAGGATGCTCGAAATATGGAAATTTGGTACACCTCGTCGTATCCCCGCGGCGGTAATGCCGTTGAGCTGAAGTGTTGCAGAGGCTACGAATTAATTGCGAACACCAATTTCGGTGCGCGAGGTAGGCGCTCGATCGCTAATTAATCGAGTACGCAGTACAGTGAAAATATATATCTTGAGCAGATATATACGCAGATTACGTATATATACATATACTTCACTACGATGTCCTTATCAAGTATGAATCGTGAACCTTTGCATGTTTTCTGATAATGAAAATCACATCAGAACGATTTTAATGACAGGATACGTTTCAACCGTTCAAGAACCAGAATATGATTCCGGTTCAACGAGGAGGAGTAAACGTTTGTGATCAGTATTTCCGCATAATTAGTATTAATAAATTATACCATCATAATTCAAAAGATATTTCATCCTAAAATCCTGTTAAATCATTCATTATTTAACAACTGCTGGTACGAGTGACACCCGTCGATTTGCGATGGCCCAATAAACCCTCCTTCGTTCAAATCAGAGTGTCGCGTGTTAATTACAGAAGAGATATATGGAGGTCGTCTCCCGGCTACGAATAGCCGCAGACGCTAGGATTAAGCCGCTTCTCTGCTCTCTCTCTCACTCTCTCCCTTGACACGAGTTTGTCCGTACGTACCGTTTCCCGAACAACGATGTGGCAGCTACAACTCCAGGAGAAGCAGGGTGAGAGAAAGAGAGAGAGGGAGATGTAGTAGTAGACACGAATGAGTGATTTATCCCAAAGTCCCGCCGCAACAACCGCCTTAGATTAGCCGAATTACCGGCGCGATGCTCAGAGGCGACAGAGCGCTCTCTCGCGTGAGCGTCATCAACCCATTCCATCCTCTGACCACCCCACCTCGCTCTCTTTCCATCTCCGTCTCGCTTACTCCTGCCCTCTGTCTCTCGTTGCTACTGTACCGTACCCCGGCGGCACTTCCACAACGTACAATGTGCTTCTGTCTCCTCTCGTGGAGCTTGTCTCCAACAATATAGGTTTGTCATTGTGCCCCCGGTGTTTAATTAGAGGGAGTATCAACCGGATCGCATCACGGGTTTCCTCGTTGGCTAGGTTAGGAGATGGTTGGACGCGCTGCTCGATGAGGTCGAGTAGAGAGAGCGAAAGAAGTGGGAATGGGGGGGGGGGCAATGACGTCGAGGAGCAAGTTGGTTACAGGAGGGAAGAGATATCTCGGAAACGTCTCTACATCGAGTGGGCCCCTCACCTGCAATTACCCAATCTCCTCACGCAGTAATGGATTACGGATAGTCGGGATAGAAGTTTAGGAGTGGGAGTAGGGGATGGGCTGAGACTTTGCAGAGTTCGGGGAGGCTCTAAGCCGTGACGGAAGCGAGTGAAGAGCCGATGGTGAATCGAGAGCAACGGCGAAACGCTATTACGACTGACGGAAGGGTTGCACCCACGGTACTAGAAGCAGAATGCGAAGGAGGAGATGAAGGGTGAGGCGGGGAGCGGCGAGGGGACTGGAGGGGAAGAAGTGGAGAAGGTTGGTACGGGGTAGATTGTGCTGGCTGCTGCGAAGCAGCCGTTGCAGGGGCAATTTACCTCGCCAATCCATGCCTCGTAATTGGGAATTTTATAATATTTTTGGAAGCGAGCCAGTCGTGTCGCGAGAAAGGGAGAGGGATGGAAAAAGGAGAGCAGAATAGGATGAGAGAAACGGGGCAAGCGAGAAAGAAAAACTGTGGACGAAGAGGGTTTGCGGACCAACGGCCGACGGTGGAGAAGGGCGAAGAGAAAAGAGGGAAAGGAAAGGAGAAAAGCGAGAGGAGGATGGAATGAGTCAAACGGGCCAGAGAGGGGGAGGGGGGAGGTTTAGCCTCCAGGGAAGATTGATATCCTCTTTTTGAGGGCGGACGGCATAGCAGCAGGCACATCAGCCCTAGCCAGCACATCGAGATGGGAAGAGGGGGCGAAAGGAGGAAGGATGGGGGGGGGGGGGGGGGGGGCAGGAAAGCTCTCTGGAAACGGATGAAGAATGCACACGGCTGAAATTCAACGTCGCAAAAAGGGTTTCCCGACGATTTGGAAGCATACCAAATTGTAATTGTCGAAAAATCGACGATTAATTTATCACGGAGTGCCTCACGTGCTTGGACGTGTGCGTTTCACTCATATACGTATATACGTGTAAAGAATAGAGAATAAGTGTTGGTAGTTACGAAGAGATTTGGAAATGTCGTTTATACAGTCGCGGGTTGCGGGAAGGCAACATAGAGAAGTTCAGCAAACGCGTGTGTTAAATCTATCGTTTCCACCATGAAATGCGGAAAAAGCTAACGACTTGATAACGTAATGACTGGTTTCACGTACGAATATGTAAGTGGTTAGAATAGAGTCGTGATATTTGGCACGGAAATCTTTAGAGACCCTAAACCGAGCTTAATTTTTTTATCGAACAATTAACACAGCATTCTTTCTTTCTTATCGAAACATAATTCGCAATGATTAGCTGAAAAGTCGTGAATAATTATTGTAAATATAAGTATAAAAATGAATTTCAAATAACCGAAAAGTATTTAACAACATTGAATATATATCAAGAATATTTTTGTAATGAATGAAAGAAACAAAAAAGAAAAATGATTTTTTTCGTAGTTTCTCAAAAATCTAATTTTTAGTGTGAACCGATGCCCGGAAGAATATAACTTTATTTTGAATCTTTATATACGAGTACGTATATTGATTGAACGATCGAGCTCGCTTCGAAGCCAGCCGATAATGTCTATGGCTGTTGTACACGTATAGCCACGTCGATCCTCGCGAACTCCCGGGGAAAATCGCGCAAGCACCACTGGGCCATCTGCTTTGTATTCAAAGGGCCGGCTGCGTCTCTGAAAATGCAATCGCAAAATACAATACCGTGCATTACCGATATCCGTAGGGATGAGAAAGATGGTAGAGAAGGCGTGCAGGTACAGAGCGTGATATGGGCTCGTGTGTTCGCGGGAAGAGCCCTCACTCTTCACCCCTCTTCGATGTTCGTTGATCTGCCATCCCGACACCGAGAAAAGACATCTCGTAAAGAATGATGTTATACATTATGCGGCGTGAGGAAAACCAATCTTGGGTCAGCAGCTGGAACGACCAACCTCGGGCTGTTCCTTTTCACATACGTTAATAAAATTCTACAGCTCGAAAGGAGAGAGAAAAGAAGGAGAGAGAAAGAAGAACAAAAGAAGAGAGACCGTTCAGTCCTCGAACCTCATCGATATTTATTCCTCTCGAATTCAATAGGATTTTTCTACAATAAATAAAATAAGTCGCTTCATTGTCATATTTTATAGAATAATAATTATTTTTTCTTAATTCAAATCGACATATATTATTATCTGGACGATAGCCATTTTTTCGAGATAAAATTGATCGTGTTTTTAGGCTATCCAACTATTACAATGGCCTAAAATTTGTTTGTCCGACGGTCTGACGTACGAGTATATCCATAACGAATATAACAATTTAGTGGACCAAATCAATATCTATGCATTGTACAATAATAACTGTGCTATAACTCTTCTCCATGATAGCGGTTTATTCCCCACCATTCAAATAGTTCCTGCATCCATTGCCCAGTGACGCAGCCACTGGCTTCTGTTTAATCGTTTCACCTCTAAGGTTATGCGGGTCATGTCCGTCACGGTCGTTCGTTATCATGGATGCGAGAGTACCTATCGTGCGGTGGATCGAGCAAACGGTGTTCCTTCGCCCATTCTCTTCGCTCATGGTGTGTCACACAGCTGGAGATGCGCTCACTGCATGTGCATACACCTCAGAGCGTGGATGATCCAGAGCACAATGAGGTAAAATGTAGTTCGCGTCTCGGGTCTGTGGATCTTGCTCCGTTACAAAATGCTATCTCACGTATGAAGGGGCTCTTCCTTTGGCACCCCGGTCGTATACTCGGTGCGCCCAGATGTTATGACGCCGGTTGCAACTCGCGATGCGCCAGGTTACACGACTCACCAAAGTCTGAAATGTCGAGGTAACGACTTGACTCAGCGATCGGTACGGATGATGCAAAATCGCGGCACCCGCGTGGCTACAGCGATATATATACATATACGCATATCGCTTCTGTGTCTAGCCTGTTCCTCGAGCTTGCATGGAAATGTTGCTGAATAAACGTCCCACAGCTAACTTGAGTACAATGGTCGTCACACTACGGCGTATAGTTTAGACGAGGGATAAGAGAGAGAGAGAGAGAGAGAGAGAGAGAAAGAGAAAGAGGGAGAGAGAGAGAGAGCTTATACGCTCGCTTATGGATAATAGGGCCGAAGTTATTCATCGAGCCAGTTACAGACAGAACCTTGGGCGCCACGCTGACAGCTAGCCGGACCAATGGACAAACACACTGCGACTAATAAAGCGACGACAATAAGCGTATCAGTCCAACTTGAAAACGTTGGCAGACTTTTTTTTTAACTACTACGCCACGTCTCCCTCCGAGAGTATTACGTCGAGACAATCCGGAATGGTGGGGTTGAGATAAGCATCCCTTTGTCACACGCAGATCGTAGTCGATTCATTGGATGGAAGAAGCATGAAGAAATAGGGTTCAGGAAAAAGATGGTCGAAAACGAGTGGATAAACGTCCGGCGTTTCTCAACCTGTTTCATTCCTCGAGTTCCTCTCGACGAGATCCGACGGGAAAACGAATTAGTGCCAATTTAGCAGGAGACCCACAAATACGGGCGTACGTCAAGTATATAGGGGATGAGAGTGTCGCCCACGAGTCGTCTTGGAATAACAGCCATTCCTCAGACTGACCGTTGCTATCGTTCTCCCGCGCGCTGTCTCTTCCCCTTTCTCTCTCCCTCATTCTCTCTCGCAATACAAAAAGTCTGTAGGGTTCGCAAAAGGAACCAATGTTTCTTACAGTTCGTCCTCAACTTCGTCGACGCAATTAATTACCGACGTTCGTACACGAGCCTGGGTGATGTATAACGGAACGAGAACGAGGGCAGGAAGATTGTCACGAAATAACCAGAGTGTAACCATTCTCTTTTCCCCAAGACGTACTTGAGGCATGTTCGATGAAGTTCTCTAATAAACTCGATACGACGTATCCAAAAGCGGCGGATAAGATTTATTCGCAATAACAATTATTAAAACAATTTAATCACGGAGAATTATCAGAAACGTGTTTTCCTTCTTCTTTATTCCTTTCGCGTTTATTTGTTACTTCTTGGATAACACACTCTCATGATCCTTGGATAAAACTGCATCCTGTGCTAGACGATCGTAAAATTTCCCATCTCGTACAGCTCGTCAAAGTAGAAAAAGCCGACGTGGTTTTTGCCACCAGAAGTTGCTTTAAAATTTCAAAGTTGGGCATGGAATCAGGCCACGCTGGGTGAAAAAAAAATCCGATGGGAAGAAGTGGCTTATGAAGTTGAGGATGAGCGTGCCTATATGTGATTACAGAAGCAGAATGGTCGAACGAACGAGTTTCGAGAGAGAAAGAGAGGGCGAGTTACACACAGCTAACTCTCGCGCGACTCTGAACGTGAGTTAATCAGTACTCTTTTTGCTGTGGATTTACAACTCCCAGGGGTACACGAGAGAGCAGCAGCAGCAGTAGTAGCAGTGGTAGTAGCCGAGTACGGAGGTTGGAAAGGAGGATGAGAGGTGGTTTGAAGCCGGATCTCGACGAGGCGAGTATAGAAGTGCGGGGCCAGGGGGTACGGTGAGAAGAGCGCAAGCACAATGGGCACGTAACTTTCGCGAAGGACGACGCGCGTATACGCCGTGCGGTAACAACTAACAACTAAGACGTTTCTACCCCTCGAGTCCGGGAGAGAACTAACTCTCGAGAGCGGGCAAACCTTGCTGCAGTATGTGCTATACGCTCGTTGGCTTATGGCTCTTTGCTATATCTGCCTTTGTGCTCTCTCCGTTCTCGTCTAGTTCCTCACCCTCCAGCACCCACCCCTCGCTCTCTCCTGGCGCCCATACGTATCCATTATGCAAATCTCATGCCCATTATAATAAGCGAAGGCCCTTGGCATACCCTTGGCCAACCAGCCTCCCCCGCACTCCGCCACCCTGAGCGTTCCTTCGTCTACAACTGCCACCATTACCGCAACACGGTGTATGGTCCCGCGTGGAACGCTCGACCCAACCAGCTACCAAAAGACAAATTCAATTAGGACTCGGACGATGAGTTTGCGGCTTCTGGTAGGTGGAGTGTCGCATACAACTTTCCGTACCTGTCTTCGTTTTAGTGAAATTGACTGTTTAATTACATCGATACCACAACGTTTTATCGAGGCTAATCGGTAGATCGATCAATTTTGATGAAGGAGTATGATCGATTGCCCAATCAATAACAATATAACGATCATATTGATACGAACTGATGGAAGTGAGATAAAAGTATTTCGAAAAGTGATTTTACATTATGAAATTAGTGAATGGGTACTCTTATTCTCGTGTTGTCACGTTGATAACGGATTTCCGGTGACGTAAATCTCCTCGATAGCCGAGATTCACCAGCCTCGACCTACGACTCGTTCGAACCAAGATTTCGCGACTGAAACGTGTGCCATCATTTATCGGGTATTTGACACAATTATCGTCTCTGCGTGGGCGAACGCTGTTGACGAGTGACGGGATAAATTGACCGGTGCACGCGTATGAATAATTCATCACCCGCATATTAGAGGCAATCGAGTATTCCTGATTGGCATATTCGGATTAACGCTACCGCACACGGGTTATCGAATTGACGGGGATGGTAGAGAGAGAAAGAGGGAGAGAGAGAACGAGAGAGACCAACTTCGTTCTCCAACCGTTTTGATCAAGCTTGCGCTTAATGGCCGTTTGAGTCATCAGAAATTACAACTATTCGTTCGATTTGTGAGAAAGATAAGCCTATTTCTAGTCATTATATCATAACGATCTTGTCATGGAGTGATTCTCAATGATAAAAACCCTTCGATGTTACTGAATTAATATTTGGCAGTTTTATCATTGAAAGCTATTCAAGATCATTCAATCTCTACCTCTAATTCCAACTCGGTTCCGTACTAACAGCCAACTCAAGACTCGTTGCAAGTTAACTATCCCACGAAAACCGACTACTTTGCAAACCCAGCAAAAGTCTATTCGAAACGACAGAAGCCATTCTTATCGCGAAAGGATATCTCATTACTTAAGGCTATTACCATATTGATGTCCCGCGGGAACAGTTTTCCAAGTACACGAGTCTCATTGCTCGTTTCACCGTGGTCTCTTTAATGGAATGGTTAACCTTAACGATCAGCATTGGTTACCCCGTATTTTAAGAGAGAATAACTAGAAACAATTTGACAACAAAATCTTGACAATGACTTGAAGAATATTTATCGTTCAAATAATCAATGATTCTACTCCGGTTTGTAAATATTAAAAAAAAAAGATATTAAGAAACATTTTTTCCATTCTCTGGACAAACGGACAATCGTTGTAGTGTTAGTTCTAACGCCCGTACGTTTTGTCCAAGTCTCCTACAAAGCTCTGGCGCGACGTAGGCACGAGATTTGGGGGTTGTTTCGGGGCCGGAGAGGGTCTGCGGGTTACAGACCTTGACGGCCGTAGAACAAGGGGACAAATCGAAGAGAGCCGGGCGGTGGATTCGATAGCAGCATTAGCAGAGGCGATTGCAGAAGCATGGGCGAGGCTCCTGGCAAACTATACCGCATAAATATATATATATATATATATGTATATATAGCCTGGCAACGAGTGCTTTCCGTTCAGTCGTCCAACGGTATCCACTAGAGCAGGCCTTTCCTACTATCCGTCTGCACACACGCTCTCGCACTCTTCTCCTCTCTCTCTCTCACACTCTCTCCCTCGCTATCTCCCAATAAAAAGAAACAAAAAGCCCATTGTTGGCCATTCTGCGGGTGGCGGGCTAGGCCGGTCGGGGTGATCCATCAGGCTCGGACGGGAAAGGCTTCGGGGCACAAGGGACAAGGGGAGGTATGCGGGGTCCTCCATATAGCACGAGAGCACATACATGGACATGGGTAGGAGGAGGAAGGAGGGGGACGCGTTCACAGAACGAAAGCCTGATGCCTGACTGCCAGCGAGCGAGAGAACCCAGTCTGCCTGCCAATCTCCCTGGATGGGGGTGAGTAATTAACCAGGCCACAGCCTGCCAGGCTGCCTGTTTGCACCGTGCAGCCTTATGTACCAACTGGCTGGGGAGGAGGTCACCCCAACCCTCCCCGCATCGAGGAATCTCACTTGCACTGTCCGCCTCCTCTACATGATAGAACGACTTTGCGATACCTTTTCACTCCCATTCTTCGTGTTTCTTTTTTATTACTTGGATAACTCGCTCGGTAGGAGCAAAAAATACGTACCCGTCGAGAAATCAAGCAGACAGAACAAAAAGTTGGAACGTTCAAGAGACTCCAGTGATCGACGAGGTACACAAATTTGTAAGGATGATCGTCGTCGTTCTTTAACTGTAAGGCTCGTATTTAATCTCCATCTTCTATCCCATTGTATTAAACTGTAAAATGACATAGACGGTATCGATGATATATTTATTCACCATGGTACGCAGCAAGAGCGTTTTTTTTTCACGATTCTTCCGAGCGGGAGAATCGAATTGTACGGAAGGGTGGGCCGATCGTCTCTGGATCGTTAATCACGAAAGTTGGGTAGCGATCTCTCCGCTAGCCCCTCCGGTGAGTATATCGCACATCGCGCGGGCAGTTATCTGTATTGCACCGACCATTAAATTCAATTTACATATAAATTCGGAATTATTCCATCGAAAACGTAGCCAGCGCATTACAATCCGTAATTGCGCGACATAATAATAACGATCGTTCGGTCCTTGTTGAACACGGTAACACGCCTCGTATCGACACGATCGTATTCCCCTTCCTACCCGTGGACAGCCCATCGATGGTCAGCACTCGAAACCCGACCAACGAACGCTCCACATTCTCGTCGATTCCCTATTTTACTCTCACCCCTTCCACCCCTGGAGCAACCCTTGCGTCATACACGTGCCCCTCGCACAAATTTACGGTGTGTCAACCCGGAATCGCTATTGCCCCTCATAAATGTAACTCATTCAAATTGTTTTGCGAATCGTGGCCTCTTTTGCCGACTCTCGCTTCCCTCGAAAGCGCATCGCTGATGGCAAAATCTCCCTCGGCTCGTATTCCATCGAGCTTCGGTAATCGTGCACGATCCCTTTTGCTCGCGGGTAGTCCGCGCACCGCCGGACCGCCACTCTTCCTCCATCGGCCAGTCGCTGCACCACGTTACGCGCACGGTTTTATCATTCGCTCGAGGTTTTCCAGAATGGAACGAGAGAAGTTTGACCAAAATATATGCGTCGCGTATCGATATTACTGTACATTGTTCTCTGTGGGCACTCGATATTTGATTTTCGATGTAGCGAAAGCTTGATATATGTAGATACGTGTGGCCTCGGCGTCATCGCACCACTGGACCAGTTCACGGACTGCGGATTTCCAACGGACAGTCGACAAGCGCGTTCCGTGAGGACAAACGGGATAAACGAATGCTTTGGTTGGGCTTGTACGTTGGCTTCGTTTGTTTCGAAAAGGATGTGATCGATAATGAGAACTTGTTGAAAGAATTTCTCGCGAATTGTACCGATTCGAAATTCATCGGCTAAATTCATTTCAACGAGTTGATTCGTTGTAGCACGATTGCCCTGGTCTTTTATTATTTCAACCCTCGATTCGTTTTATTCAACACACGGTCGTCTCGTAATGCAACAACGCGTTGAGAAGAGTCGCTAAGTGAACATGGCGCGTTTTGCGAGAGAGGGATCTCGTGCTATTTCAACATCAGTTTGGGGTCGCGCGGGGCTGGGAGAGAGAAGAAAAAGGGGGGAGGGGATGGAGCGAACGGAGTCGTTCGTCCCGACAAGAAATGAAGAGCACTCTACTCTACTCTACTCTACGAGGTGTGAAGCTTGCGGAGGCGTGAAGTAGAGAGAGGGGACGTACGGGTGTCGGTGTTCTCTTTCTTCCTTCGCGCTCTCTCTCTCTCACTCTCGTGCGCCACCGGACTGGAAAGCTCGGTATAGCCCCCAAGGAGATTCGCGTGCATGTGTGTGCGACGTGCGAAAGTGTATGTTCGGCGCCGCGTCGTTTTGCCATCCGGAGCGAGACTCTTGCGCGGCAAAGAGGGTGTAGCTCGCGTGATGGATTGTCCTCCGCGTGTAAATATTTCACACTACACTCATCACAATTTTCGTTCCGCGGACTCGCGTTTTGCCACGTCATAACTTTTCAACGCGCGCGCCACGTTCGAGCTCCTTGCTCTCTCTCTCTCTCTCTCTCTCTCTCTCTCTTTCGCTTGGTCCTTTGTTCCGTTCTTTCCTACACCTTTCTCCTATCATTTCAACAAAACTCCCGTTCCGCATACTTATCCTCTTGTTGTTTTCACTTTCTCGTGGCTCTTGGCTTCCACACGAAGTGCAGACAAAACGCAACAATCGCTTCTATGTTAGCGTAGAAGACATTTGAACGGAAGTCAATAAACGGCAGACGGATAAAAGAGATTGGAAAAAATGGAAATTGATATCAATGTTCACTCTCGTTTAAAAACAATTTCGTCGCAATGTAATAATCGAAACAAGTGCGTCACGGATAACGTATCGAGGTATCTATTAAACTGGTTTGTCTGCCGGTTTTTCAACGCATAAACTTTATCAAAAGCAATTGAATCATGCAATACGCGAAAGTCGCACGAAATGCAACTAAAAATCATGGCATGGTTGGTTTACTCACTCGCAAACTACATTTTCCTGGATGTGGACCTCTATCAAAGCCTGCTGATCGAACGTGTCCCCGGAACGATACGGTTGCATCCAAACATACACGCACATATGAACCGTACGCGCCTGCCCAAAAGTGCATCAGATTCGATCGTCGCGTCGTAATTACACAGTTCGATATACAAAAATTGCACGTTTCGCTCGATAGTCCAATGGCCAAACGTATCGTGTGCCAATTTCATAATTCGACATCGACGTCCACTGAATAAAAAAAAAAAAGAAAAAAAAGAGCAACGAAAGAAAATACATCGCATAACGATACTACGAGAGAGAATTTTTCCTACAACCAGTGAGCGCGTTGTTATCGGGCAGCTTTTTCTGCAGTTCGCGTTTTTTTTCCAGTTCTCTGGCCAGGTGCTCGCGTCATAAATTATTCACAGCATCCATGCTTTTAGTTTGCTTCGACAAAAAAAAAGTTCCTCGTACGCCCTCGTACCTTCTGTACGTGTACAATGCAAAGGCGAATGGAGGCATAACAGAGGAAGTAGAAGGGTATTAAAAATTCGCAGATCGAATAAATAATAGCACGGACGATACGATGTTTTCTTTTTTTTAATCTTTTTTTTACATTTTTTTATTCAAATGTCGGACGGGCGATAAGCAGATGAGGAAGAAGAAGCGTGGAAATTCTGTACGTACGTTCTCGGGGTGCTAGCATGCAGCAAAGTGGAGCTGCAAAACTCTCGCCCCTTCACTCTTGCTCTCTCTCTCTCTCTCTCTCTCTCTCTCCCTCTCATACACACACACACACACACACACACGCACACTCTATCCCTCGCTCGTTCTCTCTTTGATACGCTATTGTAAAGATATCTTTCTTGGACGTGCAGACATCCTATTTACATTTATACCTACCTCTCGTGTCGCATCGCTCGTGAGAGCTAAGGAGAACGAGTAGGATCGAGAGAGCAGAGCAAGAAGTTCGGGGCAAAATGGAACACTATAAAAATAAACACAAATTCATCGATGTTAAAAAAAATACGTTTATTATCGTTAGAAAATAATAATAAACGATTATAATAATCTACTTGTTATAACAATTTTCTCGAATTGATAATAATTTTATAAATTTTGTCGAAATATTTCAAAGTGATATTTTCGGTAAACCTTCAATACGAAAATTAATAATCGAGCAATATTTTCAGATTTACCAAATAAATGCGATTGTAACGAGATTGGTCGCGAACTAGTTTTGGTTTTCTTGTTTTTAATATCCACGATGTGTCCATTTTACCCCGAACTACTCTCGTTGTCCCTCTCTCTCTCTCTCTCTATCTCAACACATACATCCAAATGACGTTCGAGGGTATAGGGTCGTTGCTGTTGAGCTAGGTGCACGATGTTGGTATCTTGTGGAGATTCCCGCCATCTCTATCCCTCTCTTTGCAAGGATGTACCGTGTGTGCTCGGAGAGAGAGAGAGAGAGTGAGTGGAGAGGCGTCATCGTAGCGAAGCAAGAATGGTGAAGGGAAAACGCATGGTGGGGGAGAGAGAAAGAGAGACCGGCAGGGTGGAAGAGAGGAGGTGAGAGAGGCCTCGTATATATACACCCCAGACACCGAAATTTTCGCTCCGATGCTTTCAACAATAACGCATCGTACATCTTCCAGGGAGCGACGAGCAATATTTCAAGCGAGTGTATGGTGTACGTGCATACATGCATATATGTATATATATATATATATATATATCGTGTAACGTGGAGCCTATGGGAGCGGGGGTGCATTTTCTGGTACCGGCATCTCGCTACCGTCCTCACGCAGCAGCACACACACACACCAATTCTACCGCTCGCCTCCCGCGAGAGATCTCTTCCAGGCTGAACACATTGTAACGTATATATATGTACATTGCTAGCACACATTGCTCAGTACAAAGAGTTGGTGTGTGTCTGAACCTAACGGTGTAGGGCCTGTGAGATATACGTATTCGAAGGAGGTCGCAGGCTCGTAGGGCAACCTGGGTTAGTTTTCACCACGTTACAGTAACATCCCTCGTAGGTTATGCACGATGTATTTTAATACTAATTCAGTTAGTTTTTATTTTTAATGAAAAAGTACGGGAGAGTAGAGAAAATATGATTTACTAGGAATAGATATTATTTTATTTAAATAGAATCAGTGATTTTAATAATTCTGTTCGTTTAAAAATCTGTGTGGTAATAATGGTAAATATTCAAATATCGGCATTATTACTTTTTATTATATTAATTATGTATAACTATATTAATATTTTTTATATTATAATGTATATATATATTATATAATATCATATAATATAATATAATATAATATGATACAATATAATATAATATAATATAATATAATATAGTATGTTATAGAATAATATAATATAATATAGTATATTATAGAATAATATAATATAATATAATATATGATATATTATAAATAACTATATTAATACTTTTCAAAAATAATATTCAACCTCACCAAACGGATTTATTCGATATGTTATGAGGTATATATAAAATGATTTCTTTAATTAAAAAAAACTAATTAGAATTGGATCAACGAAGCGATAATGTCATGGATAAAAATAATTTTTTTAGGGAGATATTTGAATGTAAAGTATGAGTATCCGGGCAACCCTTGCAACCGGTTATGCAACGTCTCGAGGAACGATGATGTAATTTTTCAGCCCCGGAAGCGCATGATACCCTCTAGGTCGTTGAAAAAAAAATCTATAGCTTGTTTCGTTTTTCTCCCTTTCTCTCTCGCGCCGTTCACAGCCGAGGTTCTCTCGCGCAGGATAGGTTATTTCTCGCGCCACCTTGGCTCGTTAATCTTTTGAGTTTCGTGGAGGATAGCCTCTCGGACAAGCAAGCGCGGGGAGTGAGCCTGCAATGTACGTTGGCACGCAACGAGGGTGCCCCCTCGCTGCCACCTATCTCAACCATTCTTCAGACCGAGGAGGCAACAACCCCCTCACCTTTCTCAAACCACCCTACTCCATGCTCAAATCCCACTCCGCTCCCTCCTACTCCATCCCCCTAAACTCTCTTTCTTTTGCGCGTCGTCGGAAAAAAGGGAAGATTACGATAAAGCCTGTAAATAATTGCCACTGACCCGCGGGCAACGTGTGGCTAATATGCCTACTCGTACCTTTGAATTTATACACACCTACATACAGACACACATATATATTCCTAGAAGTGAAGCGTGCACCGAATTATAAGTTTTGTTCGCGAAGAGAGGCGAGAGGTCAACGACCCGGGTCGAGTTTTTTTAGAACGTCTCAAAAATTCACCGCTGAAAGAACACTGAAAAATATGGTTAGTGGCGTAAACCACACGCTCCAACCCACTCCCCCAACTACGCCCCTGACAGCATTGGGAGAAACCCCGTTGTGCGTGTGTACGTGTATGCATGCCCGTAAATATTTTTCTTGTATCTGTACAGGTAGGTGGAGCACGAAGGAAAAGGTTTTCTTATTGTTCGCGAAATGAAACGAAAAACATGTATACAAGCCGTTCCGTAACGAAGTGTGCAATTTTGGGCATCTTATGATGTAATAATCTGATTCGTAATTACACATCTTACAAGTTTTATTCGTTCTATCGAAGAAATAAAAAAGTTTGCTCAAACTAATAATTTTTTTACCGAAGTGTTTCCACTGTTTTTCAACACAAACAAATAATCATCGGAAAAATTAATGCATTTAAAAAAGAACGAACAAAATCGGCGTTTGTCCTGGAAACAAATTAAATGGATCGATAAATTCAAAGATTCAAGGTCGTTCAAGGTTACAGTATTTTAGATTCAACACGAGTTGCCCCATAGATCGCGTACGTATAATGTACAGTTACGTTGCGAGTACCTCGCATTCGGACTTGGAAGTGAGAACAGAGAAGAAGAAGAAGAAGAAGAAGAAGAAGAAGAGGATGAAGAGAGAAAGAGAGAGGGGGAGAGCACGAGGCAAAGTGGGCATAGCTCAAAGACCTACCGTGAATCATACGCGTCCGGCGGGTTAATGGCAAAGTGCAACGCGCAGGTAAACGTAAGAAAAAGAAGTGGAGAGAAAAAAAACGTACGATCCTATCGGCAGAGGGTTGCGCACAGCCTCGCACAACCCCTTCGCAAAACGTACACACGCCAACGGGGTCGCTCTCGCGGAGTCGGAAAGGTGGAGCATGAATATGCAACTAGCCGGGGCAGCCGTTAAACGCCCGTTGTGTTACTCTACGTTGCTTCTTGATGAATCCCGGTTTTGCCGCTCTTTCGCAATTCTCCATATAGCCACGTTACTCCCTTTCAACCTTCCTCCCTCTCCGCGCATCGCCAACAACCCCGTAGTCCCCATCCCATTGTATTCTTACTCCCAGCGTTGAATTTTCATCCACCGAGCTTTCAATTTCCCCCAACCCCTTGTCTCTTGAAAATGAGAACGAGTGTGTGCCAGAGAGTTTTATGGAACGGAGTGAAAATTATACCGATGAAATCTCCGATAGGTTTTTTTTGATACCATTAGAGGGAAGGAGCGTGTCGCGCTTTTACAAATAAAAAGTCCTTTCGACGATCAGCTGATCGCATCGCTCGTGGAATATTCCATCGTTAAAATAGAATTTTCAAGAAACGTTTTAACCGTTATAAAAAAATTTCATCGTTTTATTTCACAATCTCGATCGAAAAACCACTCGAGCTTTCCGATAGTAGATTCGTGTCACAGACACGATATCTTTTAATGGACCACCGGTTGAAAAAGAAATTTGCGGTTCTTTACTGAACTGGAGCATGCTGTGCTCGGTGATTAGGGACGCTACCGTATGTTCGCCCAATTTCGCATAAACATACGCCCGTGTCAACGACATATTTCCGAATCGTGGACATTGCCCGAGTACGATATCATGAGAGAGAGACAGAGAGAGATGAGTCTAGAGCGGAACGAGAATATGTATGTAAGAGAGAGACAGAGAGGGAAAGCCACCCGCGCGCGGCAAACCGTTCGTTTTCATTAATGATTGAAGGTGGTCGCGATCACGACAGATGGGAGCGACGTGATCGAAAATCCCCGGGGCTGTGTATACACGTGTGTGTGTGTGTATGTGTGAGTTTATACGTACATTCATATGCGCAGGAGTGTATGCACGAGTGTAAGTGGGCGTATATGTCCGCGCAAGTGAGCAAACGGACATTTCACGAATTCAATGAAATATTTAGCCCTGTTATTGATTTCCTCTCGAGGCCTTATATGCAGGTGTACGCGGGTCCAGCGTTACGTCCGTAGGTAGAGTACGATATACCACAAAGCGAGATTCCGTCCTGGCGGTGATCGCGTGCATAACACGGTAGATCGTATCGTAAATTAATTGAAGGATCAATTTCAGAGCGAGGACAGAAATGGCAAGATTCGTTACGCAGATATATTTATAACGCGATTGAATATTTTACTAGATTGATAGAAGGAAAATTATAATAGTTGAATGAACGGGAGTAATAAATATCATGTCGTGCCAAAATAGTGAGGAAAAGAAGAATTGATTATACTGGAAAATATTTTTAATTGCAATATTGCGGAAAAAAGATCATAATTATTTAACATTCGGATAGAAAATTATTTCGTTGGTACGCTTTTACTTTCGTGTCGTTACGACCGGCTGGTTCAATGACCGGGCCGAAAAAATTGTAAGCCGCTAAAATCCGCGAAACGCGCGATTTCCGACGATGAGAGAATGGGAAAAAAAGATTAAAATGGCGGAAAGAATTTTACCGCCGGTCTGGTCCTGTGTACCGTGGGTCCAGTTCGCTCGAAGCTCGTGCATGTGGAGAGGAAACACCGCGCTATACAACTCGGCCATAGCGGAGAGAGAAAAAGAGAGAGAGAGAGAGAGAGAGAGAGAGGACCCACATAAAATATCAGCCGGAAGATTACCGTACTCTCTTTCTCTCTCTGTACCTCCGCGCGCGGCCTCCGTTTCTCCACATCCGTTTTCTGTCCCACCTTCTCTCTCTCTCTCTCTCTCTCTCTCTCTCTCTCTCTCTCTCTCTCTCTCTCTCTCTCTCTTTCTCTCTCTCTGCCTACCGTCCGCGGTAGTTTTTTATACCGCAAATAGTTACACATATATGTATACATATAGGCGAAGCCTGGCCGGAGAGACCATAGCTTTGTTAGTTCCTTCTCCCCCGCTCTTCTCTTTTTTTTCGCGAAGCTCTCCGGAGGTTCTCGCGGACCAACCCCCGGAAGCTTCCAGCCGTGAGGCCACGCGTGGCGTATATAAAGCACACATGCATAGACGCACACTTACACCGGCGTTCCGGGGAGAACCGGACACAAGTGCCGTGGCGACTTTTATACATTAGCGAGACCTGCGGAATTATCAATGAGAGTGCAAGCGACCAAGGGGCAGGAGAGTGGGGAGTGCACATTTGCACCAACCCTTTCTCGCTTATCGGCTATCCTCCCTCCTTTCCTCATCCCCAGTTTCGTCCGTACCACCGCTAGAGGGCAAACATACAGCATTTCGTGCTTCCCCTCCCAAAGTCTCGCGGCTGCGGCATAGAAACGTTTTTATTCGTCCAGGAAGCGAGTACGAATGCGCGTAATTTATTGGGTAGAGCAGGGGAGATGGGGAGGGGGTGGAAGAGGCAAGCACCGTGTATTTGTATATATGTGCTATCCCCAAACCACTCTGGCGTGTACCCTATCGCGTATCTATTAGGAAACGTACAAATGCGGACCTCCGCGTGTCGCTCGAACGTAATCGCAGTGTTTCCGTTTTTTCCGCGATTCGTTTTTTTCTTTTCGTGTTTTTGCGTTCGCTACTTTTTTTTTCCTTCGTTTGTCAGAAAGCGAGAAACGTATGGCGAAACAAGAACGGTAGCCACGGGGAATGGCTGGAACGAATCTGACGGGACGCGAAGAGCGTTCACTGCCCTCCTGGCCGGTTTACGTATCGATTTCCATCCATTTTGCAGCTTTTTTTTGCACTCCCGCCGATGTACTCTCGCCTCTCATTCCGTGTTCTGCTTGTCTCCTATATCGTATATATGCGTTATATACATATTGTATACGCGTATTCGAGACTAAAACTTTCCTGTCTCGCCGTGGACTCGCGCCGGTATTTCCCCGGCAGACCAACGCGCTCCGGTGGCAAGTCGCGTTCAACCGACCAACGGGATTGACGGTTTTATAATTCGGTTGTGTCAGTTGATGGAACGTGCGAAGTTCCGATAGGGAATCGGCGCTATGTCTGCGGAAATCGTACGCGAATGAGTGCGCGACAGAGAAAATGAAAGAGAAAGAGAGGGAAAGAGAGAAATGGAGGAGAATGCAACGTGACAATGTGACCGCCGAACCAGAGAACGGGCATCAAATTTCCATTTCCGCAGCATCACGAAACTCTCGTTCGAGCGGCTACCCTCGAAAGCCCTATTTATTCCATGATGGGAAAAAGCCTCCCCGTTCTGTTTTTTTATCAAGAATTCATAATCGAAACATCTTGCTGCTCTAATTATTTTCTACTCGATGCGAGAGATTGGAACGATCGATCGTGTTTCCATTTTGAAAGTAGGCGAAGTCTCGTTATTTAAAAATTATACTGTAAGCTACGAGGAAAATGCTAAAAACTACAATGTTCTTACATAAACAAAAATAAGATTGACGATGACGGTAATTTTTCGAAAAATGGTAATTTTTGCGCATGCTCGTCGCGAAAGTCACGAATGGGTAGACATAGAAGCGCGTCATGGTTGCATAAAGTGCAGAAAACCGGGGAATGTAGCGTTTCCTCGAAAAAGCTTTTTTCAACCGACGTTACACCTCAGAGCGTTGGTTCGCCATATATGCGAGAGGTCCGCACCGGTAGAAAGAGAATCGCAGTTTGCTCTCTCCGTACGCTTTGGCGCCCTCCAGCGAGAGTCACGAGCAAACGCTGCACAGGCTTATACTACTTTCATTACTTTTTATCGTCACTCGCTTTAAGAGCTTTGCCCTTCTCTCAGCCCCCCTCCCATTCATCCCGTACCCTTTCCGCACAGCTCAACCCTCCATCCTAGCGCTTGGTCTCACGCGCGCGCGTCCATTTTTTAATTCGCCGCGGACCGAGCAACCAGCTGGCCGGCCGTTTTCTCCTGCTTCGCTTCCGTCGACCGCCGCGTCGCCAGGCGCTCGTAGACTCGGCCCGACTATATTAAGCTCGTAACTCTCGCAAAGTGAAACGTAAGAGGTGCTTTGACCCACCCCCCTCGACTTTTTCCCGCCGGCACTACCCTCATCGTTCACCTCGCACCCCCTCCCCCATTTTTTTTTCTTTCCAGTTATCACTATGCTTCGTATATATGTCAGCACACGACGCGACGTTGAAAAGGCAGCTCATCACGTGTACAATAAGTGCTAGCTAGAAAGTGAGCCGCCCCATTCATTGATTAACGCGCAATCTTCCACGCGTTAAAGTGGCGTGTGTGCGCTTTACTCTTCAGGCAACTCGGCAGGTATATATGTCAATAATTGAGGGTTCTATAAAGTCGCTGGCACGATAAACGCGCCATCTTGCGCAAGAATAAGTTCACGAAACACTTTCTTTTTTCTTTTTAGTGAATTTGATTTGTCGCAATTTATTTTTCACTTTTCGTCGAGCTTGCAATTTATTTTTACATAATGCAATTTATTTTCTGGTGTGAAAAAATGACAGATGTTTATATAAGTTTCGATATTTAATAACGTTGTATAAATAGTAAAAGGATATTGTTGCATGTCCCGCAAAATATCGCAACGTGTCCTAGTTGAGTACGATCCTTCGTAAGAACTCTTTGTCTCTTTTCCTCTCTAATGTACCATGGGAACTCATTGATTTATCGAATTATCGATCAAAGCCGGAAAACACGATACGACATCCGACAAAATTACGTTACTCTTGCCGGAAGATTCGAGGATACGAATTTTCGATGTTTCTCGTAACGTTAATACACCGCTGCACCCGACGAAAAGATTTCATTCCCTTGGTTGTAAGCTATGTGCACGGAATATGCACAGGGCTTACAGCAGAGCGAGGATGTATAGGAACGTTACAACGGATTTTGAATACGTCGATCTTGGCTGTCGAAATACATCGTGCAAACATTTCTGGTGATATATATTTATACGATACACACAGAATTGTACTTCTACATCACCACACAATCAAGTATTGCGACGACACCCGGATATCCGAGCTATGTAACGCACCGAGACGAAATGCAAATCGAATAACGCAAAGAATCGTCGTGACGGGAAGGGATGAACCGTGAAGTTCGGATAAGTGAATTTTGACTTTCGCATCCTGTGTCAAAATATTTCCTCGCACATCTGCAGCGACAACTTCCCTCCTCCTACCCGATACGAATCCTCTTTGTAACTTCAGCCAGAAAAATATTACCCGAGTTGAAATTTTTTGAGGGCTTGAGAATAGGCGGCATTCAGTGAAGAGGTGAGAATCGAGGAAAGGGAGCCGACGTATACTAGACGATATATAATTTCGTAAAGCCTCGAAAATGACAGAAACTTTACATTTAGACAGAGCGGAAGATGCTGGAGGGCCCATGGACCTTACCATAACTGCTCCGCCAGGCAGAGTTGGTATCGAGAGCGTGGGCGCATTTTCCAAATTTGGCATCGAGAGTCCCGGGGGGTCCGCGATGCCCCCAGATTCGAGGGGGCATGTTGACATTGAGCGGAGGCTAGTGGTTTCAGCTACAAAGGAAATAGGCTCTAGGAGATTGAGACGAGCCGTACAAATTCCGACTCGGATATTTATGAAAAAAATGGCCCGTGAATTAATTCGAAATTTTCATCGGAACTGGCGATGTATTTTTCGTGCACGAACGAGACTGACGAAAAAATAATATATTTCAGCGAGAGTGTTAAAAAATCAGAACAATTCACATTACATACAAGGTTGATCGATCGCACAATGTGGGGAGGCTGCACTGATCGAATGCGTTTGGGATGACCGGCGTTCAGGATCGCTCTAGCGTTACCTCCCGCTTCATACCACAAAATTTGGTCTTACCGCGAGAGTTAAAACCTGATACAATTTCCGTCGGCGTCGAGCCCACGCGGTGTTTGCCGGTGTGGTGTGGGGCGCGGTGCGACACGCGGTTGGGTTCATCGGTGCGTTGGATTTCGGTCAAATGAAATATTCACATTATCGACGCTCTCGCGCCAGGCTCGTTCTCGCGCGGAGCCAGAGAAGCGTTTATACCGAAAACTGCCGGTGGAGGGGTGAGGAAAGGGTGGACGGGTGAGAGGCACAACTCTGACAATCTATACACTTCATTATTTTGGATGGCCGCGAGTCTGTGTATGGACGAAAGGGTATGGCGACTGGAACGGTGGATCGAATGTTCACGGAATCCATCAGTCGTACGTGTCCTATCACCCTTACACATATATATTTTACAGTTCGTTCGCATTGATGCCAACCGGGTAGTATGTTTATCGTCGAAAGCGGTCGCGTCGTGTAACAACGAACGAAAAGAGCTCGGTACATAGGGAGCGCGTACCACACGAGATGGCGTTTTAGTTCGCTCGCGAACCGGAGGGGTTGCGCATTTTGGGGACTCTAGGCTACATTAGAGAAATGTTTGCTCGTGCAAATTCGCGGGATGAGAGGGTTGACGCGAGGATGCGCGAATGCCAGGGACGATGGAAATGGAAAGGGTGAATGTACACTCTCGTTCGTTTTTTTTCCGTGCCCTCATCGAGGGATGCGATGGTACACCCGGAATAGAGACGCGGGTATGAGGGTCGCGAAATTCGCGGTGCTCGATCGCCGTTCCGCCACGTTCGCGACTGCCCGCTTCAGGGTCGCTGTTGCGGTCGATGGCTCCACGCACAATACGAACGAAATGTGCATCGTGTTTTACAGTAGTGTTAAGTATAAACCTCCGGTTTGCGTATATTGTCCAGACGAAAATGGTGACCTCAACGTACAAAGCGTATGTAGCCACGCGAAACCAATCATTCTCTAACACTTCCGATAGCTTAAACTATCACAATTCATGTGAGCGAATATTTCGAGAACAAGGTCATTGTGAGGAGAAAGGGAATAGCGAAAAGCGTTCCTCTCAAGCCACCGGTCAGTTTGAAGTAGACCACGCGTAAGAGCGACACGACATCGCACAAACCCGGCAAGGATATCCGACCTTTATCCTTTCCTCCCTTTCTCTCTCCCTCTCTCTATTTTCCTCTTCTCTTTCAACAGCAAACATTGACCCAACCGGACTCGAGCGAAAATTACAAAATTGGCTCATCCCAGTCGCACGTCCGAATATACACACACGCACACTTATGTACGATCACGTATACAGCTATGGTCATTCTCATTTGTTCGCGAGCTACTTTGTTGCGCATATCGAGATTTCAATATAGCGTACTGCGGAGGTACGTAAATAGGGAACTGCGGTTTTTCTTTTTGCCACTCCTGCCTGAAAAATTGTACGTTTTAACTGGGACGAAACGCCGGAATACGAGTTAAGGAATTCCGACAGAAAGAATCGTATATTTCTTTTCACTCGTGTGTTTCTCGGTCCTATGATTGCCTCGCGATCTTTTACCTTCCGTACCTCCCATATACTTTCTCTCTCTTTCCCTCTCTTCGTTCTCTCTCGCTCTCTCCCGCTCCACCTACCATTCCCTCTTTCGTCGTGGTTTTAATTAAAAGTTTCTTATTATTCTCATTGTTCGAAAACAGGGGCAGTAGACGGGTGGGTTTTGCTTTATACGCTTGGACTTTAACGAGCCCTGTTTACAATACCGTCTGGGCTTGTGGATGTTTGCCGCATCATCAAAGCAACCATACACCTTATTTATAACGATACACGTTTACGTATTGTGCACTCGTATTCGGACGCTTATATACACATATTTATATCGCGGACGTAAAATAATTTCGCTGTGGTATCGTACGAAAGGACTACCTAAATCAACACCGAAGAAATTTCTATCTAATTTTACCGAATTTTAATGACACACAAAAAATATTGGACATGGCACGATAGAAATAACGAATAAAAATCGACGAATCGATATCCGGTCGAGAAACCAAGAAATTAAATATGATTTTTAATAGAATTTTACTCCGCAAACGAATATCGAAATTGGATCAAACGAGTGAGTTGAGCGCTTTTGTTCGCTCGGAGCGTATGTGACGTTCGATCGTTCTGAAATTCGAACGGAGATTATATTTTGATGGCCTGAGATAATACGCATCAGCTCAGTCCGCTTCGCTTAAGGTTTGCTGACAAACACGAATGGTCCATTCATGTTACCGGTCCGACGATACTTTATCGTCCCTTTATAGATATATCCTGTATATTTTCCATGCACATGTAGGTACACATCGTTCCTCGTTCCGATTGTTCTCTCGTTTCATAGATATATATATATATATATACATCTACACATTCGGGAATAGCTTGAATCGAAAAAGCTCTCTCACTGTATGTGTCCGAGTGTTACACCGAGCTTTTGGGCAATATGGAGACCAATAGCGTGTCCCACGCATCTCAATTACTTCGAACGAGGCCAGGGTGGGTTAGAGGAATCGATGGTAGGTGGGGTTGAAAGTGTGGTATGGGAGAGAAGGGGAGGGGGGTTCATTAACCGATGGACATCAATTTTTCTCGTAATCAGTAATAAAGCCGGGTTTAAACGAACTCCAGTGTCGAATGCACGCTTGAGGGCAACACAATATTCACGAGTATGCTGCCTCGTTTTGTGGTGGTGGGGGAGGGTAGAAGGGAAAACCCGAGGTTCTCTCGGCGTGTGCTCCCCTGTGTGCGTTTTACGCCTCCCGCTCCCTTCGCACACAGGTCGATACTGGGTTTGTTAAATGAAACAAAGCCCGTTACAACGAATGGGCCATGCAACCCCTTTTTGCTTGCGCGCTGGACATCGGGGAGAGAACGCGAACAATGAGATAGAGTTAGCGGTATGTGCGCGTGTACTTTTTTTTCTTCTTTCGTTCGACACGTGGATGAAACGAGGTTTGGGGTGTTTGACAAGTGGCAAGACGTATAATGGTAAATTTAAATTGCATTTGTTAACGGGAATTTAAGAGAACTGTAATATTTTGAGTAAGGGAAGATAATGTTTTTTTTTATTAGTTTCTCTAAATTTTGATATTCCATTAGCCAATTAAATGTCTTATTTGAGAATATCTAAAATATTAAATATTTTTTACAGTAAACCATTTTTACTGACTAAAGCATCGGATTACCTAATCAATTTACGATTTAGATAAAACGAGGAAATGAAAGGAGATAACGAATTGCAAACGTTTTCATTCCCTCGATAATTTCTCTGAAAATAACTGTGGTAAAGTTATTTTTTCGATCCTTGTTTGAAACTTTTGAATGCGTGAGTTTTGTAGAGGGGTCTACTGTAACGTTTGACTAGAAAGAATTCTTCAGGGATGCAGAACAAAGCAAATTTCGGACTAAACAAAAATATTGGGTCGTTTCTTGCAAAATCTCAAAAATTATAAAGAAACAATGCAAAAAACTGAAATTTCAGTTTTGTTCCTCAAATCCAACGAATTCTGAAGAATTTAGCACGTTATCATGACCTTTAATGTTATACGGAAGATTTTCGATGAGCCACACTTCTCAAAATTTCGAAAATGTTTAGCTACTTCGATGCATTTTTATAAAAACCCAAAAAATCGTTATTTCAAATCGCTGCAACTTCATTCACGTTCGTCTAACACTATCAAAATCGTACTTGCTGCATACGATTTTGATGTTCAACTTTATTTACCTATTCTCCACCAAGAAATCTGCACAAAAGCGAGAAGAATGCACGTAGGTGCTGCTCATAGAAGGGTCAAAGAGAAAACCAAATCGCCGGTTCGTATTTTTTTTCATCAGAAACGACCCCGGTGTTTTTCCAGGAGTGAAATTAACGATCGCGGAGCTGGCTGCCGGGGAGCATACTACACCTTTTGGCCCTTTCCGACGGGAAAAACCACCGGAGCTTACGGCGTCTGTACACGTACTGCTTATATCCCCTAGCGAGAGAAGAAGGGATGGAGGAGAACGGGTCGCCTCACGCTACACACTTTTTGTCTTCAACTTTGTTTTTTCTCCGCGCCGCAGACACGTGATCTCGTACATTAGAAGAAAAAAGATTTATTTAATTGAAATAAATTTTCTTACGAATGCTCATTGTTTATTTATTAGCTCGATACGGATTCAAATAAGCTTCGTTTTATTTGAATAAAACCAATTTTATCGAATGTAACTACATTTTCAATGTAGATACATGTATATTCGTTTCGATATAGATGATTAAGATACTCGTTCGCGATCTTCCTCTTGGCTTTTAGTCTCTTAAACATTGATAAACGTCGCGGGAAACGCCTCAACGGGCGGCTCACTGGCACGAAGCCATCGTGGGCGATATTCGATGTGATCTCGCCTCCATCCCAGTGTATTATTATGCGAAATTTTCAAACCTAGAGAGTCGATAAAAATTCATCCTTGCACAGCTCAGCCCTTCGTCGTGCGTTCTCCGAAACCTTACCCTTTTCACGCAGGAGTACAAATCTTCTCGAATCGATTACGACTTACCTGAAACAGAAAGACAGTTATTCGTTAGATCAAAATAATAAAACACATTCTGACAACAACAAAAATATTAATTAACGACGATGAAAAATAAGTATATAAAATTTTAATTAACGATCGAGTAATCAAAAAATCGATATAAATTGCGACTGCATTTTCATCACATCCGTTGTTTCGTCATTTAAACAAAAATCTCATCTCTAGATCGTTAGATCCGAAGGGAATTGGAAAATTCTCGCTAACCTTGCTGACCCTTTTCACCCATACGCACAAGCACAAAGTTGCGAAGTGATACTTAAGTGGCGGTTAACCCTGAGGCCGCGTGCTACACTCCGTGGAATGACGTTAGTTTCGCTGCCTTCGTACCAACAGACAGGAGCCACGCGCGCGTATTTTGCCTCTCTCTCACTCTCTACACCTCGTCACAAAACAGCTTTACATATTCATGGGAGATGCGCGTTCGTGTTCCCGCCGTTTTGCACTATATAGGACATAGCCGAGGTGTGTATTAATTCCCAGTACCCAGTTTCAACATCGCTCCTTTTCCCACCCTTTCGCTCGAAATAAAAATTTCTCCCTCTCTGTCTTTCTCTCGTTGTCTCTCCTTCTTTTCCACCCTCTCTCGAATTCCCTCGGCAAAGCGCATACAACACTCGGTATTCTCATCTACGAGTACAGTAACATCGCCCTTAGGGAAGAGAACACCGGCGACGGCTATAAAAACGGATTTTTTGTTTTCAAAATGTTTAAATTACGTTTAGCAATTAGATGATCATCCCCCAGAGTGCCTGCGGGCATCGATGCGTTGGAGCGAATTACAATATTTTTCATTTTTTTTTTTTACTAAATATTCAATTGTTTTATAATTGAGATAAAAAAATAGCTTTTTAATATGAAAGCGTAGCCTGGAGCACGAATTTTTATTCGCCTCTAAAATTCGTGGACGTATGTGAGACTCTACTGTTCACCGGCGAATATCATTAGACCAGATATGTATATTGCTCTGAGACATTCACATCTACCCCTCGCTCCAACGGTGTGCCAAATGAAATCTTATTATCCGGCGTTGTCTTTCGCGCCAGCCAGCCACCCTCTCCAACCCCTGTGGTGACACCCAGAAGAAAATTATGAACCAGCATCGCTGGCTCTCCCGTTATCGCAGCCTCGCCTTCAACACACGAATAGTCGAGCTTTTCCGCTGCAAGGTCTGACCTTCGCGAAATTAAATCAGAGATTCACGATGCGAAAGAAAGACGAAGAGAAAAAAAAATCAACTCGTGCAACGAATAGCTATCTCGATATCTCTCCCATATTGGATTTCACATCACGTTCCTACAATATTGAATCTTACGAATTGCCTTACTGCTAACGAGAGGATATCATCTCGTCGTTGAGAAGAATGCGATACAATAGATGAAACAATATTTCACAGAAAATAATTCTTTCCTGAATTATTACAATCGCCAGTACTTATTCAACGTGATATATATTAATTAACATTAATATTTGTTAATTGCAATACTAATCGACATTTCTATTTAACATAAATACGTTAATATAGGAATTTAAAAAAAAAAGTCGTGTTGTAAAATTGTAAGCACGATAGTTACACGCGTGTACCGTAACAGAGTCGTATCAAGACATCCGTTATCTCGTCATGATGAATTAATAGAGCAAAACCGAAGTTCCGACGCCAGCTCCGACGGCAATTTGAAGCCATTGGGGAAGGCGTCTAGACGGCGTCGGGAAAGCTGACCAGGAAATTATACGCTGAGTGACACGTTATACTCTCGCTGCCTCCCTCCCCCATTCTCTCACGTTCTCTCTCTCTCTCTCTATCTCTGTTCGAGGCTGGATGCGTGTTTCATCATCCGGAGAGTCCCTAAGTACACGATCGAGAGAACCGATATAAGCATTTCCCACCCTTCCTCAATTCGGTTGTATCTCTTGGCTCCCCTTGTTTGTACTCGGCCTGACTCGGTACTGGGCCTTCGATATGCCACAATTCGATCCACTTCTCGTTAATCGACTTGTCACGCTTGATGAATATTAATCGTTTGTCCATATTAGAACGTGAACCACCATTATACACGATGGTACCGTTCTACTGGAGTTTGGACGTAACGGCGTTAATTCATGTACGGCAGTCGATACTCGACACATAAATAAGGTGTCTTTTTCTCGCTCTCTCGCTACCACGCTCACCTCGGTGGCAATGATAAATACGCGAAGGATCGTACGGGCTCGTGCAACGACGACATAAAATATTCGCCAATTCGTTTCGGGCGTTACAACGCACACATAATTAAAGCGCCATGTGTGCGGGAGGTCTCGGTCATAAATCTCCAGGATCAGCAATAACGTCCGGGGTGAGCTGGAGGGGGAGAAATTCTTGGCGAGCGTAAGGGCTTTAGCGAAAGGTCTTGATGGCGTTGCTCTCCCAAAGACACGCACGTACACGCCGAAGAATGAAAATGATCCGCCTAGAGGGCGCTTCAGCGTGGGATGCTCGAAATTTTCAGACGAAATTTCTGGGGGATGTTCGAATGGAATTCGATGAAATTTGGACAATTAATGCAGATTTTTCGACACCTAGGCACGCGCCATATTTTACGTCAGTTTTAACTTTTCTATATTGTTCATTGTTTAATATTACACTTTGGCTTTCGACGCGAGCCATGAAATTTTGTGCAAGACCATCGAGAATCCCTCGACACGTAGGAGGTGAAAATTTTGACTGTGCCAACTTGTTTCGCGGTCCCGTTGGACCAGGCTAATATCTAGACTTTTTTCATGAATTCAGAGATAGAACCGAAGGTGTCTAGACTCCGGGGCCACGTATTCGAAGCGATTTGCGAGAATTCGCTTGACAAAAAGTCATGAGAGTAGGAAATAGTGAAAGAGCGATGTAGAACGAGGGGCGAGACGGAGAAAGAGACTTTGCAGGATTTACATTGGTAATGCGCGTGGAAAGCGAGCGAGTTTCCGGTGGATGGATGAAGGCGCTAGAGGGTTGGCCCGAGCCAAGCCCGGAGTCGCGCACAGTTATACCCTCCGGAGGGGACTCGCCTCCGTACGTCTTGAATTTCTTCTTTTTTTCTTCTCCTTCTTTCGGTTTTCTCTCGTTTCCTTCGAGCCCTCTCGCATACTCGGCATCTTCGATCGTTTTTCCTGCCTACAAATATCACGAGACGTTTTACGTGTGTTCGAAGACTCCGGCGGGAATCGTATAGTTTAGCAGGCGAGGCTTCTCGATCGCCGCGAGGCCAGTAAGTTGTCGTCGAGTACACGATACCCCCGGTGACGATATATGAGAGTATGTGAGACACGGTGCACTAGCTCGGTGAAACTATCTACGAAAAATGTTCACGACACGGGGTTCTCTTTTTCAACCGGGAATTCTCACCATTTCGACGAAAAATCTAAAAAATGGCATATTTATTTTGATGATTTAATATCTCATGATTATTCTAAAACCGTATTAAATATTATCTCCACAAATTTAATGAGACAACAAATTTTGTTTATCTTTTTCAAAGATGTAATTTTGATACTTGTGGCAATTTAATGATTATTCTATGAGAAAATGATTGTGTCTGATTTTGAACACGAATAATGGACATTGCTGTTTCCAAGATCCGGTGGATATTCGCATTGCTGAGTAGTAGGAGAGTAGGGCACGGGGGAGGCGACGGCGGGGGGTTATTCAAGACCGCGAGACATTCGAGCAGCTAGCATAACCCCTCGGAATGATTATACAGCAACATCCCGCTCGTTTATCATTCCTGGCTATGCTCTCGCAGTGGCAGCGAGCACGATCTGTCTCTTCGCGGTAAGACGGCCAACCCCTTATATATACCCTAGCTTGTGGAGAGGAAGGAGAGTGTGCGGACGCGAGCAACGCTTTCAGCCGCATCTGGACGGCCTCCAAAAAGATCCCAAGACACCCCCTGGAATATCTGTCCGGGGCCTTCCCTAGGAGTCTCGCGTAGAAAGCCATACAGAGAGAGAGAGAGAGAGAGCGAGAGAGAGCGAGGGAGAGGGAGGGAGGAAGGGAGAAAGCGGAGCGTAATACCGACTTCATAAATTCCGACGGATTCTTCCCCACCCCCTCTCGAGCCAGAACCGCGTAACTGTTTCTAACCAATTATTATAAATAAAATGTGGCAAGCCGTAATGACAAACGGCAGTGAGGGAGGAGAGCATGCCTGGATATTGTAGAAAGCTCGGAGAAAGCTCGTTCGCCAATGGGCGCAGCGCCATCCACGTTATAACATCTCGCCGACCGCACCGAGACCACGACGAATAAACCTTCTCCTCTCTCTTTCTCTCGTCGACTTTCCCTCATGTCCTCCAAAAAATCTTTTACCGAGCACATTCTTTCCTCCTCCTTCGATTCGAATAAAAAAAAAGTGGATATTGTATCGCGGCTCTCGCAGCATCATCGCGCACTTATCCGATTGGCAAGGTTACGGCGAGGAGCTTTTTTTCTTCCGACATTTTTAACCACAACGCTTCGAAATACGATTCGCCGAGCATTAAGAATGGAGAGGTTAAGATTTACGAGGGGAGTTTTTATACGTGTATATAATTATGAGATATTTTATTTATATCATTTCGAATCTTCTGACATCGGTATTAGGAGATTGAATAAAAGACGCCCTCGATATAAAATTCTGAATAATTTATTAAATAAAAGAAGTTACAAAATTATTTGAAAAACAATTAATCAGAAATTATTTCTTAGAAAATTCTTCGGTAACATTTCATCTGTGATTTAGTTTTTATAATTTTCGACTTGTACTCGATCGTTTTGAAAACAAATGTTTCCCGCATTTTCGTAATGTTTTCAATATTCGTCCATAATCGTGAATCGAGTAACAATTCAGATGTTGAAATGTGGAGAAAGCAACGGAAATATAGAAAACTCCGATACACCCTGAATTTAATAAATGCGGTGCTTCATCAACGTGAACGTCGGAGAGGCTGAGCACCGCGTGATCGCTCTGAACGGCCTCTCTCATAACGTCGTTGGCGGGTTGGGAGGGCTAATGGCACCCGAAGGAATCAGCGTTGAGTGTTACGCCGCTTGGCAACCGGTGACTACTCGTAAATAAGGCCGAAACAGCTTGTATCGCGATTAAACCGGGCATATTACATTTGTCAAGACGGCCCACAGAGTGAAAATGGTGGAAGAAAGAGAGCGAGAGAGAGAGAGAGAGGGAGAGAAAGAGACGAAGAGAAGGGGAAAGAGTTTGCGTGTGTTATTTAGAGAGGCAGCCAAGAGCAGATGTCTCATTCTGGCAGAGTTTTCTGGCACTCACTTCACCGCAAAACGTTAGCGACGCGAACAGCAGATATGAACCCTCGTCTTTATATAGAAATACCCAAGTTCCCGGTGAGAGTTTAACATCGTTGAAAATTTACTTTCATTGCGTCCTCGTCGCGATTCGAAGATGCTTCTTTGCTCGGGGTTGTTTATCAAAGGGTGAATCTACCGTCTTCATCCATTATGCCTCCGTTACGGATGCGCGAAGAACGCTTAAAAAAAGCGCCAGCGTGTAAAAGCACGTGGAAAAGCGTGGATGAAAGGGCGCGAGTCGTCACCTCCCCGGACCGGAAAATGCAGTAACTTTGAGCTTTCGCTCGTCAAATCCGACACCTTAGCTGGTCACGCGTGTTGTACGTCCTTCATGTGTTAACGAACGAGCATCTCCCTCCCTCTCTCTCTCTTTCTCTCGCAGTTTATACGGAGCGTATCTATTCAAGGGTGACGATGCAACGGAGCAATTGGAGATGGAAGAAGAGGGGTTTTGCAAGACGGGCTGTTCCTGAGGTGAAGGGTTGGTATCTTTTCACGGTAAACACGATCTCTCATCCGTAGAGAGCACGAGACAGGAAAAATCGAAGCAACGACGGTATAACCCTCTTTTCACGGTCGTACACATATACATACATTCCTGACGGTTTACCTTTTGCAGAGCTTTCCGCGAAAACGGCACACCGCCGTCCGCGCTTCACGGCAATTTACCCGATAAAGTTACCGCTCAACTCACCCTCGCGAGTGAGGCAAAGATATCCGGCCAGTGGAACGGAAGCGCATAGCGCATATATATATCGAATATAAAGGGGAGAGGGAGAGTAATATATATATATATATATATATATATATATATATATATATACATCTATATGAATGGATGTGTATATAGATATTTATATATATCGTATCGAGATGCGTGACAGATGTTTGTATGGCAAATCCAAAATAGAGATTAGGAGAGAGATGAGCTACGCTCGACAAAAGTTGAAACCTCGACAGTTGGTTCTGCGACATCTGGGCGGCCAAAGGGTTAACAATTTTGAACCCACGGTAAGCTATCGTAATCATATATATGACGAAGGATGTATAATCTGGCGTTTCGTAGGACACCGCTCGAGGGTTTTCGCGACTGATTGTGAGACGGACCTGGACAGGTGGTGCAATGATGACATGCGTCTATATTTGAGGCTCGTTATGAATCCAAATTCGCTATTATTCTCAATGAAAGTCGATAAGTCTATCTATAAAATAACGTTTGAATCATCTGGCTGCGATGATTTGTCGATTTTTCATGGGTCTTTTTAAATTGTAATGTATAATTTTCACACGCGAGTGGAATCCATATATCTATATATATATGGATACGAGTTTATATAGATATATAAACAATGTTCCACTGTCTCAACATGTAGCTGTATATCTATATAGGCCGTCGACGTTCCGCCGTAGGCCTACCTTAATGGTAGACGGTCGAGTGGCGAAAGGATGGGGATGAGAGAGAGAGAGAGAACGACCGGCTACCGCTACACTCGAGTGTAGTAGCTGTAGTACAGGCAAATAGGGAGCCCGTTACTCTTGGCCATAATGTATCGGATGATAACTAAATTTTTTTTTGTAGATACGTTCTGTATGACGTATTGAATGTAAATACACAAAAATCCCCCAAAATGGCGGCGCGCATGTACCGCCATTTTAGAACTATAGGCCCAAATGGTTTTTCGCAAACCCAAACCCAAACCCAAATGGTTTTTCGCAAAATGGCGGCAGATGCGCGCCGCCATTTTGGGGGATTTTTGTGTATTTACATTCAGTACGTCATATTGAACCTATCTATAAAAAACATTTTAGTTATCGCCCGTTGCAGGAAACAATGTACTGTTTGCCTGTACTACTGAGCTTGCTGGGGATAGCGACTCGGCTCTCTCCCATTCCTCTTACCTATTCATTCGTGCACGATAACAGTTCAAGGCTAGTTTTATTTGTGCACGAAATTAGCGTATTGAGCATCGGTACTACGCTACGCGTGAAATATTTAATTCTTATCAGCGCTTTAAAATTCATCGTTCTGAAGTTCTATCGGGAATATTAGGTTCGTATAATGTTCTAAATGAAGGAAATAACGTCTAGTAATTATTTTATAGCGAATTAATGAAACAAATTTAAAAAAAATCATTTCAACTACATTTGTTCTTTTAAAGTAATGGGGATGCACGTGACTCGTATTAAATTGAATTACAACGCGATTGATAGATGGTATTAATTAATTTTTACAGTTTTTAAGCTATTAAATAATGTCAATTAATATTTTTTGTCTTTTTGCGCAGTGTATTGATGAGCCAAGGTGGGCCGATTTGGGCCACATGGAGCTTAGCTGAGCCAAGCTCAGCTAACGTGAAACGATTTAATGGGTGGTAAAGCGGTGACGTGGGACTAATCGTGACTCAAAATAAGGTAAGAATTTTAGCTAATGTTTTACACATTCTTAACTAATATATTACACATTCTTCAAACATAATTTTTTTTATTCATTCATTAATAATATATTTAAAATATTTTAATTATTATCTAAAAACGGGAATTGCACGAGAACAAACCATGCACGCAAAATTTCAAGACGGAGCACTCGCCTTGTTCGTCGAGTCATTGATAGTTAATTGGGCTTTGTCGAGTCAGTTGAATAGTCATTGATTTTCAGGGTAGGTAGTTATAAGCATTCGACTTTAAAATTCACAGCCGTCGTCATCGTCATCGTCATCATTATTTTCGATCACGACTTGGTTCCCCAATAGATTTCGCAGGGCAGCTACCGCGAAAGTTAACGGCGAACAAAGGCAAGGTCGCTTTGAGTTAAGAAATTTGTAAATGTGTGAGAGCCTCCACATTCCTACCAAGAGGTGGGGCCCGCCCAGGTGATGGACCACAGTAGGGCTAGGGATTCCTAGTTAGGCTGTACACCCGGGTGTGGAATGGACTCCTATGTGTGTCTTTCAATCCCTAATCACGATTACAATACAGTGTCGTTTTAATCGCCACAACATTCACCATATACCTACATGACGACGATAGTTTGCGGCCAACTTAACGTAGTTACAAAAACGTTCACCCTTTGGTCACTCGGAAGTCGCAGAAACAACTCTCGAGGTTTGCACTTTTGTCAAGCGTTGCTGATCTCCCCCCTAATCTCTGTCGAAAGTCTCAGTTTTCTCCGCATCCTTACCAATAGACCATAACGTATCGCTACTCAACGTGAAGACTTTGAGTGAGTAAACTAGTACCAGAGTTTATGGGAAAGATCAGCAACGCCCCAGAAAAGTTGAAACCTCGAGAGTTGGTTCTACAACATCTGAGCAGCCGAAGGGTGAACGATTTTGGACTCCCGGTAAATTGGCCACAACCTATCGTTATCAATGTATAACGAATATCGTGGCGATTCAATCGACACAATAATTTAGAAACATTTTTAAATATTTACAATCTCTGACTCGTTAAAAATTCGAGATACTGAGGATGGTAGCTGGTTAGCTTATCGATTACAATACCGTAACGTTACAATAATGTGCTTGCACTTTTCTTTCAACCTAGCTTTACAAGAGCAAATCATTTTCAAAATGTTGCCCGAAGTTGGTACTAAACGCGTTTTTACTTTTTTGTTTTGCCCCCAGCCCTAAAACCGTTATTTTCATCGAATACACAACGAATCATTTTACTTCCAATAACAATGAAGAAAATTATTAGTGACACACACACACACATATTCCTAAAGTCGCAATAATTAATTATTTTTACTTATATTACTCGATACTTGATCATTTACTTCTTATCGTCGTCTTATCCCAAAACAAAACGAAGATTACTTACTCTATCAATGAAATAAAGATCGTAAGGAATTAAAGATGAAAGACGTCGTCCGAAATGAAAGAGGACGAAAATAATGGAATTAAATCTGGAATCGAATTCTTGCTGCTGTGTAGGCGTAGAAACTTGTACAAGCGAAGTTATTAGACCGCAAGACGGTGAGAGCGAACAGTTGCTTGCCAAGACTCTTTAGCAGCGATCATCCCTTCCTATACAGGATATCTTTGCTGGCGTTCGCGTACATCTCAACCCTCGCTGTATACACGGGTGTGTTTTAAATATACATATATATATATATATATATATATAGATGTAAATGCGGGCTTGTATGTATACATTCCCGGGTTTGGAATATGTAACTTTGTGACGTTACACCACAAACACGCCAGAGGGTGTGCGCCAGAGGCTCCTTGGTTACAAGGCATTATACCTAACCGCTTTCCCCACCTCGTTACGACAAGATGTGCTTCTGGCTTTCGTTGCACGCGTTTCCATACACGCTATCCTCTCTTCTCTCGTTTCTCCGTTTTCCTATATACACATATATGTATAGGTATGAATGTACATACATATACATACATAGTTACAGAGATATAAATATATACGCCGGAGCCCGCGGCCGTTGGCTCATTCTCTATCACGTGAAAGTTAAGCCACAATTACTTCGTCCGTTTAACTCTCCCTCTCTCTCTCTCTCTCTCGACTTTGTAGAATTGCTCGTAATCTATGGTATCCTAGGGAACGAAATAGATGACGTAGGTTATGTTCACAGATGGCGGAACCTTGGACTTAACATTCGTAGTTGCCGAGTCACTACAGAGATGAGCTACGTACGAACGATTATTTAAAATTATTCTAGATTCATCAAATTGTTTCACAATTTTACCCTCTAACTGCTTCAACAAATTAATAATCGTCGCATTGTCATAGTCGATCGTAATTATTTCTTAGCAAAATAATTTGTAACTATTTTTTTGTATTGCAAGCGTATTAAACTTTATTCGTATATGGTACGAAAATATATATATGTGCACTAATGTGAAAGATCTTCGGTACGAGAATCAGTGACAATCATCTCCCCTTCGTAGATCGACTGCCATTCATTCATCCCCATGAAATACACATGCGTTATATAGAAACTACTCCACCCCTCGAGGAATATAAGATCGCATCCCCACTCGGTTAACAGCGAAGGATATACCACGACAAATATAAAATTGTAAAACTAGAAGTACTCGAACAAATTAATAATCGTTGCATCGTCATAGTCGCTCGTAATTATTTCTTAGCAAAGTAATTTTTAATTATTTTTTATTGCAAGCGTATTGAACTTGATTCGTATCCGGTACGAAAATATATATATGTACACGAATATGAAAGATCTTCAGTACGAGAATCAGTGACAATCATCTCCCCTTCGTAGATCGACGGCCATTCATTGATCCCCATGAAATACACATGCGTTACATGGAGATTACTCCACCCCTCGAAGAATATAAGATCGCATCCCCACTCGGTTAACACGAGAAATATAAAATTGTTTCACAATTTTACCCTCCAAGTATTCGAACAAATTAATAATCGTTGCATCGTCATAGTGGCTTGTAATTATTTCTTAGCAAAATAATTTGTAACTATTTTTTATTGCAAACGTATTGAACTTGATTCGTATCCGGTACGAAAATCTATATATGTACACGAATGTGAAAGATCTTCGGTACGAGAATCAGTGACAATCATCTCCCCTTCGTAGATCGACTGCCATTCATTCATTCCCATGAAATACACATGCGTTATATAGAAACTACTCCACCCCTCGAGGAATATAAGATCGCATCCCCACTCGGTTAACAGCGAAGCACGTACCACGACAAATTACGGTTATGACGTTCAACGGATGGGTTCTCGAGAATTATATAGGTATTGAACGTGAGAGGAGCGGGAGAAAGTTCGAGTTATCCGCGAAGAACGGGCGACCTACCCTCGTAACGTTTTAAGCGTCCGAGACGATTCTCGAATGGACGGAGAGCGTTGTGCAACGGAGTGAGGAGGAAGAGAGCGGCGGACTCGGCGGAATAGCGAGCATCGATATTCAAATTCTACTCCTATAGCTCGAGTAAAAGAGAGACGCCGTATACATATATGCGGTAACATTAGATGGAGGTTGCGGAAACGTGGCGGTAAGTTCGGCCAACGATCGTGGACTCGAGTTCGGAAAAAGAAGATCTCTTCCCCTTTCCCATCCTTTTTCTCCTCCTACACTCTCCTATTCCTTCTCGGCTCAAAAGCGTCGACGAACTAAATTACGTCAACATTTCTCCCGGCGCGTTTCTCCGTGCTGGTGGAACGAGCGAGATGCTCGTTCATCGGGTGTGCTTGCAACTCTTTCATGCTGGATTATCCGTTAGCGCATACACCGACGCATCATCTACCACGAGAGAGACTCTCGAACCAAAGTTTCTCCGGCGTACGAGGATCTCTCTGGTTTTCGGAAGAAGGGAGAAGTTTTACCGTGCTCGAGCAGCGTATAAAGAAACGTTCGAACGAGGAAAAAATAGCGTGAAATATTATTTCGGCAGAAGGTGATAAAAGAATCGTTAATTAAATTACCGTTATCGCACTTTTGCAGTGAGTATGAAAAAGCGTTAGTAAAAAAAAAATCTCACCCTCTCCGGGGATAATTTTATAACGAATATAAATGGTTATGAATAACGATTATTATTTCATGACGGAATTAGTTTCATAGCTCCTTTTTTTTTAATATTCAATTCGAAAATATTCGCTTCTGCTTAGTTGGCCAAAAAACATTTCCCTTTCTCCTCCTCTCGCATCATCGCGCGTCTCCATCCATATCGGATGCACGCTCTCTCGCGAGTGCATTTTAGCCCATATCTCTCTGCTTTTCGGGATGAAAATAATTAAAATGGAAGAGGGAAGCGCGTGTGCGAACTGCGAACGCGACAGAAAATATCGACGAGATTACATCTACCTTTCTTTCTCTATCTTCTTCCTCTCCTCTCTCTCTCTCTTTCTCTCTCTCTCTCTCTCTCTCTCTCTCTCTCTCTCTCTCTCTCTCTCACTCTCTCACTCTGGAACCCAAGCGAGTCACTCGCGTCTCTGTGTATTTTGTAATGCGTATGGAAATGCGATGGTAAAATATTCCGGGGCTATGTACGAATTAAAATGACACTGAAATATATACGAGAGACGAGAGATCGTTGCACAAAACAACCACCGGAGGAAGAGTTGTGGGTTACGCTCGTCCACTCGTATGGTATAGTTGTTACACGGATACAAATTCCTATAGATATAGATAAATATATGTATGTATATGTGCATGGGTTATGTATAAATTGTTTATCCGTGAACGAGCGCGGGGCTCGTGCGAGCGTTATTATACGCACCACTCGTATAGGCACGTATCCGCCTGAATTCACGTGCCAACGTAATATCTAGCCCTCTCCACGCCCTCGCAAAACTCACAATTTTCCTCAATGGTATGCGAACGTACCATCGGATAAATATTTCCCTCCCGCGATCGTCGGTCGTCGAACGATCAAGGCTAATAGAACACGGCGCGCGATGCTCGTTATGCGTTTTCCGCTTTCCCACAACGAGCCCGAGTTGATTCGTTGAAAATTTCCCATCGATGTTTATTCATACCCAAATGCTCCCGCGCTATTATTTTTACTATATCGATTGTGTAATCAAGACAATCGTGGCGTGAACAACCCTATTTTGTTGCGAATATTTTATCGACCGATTGCAACGAGCAATCAATCTTTACCTTTCATTAACGTTCCTTTTTTCAACGTTTTTGGAACGTGACGAGGGCAAAAACACGTCGCGCGGCATACGATCGGTGTAAATAAAAAATAGTGATAATGCAAAAATAATGTCCCGGTTTTCGATAAAATGGAGGGACGATTTTCACGTCACGTACAAAAACGATTCCACAATGTTGCACGAGTAAAGGATATAAAAGGGCAAAAATCAACCGCGTGGGGGTTTGGGTAAGAGAAATCGAAACGATTGGAAATATAATTGAACCTCTCTCATCGAGAGCTTTTCATTGATATTAATATTATCGCTTGTGGTTCCTGGCGATATTCTCATTTTCTTTCTTTCGTCCCTTCGGCACAGCGAGAAAGAAACAGAGAAAAAGGGAGAGAGAGGGAGGTTTCCTCTCATCCCCTTTTCCACCCTTGCGGTACATTTTTCACTGTGGTACTTTCGTAAAATTCGTTTAATTCGGAGCACGCCTGACGCGGCTTTCATCCCCCCTCCATCATCTCCCTTCCCTCCAAACTGGCGGATTATATTACCACCGCGATAACGACGGTTGGTTTGAAGGGAGATCCGCGGCACAGAAGGAAAAGTCCTGAGCTCTCATCTCGATGAGCATTGATATTAATGAATATTCATCTCGTTTCGCGGAAAATTATATATCCACCCACCAAGATAAATATGCATGAAAATAGAAATTAAAAAAAGAAACATAAAAACGAATATAACGAAAAATAATAATAGTAAAAAATTATTAACCGACGTCGTTATTATTATATTTTACGTTGAGAAATATTCGTCGTGAGTGAGTCACTCAGACGGAAATGGACAACAGAGGAGGCGACTCTCCCCGGTAGAGAATATATCTCCGGTAGATAGAAGAGCCAGATTAATAATGTACGACTATATTACCTACGTGCGTGTGTGTGTGTGTGTGTGTATGTGCGGGCGACCACGTGCGCATCGCGCAAGGATATAAAGAGAAAAATTTATTTCCCGTTGCCGCATGAGAGTAACGCGTATCTCTCGTGTGTGAGAGAAGAGAAACGAAAAAAAAAGAAAAAAAAATACGTGTATAGGGGCACGTCGTCGGCCGAAGTAAAATGCGAGACGACTCTAGCGCCACCGGCTGTACCCGTACAGCCCACACATACAGGATCATTAATCTCCGCGTTATTATCTTCTTCGCGCGCGGGTTCTCGCGCGAGAGGCCATTGCCGAGATGATATGAGAGCGGAGGGGAAGGGCTTAAGGGCTTGAGGAAGAAGGGATGGTTGGAGAAAGGGAAGGACCGGTAGAGGACTGAACAGCTCGCGTCGGCTAATCCGTGCCGGTCAACATGACCGGGCAAAGCTCCCAAAGGAGAGCTGCTCTCTACTCCCGTTTATGAATAAAATAGCCGAGGACGGGCCTTTTTTCGCGTGTCGACGTACGTCCATAACGCCCACGTTTTTTCTCGCCCCCTCTCGTAAAAGATCGCACGTATGCAACGTCCGTAGTATACGCTAACGCCCTCTGCGCGCGTTTTACTCTCCGGTAACATAAGAAAGGGAGAGGAAAAGAGAGAGAGAGAAAGAATGAGAGAAAGAGAAAAAGAGAGAGAACGTAGTTCGAGGGATATAAATCCACGGGTGCTTACGCGAAAACGACGAAAGAAGAAGTCGGTAGCTCCAGCTTTCTCCATGGTCTACGTATACGGGGATAGAGTCGAGGAAAAAGGAGCGCGAACGAACAAGCTTGAAACGCGAGTATACACAAACTCGCTCGCTCTCCATCGTCGTAGCCCGGGGGCCATTACCACCCCGCTCGCGAAGCGGGATGTAAAGACGACGCGTTTGAATGGAACGACGCGCGAGTTACACGGCTCTCGCATTACATTGGGACCCAACCGACTTGATTTATTACCAGTCTACACGTTGGTTGCCACGCCGTGCCCAGAAGTGTATAGAAACGAAAACGAGGAAAGGCATCTCGCTCTTTCTCCCCGTTCTTAACCTACTTCCGGTTCAACGGAGAAGGGATGCCGCGTCTGACCCAGCACGGGACGTTTTCACTTCCCCCTTACGACGCGAGAGGCCAGCCACGCGGAATTGATGGGGAACATTTTTAGACCTTTACCTCGGCGTACACGACAATTATTCATTCTCCTGGAGAATACGAGTGTCGAGAGATTTTTTCATATTTGACACCGGTTCCCGTTTTATTTTCGACAAATGTCATTAAATCCCGAATAAAACTTCCATTAAATTTATCGACCGTTCTCCAGGATTCAGAAGAAAAAAACATTCTTACCCCTTCGTTACGTATAAAAACTTCGTAGTTAGAAGAGTCCGCTAGACCAGACATCATAAATGTAAACACGACGCTAGTATTCCGGTCTCTTCTTTCATCCATCGCGTGCATGAAAAGCTCCCGTGAAACTCTTCGTTCGAAAAAACCGTAGGAAAGATCTCCTTACGACACACGGCCAGCTTATTGAACCGCATCGCATTACGAAGACGTCAGAACGACGCGATCCGTGTGCACGGTGGTTTCCGTTTACCACGAGCGATAAATTTAACGAGGCCTGGCTTGTATATATAAGTAAGCGAGAGATGATAGCGGAGTAAGAGACAGAGAGAAAAAAAATATGAAGTTTAAAAAATGCTCGGGAGAAGAGACGCGATTAGAGAACCCAAGGGTAAACCGCGCTAGAGGACGCAGTTCCAATTACTCGACGAGACTTTTCTATATATCTATATATAAATGAAAAAAAAAAATCATATATATATATACATCATGGAATCATTTGAACGAGTAAAACGCGAACTTTTCTGCCGGATGTTCCGCCCGTAGGTTACGCCGACCCTCCAGAGTCGTCGCTCGATTTTCCCTACCGCACGTTGGCCTCGCTCTTTCCCTCTCGCTATCTCTATCTCTCTTTCCCATACCACACATACACACACATACACACACACACTCCAAGCAATGTAAACGCACATTAGGCAGTATTAAAAGTCGCTCAGGTTACCCCACTGAACACGCTCTTGGCTTCCGCCAGCAACTGAATCTCGCTCGCGCCCCGAACCTCCTGGCTCATAAACATTCGGTAAAACATTTTGAGCTTCTGTATATGTGCGTTTACCTCGCGAAAGAGGTTTGTTCCGCATGGGAAGTATATAGCGTGTATTTTGGGGCGTATATAGCGTATATTCACGGAACAAGGAAAAGCCGCACTGTACGCCGCAAGCAGGCAGCGTTAAACATGCGCCGGTACACGAGGCAAGGGATAGTCGTACGCTGAACTAGGCCGTATATATATTTGGAATATTCATATTTAAAACAGTTATACGTATATGCGGATACATTAATACATCTCCATGTTTTAGTTGTTTACTGATGTAACACATTTGTGCGAAAAACATACATAACAATGGGAAAATTTGTACGGTTCTTGGATGTTCCTGCACGATCTTTCGATCTTTGACAAAATTTCGACGAAATTTATAATAAATTGTCAGAATTATTGTTGAAATTTGACGACAATTGTAGAACTATTCTCAACGAATTGAACTGAATATTGCTGATTTAAATAACTTACTTAACAATGTAATCAAAATTGATACTGATTTATTACGCGGATTTCTTTATACAATTAATTGAAACGCACTATTGTACGCAGGATAGGCGTAGCTCAGGATGAAATTTACTGTGACCCTTCATACGTATTTTATATTACTCCATGATTTTATTTCACATTTTTTAATAAACGAATATGTCAATAATAGAAGTAATAAACATGCGAAATAACGATGAGTGGGTTATATGAACAGCAGTGTAATCAAAATTAAAGAGAGATCGGTAATCCATCGAAATCGAGTTATATCTTTTAAAATATATGAAAAAAGGAATGTTCCCGATCGGCTAGGGAAAAGTGTGTTTCCGCATTGAAGAAGTCCCGCTTTCAGTAGAAAAGGGTTACGTCCTACCTAACAATAATACCAATATGCCATTATTTACCGAAGTATATTTGTAGCCCTCTCCAGGAAAATATTTACATGGAAAATAAGTTACAAAAGAGATTAATTAAAACAATTATACCACACCCAATCAATGAATGTGTCTTGCGGTTTTATTTAAGATGAAATAAAAGTGAATGCGATTATAGGAATAAATTTGAACTTAAGGGTGGTCATAAAATCTTGTTTTATTATAAATATTAACTGGTTTTTGTGAATATTAAAGACACTAATCTGTATATAACTCCGGATCTACACATCGTCGAGTATTTCAGTAGAAAATATAACGGATGGCACTTACGCATATACGCGTGAGTTAGCCGAACGAACGAGCAACAGAGAATATTCGACAGCTCGCGTCGAAACGTTTTAATTAAATGTGAACAGTTTTTAATTGCAAGCGACGAGTGTACTGGTCCAAAGGGGGCGGATGCGTTGAGTAGCATTAAATTCGAAGCTTTGTCCCAGTTACTTGGTGACAAGCTACGTTCTCTCGAACACTCTCGGTCTATCTCTCTCTCTTTCTGTCTCTCTCGAACTCTCTCTCTCTGGCCCGTTGTTCGGTTAGCTGCTCCACCGGGGATTCATCGATCCGATGTGATTTGCATCGACGTAAAATTTGCACAATGGCTTTTACTCGGTAATTTCTACCTAGCGAAATCTCTCTCTCTCTCTCTCTCTCTCTCTCTCTCTCTCTCTCTCTCTCTCTCTCACTCTCTCTCTCCCAATGCGGCATTTATAGCTCTCGTTGACATTTAGGCGGGAAATTGTCGATCGTATTATTGGGTCGACAGCCGAATTTTGGGCTTATGGGTGAACACTTCGATCGGTATAATGAATTTATTTGATTTAAAACGAATTAAAAAAATTAATTAAATGTATTCGTTTCAATTGGAATGGACACTATACGAATTACACGAATTGAGAGTCGAATATATTTTGTAAAGTTCAAATTTTGCAAAACGAAATAAATCCTTTCCGCTCCAGTTTTACATCGATCGTGTCTACTATTTCAAGAAGTATGTTAAATGATAACGATAAGGCTATAATATGACCCGTTAACCGGATTATATACAAGGTGTTCCATTTTAACGCTCCTTCCCCCACCCCGAGTAGAATATCTTTAAGTAGTCGTATCGTTACAACGTTTCCATCAAATTTCACTGAAAATTTGCACGAAACATTCTTTGATGTCATATGAACAAGAGTGTAAAATTTCAGGAATCTTTATCGACTCAAAAATGATGATATTCATTCTTGAAAATCGTCATTTTTCACAATTTTCCATAAAAGCTCGTGTTAAATATCGCAATATTATACAATGAGCATCTTAATTATTTGGTCGATGAAGCCTGTTGAAATTTTGAACACATTTTTATATGACATCAAAGAAGCTTCAATTAGTTTTTATAACAAATCTTATGGAAAAAAATTCATAACTTTTTTATTATATAACAAATAAACTTTACGTAGGATCAACTTGAATTTTGAGTTTCTTTAGTCGATTTGCAACACCTCTTCCTAATGAACTTAAATGCTCAGTCCACTTAAAATGTGACCAAAAACGGGCATAAAATTTTAATCCCTCCCCCAACGATACGACTACCATTATACTTTTTTGGAAAAACGTTTCATATAAAAGTTTCAAAGTTTTAAGAGCAGTCATAAGATGACATTGCTTGTTTGATTTTAGCGATTCTCAAAGTCATTTTAAGGTCAACGTTTGTTTCTTTGCATTATATACAAATTTTTATTTCATGGAAAAATAACTTCTTTAATTTGTATGACAATTTTTGTGCGATTATAAATACGGATTTTTTTGAATTCGGTGTATAGTATTGAAAAAGCCTGGACGAAAAGTTCGTACATACGTGGTAACATATAGATACATGTGCACTTACTTTTCGAGCACGAGCTCTTTCATAGAGGTCTAGGAGAGAGCACGAGCTACCGGAACTCGTTGACGAGGATAATGACGATAACGTGACTGTAACACGAAATCTCCCCCCAACCGACCGGGTCCTGAAGCCACGTAGAGAGTTTCTCAACCTCGTTCAATACGAGTCAGATTTGTCGTACAGGTCTGCACATCTATATATACATATATATTTACGATGTCTATCATTCCGGCACGAAATTTTTCGCTTTTGTGTAACGGTAGGCCCCGCGAGAAAGGACCTGATGACCCCAACCATTTCATCAGGAGCCATTCAGAGAGTTCACCAGGGTGACCTTGAGCGCAATACCTGACGTTCGTTTAATTTTGACAGAACAGTGAAAAAGATACAAACTCTAAGAAAAATATAATACATCGTCTGTGCGATAGGTCTGTAAATAAAATATATTTATTTGACATTGAGAACGAGAAATCATATTTTTTGCTATATCGAAGGTCAGAGAAAAACATTTCTTGCGATAGTCTGGCGAAATTGGATGATCATCGGGTCAAAGTCACAAGACAGAGCAAAAACATTTACAAGGTAATAAAAAGTCAGTAAAAATCGTTTATCACTGAAACGAAAATGTTGAAATGTTGTATGAAAGCGTTGGAAAAAGGTCAGGGTTTCTTTTTTCTTCGTTATTTTTAGCACAATATGGATTTTCATAAAATCACTTTTATTTTTTTGTTTTTTCAATTGCAACATTGAATGAGTCGAGAGCAAAAGAGTAAAACAATGAGAAAGAGAGAGTCAATGCCTACGTGGACCAGCAAACGAAGAGGCCACATCGAAAACTTGGACTACGTCGAATAGTTCGTATAGATCGATTCTGAACGAAAGGGAAAAGGTTCTTTACGCTCGGTCGAGCTTTTCGTTAACGCCGAGCTAAGAGCTTTTCCCCAAGCTCATGTAACGGAATCCTCGCAGAAAGCGCGTCTTGGAAGTTTTATGGCTGCAAGCACCCTCCGGTTCTCAACTGTATGGTTCAATACGCGCGTACGCTTTTGCACAGAAATACATACACGTACATACGTACAAGTGCACGCACACATTGTCACACATACACATGTAGATATATATGTGTGTATATAATTCGCTACGAAGGATTGAAGAAGAGGAAAGAGAAAAGGAAGGACAGGACAGTGAACCTGCTATCGATCGACTGTACCGGCAAGTTCAGGGTCGCAGTGATTCTCGCTCTTTCTCTCTCTCTTTATCTCTATCTCTTTCTGGTCTTTCCATCCTGGCGGGCTTTCACCACCCTCGATTCAACCACCCCCGTATACTCGACTGGTGGTCCGACCTCCGGTACGACCTCACGCTTTCACCCCTTCTCCTCCCCCATGAGAAATGCTTTCTACTGAGCTTGCCTCTCCCTCTTCACCGCAATTCATTCGCCCTTTCTCTCTTTCTCTCTCTCTCTCTCTCTTTCTTTCGACCCCGCTCGCAGTCAACCCCGACGAAGGTGCGGAGAATTCTACCAGGCACAGCTGTTTGCATACCCTCAAACTAAACCCCCTTCGCGCCAAGACGAGCAAATAATAACCATGCGATGACTCGCTACATGGTCTTAACTCTCTTTGTTCGCAATGCTCTTCTCACCATGGGTGAATATAACTTCATGTAAATTAAGCCTTAAAATATATTTATGGCGTTTTTTTTACATATAATTCAAAATTTTTTAAAATATGATGTCACATATGATCCGATACGTCAGGCGAAAATGTGAAAGTTCGAAAATTGAAGACTCTGTAATGGTTTTTTTGTTGGACGGATTTGGATTTCGATACGAACTTTTTCAAAGCTTGTATCAAGATCTAGATTATAGTGTTACATCGATCTCGATATTCAGATTCTTGTAGCCCTGGCCACATGATGAAAATCCCAAAATGTTGGACGAAATTGAGTACGAAAGGAGCTTAAACTGAAAAGACGCGTAAAAACTTGAAGAATAATCAGGGTCGAGTAAACCAAGCTGGATATTGAAGGTTATATACTAAAAGAATTGAAAATCCAGAGTAGATAAAAGTCGAGGGCAGTTAAGTTATCCTAATAACGTATTTTCCAACATCTCGATGCAATAAGAATCAACAGGTGACAAGCTACAGCGATATTGAATAAAACGCCAATCTCTCGCCATTTTATTCCACAAAATCATATTTAATTCACGTAAAATATATCAAAGAGATACACAAAATCTCCTTTCGTACTACAAGCTATCGCGAGCTTTGCCAGAAGAAAGATTGAAATCCGAAACATTGGCGAATTATGCTGGCAATGTTACGTATAACTCGCGAGGATGTTTCAGCGAAAGGGGAATGGAGAGATAATGCATTGGCCTACATATCAAACGTTCTATGAAGGCCCAAGAAAACTATGAAGCGGAGGGGGGAGGGGGAGGGGGCCAAAAGAATACAAAGAAGATGAAGAAAAGAAAGGAGGAATCTCCTCTTCCCCTTGCACCCAGTTCCTCGTTCCATCCGCGCCACTCTTGTCTCACCCCGCGAAGTTCGGAAAGAAAATTGAATCGAGAGTCACGCTCGGCGAGGAAACGTTTAAGGCGAATTACAATCCCCCAGGCTCGGGCGGACGATATTTCGTCGATTTCCATTCGGTAGTCGAGGATAAACTTGGCCCGGCTGTGCGAAAGGGATATAGTATATAATACTATAGCAACGAACTGGAGCTTTCTTACAGACATATATACATGGATATAGACAGAAACGAAACGAGAGGCTTATACCTACACGAGACGAAGGGGGGGGGGGGGGGGGGGGGGGGGAGAAAGGGCGCACGAGAGAAAGTCTCAGCTTTTCTCTCTCCCTCTCGTTCTCTCGTTTTTCTTACCCCATGCAACGTCTCGAATCTTAGACGCGCCCACACGCGAGGAATCGTGTATATACTACTCTTTCCTTTTTTTTTTGGAGTTCGACGTTGGAGAATTGAAATTAACATAAAATCGAAATGCCGGGAAACTTGGCGCGTAAAGAGTCAACTGCCCAAGTTGCTTGAATGTTGGGAGAGTTCGAGGGAAGAAGGATGAGGAGAAGAGGAGGAGACGAAGGAGAGCGACTGCGCTTACAAGGCTGGCCTGTCGGCAAACGCCACTTTAGCGTCTAAGCCAAAAGCTCTCGGTGTGCGTGTGCCGGCGGGGTTGCGCTTCAGCTTTGCAGTCCCGAATTTCTACCTTGTAGTTGCAACCTTATACACTGCGTTCGTCAGGGCACGGGCAAAGAATCAACGTAACTGGTATCGTTAATAATTAGACAAGTATTCACTATAGCAATATTTTCGATCGAAGATTTTCTGAGGAAGATCGAAACAATACAGTTATGCGTTTGAATCCTTAAAATTTGATTTTAGATCAATAAATCTCGACAATTGTAGAGTTCTTTATTTGTAGAGTTATGTTTATATTAATTAATTAATTTATTTATTATAATATAAATATATTTATATATTTATGATACGTAAATATATACTATACTAATATTAATATATTTATATATTTATACATTATTTGTATACCTACCTATTATATATTTATTTATAATTATTTATGTATTTATTATTATCAATCGCCGGAACGATGTTTGACGATTTTTCGACGAATTGATTACTATTACAATTATCACTAATTAATATGTTTACTATTAACAGAGTAGATAATTCATTTCCCGATTTATCGTATCGCTAGAAACCCCACCCGCATAAAACCAGACTTTAGATTATGATTGTAACTACGTCTTCCGTTTAGTATTAATTCACATTCCGACGCTCCATTTATTTCACGATAAGTCCGTACAATCGATTATCTTAAAATGCCTTGGATCTCAACCTGGCCTGGTAACGATATTTCGCGAAATAAATAAAAAAGAAAAGCCTGCGAGAGGGTAGAGAGACGAGAGAAAGGGCAGTCGTCCTCGTCGTCGTCGTGTTGGCGATAGTCGTCTTGCTCGGCAGGCACGCTCGGCCCGAAGATCACGTAGCACGATAATGGTCGCCTTACCGTTCCTTATCGTTTCCCGGCGACATTCAAAATCCTCGGCCATTACCACCAAGGAGAACGAGAAAGAGAGAGAGAGAGAGCACGCGCGATAGAGAAGGGAAGACCGAACGAAGAGCATTCTCGCTACCCTTTCGGCTTACTCCACACCCCTCCATTGGTACTTACATATATATAGATATATATATATAATGCTTAGCACGTGCATCGCCGAAGAGAATATGCGCGTGCGAACTCTTCATTCGAAGACGACAGATTATTTCGTCTTTCTATCCGATAGCTCGATTTTCACCATTCTCGAGCAAACGTTTTATTCCACCTTTCGCTTACATACACACATCCTTACACGCAAATATATGTATGTATATATCTGTATTATTATAGCTTTTCTCACCGAGGGAAAGAGGAAGACTTTCACGTTCTAGAAAAGCTTTCTATTCCTCTCCTCTCTTGTAGCAAGTACGTGAGCGGAGAATACGAGTATCCATTACCGTACTAGAAGAGAGAAAGAGAGAGGCAGAGAGCGTTATATATCTGTTATCATGCACGAACACCGCATCACCGGGGCGAAATAGTCTCGGAGTCGACGATTGGAAATCGATAGGCATATATGCGACTATACCGCGAGCTCGTCGGAAGCTCACGCTCCCTCTCCCACCCTCTCTCTCGCTCTCTCTCTCTCCATAATCGTCCCTTCGTTCGTACTTTTTTTCCTCTTTTTTCGTCCAGTGGGATTGCTGCGCCTCACTCTCGCGAGACTGCCTGACAGCTAACGTGTATTTCTGTACTTCCCGCTCGATATTCGTTACTTTTCGATAAGGGGTAGGTTTTTTATCCCGAAGGTATCTTCGGTTGCGCAATGACGAAGCCTGAGAGTAAAATCTGTGACGGAGATACAGCGTATGAAACGAATGAAAAAAAAATAATAATCGCGATACCAACGGGCTTGTTTGGGGATGAATAAGAATTTTTACAAATCTCAAATATATAAATATTTATATTCGAACAACAAATCTTAGAAATCATTAATATTCATAAATAACAAGAGCTACGATTTATATTTCCTAATTATTATAATAAAAGAATTGTTACTATTTTCATTTATCTTGCTCGCAATTTTCAACCGTAAAAATCATGCCTAACGTTCGTTGTTTGCTCAAATAGTCTTCGCGTCATTACGTCTCAGTTACGACGTAAACCGAATGAGCATTGATATCTATATATATAAACAGAGTAAGGGCTTCACCACCTACATAGTCTCGCGTAAGCACGTCATCATCGCTGTCATCGCGTCTTCGTTCAATCGTTTAACCCCCTTAGCCTCTATCTTTCTCGTCCAAAGACACTTAGCCCGAAGCCCAAGAACAAAGTGCTCGTAAGACCGTGTCTGGTTTTATCGTCTTTACGTGCTCTATAAGGCACGTTGTTACATCTCAACCCCCTACCCCTTCCTCCCACTCCGTTATCGCTCTTCGTTCAGTCAGAGGGTGCTTGCCGATGATCCTTCGACTTCCTCGTACCTCGACCGTTTACTCTGAAAAGGACTCGGGTCTTATCAGAAATTATAAGACTCGAACTAATAGTAGTTACGCTCGTGCGTGTCTACGGAGATGAGAATCGATGTTATTAGCGTACAGTAAAACGGATCATTAATTATTCGACAGCGAATTGAGCTTCGAACAAAGAGTGTCCGGATGACTCGAGGCAAACCGAGTCGCGAATTCTCATTGAACCAACCTACGCGTCACGTTCTCGATCTATTCACGGAAAATTCCTTCCCAACTTATTCACCCACCAACCGGCCAATTTTTCAATCCACTCACTACGGCATCGTCCTTATCAGCAGGATAGAATCTTCGAACAAAGAATATATTTGAAAACGCTTGTCTCGTGTTTAACTTCAATCTTTGATTTCGTTTTTATTTAAAATCGCTGTAGATAATTTTAAATAAACTCCCAAACCGGTGAGCCCGTGTAGATCCGTCTGAGAAGTCTTAGAAAAAAGCGGTCCTAGTTCCAGGGGAAATATACCATATGTATTATATTCATGCACTTACACGATGTACGTTCACCTAATAAACTGCCTGTGGTTTCTTGTCACAGGCGTTCGCGCGGATTCGCCGGAGAAGGCTTCAAGGCCCGTGCCCTCATCCCTTTCGCCATCCACGATATACACACACTGTCATCAGTCTTCATTACGAAACAATGGGCCTCCCGCGTAGGATAGAGGGCGTTAGCGTCGCGGCGTTAACAACTCAACTCCCGCACACATTCTCTCTCTCACTCTCTCTCTCTCAACGACGCATCGCGAGCCTGGCAGTGGGCACCCTCGCGCGCGCGCACACACACACACATACACGTGTACGCGGACGTACACTCATCGAACGAGAGAGCCACGCGGATGTCGCCCAACGGAATCTACCAGCCGACACGATTAAGAGGACAATGGTGCTCTCGCTACGCTCACTATGCGTTGATACCAGAGATATATATAGGTATATCGGTGTATATAGATATAACAATATCAAGAGCGTCTACTACAGTGGAAAGCTCAATGGCGATTAGTAGAAAGCGGCAGGTCAATGTAAGCTTGCAGCCTGGAAGCTTGTTGGGAGGGGGGCTTACGCGTTCGATCAATGCTCCTCTTGTCACGTGAAAATTTATAGTCTCGGGTATCATTTCTCAGCTTGAGCCATTCAAGGAATTATGGGATTAAGATGACGTAACGTGTACGAGAGGCTGGAGAACGATAACGAGGATGAAACATCGTTAATACGAGGTAAGATTATTTTATAACGAGGATTATTAATGTTGGGAATAACGTGTGATTATCTCGTTAGAGAATTGTTTTAAATGTTCGTACGAATATTTTTTATCACAGTTCTATAAATAGTTTTCTCGAGATCGAGGGAGTAATCTATAGCTAGGAAGTAGAAGTAGGTGCCGCCTTATGTAAGCATGAATGTTATGAACTCGATAGCGCAGGCTCCATTAGATGGTTAGGATCCTCAAGCAATTCTCTCACTCCATCGTAACACGAGATCCAACAATTCTCATTCCTGCCTTCTCCATCCACGCCCGTTTGCGGTATTAATTAAGGGAAAGACGAATGGAGATGGAGAGAAGTCAGGACGAGAAAGAGAGAGGGAGGTGGAGAGATAAAGGAGTGAAAGCGAGATCAAGGAGAGAGAAGGTTGAGGTAAGGTCGAGGTATATGGGAGAGGGAAGAAGCCCTGCCGTTTGATAGCGATGGGGTATAGTGTAAATAGGTCCAAGTATTATGTTATCAGACAGACTGACAGCCCTGCCCTATTATCCCTCTGGCAAGAACAACCCTCTCTCCCACGAGCTTTCTCCCACTGTTTATATATACAGCTACCGTTCTCGCGTTGTAACTCATCTTCTAAAATACACGAGGGAGAACTCGTAGAAGCGTTCGAGAAGCCAGTATGTCGGTACCGAGCACGAAGATCCCTCATGTCTCTCTCTCTCTCTCTCATCTCTATCTATCTCTCTCTGCTTCACTTTACTTCAAATGTTATACATTTCGTGTACTCAATCAACCTTTCCTCCCTTCTTCACGTTTGGTCGAGCTCATCTCCTCGGTCGGTTACAAGAACACGAAACTATATCATCAAACGATAATACAAATCACCGGAGTGAACGTAGCACTTTTCACGAATTAATTGCAGTTTTTATATCCGATTACATTTATTATAAAAAAAATAATTATCGTAAAGCAGCTTTAATTATGAGTGACAAATCGTGTATTTTTTTCAATCATTGTTGCTTTTATATACAATCATTTTTAATATAATTTTATACAAAGCAGTTTGTATTTCGATCTCAATGTAATTAATTAAAATTACCAGCATGATTTTGGGCTAAAAATATATGTTTATCTATTTACCAAAATTGCATGTTTGGATACGAGGTGTATCGAAATGGTGTCATACAATGTAAAGTCGAGGATCTTGCGATAGGTGCGCCATTTGTAGGACAGCCATAGCTTGGTCTTCGTCGCAAGAAATACGAGGATAGAGAGAGAGAGACAGAGAGTGGGAGGGAAAAGGGGAGGAGGGAGAGAGAGAGAGAGAGAGAAGCAGAGAACGAGCAAGATTTCTAAAAGCGAGCTAACCAGGCACACGGAGCCATGAATAATGCAGCCCCCTCGTACGCCTTTCTCCCTTCATCGCCCCTCAGCCTCATTCTCTTCACCTCCTTCTTCGTCCGCTCCCACTGATAATTATGTTTTACACCGTTATGCCGTGTTTCGTTAACCCACGCGGTGCTGTAAGGCGCTCCCTCATCGTGAGCTCTCTGTACTACAACGTCTCGTTGCAAGAGAACGAAAGGTAGAGAACCAGAGAGAGAGAGAGAGAGAGAGAGAGAGAGAGAGAGAGAGAGAGAGAGAGAGAGAGAGAGAGAGAGAGAGAGAGAGGGAGAGAGAGAGAGGGAGAGAGGAGGAGAGAACAAGCTTCGGCATTACCCCTGCATATTCATTACTTAGCGCTAAGTATGACTTCAGCAGGGAGGTTACGTCTACGACGCCGGAAGTCCGACATTATCTTTCCACGTGAATACCACCGTGGCGATTCACGCAAGAGAGAGTACGGTATAAGAACACTCCGAGAGAACCGAATAACATGTCTGAAAATTTACCTCGAATTCGTGACGAGGATAAACGAGAAAATCTCGAAATCTCTTAAAGTCTTACCGAGAGCTCACTTAAGATTTTCAACAGTTTTTTTCCCTTTTCAGTTTTGAATGAAGTACGGATTTATAAAAAACGCTCATTTTGAGGCAACGACCCGGATCCGTGCTTCGCGTACAATTTACAGAAAAATTTATGGGTTACACGACATCGGAAGTTGGCTCGTAGCTTACATTACCGAATATCCGGGGTGGTATAAAATGAGATTATTCGCCCTCTCGGCTCCACCGAGGGTTGTACAAACACCGCGTGACGGAATATTATATCTCGTTATGATTTTCTCTCGTGCACTTTATTCGACGAGCCAGAGAAATTTCCTTGCTACGGTTTTAGGAGGCGTCTCTGTTTACACGGGTCGCACTATGATACTTTGCCGTGAGAGAATCGCTCGCGCTGCCGTTTCGACGAGCGCCTTTTCTCAGGATTTCCGGAAGTCGTCTCGTCATGAACGGCGGGCAAAAGAGCCGGGAGACTTTGGCGTTTATAAGAGGGCAAATGAGACGTTCGCAGGGCAAGGGATTCGTTTCGCGTCGCTAGCGGAAAGTGGGTCGAGCGTGTAAACCGTTATATACCCGTTAAGACTCTTCGCCCTTCTTTCCTTCTCTCTATCTCTCTTTTTCGCTCCGTTCTTTCTGTCTGCATATTCATTACTTTTGGCGAAGGAGTGTGACTGCTTCGAACGAAACGAGTGGGGGGGGGTTATGCTCGCGTAACCGAGACCCGAAAAGTCGCCGAGTTTCTTCGCCGGTCCACGTGCGCAATTTCTTCTTCATCTTCATATTGTTCTTCGTCTTCTTATTCTTCTTCTTCTTCTCCTTCTCGATCCTTTTATCCTCGGGCATAACTCCCCTCTGTTAAAGAGCGTACAAATATACTTGCCTCGCTCTCGGTTGCTTCTTTGCCTTCTACCCCGCGTTTTCTACAGTTGCGAGGCCACCGAGAATCGTTCTCTCGCCCAGCCAAAACTCTTGCAAACACACACACACACACATACACACGGAATGAAGGCTCGTAACTCGAAAGTTTGCTGAGTTTGCACGAGCAAACTCGATCTGTCGTCTCTTCTGCCGTTCTTGGTCAAATAGAACGTCTCGCGCCACAAGGTTCGCGTTACCGTTCTATCGCGGTGCTTAAGAGGCACTCGCCAAAGGTTCTTAATGCGCCCTTGTCAAATTTCTATTAGCCATGATTAATACCCTCGCTACAATTCAAGTTTACCAAAAATTGATTCCACCCAGGTACACGATTATTTTTAAGCATACCTAAATGACCCACAAAAAAACACCGAACAAAAATAAAAACGCAACGTTCACAAGCATTTGTACAAATTTAACAACCAGAGATACCTATAGGCTGATGACGTGATCGAAAATTAATGAAAAATAATATTACAATCGCAACTCCGGTTCACCTCGCTGGCAATAGAATAAAAATATTATAGGAATAATCGAAGAGACCCGATGCGAGCAATTATGGCTGTTTTTTTCATGGTTTTTGGCCGGAGATAGGGGGCAACGCCTTCGTCGATACATCGGGGTAATAAAATATTTACGAGATTGGATACTCTTGGAATCAATGTACTATCGGCACAGCTCCACCGGGGCACGCATACATTACACATATATATATATATATATATATATATATATATATATATATATATGAGCTCGTAAAAATGGAGAATCGGGCAGCGTACGGGCAGTACGCTATACGGCTGACTATATGCGTGTGCAAACCCCAGAGCTCACGAGCTCGCAATATTTCCAAGCAAACTATATGCACCACAGCCGTGCAATGTACCTCCATATGGAGGCCATATAGGAAACATCCGAGAGGTGTGGGGTGTAAAACCTTCCGTGCACGTCATGTGTGATCGCACGTAGTAACCAAAGTATAAGGTTGCTCGAGCGCTACGACGAAGAAACAAAGAGGGAATAAGGGAGAAAGAAAGTGTGTGTATGTGCGGGTGTGTATGAGAGAGAGAGAGAGAGAGAGAGAGAGAGAGAGAGAGAGAGAGAGAGAATTGTAAGAGGAAAGCGAGATAATTGCAGTCCGCCCGGAGGGCGGCCAACTTCCTATCTCCCGGTTTGATCAAAATTACCTTCCCGAGAGCGTATCTCGCGCGGCTTCTTTGCAGAGAAGTCCGTTACTTCGTAGCGTCATCTAGCCGGTTGGGTATTGCGGCAGAAACTCCGGTGTCGCAGGGTTCGAGTTAGCGTACACAGTCGTTGTTTGCATGCAAACGACGTTTCATATACGCGCTCGAGGCAAGAGGCAGACCTCACGCACGTCCAGGCCAATCTTAAAACCTACTACACACGCCAGGATAGCAAGGGGTGGAAATTGGCCGTAGTGGTAAAAATGCGCCGAATAGAATTTCCGGTCGAATCCAACGTACCGGCGTCATCGAGGAAACGTTTCGAAACGTTCATGAAACGGACCTACGTGTATTCCGCTCCAGCACCCGTCCCCGTGTCGTACCTCCGTTGCGTCGGACGCGGCTCTCTCGTTTTGCCTACCGGACGTAACGTACTACGCGTGGCGATCACAATTCATGAGGATTCACCAGCGGGATATGCAAGAGCGATACCTCTGGGTCTAGGTATTACCAAGAGGCGCGCTACGCTTTGTTGGACGAGATCACGTCCGCGCGAAACTGCCGGGTGTAAGCACGGCTAGATGGAGAGGGTGAGTGAAAACAGAACCAACGCGGTCCAGGTCCAGCGATATCGCGCAAACGATAGGTGCGGGCGTATCTCTCCCGCTCACCGCGAAATCACTCGTGTACGTATGAAATCCAAAAGCCCCGGGAGTGTGCGTAAACACGCATGGTAAAAGGGAGATAGACACCCGGGTGTTATGAGCGTAACGATATACGTGACCACTCCAGAACGCGGGGGTTGGGAATAGGGGATGCTGGCATTGAAGGGCTGCGAGGGGAAGATCGCTGCTGCTGTAATACGATGGAAGAGAGAGAGAGAGAGAGAAAGCTCCATGATGGGTGACGAGAAAGAGAAGGAAGAGACCCATCGGCCGGGGATTGGTGCCGTATCGCTGATCCGCCCCGTAGCGTTCCTCGTTCTAGGCGTAATGCCACTCCTGGCAGGCCGGTCACGTCCCCCGCCGCTGCCATTTCCTCCTCCCCGCTCTCTATCCTCGCGTCACACCAAGGTCCGGCAAGTTGATTCGCGCTGTCCCTTCCGCATGCTGGACCAACACCCGGGCGTGTACACCGGCGTGACCGTTGTCTGTGCGAGCGGAAAGTACGATGCGAAAAAGGCCACGTTTGGACCGATCTCCACCGAGAACGTTCGTGCCAGACTCGCACGTAGCAGCCTCCGGTGATGTTCGCGCGCTCTCTTAGGGCTCGATCAACTATTCATTCGTTTTGCGAACATACAGTCTCGTGTCGGACGAACCAAACCCAAACCTACAAAAGACTCGACACTCTCGTTCACCGGTATACATTTGCACAAATTCTATACCGTTCTGTCATGAAATCTACATTCCTGCGATCGGAAACAATGTTTCCAAATCGTGGACAATCTTGACTCGCTACAAGACTTTTCTCAAATCTTTGGTTACTTTACTATATTCGTTTCGGGTCACGAGTCGCATGATTATTCTCGAAGCGTTTTATATAAAACATTTATATGTATCGTCGAAAAGTTAAAGGAGCTTAAATCGATAAATATACGACGGTACGGTAAGCTGAAGAGCATGTCTGTATAGCGCGTCTCGTCTGGTCTCTATCAGCTTTTCGGCGCAAGAATGTAACGGAGAATCCAGATGCAACCGCTTCCCGATTATTTTACGTCGTGAGTAGACATTCTCGTGAAAATTTAGGGGCCTACCTCGAGGGAGAGCGTTCGGCCGCATGAATTTGGAATAATATCAACATAAAGGCCGACGATCATGCGGGTACTCTCTTCTCTATGGGCGAGGCCGCGAGGAGTTTTGGAGGGAAAGCGCGGCAATATTCTCCTTCGCCGTTCCCCAACTCCTGGTTTCTACCCGCTTCGAGCGAAGCACGGGAAAACACGGTTATCGAAGCTTCGTATGCCCGGCGCATAATATGCTCGGGCTATGAAAAAGAATTCGAGGGCTCGGTTGCTCCGCCGATGGGTACTCGAAAATAACGAAAATAACGACCGGTGTACGATTCGCGCATTGCACACGTTGCACGCGTTTCGTGTAGGTAGTACATTTGTTTAATTTTTTAACTACCTCCGCCTTTTGTTAAAACAGGGTTTCCGGATATAATTACGCGCAACGTATTTAACAAACAGAGCGAAACGTTATTTTAATTAATGTTTGGTATATCTCTAATTATACAAATAGGGCGGCAAAAGGTACAAAAATTAATGAAACAATGAGAATTCGAAAAGGTAAAACACGGGAAAAACATAATATTACGTCGAAACGGTAGAATTCCGTTGCAACAATACACCGTAAGGATTGTAAAAACTGAAAAGTTGTTTTTTTAATGGGACGTTTCCGGTAAAACTATGAAAGGAACGTTGTATTTTGCTTTTGTTCATCTCGTCGAGTATCATGACTCTCAATCATTGCTCACATTTGGCCATTACCTCGAGTCGTTTCGCGACCACATTTCCCTTGCAATCTTTGTGAAAGCTGTAAAATTCACAATCCGTTTTTTTCGTCTTCCGGTCGTTTTAACGATCGTCGTCAAATATGTTATTTATTACTCGTTCAACTGTCACAGTTCAAGTTATATACTCTTCCGTAGCGGCCACTTTAATCTGGTACTAGTGCGCTATGCTATATTCTTCGCAAGGCTATCGATTAACAGTCCGCTGTGTATTATTATGTAAAACGCGAGAGAGTTAACCGAGTACCGGGGCTGCGTGGTGCGAGCAAGACGGAGAGAAACTGAGGGAGAGAAAGAGAGAGAATGAGAAGGGGATTAGTTAAGTCGCGGAATAAACGCTTTGCTGAAACTGGTAATTCTTTCGGTGATTAGCGATAGCTCATTATCCTTGCAATTAGTAGTTTGTGTAATGAATTTAAGTGTTCCCCGCTTCTAGAATTAGCATGCTAACTAACTCTCTCAGTGGTATCTCTGTCTCTTTCCCTCCCTTTCTCTCTCTTTCTCTCTCTCTCTCTTCCTCTCTCTCTGGCCCTTCGTACAGAGTTCGCTCACTCTTTCCCTGTCTCTTTCTCTCTCTCGATTCTCAACGAGAAATTTCACACCTCTCGCTCTCGGGCACCAAACCGACTACCGCTACCATTCGAAAACTCGGGATAGTTTCTCCCGTTCTCGTCTCTCACGTCTGCACGAAAGTGAATTGTAGATTGGTGAGGGAACACGTTACGAGATTCACGCCACGGGAAACTACATCTTTGCACCCTCTAGCCTTCTCTTTTTCTCTTTCTCACTCTCTCCCGCTCTCTTTCTGTCTCGACAGGCTGGCTAGCCGAGGGTGCGCAGAGGTTTTAACAAGAGAGGGGTGCTAGTAGACAGCTAGGCAGGCACAGAGTGGCTAGGGTTTGAGCGTGCAAACAACACGTCCAGCTTCTAACTACTTTCAACGATCCTGAAATCGACCGGAAGAAAGAGAGAGACCGAGATAGAGAAAGATATCGTGTGAAAGAGGTAACAGGGGTATGAATCTAACGAGGCACGAAAATTCTGTTGGCAAGCTAGCGAGCGGCGTCCAATAAGGCGTTTTTTTCCTCCAAGCGAGATTGTCCTCGCGAACAAAGTAGAAAAATAAATATTCCCCCTTATCCCACGAATATACAACATTCTTATATATCCGTATACAAGCTTATATCGCTATACCTTGGTATTTCGTTTCGTGAATTTGACCGGCGACGGTTAAACTGGCCACACGGTTATCGGATAATACGTGCGACTGTCTCGACGTACTGTACACAATATTCTCCTCCTTCTCTCCTTCTACCCCTTCGCCCCTACCACGCGCTTATATTCCAATATATTGGTCGCCGTATCAATGTTTGCAGTGCGGAGTATGGGAATCGCAAGCTCTCATCCCTCCCACCTATATTTCCCCAACAGCAACTACCGTTATACGTTTTGTTACCGGCGCACACTCTCCTCCATTTACCCCGTAGTTGCTCCTGGTTGCTGTTCTCTCGAGCTCTTCGTCGAACGAGGTATAGGTGCAAACAAGAAACGAGAAATATCCCTTACTCCCTCCCCTCGTGCCATCGTCCGCCCCCTCGCGGCAGTGGCGTCGGTATACCAGAGACGAGGCCATGGTAGAGCAGACTATAACCCTCCCACCTTCAACCCTCTCTATTCCAAAGACCGTTCTCCGTATAGTATATGCCTTGCGCTCTACGTCGAAGTGCGGATATCGTTCTGGTGTGGGCCAACTTACGGGGGCGCTCTCGCGATGCCTTCGACTGTGCAATGTTCAGGGGTGGATACGTATGTACATAGGTATATATATATATGTATATCAAATTCGTCGGCAACTGTATCTATATATGGATGTATAATATATAGGTAGTCGATGTGATTGGCCCCGTGCCAGGGGGCCCCTAACGACGCTTTCGAAAGGAGGAGAGAGAATCCTATACCTTGAGCTTGCGCTCCTCCTTCCCGCCTCCCCCTCCCACGTACCCTTCACCCCGTCGTTCTATCTATCTTTCTATCGGGTTACTCTCCCTCTCTCCCTCTCATTCTTTCGTTCTTTCACTCCCTCATCGCGTTTCTCCCTCTACGACAACGACAACGACAACGACGCGGACGAGCAGCGGGTGAAGCTTTTCGTGCAAAAGATATCCTCTGGACCTTGGCTGGCTCCTCCGAACCCCGCATGGGCCACACTTGTATATCCCGATATGCCGGTTTCTTGGTAGTGGTGACGCAATGTTGCCGCAATCACATTTTGGCACGCCTCTGGGTGAAAACCTTCCCTTCGGTGGCCGTCGCAGCCTGAAAGAAAGAAGTCCAACATGGTCGAGCTTCTCCACTAGCCCTGGCGGCTACCTACTGCTTTCAGCAACAGCACGCGCTTTAATTTGCTTCGCCTCGGGTGAGCTTTTTCGGACAAATTTTTTTTCTCCCTCTCTGTCTCTCTCATTTTCTCTCCTTCATCTCGAGTTCAGACTGTGGGCAACCCTAGAAGGGTATGAAAAACTCAGTTCCCACACTAGGACCGAGGTGTTACAGCTGCTGGACGCCGACGCGACGTGTGCGAAAGTAAAGAGCTTCCTGACTCGAATTTGATTCGTTGTACGAGGATCTTATTACGATAAATGAAATTTAAGAATTTCAGCTATGATATTTCATTTATATTTTCGGAACAATTTATCGCTTTGCGACTCGTCGGAAAAAGTTTCGAGTTTGAGACAAAATTTCATAATACATTAATAGTCAACGAAATAGAATTATTCATTGCGAGGATCACGAACATGGAACAACGAACTAGAAAATAATGGCAAAGTCATTCCCAGAGACGAGACGGAACACGTCCGATACGTTGGAGAAAAGAGCGTCGAAACGAGAAAGGAAAATTATAACAACGGTTTGTCTCTTTCCCTTGCTCTCTGTCTTTAGAAAGAGACAGATCCTTCCATATACTACCCAGAGATCATACGTTCTTCTTACATTCGTGCGGAATTGCAATGTGACTCCCCGCTGGCGGAACAATCGCGTTCGCGAGTTACGTAGTACAACGCGACATATTTTTACCTGGCGAAATACAAACTGTGCGAGCAGATGGAAAAAAAGACACGTAGGTTTTTAAAAAATGGGCGCGGGAGGTTAAGAAAATATTTCTACGCGATACAGCAGAGATAGATTACGGAGAGATCTCACGGTGTTCTCTGCGTCCACACGCCGCACGCCGACCGAGAGTGCTTGTATCTAATTTAAATTCTCGGCATATAAAAAGCTCGCGGTACTGCTCCGTCTGCCCGAGGGTTTTATACTCCTATATCTAACGTTACACGAGTTAGAGGGGCGAGAAGGGGAGAGGGGGTTGGAAAAGACGAGCTCGGGAGAACACACGCTCTCCGCAACGAGTGGGGTGTGTGGATCGCGGCCAAGCCACGTGCGGCTACGAGATTCATTCCGCTTTACGTGGCCGGCTCTCGTACTCGCGAGAACATACCTTCTATCTCTTCTCTCTCTCTCTCACTATTTTCGTCTCTCTCTCTCTTACCCCCTATGTTACTCGGTGGCTACTCCGCTTCGCTATTTCCCTCGGACCCTACGAAAATACGGCCGCAACTCTCGCCCGCATACCACCTCCCCACCTCTCACCAAAATCTACCGCTGCGGATGAGCTTTTACACGTGGTCGAAGAGACGAAAAAAAAAGAACTTACAAATTTCGTCGGCTTATCGAACGTGTGATTTTTCATACGAGTAATCGTCGAGTCGTGAGTTCAATTTATCAGAAAAATCGAGAGTATTATTATTCTACGAAAATCTCGTATTTATCGACGATAATTCGTAATAACCATGAGCAATAAACAATAAATAAATCGACCGTTCTATATTTCACAACAATCATCTTCTCGAGATTAATAGCTGATCGTAACGTCTAAAATTTATTACGATGTTGATGTGTTTATTTATCTCCGATGTTTTTATTTATCTCTTTAATACGGCACGAACCATTCTGGCATCCATCCCCTTTCCAACGATGCATTGTTCTCTGTCGAAATGATCGAAAAATGGACCGGAGCCGCAATGTCATCTCGTCTATATAACTCCGGCACTTTCTCTCGTCGCATCACTGGCATTAAAAAAAAACAGGCATAACTGACGTGCCCGTAGAGATAGCGATATACATATATACGAGTGTATGTGTGAAACGAGCGTCCCGAAAAATAAGCATAACGTTCGTTATCAACGACGAAGCGGGATCATCAAAATTCTCCGAGTTATATGTATCTACTCTCGCATACACACGAATAGCCTTAAATACGTATACGTATTTATTTACGTGGGTTCGCGTATGTACTTGTACGAACTCATGTAGGTCTCTTGTACACGTACGTAGGACAACATGACGTGTGATGCTGGCTGCTCCCCTATACCGGGTATATCGATTCGCGAATCGCATTTCCGCTAATTCACGATGCCCGACGCGAGTTGATGCATTTACGGCTGCTCGTAAACTCGAATTATCCGTGTGTTTGTGTGTGTGTGTGTGTGTGTGCACATGTAGAGGCGCACAGGCGTCGATTATTACCGACCGTATATTGCGTGCGTGCCCGAGTATATTCGGTTAAAATGCTGCGCGGACCGGGGAACGAGACTAAAACGCGAATGGAACTCCGAACCGAGAGGACGAGACAGATGGAACGCGCGTATATTTCGAATGATCCAAACGCGGCGAGCGAACAGATGAAATCGCAGATCACATTCGAGCATTCGTCACTGTCAATACATTCACGGTACTGTCGAGCATCGAAGGCCAGATGGACTTTCTCGTTTCCATTATACGTATATATGTACACAGATTTGTTCCATTAACGTGGCACATGGTACAGGAAAAAAAGACAATGCAAAATAAGAAAAATTCCCGTGTGCGTGTGTGAAAAATCGTTTTTTCTATTCCGATTGTTGTCAAAAGAATTGGGGAATCCGTGAGATTCCAGGGAAAAGAAAAGGTGACAAGACTTCGTGTATACTAGTCGTGTCTCTCGTACCTAGCACACGTTTCTTATATGTTTTGGGAACTCGCGCTCCTTTCGTCCAAGTGCCTTGTTGTTGTCGTCGTTTCTTACTAGCCTCCCTCCTCTTCTCCTCGTTCCAACCCCAAACCCGTTAAAGCTCCTGAAGCAACGACACTACAAAAGAGCGAGCTATTTTGAACGATATACATGCATACATATACATAGATGATTGTATGAGCAAGTGGGTGTGTGTGTGTGGGTGTGCAGTCGCGCAGATGTGTATCGCAGCCTGCGCCGTCCAACTCCATTCCGGACGAATAAATTTACCGATCGAGCGCGAATCGTCCACTCGACCCCGGGGGATCGGTCTTTTCCTCTCTCCGAGCTATGTACGAATACGATGATATATATGGGTATGGGGAGGGGGGTGTTATCTCAGCATAAGCAACAAAATACGTTTTTAGCCGCAGATATTTCGCGATCTTCGAAAGGATAAATGCAATCACAATCAAATACGATGTTATCAATGTTTCATTTAGTTTTGACAATTTACCAATTGTCTTGGAAATATAATGTTACATCTTCATTGCAATTCAGTTACGAATTTTATATTTCTGAAATGTTGATAATATAAATTGTCACGTGATCTCTGTTCCCTGGACATTTAATGGTTTCCATCCTTTCGGTTGTTCTTTGGGAACATTTAGTTACTAATCGTTGGTTCGAGTTAATTTGAAGATTTCAATTTTCTATGTGCAAAGAGACGTTGGCGCCGTGGCGAAAAATTTCACTCGTATTCAAGCGATCGGTTTATAAAAACAATCTTCGAGAAAGATTTGGTTAAAAAAAATCGATTATTAAAATGAAACTTTTCATTTTTTGCTTCGTCGAATAATTTTTTTAACGTAAACCATCGCGTAACGTTTACTCGCGTTCAGGCAAATTTCCTCTTCGGTACGAATCCGCCGAAGCGGCGACAAAGGGATGTGTATGCGTGCTTCGAGGCCAAAGGGTCGCAGGGTAAACGCGTAAAGTAATTACAGCGTTGCGGCCCCCGGGCCGGCCTATGTTCCCTCTATCCGCAGCTATAGCGCGCGTGCTCGTGTGTAGACGGTAGATCGGATGTATTGGCGAAGCATGCGTGAGCGGAGATTCCATAGTCATCGTGTGATTTCATTGGAACGCCAAAACGCGAAAGCCCGTCGATAGATAGATAGATAGAAAGAGAACCAAAGCGAGAGAGCGTGAGAGAGAGAGAGAGAGAGAGAGAGAGAAAGAGAGAGAAGGAGGGAGAGGTAGATCGGGAGTTTGTGCGGTAGAGCCGCGAGGTTCGCGTTGCTCTCGATGGGATTATATTCTGTTGTGCATATATTATAGACCATAGCTCTCTATCGTCGATATTCCATATATAATATATACATACACACATATATATATATATATATATATATATATATATATATATATATATATACATATATGTATGGGTAGTGTATTAAAGTAAACGCGTTGAACCGATATTATATCTATATATATATATATATTTTTCCGGTTGCCTGCGGTACGTAGATCGTGGAGCCGGAAGCCGAGAGTTCGAATCGAGGATTTCCGCGAGTGGAGGGGCTCCGTGCTTCAATTAACATTCATATTCATGTAACTGCACGATAGCAATTCGAATGCGTAATGCATGCGTACCGCTCGAAAGGTGAGAGAGGCTTCGGAGTGTTTCCATATATCGTATATATCTATGTGCGTATATGATGACAAGGTAATGTCGGAAACGTACTTTGAGAATGGATTATAACGCGAACAAGGCGTCGCTGAATTAACTAGTACGTACACATCGACAATGCATTGTATCACCGCTCATACGGCACCCGGGTGTAGAAAATCCAGTCCTAATGGGGTTTCTCGTTAGCCCGGGTATATCCGTTGAGAAAATAAGAAAACTCACGTGATAAAAAAAAACAAAGAGGAGAGAGAAAAGCGAGAAAGGAGAAAAGTTTTTCTATCGAGAAACGGTTTAATCGAGCGGGAGAGAAATGAGTATACGTCCGACCGGTTATCCGGCCTGCCTCTCTGCCTGCCTGCTTCACGTAATAGTGAACGAGATGTATTATGTATACGGAATAAATGGAATGGATGTATATATATATATATATGTGTGTGTAGATATGTAGGCAGGGAGATAGAGAAAGAAGGAGGGAGACAGAGGAAAAAAGCTTTTGCTGGAACGGTGCAGAAGCGTATCGAGAGCGTCTTTTGAAACCAATAGGGCGAGAGCCACCCTTTTCAGGATAAATCATGTATATATGTATATGTGATATTTATATCGTAGTATGTAGAGTAATATGATGAACGGATAGCTCGCTTCCGCACCTTCCACGATGGGTCGAAAAAAATAGTTTACTCGATCGAAGAGAAAACGCTAGAGATGCATTATTTTGACACCACCTGGGTGCAAGCTTTTTGCAATATTACATGCATTTTTATCAATTCATTGTAGTAGTCTTCGCCATCGTCCTCGTCGCGAGACGAAAGCACTTTATATTTTCTAATATTATTGTCTCTTGCGTACTACCTCATCGTCGTGGGAAAGCAATTTCTAGATCGTTGAGAATACCGTTTGTGGTGTTTCTGGGTCTGAGAAAAAATGTGAGAGAAATACAGATTTCTACAAACGTTGAAAACAGGAACTATTCAGTTATAGATATATTTCTTGCAAATTGTTTCCACTTGGGGAAGTATCTCTATTGTTTGTACTGTGCTATATGTATCATTGGAACATCTCATTGAAGTTTTATCGTGCAACGCTGAAGGCACACTTTCGTATATCAACGATGGAAACTCGTGTGGTAGACTGTACGACAACGTGATGGCTTGGGCGAGCTATTTCTACTTACACCATTTTACCCTACGTCTTTGCTTCGCTTTATCTCACTTTCTCATCAAATATCGGATGAAATTTATTTATGTTTGTGAATCCAACAGTTTATCCATAGATCCATGCTCGATTAAAAAATATCAAAAAATAATATAGAATGATAGTACAGGAAGTCGATTGAGGCAGCACCTCAATCGTTGCACCTATCCCTTAATATATTCAAATTTGATGGAAATTTCCAATTCAGATAATAGCTTAATGGTGCGCTAGAAAATCTATTCTACGAATAAGAAACAACTCGCCAGTAGGAAATTTCTATCCTTGCCAATTTCATAGTCGTTTTACTCATTCAATCTCCATCTTACTCTAACTAAATGCCCTTTCCATTTTTCATACTTCAGTCATTTTTCTAAAAATGATTTCTCCTTATCCAAGATAACGTTTTCACTAGGTATAGGTATGTGGGTACGTCACAATATCACAAATATCAAAAATATCAAAAAATAATACAGAATGATAGTACGGTAAGTCGATGCAGGCACGACTGTAATCGTTGAACCTACTCCTTAATATATATTTAGATACAATGGAAATTTTCAACGCAGACAATACCTTAATGCTGCGTCAGAAAATCGATTCAACGAATAAGAAAAAAAAACTCGCCAGTAGGAAATTTCTGTCCTCATCAATTTCACGATTATTTCACTCCTTCAATCCCCATCTTCCTCTAACTATTGCTCATTTTCAATTTTCCTATTCCATTTACTTTTCTAAAAAAGATTTTTTCTCAGCTAAAATAAAGTTTTCACTAGTTATGTGTGCGTGCGTACGTTTGCATGTATAAGCCTCAAGGGTTGCCAGGCCAGAAGTCTCTCCACCCCTCTTTATTGTCTCTCTCTCTCTCCCTTTCGCTTCGCGCTATACATATATTTCGTTTTCTTCTTCGCGTTCTTCTATTTCTTCCCAAAAGTCATTCGAAGAGGCAACGGTGCGGGACACGACGGGTGAGAGGTTGCAGGTTCTTCTCCCTGTTTGCGTTCCGCAATCTCCAACTTTCGTAAACTCTAACGAAATCGTTTCAGAGCAACCTGAATATTTTATGCGTAAATCAAATTTTGGGCTTGCCCCCCCCCCCCCCTCCCTCCCCCCTCCATTCGGCAGCGCCTCACGTTTACGCAGATAGATATATACGTCTATGTGTGCAACGTGCTTATATATATATATGTATATACAGGTGTATGTAGACCCAGATGTATCTTGGGATCGCAGCTGACCAAATTTATTATATGACGAAAATTTTAGCTACATATCTGTTACCTCTTTGTACGCTGATAAAGGTTACACGTGATTAAATTTGAAATTATTTTCTTGTGGCAGAATAATATTTTTTTCAATCCAAAGTCTTGTCTTTGTAATATTCTCGTACAAAAAAATACAATTTTCGCGCTACGAGTGTTACTCTAATAATGAAATTGTGATTTTTTACAACAAAGATTATTATATTAAAAATATCAACGATAATATTTCGAGAAATATCAAATACACAAGCAGTGGTGGAGGATAATTACAAGTCAGAAGGACCATTAACCGATTATAATAATATTTTTTATATGGAAATTTGACTTTGCTCACTTTCTGAAATAGTCTTTGACTCATTCCGGATTCCTACAATAATGAAAAAGCAGAGTATTAATACGCATACAACGAGGAGATATGTGTCGAAAAAAGCGTCAGCGAGTTATCCACGTTGAAAATTCTCACCAAGCAAGATTTTCTTTTACAAAGCGTTTTTTTGTTCAGTCATACCGGTTTACAAGGTACGCTCTAGTACCCGGTTAGGTCACCCACGTTGCAAGAACAGCACTCATCCACTGGAGTGGTCATTCCGTTGGTCGGCATAACGCGAGGCCGGCAGAGCGTTGAAATATTCAACTCCTCTCTCTTTCGTACACGCGCGCATACACACACACACACACATTCACGTACCTCATGCGGCCGAAAGCTGCCTTATTTATTTGTTTGTGACAGAGCCTGAGGGTGACGCTCGTGCGAGAGGCCTGCACACGTAAAAGTGAGCTACGAGTGTCACATGGGGTAGAAAAGAGAGTGGAAATAGAGAAAGAGAGCACGAAAAATCGCCAACAGGGAGACCGCAGTATCGCGGAGACTGACGAGTGGCGACAGCGATATACATGCATAAAACTGTGTGTATACCTGTATACTTAGCTATATATATATATATATATATATCTTCGCCTAACTCTGGGAAAAATGCCAGCAGTAACTGTATCTTTCACATTTGTTGTATCTCGTCGTCTTCTCCTCCTCCTTGCTCACGCGGTTCCCCATGGTAGCTCAACGTTTCGGTATGCTTCCTGACCCAAAAAGGGGAGTGCGAGCAGGCTAAATTAATAAATTATCAAAGTTTTTCCTTGGCTACGGGCCGAATCGACGGAGCTTACGGGTTCCTGATGCCTCTCTTCCGATGCTTTTATGCCTCGAATCGTTTCGCTATACCAGCGAGCATCGCATAAGGCCGAAACGGGGAGGGAGGTGGTAGAATCGTTGATACAACTCTATACATCGCGGCGCAATAATTTTTCAAACCTCGCTACGACTATCGTTTCCTCGATCGTCTGAAAATGGTCGAAATCCGGTAAAACTGTTGCTCCGGTAGTTCATTTTTGGACTCAACGAAATGTCTATATATATAGCTAGATAATTATATGGACATGTATATGGGTAATAAAATAATTTCGGATGGTAAAAGCGATCGTCGAACTTACCCCAGGATGTACAAAAAAACGCAATGGACGAACTGAGAAAACACTAGAAATATTTCTGGCTGACTCGCATTAACCCAATCTTTCTCAAGTTTTTAAAAATACTTCTTGTAAGTTCCATGGGGATGGGCGCTCCACCCAGTGGTCGGACAGTGTATAATTTAATAGAATGATTAATTTCAATTTAATCAAGAGAGGCGAGGTCCGTTCGGTTATACAACAGGGAGCGTGTAAGAAATTACCTCACACACCAACTGCAAAGATTTTTCACCCACACAGCCAGAAAATATTTGTTTGATCGACGATTCCTATGTTTATTCCGAACAGTTCAATTTCTATTGTAAAATTGTTTAAATCTAGAATAATCCTATCGAAATTGAAAACCTCTTGTTTCCTGTTTACCAATTGTCAATCCAAATCAATTTTAATTACTTTGGGTTGATTTTGGTTCATATCGAATTTCTCCCGAACAATATTTATCCAAACTAGATAAATCAAATAATAAATTAATCAATATTAACTCATCAAAATTTGATAAATCACATCAAATTATCAAATTTATTCCGACGGTAAATTATTTGTATATCATGGGCAAACGTGGTATTTTTAATCGCTCATGTAATTAACAGTTTACGCGGCTCTGTTCGACAGTGCTCTCGTATACGTACATCGCGATTTGCAAATTAGAGAATAAATCGAGCTTATAGTTTGGCGATGATTAGATCACAAACGTAATAGCTCGAGTTTTCGCTCTATATAATCGTACAATGACAGGCGTGCGCGAGCACGTGCGTTATTGCACAGGTTGTTCCAACATGCCGTGTAGTTGGCGTTGCGATGCTTCGACGACGTTCGCCGATAGCTCTCTTTCATCCGGTAATTAGCCAGGGAGCACAGGGAAGCGAGAGTACATGTGCGAGAAACTTATCACCTCGTCCGATCACCGCAGCCCCTCCCCTTTCGCGAGAGTTCGCGATCGCACCACCCGAGAGAGAGAGAGAGAGAGAGAGGGAGAGAGCTATTGCATCTGTCTATTCAGTCGTGCCCTAGCGGGATCGCCGCACGCGGACTGTTGTGCGGCTCATCTGCTCGACGTTATCTCTTGGCTCTCTCCGTACCCGCCGAACCAGTCCTTAATTAATTAACACACCGTGTGACCGAACAATAATTATCGAAATGAAAGATGGTATCTTGGTCACTCGGCTTATTTATTGGAACGGGATTGATACCGAGGTGGCGTACACACATAAGCCACGACTTGAACAACATTGGCTCGTGTTGAATTCCCGTTGGTCGTTGATATCAGCAACACGAGTACACGTTGAACCACGTGCGTGTCACCGAGTCACGTAACGAGGCAAGCCTATCTGAATGCGATTTCGCTAATTGAATCATAAATTAATCGAGGCTTGGTACACGTACAACAACGCGAAGGGGTTATAACGTTCTGAAATAAATTCTCGGTAAATTCGAGAGAAGGTTTTGCTTGGATAGAACGTTAATCTTGCGAGACTGAAATTTCTGATCGTGGTTCAAGGTGAGAGTAAGCTCGATCCAGAAATAAGTCGATAAGAGAAATAGTAAGTAAGATTTTTCAACATAAAATCCCTCGATCGAGCGATAAGATATTTCGATATTATTACTCTTCATGCATTTCGTACTGGCATAGACGAAGTTTCGTCTAATCGCACGCAAGCCCGATGAGCTTTCGGAGAATGCACAGAGCGGATCAAAGTAGGTTTATACATATATCGAGTTCTCTCGCAGACTCGTTAAACCGATATCGTGGCGGCGGTGGTAGCACGAACCAACATATACCCCCTGCCCCTAACGTATTCCTGCTTTTCTCCCTTTACACCTTCCCCGTTTGCTCCAACCCGACAAATGTGACTGTTCGTCCCTTTGCGTTTGAGTTTCTCGATATTAAAGCCCCGCGCGGGGCGATGGGATTTTGCGACGATTGGTCGCTCGCACGAGAGACTATCCGGTTTCCCTTCTCCCCCTTCCTCCTGCCCCTCTCACGTGTCTCTAGCTCAGCGCAGTGCCGATAATTATGTGCCAATTAAATTTAACGACTGTCCATTACCCCGGTCTGTGACTATATACGTATTAGTAGTACTATCGAACGTACCTATATAGTATGAGGCTTGTACGTGGCATGCAAGCACGCATCCTCTGCATATATACACTCTCACTTTCCTGTAGGCAACGCCGAGTGTTCTCCATATCCCCGGCTAGAATAACCGTGGCCCAACAACAAGAGATCGAAATCCAATTACTTTTTAATATTGCTACTCGGTATCTGGAATCGAGCGTACGCGATGGTATGGAGGAAGGAAAGTGAACAGAGCAAAATATACGCACACACGTATACGTGAATATACGAGTGAAAAACCGCAAATGAACAATCCGGATATGCGGATAGGCATTTCGTTTCACGGATATGCATAGGGTGCGCAAAACGCACTCGTGACTTTCTATCCGACAAAAAATATGGTCTGCCTCTAACTCATTGCGATATGGATCCGCGAAATAGTTTATTGCTCTAAACTTTAATTACGTCGCAATTTTATTCGATCGTTCGTACAATCTTTTATCTTTGTTTGGGTCGAATAGTTAAATATGATTACGTACGATATAAAGAAAGCATAAAATGCGAAGTAATTATTAATAATGGTTACTAAAGATCGAAGGAATAATTAATGTTTTTTTTCTTGAATATTTTAACGAATGAGAGTTCTTTTAGCTATCATTTTATTCGTCGGATAATATAGCGATGAATTATTGACGCTGTTAAACATACGTAAAGTCGGTTATGTGCATTATACAGCTATGGCTATCGAAGGGATGATTCCTCTGGATCAATGCCCTTGTGTAGCTGTTTTTTTTCTCATTTCTCTTTTCGACTTTTTCCCATTTCGACCCCTACGCGGCTGTCGATTCTGGTGCGACTAGTGTACGAAAAGCGCGACCAACTTTTATCGTTTTTGGCACAAAGCTTCGATGTCGATTCGGGCACAACGCTGAGTTGTTTAGCGATGTAAATGGGGGGGGGGGGGGGGAGGTTTTGGGGGCCCGCACCGCCGGAGGCTCTGCGGTTGCCTCGATTTTTACAAATATAAACCTCTCCTTCTCTCTCGCTCTCCCTCTCTGTCTGTCTACCCCCTTCTCGCACTCTCCACTTTGTATGGTCCAGGCAACAGAAACGTTGTGTACCGTTGGTTGTTCCTTTTTAAGAATTCACGGATTCGAACCACGGGAGCTTTACCAATGGACGATGGTTACCGCGACTGCGGTTTTGCAGTGCTGGCTCTCGTTGTTGCGGTTTGCTTTCTCTCGCTTTCTCTCACCCTCTTTCTCTCTCTCTCTATCGCACACGCGCATACACAGACTGTACAGAGTATACCAGTCTCAGCCATCGGTTCAACTCGCTTGTGTAATGTATCATCGAGTTTTTACAGCATAATCGTCATTCCCGCCCGGAGACTAATGGAAACGACAAACATGCTCGGGGGGGTGTAATAATTTATAACTTCCAATGTTATCCAACCGCTCGTATCAAACGTGAATATGTAATATACATTTTGCTCACTCCTTCGCCGGTAACCAATGAATAAACAAATACATTTGATCTCTAATTTTCATTTCATGTCGAATTCATCATCTACGTATACGTATACGTGTTCATATAGAGATACGCGTAAAAGGTAGGGGAAAGGAACGAAGCGTGCGCTTAGGAGGCTCGATATAGTCCGTGGCTTCAATTCCCCATCTTCGACCCCGAAGATCAAAGGGTGCAGCGTCCGGAGACGGCGGTGGCCGCATAGAGTCATGAATGTCCAAGAGTAGCTGCGGTCTGAGTCACCCCTCTAATCAAATGGCGGGCATCCCCAAAGCAACCTTGGCACGTATATACGTAGGCTCACGGTTATATACACGTATATACCTCGTCTGATTCAGGTAAGAGAACCTGCTACGAGTTCTGCATAGAAATCATGTGACCTTTCTCTCCCCCTCTCTCTCTCTCTCTCTCTCTCTCTCTCTCTCTCTCTCTCTGTCTACCTTATTCCCTTCTTCCCGTTGCCTCGTAAACCTCGGATTTTTCCTTTTACCCCTCGTACTATCTCCGGGGATGCCACGTTAGTGAAAAAAAAGAGGAAAAAGAAAACATTTTCAAAGTGAATCTACAAGTCTTACCGTTCTTGTGAACACTTCTAGCACACGAGTTATCCGCGATGTATGTAACTTTTGCGGATAGATGTGCGTTTCTCCCTTGACAATGTAATTTCTAACATCAAGTTCGAAGGTAGGGGCGTGGGCTTGAGGGTGTAGTGGCAGCGGTGGCGGTTGCGGGTGCTAGGAGAGCTTCGGCAGTTGAAGGGGGGCGGGGGGCTTGAGGTTGTAAGGTCAGAGGGGTCAGAGAGAGGAGCGGGCAGCACCAACACAGAGTGACCACTAAACACCTAACAACCAACAACAGCAGCCAACATCGAACATCGATAAACCAACGAAACTATATGTATATAGATATATGTATAGATATATAAACCAACCACAAGTCACATTGTAACGAAACTCAGCGAACAGTGAGAGGATATAATCGAACGATAGAGCATATATTTATGTCTACATGCATGGGCTGTTTCAGACCAAATCGAGCTCCATTCGATCCTCGCCATTTTTCCGACGTACGTATTTTGCCCAATTGGAATTCAGCAAGTCTTGAGAAAACGGGACGAAAGAATATTTTGATTTTGTGATTAAACTTGTTGAGAAAATTGAAATATGTTTTCGATACTATAAGAATATTTTTTCGAGAAGTGCAACTTGGGGAATGAAAAATGGCAAAGATCGAAATAAGATTTATTGGGCTTGGAATTCCCAATACATGTATATAGATATATGTAGGTTATGGGTAGAAAGAATACAAGGTGTTACAATAGAAATATGTACGTGCACGAGAGGGATTTTATCCAGTATCGCTGGTTGTCGTAAAGATGATTTTTTTATTTTGAATTTCTTTCGGACATGCACTTTGTTGTTTTATTCCAGCGACACAGGGGATCCTTCAACGAGCTCCACGTCAAAATTTCCGTGCGCGCATCTCAGAGCTTTCATATAAATAGTGGCGAAACGTCCAAAAGTATATATATCAGGGTGGTCAAAAAACAAACAAGGAAAACACTTTTTTTAGGTAGACTTACTCATGGAGATTCTTGTACCTTATTGCAAAGAAAATAAATCCACGTTGGGAAAATTTAGAAACTTATAGAAAACTAGCAATACGTGAATTTGTTCAATTTTCAAGATTGACCGGTTTTGACATTTTTTTAAATTAGGAGCATGAGCAAATAGTAGTGCGAAGCGAAATGTTACATTCTTCGCGGAAGACATTATTCGTGGTAAGGTACAAGAATGTCGAGTAGCAGGTCCATCGAAAAAAAAAGGTTCTCGAACCTCCCTCATATAATACTCATATGATACTATTTAGAGAGCGAACAAAAAGAATAGATATCCAGAGACAACGGGCAACAAGAAAACTGAATTGGGATATGACACTTTTTTTTAGAGACACCGATTATGGGGTTTTTTTTGCTGATGGACGTACCACATCGAGTACATTGAGAACGTGGTTCGCGCGGACGACTAGAAGAAGTGGTAGTAGAGTTGTTGTTACATTGTGTGTTGTGGTCGTGGCAAGAAGAAGAAGAGATGAAGGAGGTGTGCGGCGCCCCCGGCCAGCCGGTCGCCCGTCACACCCTGAAACAGAATAATATTGTCAATCCCATCGAAGTCGAACGCCCGCGTTATAACCGCGCATTTTCCATCTCGATGCGTGAAATTCACGATCTTTTCAAATTATCAATGCGATCAATTTTGGCTCATTGATCTAAGCTTTTCTTTTTCCTAGACACGAAAGAACGATTGTGCACGATTCGTAACAATGAAAACGTCACAAAGGGCTACGAATCAAAAATATTGTTCCATAAAATATTACAATAATAACAATAACGATGAATAACCTTCATTTTTTCTTTCACAATTAGGAATAACCAAAAACGCCAGATTTAATTTTGCAACTGTTTATATAAAATTATTAAATTATCGTGAATTCATATTTTTTAATAATAATTATTGACTAGTAATGCGCTTTTGAAAATAATTTTTTTAATTCAAGCAAGGCTCGTTTCTGAAAAATTCTTTTATCAGCCCTATTTTCTCGATTAGAGATCGCCGAGTGGTCAATATTTTATTAACTTCACGGTCCTGCTGCTGCTCCTGCTGCTGTTGGCGGTGGTTCGCTCGATGCTCGTTTCGCTGTTTCGCTATACGTCTCGAGAGAAGTCATACGATTTGCTGGAGCGTATCCGCAATCGTGGCATCGTTTACGTCCAATACCGAGGAGGAAGGGCCGGGCATACGTAGAAAAGAAACGACGCAAAAATCCGAGGCTCGGAGGATGGAACGGGGGTGAGAGAAAGCGCCAAAAGAGAAGATGGACTTCGGAGTTCCGCCACCGTATATATAGCGAAGAGTATTGAGAATAGGAGCGGGGAAGAGAGAGAGAGAGAGAGAGAGAGATGCGAGTTGTCGAAGGCGGACGGAGAAACGGGAGCACCGACCGGGATTTTAACGTCGAGCACACTCGTTTCGAGTCGATAGGTCCACTTCTGCCCTTGCCCGGTTCGGGAGTGGGCTGCGGGGAGAGAGAGAACGACATGGTCCAGCAAATTCTCCTCTCTCCGCTGACTATTTCTCCGACCCTATCCTCGTAACCTCGTCATCCATACGTGCTCGCTCTCCCTCCGAACATTTTTACTTGGAAGTGAAAACACGAAGCTACGCAATTTTTTTCATGACAATTTTCCTCAGAACTCACCCTTCGAACGAACCGATCGACGGATATAACGACATACTCGATTTTGCACTGAAATACACTTTTCTACAGACGTATCCATTGCAGAACCTTGGTAGAGATATTTATGGACCTTACCGAGCACATAAAAATAGGAAATTTGGAAGTTACTGATATTATAATATCGAGCACTTTGACAGCTTTTCGTACATTACAATTATCCCTGGCTCCACATGGGAGAATTGTTATTTAACTATTTTTATATATAACGAATAATTGTTTTATGAGTAAAGTAATTCTAATGCTGGTTGCTAAAAGAGATTATGTAAATCACATAGAAGTAAAGGAAATGTTTCAAAACGTTGGATAAATTATTTTCCCTATATGGATTATGCGAAGATTGATAAATTATTTTAACGTATACGCTAAAATTAAATAGCAATATTATTAATAGTAGTAGTATTTATTGCACTAACGATGATGTAATTATCGTGGGTCGTACGTACCTACTATAGAGAGCCATGTTATTGTAAGCGTGATGAAAACCAGCTATTCTTCAGGTTCAGATAAGCTTGGTCGAAGAATTCGTAACGTAGGATAGCCGCATATACATACGTGTGGGAATTTCAGCATGTGATGCGACTCGCTAAGAAATGGTGGTATTCACGTGTATGAAGTTTGTTTAACCTTAAAAGCATTCACACATCTCTCGAGCTATCCGTTTCCTGCCTCTATTTGCTTATTTCCCTCTTTCCCTCTGTGTCTTGCCAAGTGTTACGAAAGCTTCCTAAACTCAAGAAAACATATGAAACTTGGGGCAAACAAACTCAAGAAAATCGTGAAAAATCTTGCGAATTAGAGAAAAAGATAGAGGAGTTTGGATTTACGTTGTAGAGATATGACAGCGTACATGGTTTGGAATAAAGGATGAAGGGAACAACGGAGGTCGAAGGAAGATTATACATAGCCAAGGGCGGTACGGCGTTGGGTACAGTTGCGCTGTAGATCTCAAAGTTTGCTTTGCAACCATTGGCGAGAAAGTTCATACACACGACACCAGTTTGCGAGGATATAGCGTTAGTTACATCCTCCTTGGAGGTCGACTCGGTGAAAACTTACGAGCAGCCTTCTCTCCACCGGTGGCCCTAGTTCGTATGCCGAGAGAGGGCTTTCGGAAAGCGTTCCGCAGGGTGGAGAGAACGAGGCCAGGAAGTGACACGAAGCAATATTTTGCGGACATGGAGAGTTGCGTTTGAGTTAAACGTTCAAAGAAACAAAAGGAGCAATAGATGCAGAATTTTCAAAACAATTCCCCGAGAATATTATTACGAAGAATTTAACATTTTGAAATTATTAAAATGCATTATTCGATAGAAATTTTACATAATTATAAAAAAAAAAAGAACTTTTGGACAATTATTATTCCGAAATATAAGAACATCCGCAATTTGCATTTAATGACGAGATTTGTTATTAATTTTTTATATCGCCGAATGGATTTAAATTTTGATTATCCATTCGCCCAAATTGTCGAGTGTCCTCGATTGCGAATTTAGCCGGTATCGTGACTGAATACCTACTACAACATCGCCCATTCTCTCCACCTTCTCCTCGTCCACACCTCCACAGTGTCTTTATTAAAGCGACTGGATAATTCATAGGCGCGTGGACTGATAGGCGGAGCTGACAGTAGCGAGGTTAACTCCGATGCAGACTCGTGTATAAGCTACCAGTCGTGACACATAAACAAACGCATACTCACACGTGCGTCTCTGTTTCTCTCCCTAAACTGCCCTTCATAGCAATCCTGTGACTGGTACAACGGGCTGTGCCTGTGTTGTACCGAAAGCCACGCGCGGCTCGTGCGCGCATTGCGCTTGTCAGCGGGTCTAGTCAACGCGTAATTTACTGGCCTACAGGCACAGCCTAGACGTATGTATGTCCCACCTATTGCAAATATACGTATATATATATATATACATATACCTAGAGGTATATATCGAGACAACACACTTCATATATGTATAGAAGCATTGCGGATGCAGCAACGAGCTTGACCGTGCTGGCTATCGTCATGCGACTATGCGACGATCGGACTGAAGGAGAAGCAAGAGAGAGGGAGAGAGACTCTCGCGCGTCTGGTAGGTACAGGAGAGTTACCACTGGCAGAACACGACTAGTGGTTCTAGCCTTGCGTTTGGACGTTGCAGCTGCAGCTGTGCTGGCCAGAGTGACGGTGGTGGGAAGAAGGGCGAGGGAGAGAGAGAGAGAGGAGACCAAGGGGGGAGAGCAACGATGCTGGTTTCTGGAAAGCACGACACCACACCGATGGACCAGACACCCTTGCTCTCTCAACTCGTTGGACATTTGGAACCGTCACCCCTTTCCAAGCTCTCCTTGTGCTACCGCACCCCCACCGGACGTTACCGCGAGACCGCAATAAACCAGCACGACACTGTCCCGGCACCGGCAGAACTTCAGGAAATCGCGTCGAGCCTTCTCCGTATATACGTCCCAACATCCTCCCTTGTCTTCTCCCTCTCTCTTCTGCTATCTCTGTCCGTCTCTACACTTGGTGACTCCCGCTGTTGATTGTCGAGCTTGCTGCTCGTCCTATCGAGACAAGAGCTTGGGAGAGATAGGTCATATAGTCGAGTGTCAGGACCGTGACTATATACCTTTATCGGGTCAGACTAATGCTAGGCGTTTGGTTTGTAATAACGCCAGCGTATGGGGGTGTCAAGGGGCGAAGTTTCAAGGGATTAAAAACAAATTTTTTTTGAGGCAGGAACGGAAAGATGTGCTCTTTGAAAAATTACCCTGTATCGATGTATGTTCTTCCCTTAATCGCGATAAGATCAATCATTTTCTCGAGAAGTAAAAGTACCCATCGAATATCGAGAGAATTCGTATTTTATTAAAAAAAAAATTACCTCGTCTAAAACCTTCTCAACGTGACTTCGATCCGTCTGCCTCGGGTAAATATAAACCCTGGCCTTGGGACAGCCAGTGAGGACTGCGTGGAGAAGAAAATGGCGCATAACCCGTACGGATGGCAGGGGGGGATGGAGAGGAGGGTTAGCGGCCAGCGAAAGTTTAGTTAGACTTTTCTCTGTACATTCTCGAGTTTTCCTCTCGGGTCATGCGGGCGTGGAACGTACCGGGGTCGATATGAAAGGGGGAGAACAGAGTTTTACGAGACGGTTCGCGCGAAATGTTCACCAAGCGCATTCTCGCGATACGAGACCGAGTCTCGCGTGTCTCTCCCTCGCGAGAGAAGGTCGACAGCAAGTAATGCCACGCCGGAGGGCGCGAAAGCTTTCCCGAAAGGTTGTGAATTCACGCGCAGCCGGGAATACACCCCGGTAGTCGGAGAGATCCAATCTCGAAACGCGTTAGGGAGGATTTAACGAGAGCCCACCGCATTACACTCGCACTCGCCGATCTGCGTATACGACTTTTCTGATGAAAAAAGGTGGATAGAATTATTCGAGGCAAATGTTCTCCCGCGAAATGTGAAGACAAGAGAATATCTTTCTTTTTTTCAATCTACCATTTCTGAGCCACGAACCATTAACATATTACTTCTCACATATAATCGTATCCCGTAATTATTCTCACTATCATTATTTTCAAATAAAACGCATGAAATTACTCGAAAAATAAGTTTCAAATGGAATTAACCATTTATGAGTAACGCAGAGTTCTAAAGCGACACTGCACAGAACAACAAATCATCGAGTTATCTTTTCATTGAGTCTTATTATGTTTCTTTTTTATTCACGCGTCATTCGCATTATAATCGCTTTGTTTGCTGGGCAAATATATCGCACATGTGATATCAGTGTAAATACAGTGAAAGCTTTCACGTAGAACGATCTATGTCAGACGTGTCATCTCGGAGAAGATTCAACCAGCTGATACGATGTGAATCCGCATCTACATGTGGAGAAAAGCATCTCCCCCCTCTTCCTTTACCTCTCTTTATCACTCGTGCGCACATGCGAGCGAGCCCGTATTTGTATTAGGTTGACACAGACGTGAGCGAAAAGCTGTCCAATCAGCTGGATATATCGAAATGATGACGGTGTACGTAGGATCGTTGGATTGCGAGTGAAGCCAATGTATAGAAAGCATATATATGTCATCCCCTAACGGTGGAAACCCATAAGGGACATACGTATTTACATATATATGTATTGTACATAAAACCATGTGCGGTATATATAGGACCATTGCAATCAGCGCGATGATAACCGGTATTACCGCGTCAATCCTCCCTCTTGCCCCGCTTTCTCTCTCATTCACTCTGTCTCTCTCTCTTGCACTCACGCGACCCGAACCCCGTAATCCCAGGGGGTTATATCTGCGGGTATAGGATATATAACCCGCTGTCCCTCGCATGTTCCTCACTCCACGTAAAGCGTTAGCACGCATGTATCGCGCGTGACTCTTCCTCTTTCTCCCTCTTGCATTTTATTTCATCATTTATTTCCCGTTTCAAACTCTCGTCCAGTTCACCAATACATTTTTCTCTCTGGACTAGGGAACGTCCATCAAACGATTTATGACCACGAAACAAAAATATGTTTCAAAGCATTGTAGTTTAAATATTGAAAATATTTTAAGTTTTGGGAATTGAATTTTGTTTACGATCATAAGAAATTGATGTTGATTAATTATTACGCATCGAACTTTTACCGATGTTGTTGTATCCAGGTAGTTCTTGCGAGCTTATAAAAAACTTGTTTTTTTTAATGGAAATATTTTTTGAAAAAGATCGTAAATCTTGAGCTTAAAAGAGAATAGACCCAAAGCTCCTCGAACTTTGCATCAAAGTTTTCCAACCACACGAATGGGATACTGATGGGTGTTGCGCTCGTTTATAATTTTGAACGCCGCCAGTTCCTCGGCCGTTCTCCAACCACCGAGAGAACCATACGAAGAGGCGGAGCTGCGAGGGACGAGAGGTGGCGGACGAAAGAGAGAGGGATGATGCAGCAGTAAAAGACCTATTGCACAGCGAATGTTCAGAGGGTGGAAGGACGAGGTTGTAAATTCGTTGTGTCTTGGGAGAAGAGGCGAGTGAAGAAGAGAGAGTTGGACGATTGGAACGGGGGCCAAGTATCGGTTAAGAATTCTCGCCACGAATCTCAAGCCAAAACCGGTGCGAGAAGCGGTAGACGCGTTGACTGTACACGGGGAGGTGAGGATCTCCGCAACTCGCAATATAAACTAGCGTACCACCGAGAAGCTCCACCCGACGTCGTCGCTCGTTCCTTCTTTGGCCGTAAAAGGCACTCCGTATATCTTTTCTTTTCCGGGATGGGCGCGCACACGCGCAACTCCGCGTTGTACTACAAAATCCTACCCCCGGGGCTTGTGGCTCCCTCTTGTTGCTCCTTTTTTCCACTCCGTTCCTCTCTCTCTCTCTCTCTCTCTCTCTCTCTCTCTCTCTCTCTCTCTCTCGTCCTCTTTCCCGGCGCGAGTTCCTGCTACTGGACGAACACGAGGGACAAGTTCTCGCTCTTGCTCTCGCTCCCACGACTTCAAGTAAGTACCTCGAGAGAACTCTAGGATCCTCGCTACAAGATACCATTGAGGATGAGAGAGAGAGAGAGAAAGCTGTACTACAGAGCGTGGCGAGAGCGGGTATCAGTGCCAAACACTGGTCGTTATGTATATTAGGTGCAGTAAAACTGATGCAAATTTATTTCGAAATTCCGCACTGTGCTGCTTGGCCCGAGCTCTCTTTCTCTTTTGCTTTACGTTTTCCTTTTTCTTTCGTTCTCTCTTTCTCTCACACACACATCCACTCTCGTAAAGTTGTTGCAAAAGCACCAATCGTAAAACGATTCTACCTCTGTTCTCGGTAGACTTCATGCTTAAGAGGACGATACCCATTCATTACGGACACTAGAGCGATCAAGACGGCTGTTCGTTTTTTTTTGCTTTTGAACCTCGTATAGAGTTAACGTTCATTAGCGATCACCTGGATTTATGTCAATGTAAGTCTTTCAGACAGGTAGATCCGAACCTCGAATCAAGAATTGCCTCAAGAAATGAGAAACAAATGGTTCCGCGATAAAACTTGTTGTAAAACTTGGATTGTTCTTCAATGTTCTCTTATTGTAAATTTGTATAATCGACACGGTAAACAACGTATATGGATTTCCGTTAATCAAAGTTATTTGAGAAAAAGTAAAATCCTATTCCCCGTTTGCGATCAGCCGGAAAACATTGAGGAAGAAAAAAGAGCACATCGTCGAAAGGGGGACCGGAATTCACGGAAAAATCTTCATAGGATCAAACTTAATGGAGCGAAATATTATCCATCCGACGGTAGGGATCTCGTTGAGCCTTGGAAATTCAGACAACTGGGTTACGGAGATCCGGCGATACGTGTAAGTATGGGCTGGGTGGTTGGGGACAGGGTGCTGTATCTCGACTGCAAAAGCCTATACGACCCGGTACTATATAAGCCTCCTCCTCTCTTCTGGTAGGGGAGAAGTATGCCGACGGTATTTCGGCGCACGAGACTCGAGCAATATGAGAATACGTGAGATAGCTGGGTCAAGAAAGAAGAAGAAGAAAAAAGGGAAGGACGGGAGGAGTAAAATTTTCCTAGCCTCAACCGCCTTACCCGTCAAAAGATACGTTCCAAGACCTCCAGCGGTCATACGACCCATTTCGGTGACCTCAACTCCCTCCGTTGGGGTCACAAAAATTCACGGTCTTTACGCTGACGTGTACGACGATTTGCTTATTCCTTCCTATCTTTTTTCAGTGCCCTACTGAAATAGTTTAAAAAAATGGAAGGCGATGAAAGTTTGCGGGAATTTTGAAAAGAGCTAGGGAGCGAGTTCATCTCGGCAAGTTTAACTCGGGATGGAATAATCCGTGGTTGAAGAAGACTCGCTAGGTATATCCTTCAAACCCGAGTGAACTTTCGCCCTCTCTCTTACTATCCCTCTCTCTCTCTCTCTCTCTCTCGTTTGCTCGCCCCCGTTCCATCTCTCTCCCTCTTGTACTTGCGGAAACATTCGCGAGCTCGCGGCGACGCGGTCCTGTCAGCAACAGACTTCATCGTTACATTTCGAAAGGCGCATGGCAATGAAACGGTTAACTAAATTGCTACATGCCGCCTGTCATGAGCAGATCCACCCGGTCCCCGACGGCCGATTCGCGTAAGCCTTCCCAGTGGCAGCATGGGTGTCGACCTCGACCGTTCTAGAATCAGCGCGTCCAACACACCCAGACGCGCGCGCATATACCTGCATAAGAGCACACACCAATTTTCTTGATCACACGTTTTCACTACAGCTAATTTTTCAACGAGGTCCCTCGGACGTTTTGCGAATCTAACTGTGTTAAGCCGATGTCTGTTAACGACGTGAATCGCAATCGATAGCCCAGCTGAAACTATGATTTTTCTAAAGTTGTGTGACATTTTATTTTTTGAAAACTACAAATGCGCAACGTGTACGTATTGGGGAATATTTTATTTCATCATGGCTGCATACAGTACTGCACCCGGTAATTATTTACATTTCCAATCGACGATCCGATCAAACGGCATTAAATACAATGCACGTGTTGTCTAGTAGTCATTAGCAAATAATTATTCGCATTTTCGTGTTTAATCAAGATTGACTGCACATCGGAAAGATAATGGATATTGTCAATTGATCGTGATTTCTGGATCACGTGTCATCAACAAGACCTGTCGTATCAATCTTACATCGATTTCATGGCTTCAGTGCCATTGTCGGTAGTTTGCTAAATTATTATTTTATTTTGAATTTTAACCACCAAATTCTTTCGTCTAGGAATGCATCCGGAATTATACTCGCCGCCATGAATAGAGATCTGGACAAGAACCAGCTAAACCTTGAGGTTCGCAAACTGTGCCCTCGATCAATTCGTCAACAAGCCCGTGTATAAATCGGAAGTTGACCTCGGTCGGTGTTAAATCTTTGTTTATAATTTTTTGGAGCCTGTTTGTATTGAACCAAAGCTCCTCTTGTCCAAAGTCATTAACGATGACTTTAATGCCGCTCACGTATTGCAGATTAACTTCATCCTGGTCTATGACGTGTATGTAATCGGCCGTGAATGGATTCTCGATGTTCCAACATGCAACGGCGGTTTCCTGAACCAATTGGAAGAATATTGCACCACGTTTCGATGTAGCCTGAGCTCCGGCTTGACTAGCACGCTCCTCGATTGACTGAAAGATGACCGGTTCATGGACCTCGCTCCATTTTAGAGAATTCACAGCTGTGAATTTCTGATAGAAACTCGCCAACGAATTGAAGTAGAGATATCTGTAATGGCAATTTACTTTTGTTACCGTTGAATAATTCTGAAGAAAGTTTGACACTAAAATATCACTTTATGTTATCAGGAGCGATCGCTTTTGCTTTCAACGATTTTCCGATTTTACCGCCGTGAAAATATTTTCCGAAACTTAAGAACTTTTTAAAACTACTAAACATAAAAAAAAGAATGGTTAAAGATAAAAATAGAACAAAACTGATTTCGTTAAGTTACAGCCTGGTAAAAACACGAGCGAACAATGAATTTGGTGAGTTGATGATAACATTGAAGTTTATCAGTTACGAAACAGAATTGCAAAAAGAAACTGAGTCATGGTCAATGAAACGAAAATATTTTTGTAAGTGAATTGAATTATAGCACCGTCAAGATAATTTCGTTGAAATGAGGTTTATCTTGGATACGTGTTTACAGAGATGGTTTCGTCGATAATGAAAATGCGAAGTTGGAGGCGGAGTGTTCCCAGCACTTTGGTTGTCGAACTGTGATAATACAACTTTTGAAAATATATTCATGTAAATAAATATACCGATTCGATATCGATGATTTTCTCTTTACAACGCGAATTATGCGCATTTAAACAAAATGATACGATAAATCGAAAATATTCTCTAGTCCGATGTAACGTTGTATATATATGAGTGTGTATAAGTGTGTGTGAGTTTGCATTTATATACCTATATGATAAGCAGGTTAAATTATCAATTAATACGCTGCGAATCGCGAATAGTTGAACACGCTTGCGTAAATATAAAAAAAGAGCACAATCAAAAATGAGAAGAAAGTCCTAAGAACTGCCCTTGTTCAATTCAGTTTACGAATATTTTCTGATTAACGATTGACCAATGTGATTCGAAATAAAATTATTAATGATTGTCTGGTAATTTCAGTCCATTAGCCATTATGACGTGTATGCGCGTATTTGTGAATCCGGCGAATTTGACTACCTCTCGCACTTATAGACTTTTGTTCGCTCCGGGCATTAGTGCGCAGGCGCAGTCACTCCCCCACCATATTTAGCACGGCAGCCAATCATACGCCAGCCCCCCGGCCTTTGTTAGTTTACGCGTCGACGAGATATTTTGATTACACTTATTATTTTTTATGTAAAACGTAACCTATGAATTTCTCAGAGAAGAAGGAATTCCCGATAACGCTTATGTCATTGAGAAAAATAATACAAATTAAATCTGTGTACCTGTGTTTGAAAAATCCTGGCGGTGACAGAGACATACCGAGCGTGCCATCGGTAAGATCGAAAGATTCACCGGCGATCGTTACCTTCTCTGCATTGGCGTTAGGGCCAAATGCGTTTCCCGGTGTATTATCGAGCCTCCAGGATCGATCGGCCCTCAGATCGTAGATCAACAAACCGTACTTGGCCACATCAGCGACATAAAGATGCGTATCTAGGCAGCTATAACCAACATCGACTATCGGCGTTACGTAGGAAGCTGTGCCATTCAACGATTGGTCAGCCGGTATGACGTATTTATGGAGCAAAGTGTCGGTTGCGAGATCGAAGATCATTATCTTCTCAGGACACACACTTTTGCCAGCTACTTGACCGACGTCGACCATCCACAAACGATCGCATTCGTCGATCTGTGGTTTAAAAAATTTGGAACGATGAGGAAACACGTAGTACCTACACGATTTTTCATATGTACAAGTTTGCCGCATTCGTTGTACTAAATGCGTGCGAAAACCGACGAAACTGGCGTGAATTATCCCGTAGGGAATAAACGAAAACTCCATCCTGGATGTTATTTGTGTAGCTTACCGCTATTCTGTAAACGGAGACGAGTTTCTCGCAATCGTTGGGCGTGTGCCAGGTCCAGTCTGGATACGGTGTCAGCAAGGGACCACCTGGTCCCTCTGCCGTGGTCAGCAACGACAATGTAATCGGTACACCGTTCAGCCATTGTGGGGTTGTAGCGAAAATTCGTCTCCTGCTGTCAATATCGACGTCCTGGGGAAAAGAATTCCCCAGAATAAAGGGTTTGTGCGTCAGTTCGACGCTTCCATGTGTCCAATCGACGTATTTCCACTGATAGGCAATGCTAAGGCCAGAATCATCTCCGCCTGGTATAACTCCGATTGTTAACGAAACGAGGCACGCAAGGCCCAAAATTCCAAGTTGGAATTTCATCGCACCGAATAGAATATTGAATCTTCACCTAAAATAAATTACAAAAATAATAAAAAAAAAAAATAAAAAAAATACTAAGAAAAATTACGATATGTTCAATTTAATAAGAGAATGCTACGTTTTTTCGATATTACTAGTCCACGGCACGAACTGCACTGAATTGTAAAATGTTATGTGGGAATTCACAAGGCGGCAAGTGGCAGGATCTAGACGAGTGCCACTCGTTCTTACTGCACCATAATCGACCCCCACCCCCGACCTTCCTTCCCTCTCTCTCTCTCTCTCTCTCTCTCTCCTACACCAAGCAATCAGTGATCCCTCTCCGTTTTAAGATGTACGCAAACACACAGATTTTCTCCTTCGCAACGATATTCCCGAAACGTTTACTTTCTCGTATATGCAAATGTTCAGATCTGACTAACCTTCGATCGAAAACTTGCGAGATTCCGGTCAAACAGGTATTTACGTCTTATTTTCGTGATTTCGTACACGCCTGGGTGTGTGTAAACCGAGAACGGTGTGGCGGAATTCTGACTGTATGATTCACTTTTACCGACACGTGCGACGTTGAAAGGGGGAAAATTCAGCGTAACGCAACGATGCAGCAAGCAAGAAACAAGTAACGGGTGGGACTGGCCGGCGGACCTTCGCGGGCCCAAGGTAATTGCTCTTCTCAGATCGTCGACTATATATGCAGTGTTCTCATTTCAAGTTGGCTTAGCAAGGGCATGTCGGCTAATTATCTTCCGCGTTCGTGCGTTTCCATAATAATGCTGAGAGAAAAAAGAACATTGTTTTTCCTCATAACACGTTTCGATATATATCATCCAGATATAACAAAATGTCATTTTGAATGTGCATCCATAATTTTCATATCGACAGTTTTAACGACCATGGATGATTGATCGTAATCCAGGAAACATATAAATCTCCCAATATTTTTACCAAATTTGGCCTTGTCTCATCAATATTTTTGCATTATCAATATATTTCGCTTGAAATCATAAACAGTGGTCGCATATAACCGGTGATGTAAAAGTATCGTTTTTTTGCTCTTTCGTGAATTTATTAAACATTAAATGCTATCTATCTCAATGACGTTGATGTTAAATATACATACAAAAACACGACGGAATGAATACGACTTCCACGTATGTTTTTCCTTAAAATTGCTGTATCGACACTTGTTTACGAAATAAGATTAAAATAACAGTGTCATGTTTGTTATTGAAACCGCGTTATGTCAAGAATGCCGTCTCGATAAAGCGGTTTCATTCGGCGATCTAGAGCGTAAAACAGGACACACATGCGACGCCGCACGATTGATTTACTGTTGCAGGCGCAGAGTTGCGTGTCACGCATGATTGGATACGCGCACCTCGCGCATGGCCCGAGCCAGGGACACGCCTCTCCTTATGACGAAATCAGAACGGTTATAGATCTAACGATTTCCGCCTCTGACATACACGGATGGACGAGGTGACCGACATTAGAACCGTGAACTGGATCTCTTCGGTGATAACATTTTTATGAAAAGGAAATCGCGCTTTGCCACGATTGTAATGACGATTGATTCGGTGTCGCGCGAGGATACTTATTCACGCTTTAAACATGTTCGAGCTGATACGAAGGTAAGAACGTGACGACGATGACGATGAAAACAAAAAATAAAAAATTATCGTACGAGCCCACGAGCCAGCGAGGCGGAACTCTCACGTGGCTTTCGTATACCGCACGGCGCAATAGAGAAGAAGTGATTTCCCACAGTTATTACAGCGAGCACGCAACGAGACCATAAGCGAACTTGCTTTTCATCGCGACTGGAATACAATTTTGTTTTGTTTTGTTTTTTCACTTCTTACGTTAGCATGCATCAACCCGCTAATGTTCGAGTATAATATAATACAAGCGCGCAATGCTTCGATGCGGCATTGCGAGCACCTTTAACCCCGTGTAATATCCGAGACCGTTTCTACGTGGCAGTTTCATCTCGATCATCGCGTCCGCATACCGACGATAAATCATTCTCGTTTCAGATTAAGCCAAAGTCCGCGAGACTAATGGTTGGCTGATTTCAATTTTAATGCCACGACGCCACCCTCTCGGCGCTGATCGAGTTCCGCTCGTACACCCCCGCTCCGGCTATCAGACCCGTGTCCAACGACCAAAAGTACATACCGGGTACATGTAGACGCATGTAGACCGTGCGATACGCGAGCTGAATCGAATACACCACCTGGGAACCGTTCTCCGGATGATTTACCGTAGTGGTTTACCATGTCGCATTGTATACCCCTTCTTGTCATTAGACGAGGCGACGTAGAAATAGAGAATCGACGTACGTAGACGAGGAAGTAATGTCGCAAAAATGTTTCCAATTACTTCCATGTATAGGAAGCTTGTAAATTTAAGGAGGGAATTACAGAAATAGATTGGTCGAATAAATGGACCACTCGCAATCCGTGGATTGTCTTTGGAACGTGAAAATGTTGAATTTTCGTAGGGGTGTAACTTTTTACCTGTTCAATTCGGTTCAAATTGTTACACGACTTTTTTGCAACCTGCGTAAAGGTCTGGAAAATGGGAATGAGTTCATTCTAATGAGTCAATGTTTGCGGCTGTGACAGCGATTTTTTAATTACAAGGATTCTATGCCAAACAATATGCCTAGATACATTGTTAAAAATCTAACTGTTGAGTTCAAAATTCTGTCGAAAGAGTGAACAAAAACCCAACGCCATAGACCAAGCTCCACTATAAAGCTTCAAAGATTAGTTGTGAATTAAGCAAATTGCGAAATTCCGATTTTGGCCGGAATTGAAGTAGTAATCATTGAAATGACAGAATTAAATGATAATTAAACATTCCCCCTCTTGACACAAATTATGAGCAAAAAAAAAACTGAGAATACGAATGGCATATATGGGATCTGCGATAAATCTACGGCCTAGAACATGTTATTGAAAGTTCATTTATTCCAGCACGGCCTCTAGATTTCCTTCAGTTGTCCATCAATGCAGTCTCTCACTCGTATCTCGACTCTAACACATAACAGAAAAAAGACTTTCTGAGCGTAACTAGGAAACAGCGAAGGGAAAGTAGTCGTTCTCGCGAGACGTCGATTTTCCAGCCACCATCAGGAAAGTCTGAGCAACAGCAGAAGCAGCCGTGATGAAACTGCTCTTTTTCCTTTCCAAGGGATGCCCCTTTCCCTCTCTCACATCTCTCAACGTTGAAAACAGTTCTTCTTAAACTGAGTTTGGTAAACCCTCGTACAAGTCAAAGTGGGAGGGTGCGGGTTCACCCTCTCTTTCTCATTCTATCTTTTCGAGTGAACGTAAGGGAGAGAGAGGGAGAGAGAGAGAAAGTCGAAAGAGAGTAGTAAGCGCGGGTTAGGTACGCGCTTCTATAGAAGCCTGTACACATTGGATGCTGCTGCTGCTCGCTGCGGGAGCGCAAGGGCGAAAGCCCCGTAAAAGTTGCCCCAAGTCGATTTTGCAGTTGGAGTTGGTAATGCGATTTGTGCCGGAATAAATAGTTGGCGAGGCGCGTGGGGGGATTCGGGAGGTGCATAGAAGAAGCTGCTGAGCACCCCTTTCACTCTTTCACTGTCTCGTTTCCTTTCCCTCGACTGCCTCTATCTCGACGACCTTTTTCTCTTTCGCTCTCGCTTTTCTAGTCTCACAAGTCCGATTCAGTCTCTCCCTGTCTCTCTCTCTCTCTCTCTCTCTCTCTCTCTCTCTCTCGCTCTCTCTCTCTCTCTCTTCCTCATACTCTCCGTCTCTTTCTTCGGTGCACTCATCCAACTCGAGTTTGGTGTCGCGAGCACGTCTACCGTCGGACGTACCGAACGTGACGTCGTTAACCGGAGGATTCTTTTGTACGCACGAGCCTCTGCGACGACGTCTACCCCTACAGCCTCCATCCCCTTTCCTCAGCGCTATCTCCGCCATGTTCGCTCGCGAGAGTTCACCCTGAGCCGACCAGCCGTGACGAAGAAATCCCTGTCTTCGAGATGATTCCCCGTGAAAAATACGCGAGCATGTGTCACGGCAAATAGCTTTTGTCGAGAAAAAAAAAACTAAACAAAACCTGTGTGAAATTGTAAAAAATTACTGATGCTCTGTGAACAAGACCGTGAATGGCAATGTTGCATGAGCAAACGAACATTAAATTGTGAAACGTTTCAACTAATGTTCGTGTTAATTAATACTTTGTTTTCATTACTTTTAAAAATGTTTAATTTTTTCTTCCCCGCCGTTAATTCGTGGCTAATTATTAATTAAGAAAAGAGCCGAGGGTACAAATGGGTCTGTCACTAGGAGCGTAATAATGACGTCCGTTCCTCTCTCCCTATCTCTCTCCCTTCTTCTCCTGCTGGCTAGGTCGGCTTAATTGCCGCCGGTTCTCTCTTAATCCTCGCGGTAAGCAATAATAAGCGTAGCCACGATGAAAAATGCACTATTTCGCGCCGAACAGACCGAGAGGATATTTCCTGTTTTCTCTCCTTGTCCCGCTCTTGCTTCTTGCTTGTATTAGCCGGAGGCTGTGTACGGGGTGCGCGCCCCGCAGCGTTAAAACTCACACACAAAACTGGCGTGTAATCCCGCAGATGAAAACTTACGCTAATTAAACCGTTAATAGCGACCGCGTATGTACGTAACGAGAGACGGTAGATACATGTATACCAAAGAGAGGGGGGAGAGCGGACGGGGGTAAGGGGAGGGGCGGTTACTTAATCCTCGAGAAAATGAAACGTTTCGTGGTGCTTGCTTACCTGTGTGCGTGGTATTAACGGCTAAGCCACAGAGGCGATTATACCTAACCGATTCTAAGTTTTTTTCCCGCTTTGATGGTAAAACATATAATATTTATACGTATCGTATAATTCAGCGTGTTTACATGTGCGTTAAGAATACACTTCGTAAAAATCATAAAGTTTTTTTGCGTATCACTGATTATTCCAATGGTTTTCGCATGCCACAAGGGAATGCTGAGAATTATATATATATATATATTTACTCGGTGCCGCTAGACTCTGGCCTACCATGAGCCAAGAACCAGTTTCTCCACGCAACAAGTGCACGCGTAAACATAATTATAAATATAAATATCTAACTGTTGGTATAAGTGTCTCAATAATAGATTCTCATTACGCAACGTTATTAAATCAATTCCGCATGCCGTTTAACCGTAATGATATCCCGCTCATTGTTTATCTAATAGTTCGAACCTTTCCGCCAATTTCAGCTTTTTTGCCTTTTGTTTTTTTCTCTTTGGTTCAGATTCGCGACAACTTCGAGGATTCCCGCTGTACCGCCTGCGCTACCAATCCGCCGCAACTGTCGCGGCCTGGACGCGGGCAGAGCCGTGCGCCTGTAGGAGGAGGAAGAAGAGGAGGAGGGCTTTGAGAATGTCTCGTAGAAGCCACCGAAGCCCCGAGGACAAATTTGAATAACGCAATTCACCGAGTTAAGGTTGAAAGGCGGCATTAGAATGCCGCAGCTGGTGGTGTGTGGTACGCTAGTGGTACATTGTGGAAGTAACGAAAACTGTGGAGACGGTGACTCTACTCGGCCGTATATATATATATATATATATATATATATATATATATATATATATATATATATATATATATATATATATATATAACATTTTCGGATGTGGAGCCCTGTCAAATAATAACCTCCGCCTAGTTTCCATAGGAAAAGTTTTTCAGCAATGCCGAGGTTGGAGTGGACCTCAGATGCAACGTAGGCAAAATATTCCGTTCCATTTTGTGTTGAGACACTCGGGCCGAAAAAAAAAACACCTGGTACAAGAAAACTTGCGCAAGCCTTCGTGCTGTCCACTCGACGGCTTTTTACGACCTGGCGCACTTTCACCAAAAGCGTGAAATACTTTATCCCGGATAAAAATATCTAACGTGTCACAAGCTTTTGCTAGGGTTTTTTTTATGTCTATTATAACGACTAGTTTGAATCATTCCTTAATTACACGAAATATCAACAGATACGACATTTGGCTGAACATTTGAAATAGTAAAACGTTTATTCTTCTATTCGGTAAGTACGGATATCATCGACACGATAAAAAGGGGTCGTGAGTTTTCGTAGAGGTGAGCTCACTCGCGACAAGTTGGATTGCCTTCGCAGTGTCACCTGAATCTTGTAATGTTTTGTTCCCGGAGGAGATGAGGATGCAGAGACAGAAGGAGAGGGACGGAAAAAGGGGGACTTTCAAGCCAAAAGAAGCGCATCTCATCTTGGTCGCCGGGGGGCTTGCGGACTGAAAGTACGAGCGGGGGTGGAAATCCCCGGGTAGAGCTCTCGGTTGAGCGACGGTTCGCTAACAAGAACCTAAAAAGATCTAGCCTGCGAGAATCGAGAGTGATTTATCACGCTGGTAACCGCGGGTACCTCCTCCACCTTCTCGCGTGCAGACACACACACACACACACACACATAGACTTCTTCTACAATCGTATACTTGACTCTCGGGGAAAACCCTGTTCTCTGTTCGCCGAGTCGTCCATTCCCTCTGCACCACCTTACGGAAGGTCCCGAGACGCTCCGCTCTTCCCTTCTCTCTCTTGTCGAGATTCCTCTCTCTCTCTCTCTCTCTCTTACTCCCTCGCAAAACCAGAAGAATTCGTTCCGCCGTGGTCGCTGTTTCTCCGGACGATAAGCCACGATTGGTTCGTTGGAAATTCTATTCCCTTCCCTATCGATTCCAGTCGTATACTACCCATTCGCTATATATACCATCTATTCGAATTTGTCACTGTGAAAGAGAACGCGAGAGAGCTCGATTCACCCTACACTCCCCCGTTCTTCCGACAACCACTGCTGCTGCTGCTGCTGCTGCTGCTTCTCGATCTCTTATATTCTCCGTACGAATTGAGAATCGAGCACCACCCCCGATTCACCATTCTGCACAGTTGAATATTGCGCACGATCGTGAAAATGCTCAAACCCGCCGGTAGAGGTCTCTTGGTTTCTTTTTTTCTCTTCATTCCGAACCGAAATGATGGATTCCGGCTCTACTTCGTTCTTTCCTTATTCTCTTTTCTCCCTATTACTGTCGATTCGTCTCGTTGCCGGAACGACAGTAGTAGAGTAAAAGAGAGAAAGAGACAGAGAAAGAATGAACGAGTGGGAGCTCTTTCTCGATGTCGACGCGACGCTGGGATATGCTTGTATGTCGACATCGTCGCCGACACGGGCTGTACCGCTGCAGTCGGCACAAGTTTGCTTCAATCGCCCTTAATCGAGTAACTTCGAAACGTAGAGAAAAAGAGAGAGAGGCGGTATGCGTGTCTGTGAGAAAGAGAAAGAGAGAGCGCGACACCTAGAATGGATCGTACATTTCCTCCGTTGACATGCGCCCAGTCCGACACGCCGATATTCACGCGAGCTTATATCGTCCGTGGCAGTGTGACCCAGTAGAGTACAATACCGGCAGGGACGAGACCGGGTATGCCATCGTTGATTTCGCTCGTCCGTTTGGACAACGCATTTATACTATAACGAATACAGACGGAAGGGAGGGTTTGTCGAGATGTATCACATATGAAAAAATCAGACTACTCCATTTTTTACCCCTAAATTTATCTCTTAAAATAATCTTTATGTTCGCCACCGATTTGACGAAAAACTCAAGGATTGACTGTCGCGAGCTGTTGGATTGCCAGACTTGTGACGATTCGACTGTAAATAAAATAAAAATTCGTTATGAATGAATTAAAGTATTGTAGGATGATTCTCGGTATAACAGGCATATGAGCTTAGCTCGATCTACCGTTAGAACGTCAAGCGGACCATCTATGCAACGGACCCATCCATGATGTACTACCCCTACCTGTACGGGGTTTAATAAGCGTTGATACAGCCGTAGCTCGTCTGTCATCAGACTCACTCACGACGGTCCGACTGTGTAAATACGATACCGACGCGTCTGTGTATATATACTTATCATCGATAAAGTGTTTTCAGGTGCGGCAAACAGACGTGCGGTACAGAAATAATCACGAAAAACCGGGATCGTATGCTTGAAGAGCTGTAAGGGGAGAGGAGATGCACGAAAAAAACAAATCGCTATGGTCACCGCATGAACGAATGAGTAGGAGGGAGAAAGTTAAAGGGGGGGAATGGAAAATGGAAAAAGGTCGAAATTGCTCGGCTCGGTTTTCAATTTGCAGTTTATACGACGATATCCAACGCGGACTGCTGTTCACCACACAACGCTATCAGAACACGCTCGGCCAGTCCCCTCTACCTCGCACCGCACGAAAATAATATCGTCGTACGTTAACGGCTTCGCTCACACTCGTCTCTTCTCTGATCCTCGCCTCCCTTCCTCCTCGCCCACTCGCTCTCCCTCCCTCCGTCCACTCTTCATCACGACACGAAACACACCTCAGTGCCTCTGCCACTCTCGATCGCGCTGTGTATTTCGAGATTCGCTGGAAGCGAAACCGATGCTGATGCTTTTTTTCGTTGCGAGCTACGGTCCTCTTTCTATTCCCTCCCGTGAGCGCTTTCGTACTAGACCGATCCAATTTCGTGCGACCAACCCCAAAGTACGCTATCGGGACAGATATGCACTATATCTCTGTATAGCGACCCTCGTGTATATCTGTATGTTTGTAGAATGCTTTTCGTTTCAGAGAAAGCTTTGTAATTGAGAATTTTTTTATCTACGTGATTTTTAGCTTTGGATTATTCGCCATTGGAAAAAAGGGGTTCTTCGGGAATTGGGCATTAACATATTCATGCGTAGTGTCTAGGAGATTTTGCATATTGTTTACTATGGTACTTCTCATCTCGTGCATGCCCGTGGGATAGGTATGCCCGCAAAAAAGAGCCTCAGGGGAGATGAATTTTTTTGTTTCCAAAAATGATTGTAAAAAACCTTTCTTTTATCAGAAGTTTCTCGCTCATCGGGAAAAGCATGGTCATTCATTCGATAGTTCAAAATAAATAGAAGAAATTGCGATAAAACTCTAAAATTCCAGGGTTTTTACATACTCGTATTTCACCTATCGATTCTCGCGGGAGAGATAAGCGACCTGTTTATTCGTGAAAATATCACCTTCTTTTTCTGCTATCTAAAAGACACTAAAAGAAAAACACAAAAAAAAACAACGATTTATCCATTGAAAGTCGATAAAATCTGAAGAATTGAAAATAAAACCATGATCTGTTTGTTATATGGAAAATGTACGATCAACACAGTCCCTTGGACCTTGAGAAACAATTAAAATTTACCGGAAATCACGATATTGTCAACTTCGATATGTATCGTGATACTTCGAAAAATCGACTTTTCACTATGCTGTATCACTGCTCTCGTTCGTCCGACAGGAAATATGATAAGTACCTTTTTTATAGTCTCGTCAAAACGTGAAGAATGAGCCAAAGATCATCCAGATAGCTCAATTTTTGTGACTAAGGCGAAAGGCTTTAAAATCGCGATTTCTCGATCCGAAAGGGTATACTCGTAAAAAAGGCCTCATCTCTCATCCGCTGCTGCATAATTTTTATAAAGTCTCGCGTTCATATTTTTTGAATCTCACATATTACAGTAACGAAGATCGATCGTCCATTACAATAATAATCGATCTGCGGTTTAAGGATTAACGTATGATAGAACCCGAAGAAAACGAAGGTAACGATGGCTCGCAGATTATCAGGGCATTGATGAGTGAAAGAGAGAGAGAGAGAAGGGGGAGGGGGGGTGAGAGAGAGCAGGCGCTATTGAGTTTTCTCAGTGATTCCCGGCGTCTCGTGGTCCTCTTATGGCCGTCTCTCTCTCTCTCTCTCTCTCTCTCTCTCTCTCTCTCTCTCTCTCTCGCTCTCTATCTCTTCTCTCTCTCTCTCTCTCTCTCTCTCTCTTTCTCTCACTCACTCTCTCGTTGTCTCGTTCTCTCTCGCTCGGGTTGCCCGTTGAAAACGGTTTACAGCCGATCGCCTACCCTCCGTCGCCGTCGGTATAATCATCAATTTAAAGTTCGTTACGAAGGTGAGGATCGATAGCCCGTAGCCTCGAGTCTCGTCGTCGACGACGACGACGACGACGACGACAACGGCGGTGTGTCGACGACGAGAGCGATATCGAGCTCAAGAGGATGAGACAGAGTGCGGCTATGTGAGCGGAAGAACGGAACAGAGGAAGACAGAGGGCGAGAGAGAGAGAGAGAGAGAGAGAGAGAGAGAGAGAGAGAGAGAGAGAGAGAGAGAGAGAGAGAGAAAGAGAGAGAGAGAGAGAGAGACGAAGCGTTCTCGCGAATCGGTGTGGGGAAAACCCGCGCGAGGGTTGAGAGAGACCGATTGCGGCAACGGCCCTGTGGCTCGGGGAGATCAGGAGTGAGCGAACGAATGAACAAGAAAGAGAGAGAGAGAGAGAGAGAGAGAGAGAGAGAGAGAGAGAGAGAGAGAGAGAGGGGAAAGGGAGAGAATAAAAAAAGCCGGTGGCCTGATTGCTAGGCGGATCGTAACGGTGATTCGAAGTAATCTACCGGTTCTTGTTACCTCCCCGAGGACGAGTAATAACCCTTCATGAGGGTCGTTCTTCGCGGCGTGCGCGCAGCCCCTCTTCGCTCTTGTTCCCTTTCCATCTTTCTCTTTCTCCACCATTCTCATTCTCTCTTATTCTCTCTCGGTGTAAGCTCGATTTTCGTTCAAGTCGCGCATCGATTCTTCCCTGAATTCTCGACAGTCCCTAGCCATATATCCTCCAACCTCCACCACCCTTACTCTCACCCCCTTCCACTACTGTGCCTTTCCTTTCACGGTCGAGACACGAATACAGAGAAGCGAGAGAGCTCAACCTCATCCTCGCGTACATAGAACTCGTATTAGATACGTCGAAGTGAAGAGGGCTTGAATTTTCACGGTCGTTGGCCTTTCTCCTATCTCACAAGACAGAGAGAGAAAGAGAGAACGGCAGTGAGAAGGAGAGGGAGAGAGAGAGAAAGCAGGTAGGCAGAAGCTTCGTAGGCTTTTCGAACTAGTAGTGGTAGTAGTAGCTAGCCTCGGTAATCCTGTATATCCGCCGGCCGAATATTAATCACGAAGATGCTGCGAGACTATAAATTATGCGGCGAGCCAACCCCATGTACCCCGACTCCCCCCTCGCCATTTCGCGAGTTTCACAACGACGACGCCCGAAGAAACTAGTTAGTTACCGAGTTAGTCCCGTGGATTATTTTATTTTATTTTTTTATTATTTATTCTACAATTTGCTAATCGCAATTAATATCGTAATATAATTATTGTTTGACGATGATGAATAACCGAAAATCGCAACGTAAATTTATCCTTCGTTTCTCGACAACACTCTTCCATTGTGAGAATTACGCGTGGCACGATATTAGTGTGTGCGGAAAGAGAGTTATTCAAACATTGAAATTATGTGCCCGTCTTTTCGAATTTACAGATATCTCGTGATGTTCTAATACGACTTTACTGTTCCGTGCGCATACGCACATGAGCACATGTCATCCAGTATTTAAGCTCACGGATCTTGAGCCCGCAAATAATATCCTATTATTATGTTAACGCGCCGCAAAGTCTGTCTCGCGGAAACCGCCGACGGGTGGTGGTTTGGTCCGCACGGATGAGACCGAGACCGCGACGAACTATGGTTGTCGTCCTCGTTTATATACTATGGACAGGTATATATAGATTTCTCTATACGATATAAACCATATCGTAAACTACGACCACGTACCTAGTAACGAAACTATTTCCAATATAACTTTGGCGCATTCTCATTCAAGTCGCAGTCCGTGCAAATAATCCACTGTACATACAAAGGTGAATGACACGTTGGTTCTCCGTCATATCGAACAACTTTGTTGCAACGAGCCAGAGAATTTTATTACCATATTCGTGGTTTTTGACTAACTTTAGTATAATTCAACGTATGAGAAGAATTTAATTTTTACTGACACAGATTGAGTAGTGAATTCTTTTACAGCATAACTTTATAATTATAAGGCTACAGATACTTTCGTACATTTACGTTCTATACTTAATTCCCGAAAAAAATAATTCTTCCATATCATACTTCTGAATTCAGCGGTTAAAATTTCTGAATTATCTAAAATTTGATCTTCCCGCTCGATCGGAACACAATTAAAAAACATATTCCCTCGAGGCTGCTGAATATCGGCAAGTGAAGAGAAGCCCTCAAATTTTTACTAGGAACAAGAGTAGGGAAAGGGGCATACGTAGGGGATGTGCAATCAACTCACGATCGTCGGGGAGTCTGAGCGAGGCAAGTGTATAGGCGTTATCTTTCGATGCATAAATCTCGGAGCATTGTCTCGAAGCCCATTAGCTGGACTCCAGCAGCAGTAGTAACAGCACGTTTCTGGACTGCTGCGAGAGGGGTACGCCGGGAGTAGGATGAAACTCTAGCGGAAAATGAGTGGGAGTGTGAGAAAGATGTAGAGGTTTGGAGAAGGAAGAAAAAATTGCAGAGGGAGAGAAACGAGAAGCGGAAAGTAGAGAGAAAGTTGTTGAGAGGGACCGATAAACAACGGCCCTCTATTCATGGATTGCCGAGTCGACATATACACCCCGTTTGTATCTATATCACTTTTCACTACTCCAGGTTTCCGTGGAAAACGTTGGGTGTTTTGCGCCGGCAGCAAGCAAGGGGTCACAAGGAGAAATACCACGAAGAGACGCACACCCAAGAGCGGTTGTTTTCTGCCTCTAAACAGAGCAATCAATCTTGGCTTAATGAACTCTTAATTATTTCGAGGACATGCCAGAGGGCGAAGAGGGAGGAGAGATGGGGAAACTGGCCGTATAATGGAGGCGCAAAGTGCGCGCAACCGGCTACACTCTGCTACGGTAGGTCTGCACCGGGGATAGGTTGCCGCAGTGTGAGCAAAAGGGATCTCCATGAGAGTAAGGGGAGGTTACACAAAGTGAGACAGAGAAGATGAGAGAAAGAGGGAGAGAGCTGACGACCTAGGTCCGGGAGAAGTGCTATTAGATAAATATAGAGTGAAACAGCACCGAAGGAAAGCCAACGAGAAATGAAAATAAAGGAGCGAACCGGTGCAGTTCTCAGAGACTGGGTGCTGCCTCATTCCTCTCGACCTAACCCCCTCCCACCGCCTTCTCTTTTTCCTTCGTCCCCTTTCTTCTATCTCTCACTCTCGTTGCACCGCGCCGCGAAAGAGTAAACCGTCTCTACGAGGGCTCCGACTCCGCTGGCCGCTTTGGGAGAGACGGGACTTTCCGTATACGTTTGCTTCTCTCTGCCATACGTATATAAACGTTGGCACGATCTTATCTAGTCGAGACTTTTAATTTTCCGGGGCTTGGGAGAGAAAGGGAATGAGAAAGAGGGTGAGAGGGACATAAAATTACGACGCCAGGACGATGTCCAATGAGTTTTCGGACGCTATACGACACAACTTTTTCTATATGATGAAATCTAACGTTCGTGGAAATATATTTGCTCCACAAAAAAGAAGTTTGTCGTGAAAAATTTCCAAAATACAAAAGATTTAAAAAATAATATACAATATACGTGCTATTTAAAAATCTGTCTACGAAAAAGAAAGGAAAAATTGCATTTCAAGACCCTGAACAACTGTGATTATTCACGAGAAAAGCGTAAGAATCTTGTATGATAGGGCACGCAAAAGTTTCTAAAAATTCTGGGTCACGTCCTGGATCGGTAACCTCCAGGATTACGGAAAAGGAGATAGAGCAGGGAAGAGCAAGAGAGAAGAAGAACGAATGAGCCGATGGTGAGCTTTCTCTCCGTGGGGAAGCACACGCCAACCCGACAATTTAACTTTGGAAATTCCGACCGACGAGGTCCGAACTTCGCGTGAGCTCACTGCGAGAGAACTTGTCCCACGATGTTGCCCTTATTCACCAAAACTCCTCGCTCCTCGCTCCTCTCTCGTCGTAACTGCTATACTGCTGAGGTAGACGAGGGTCGAGCTGGTTGGCGGGGGTATAGTCTCAGTAGTCGTATAAGCAGCAGCAACAGCAGCAGGAACAGCGTAGAAGTCAGCGCGTTCTATCGTCAACGGGGTATGGCGAGAGGGTTTACAAGGGAAAGGATGGAAAGAGAAACTCGTGCGTTAGAACGACGCCGAACGTGCCTAGGAAAATTTCGTAATACACGCGCGTTTGTACCTCGGGGGTGTACCTCATGCTAGCTGCCGGTTGAGTTCTGCGCACCGACGCCGTGGTAGCTTAATACAGTTACAGCTTTTCCCCTCTTTATTAAAGCCCAACCATATGTGCGTTACGATCTGCCGACCCCCTTTTCCCTCCAACCTAGTCGGCGAGCTTTCTCTCTTTTTCTCCTTCCCCCCGTCCTATCGTTCCTCCCGTCCATATGGGCTTCATACCGTGTTGGAGCAACACACCCTTTCTACCGTTGCGCGTCTCTTTGCGTTGTGTTACCCGACAAAAATAAAGTTCGCCCCGGTCGGGGATTCGGCTCGTTTTCCACGTCGAAACAACGACCCGCATGGCACCAGCCACCGCGGTGTTTCGTACACCTTATCGCGTATATGCCCAAAGTATCCTTTGTACACCGCTGTTGTGCTCTCGACGTTATAACGCCATGCTTCGTCGGATAAAGAGAGAGCCTCACTTGGCAAATAGCAAGAAAGGAAAAAAGAGCTCCGTAGCTTTTGTTCGTCCTGGCCAATATCTTTTCTAATATCCACGCGCGCTCGCGCATTTTCATGCGAAAAATGCAGTGCCATAGGGAGTGAGGCGGTTATGAGGCCAGCTGGAACATCCAGAAAATTTTTCGAGATTGTATGAACAATAAAATTATACAATGAAGTCTCGGAGAACGAAAGTTGCGACGAGACTTGGAATTCGGTTTTTTGTCTCTGGAGCGCTCATGCTGAAAAGATCTTTCCAGTGGTTTTCGTCGTAAGAACGATACGACAAGCTTCGGGGTTGGTCGATATGGACAGTAGCGCCGGGGAGGTTGGGTGTACGGATAAGTCGGGTTTGTAGTGTGGGAAATCCTAGGAGCGCACCAGTTCGATATCGATAGCATTTCCAAGCGTAACACGTACGCCAAGAAGAGTAGACCGAAAGGTTCTAATTGAAGCGAGAGGCGTATATGGGAGAGATTCTCCCGGTAAAACCCAGAGGGAGAGTAAGAGAGCGAGAGACGATCCACACTGTGCGCATCACCACCACCACCATCACTGGCCATATGGTCGGACAGGGGTAAAAGCGCTCCAGGGCCCAAAGGATATCACGTTTCCTCTGAGAGTGGTCTCCTAATTAAGTTAGTCCACTCTCGGATACTCGGTAAAGAGATCTTCGCTTGAAAGCCAACGATACGGAATCCTCTGGTTTCGCAGAGGTGGTTCAGCTGATAGTGTGCTGGTTCTCTCTCTCTCTCTCTCCCTCTCTTTTGCGGAGTCTTCAAGCATGCCAAGCCTGTCCGCTCTTCCACTGATAATGTTATCCTTCCAATCTGTTTCAAGCCTTCCGGTTTATTGGAAAGCCGGCTATTTTTTGTTTGCTTTGCAAGATATCACGAACATGTTTCTAGTCAGATAGAAAGGAGATACTTTGCTTGAAATTGTCGGAAACAAGAATCGACGGTAGTTTCTATGAGCCACGTTCCGAAAATCTAATTTGGGGATAGGTTTTCGATAACTATAAAATGTACGATAAATTGGAGCGTAGACTCATCGTCAAATGCCGAAGGCTGCGAGCTTTCTTTTTACCCTTTCCACTATGTACTCCTGCCTGAAAGGGTTGCAGAGAAAGAATTTATCAATCGAACGCTGACAGCGTTCCATCTATCGTGTGCGGGTGACCCGGCATAGGTAGGGAGCGAGGTGGGGTTGAGGGTTGGGATGCCTATGGACTAACTGGGAACATCCCCGAGGTGCCCATTGTACCCTTGGTACAGCATTGTAAGAGCAATGCGTCTGAGCTGTAGAGGGAGACAGAGAGGGACACACACACTCGTTGTCGTACAGACTATAGTAGGTCGTGCTTGCTTTCGTGTGCAAAGGCGCGCATACAAGCGAAGCACGCTCGTTGTCCACAGATAACGTTGTCATCGCGAACGCGGAAACAATGACCGATATCAGCCACGGAATCGCGCGGACCGAAGATTACATTGGAAAAGCCTGAAAGCACACCCTGGCGTCGCCTGCTTTAGCAGTCGAGTGTATATATCCACCTTTCTCCGCCACGAACAATGGCAGCTGCCTCGGTGCGCTCTGACGCCACACCGTATGACGATCGAGATTCGAGAAAACGAGGACTTGTCCCAGATCGTTCGCTCCCTGATGGCGAGAGACGAGTCGTGAAAACAAACGTGATACGATATAGGACAGTAATCGGATAGATTTCCGAGGGAGTGCCAGGTGGACCATGTAATTTATTCCAAATTTCACGAGAGAAGAAGAAAGCCCCTTTTGTTTGCTACGTTTTTAACTGCGAAGTCACCCACGTCACGCAGAGAAATTTGGAAGAAATTTAAACAGCATATCCAATCCAGGAGTTTCAAGAAAGAAAAGCGTGCGAAGGAACAATAAGTACACGCGAGGAAAAATAAGAAAAGTCAGGGTAGAATTCGAAAAAGAGAAGAGGATTTGGGGAGAAAGCAAACGTGACGCAGCCAAGCCGGAAGTCACGTACGACCCGTAGGATACTCTTTCCGTGATGCTATCGTCGGCCAAATCCGGAGTACCAGATTTCCGAGGGATGGACGTGGTGCACCGCCAGGATTTATTAGCGTAATCTGCTTAACTCGACGCGGCCACCCACTGGCCCAGTCAACCGACCAACCTACATATAGTAAAGTGGGAAAAGTAACCTTGGTTAGTGTGCGTTTTGCGGAGCTAACGTCACGTCATTGGTCTTATGCACGTCTACTATGGTTTCTCGCATTTTCAGAGGCTCGGCCCACTTTTTCTTCGTAAGGCATGCAGAGTCTGCACTGCGACTCTTTCCGGCAAGCCACGCTATGGAAAATTCGGGTTAGCCCAGAATATAAACATGACTCGAACCCACGATAAGTAAGAAATGAACGAAGACATCTTCTTCATCGAGACAATATACGATGGCGCTCTGTACATTTAAAACAATAATGAGAAATTCAACCCGATGAAAAAACGCCAAGTGAATCTTCCACAAAATGAAGAGGACAGAAAATGTAATTAGCGAAAAATGAAAAGTTTCAGAAATGTTCCATTGAAAAATGACAGAAAATAATAATTATCAATTTATAATATTCTAGAACTTATCGAATTCGTAGATTTCAATTTGAAAAATTCCATCTACGTTCGTCCCAGCAGAAGGGATTATTTGACAGGAATCCCGAATATCTTGGGAAGACACTTTGTCAACCCTAGTTTGCGACGTTCATATAATATATATTTCAAAGCACCCAAATCGATATTCAACGCTGTCTACCAATCGCGGTGTAATGCCCTCGCGACTAGTCAGAAACAAATCCATAACTGAAATCGACATTATTACCAGATGAATACGCATCTTAATACTTGGTAGAACACATCTCAATTTCGAGAATTATTAAAAATGCACGGGTTTATTCACCCCGTCGACGCAAATAACATCTCCGTTATTCGATATAAAGGACAAAGTTGAATGAACTCAACGACCCAGGAGCCTGGTGGGCAAATAGAAACTTTTTTAAATCCCAGACCAGACAACAGCCGCGAGCCTCATCAGTAAATTCGTATGGCAACAGGACCGTGTGAGACGACGTAATATCTGGAGAAACGTCAAAGCCCGAAGCGAGTCATCGTTAACGATCAGCTGATGAAAACGAGTGACAGAGATAACCCTATTCACGGTCATAAAATACACGAGAGCTTTCCAGAGCCTCATCAATTAAATTTTATGATCCAGCTGCAGCAGGGCGATGAGCAGCAGCATTGCAAGAGGTGTGTGACGAGGGACGTGCACGGGCTCTGTGATGAAATCAGTTATCCGGCCTGGCTCTTTGACAGCGCGTGGTGACGGAACGTGGCTGGCATCGATGAGCTGATCGATCGACGTAGTTCTAGCGGACACAATCAAACGCCATATTGGCGTGCGCGACCCTGCACACTTGCGCGTCTTTCAATGCAGGTGACGTATCACGAGCTATCAACGAGAGAGCAAGAGGAGAGGAGAAAGGAGAGAGAGAGAGAGAGAGAGAGACAGAGAACAAATCATGGAGCAAACTGGAAGATTAGCGAAGAGACCTGGAGGGTTGGCGGGGGGCTCTCCCACGTTGCGATAAATCATCGCGTCAGTGTGCGACGAAAAGCATTGGTGGTGGAAATGGTGGCGGTAATAAATACGAACTAATTGAATTCGCGTTTGCCTAGCCGAAACTCGCGGGACCGTCCTCTCTCTCTCGCCTCTTCGTTCACCCTCTCAACCTCCGTTCGAGAGGTGGGGGGTTGCAAAAGCCCCAGCGAGCCTCTTTCCTCCTCCATCCGGCCAACCGCGTGCACGGCCTCTGGCGGGTATTCGGCCTGGCAACCCCCTGCGTCTCTTCACCGCACCCCAGCGCTGAGTTATTATTCCGCTTTGTACGTACATCCGCGAATATTAATATCCCAACTCTTGACTTAATTGCACAGAATGGATTTTGAGACGGTGAGTGGAAGAGAGGGATAGGAGAAAATGAGAGGGACAGAGAGAAAGAGGAAGCGGGATGAGCTGGGTTATGTTCACACCAAGTGTCAGCACGGAGTGGGTAAGGTGGCAAATAGTGTGCCGAGACGCTCGGACGAAAGGAATCGGCTGTTTTCGTAGAGAATACAAGGGCGAGAGAGCTTTTCGTGGATACGAGCCACATCGAGCGGTGAAGGTTAGTCCAGTAGCGGCTCCACGCGATCCTCGGTCGAGACTTGCATTCTACTTAGTGCGAGAGCGATTTCGACACTGAGACAAAAAGGACCGGGAGAGGGATGCTCGAGAAAAAAAGGTCGTAAGCTTGAGAGAATAGCAGAATGACGAAACACTGGTCCTCGAGGTAATACCAGCGAGAGTAGGCTAAAACGGAGTGTCTGATGAACTCGGGGTGTGGAAAAAAAGGTTAACAGCCTCTTGAGTTCGAAGAAAGAAAGGTCTCTCTCGCTAAGCTTAATGAATACTCCTCCGGTAACAAAAATAACGTACATCGCTGTGCGAATCCAGACTGGGAGGAGGATTAAAACGGATAACTTTTTTGTCTCATCGAAGTAGAATTTTCGTCTCCCAAGATCTTTACGTCGTTAATTATCCCTCCCGCGTCCTTTCGTTGTACGTCGCGAGTATTTTCGCAAATGTTTATACGTGACAACGCACTGATTGGAGGAGACGATAAACTCGAGAGGGATAAGAACATCCTAATAATTCTTCTCCGGGGGCACAGCTTTATTGCCAACAGATGTGAAAAAATCTAGCTTAATTTCAACGTCGACGTAGTACTGGCAAGTTTTATTGCGAATTTATGCAATGTTTAGCCACATGACCAATTAGAGAAGGGGTTGCGGAAGCACCGGGTACTCGTTCATCCCTTCTACGCTACCCTTGCCCGATACTCCATCTCTTACAAACTCTCTTCCTCTCTCTTTCTCACTCTCGCATGTTCGCACACGGATACACGCACTCGCCCCCTCTCTCTCTCTCTCTCCCTCTCTCTCTCACTCTCGACTCATGGAAGCCCCGGCGAAAAATTATGATTATGCATAACCGCAGCGGGGGCTTTATGGTAATGCTGTGGTCGGTGGTGAAATCTTCTATGCGCATATACATAGGTGGCTCGGGGAAACGGGGGTGCGCTTCGTGTTTTATCCTACGAGAGTACCAAGTTCCCAAGCTCGGTGCTGGTGCATGCGCGCACTTTTCTCCGTTCCCCTCACCACCCTACGACTCAAGCGCGTTCAACCCTCCAGTACAATTCGAATATATTACCGAGGCGCCTTTTCATTCGAGCCGGAGGGACCGCCCCGCGCGCCACGCGTTCACTTGGCTCACTCTCTGTCCCTATACGCGTATGTATACACCTCAACACATTAACCCTGAGGGGATATAAGGCGCATTGCCGACGGCGATGCTGCAGGTATATGCGCGTATATAGAACAACGCTCGATATGAAACTAGCAACGGCAGAAGCCGCAGGTGCGGAACTAGCTCCTGTTTATGCCGTGCACAAAAGAGAAAACCCGACCGCTTCAATAGCTAAACGCTGGAGCGATCAACATCGGCCCCGAGGCCACGTCTTCCACGCTGTTCGGGAAAAACTCACAGAGCTCCAACATCACCAATGAAGAAACTACCCACCCAAGACCTCCAATATTGGCTTTTATGTGCTATTGTGCCCTTCGTTGTGCCCTTATGTCATTCGCATATTTTCCACACGAAATATCATTCCCTTTTTTGGACTTACGACGTGCTCATTCGTGTCACTTTTCCTTATCGCTAGAAACAAATTAATCGCGGCATAACGAATTAAGTACTTTTATTCATGAAAATTGGAAAAGTCTTATTACCATCAGATACGAAAGTGAATAGATCTTCGAGCGCGACTTAACTACCGCGAGCTGCGAAAACTCTTTGTTCGCGGCTGGAGGTCTAACGTTTAAGAGCCCACTTTATTATGCAGAAAGGGAGAAGGGAGTAGGCTGGCCGAGATCGCTCCATGTGCCATTGTTAAAAGAACGGTCAAAAGATAGCGGGGAAATATACGTATAAGCCGACAGGTCTAGCGGAGAAAAAGTTTTCTAGGTCAGAAGGCAGAATGAATCTTTTCTTTTAGACGAGTATTGACACCGAGCATCGTCGGGAATGAGGGACGGACTTTTTTATCTTCCGCAAAGCTGGGTGCGCCAGTGCGTACGTAGGTGCGCATGCGCGTTTGTCTATGTGTCGTAGAAATAAAAAGCCTCGTCACTCTCGAAATGTGAAAGGGGTTCCGCAGTTATGTTTTCGCGAAGGATGGCGGGGCTGCGGGGTGGACCACGCGTCACGAGACGCGGGATCTAAAATGACGGCTAAAGAGGGGCGTTTGTTGTATATGTGTGTGTATGCCAGAATTTGAGAATGGACGCGAAAGAAGGAAGTGGACGAGTGGGAGACGCGAGGAGAGAGCGTGGTGCAGAGATGCCACGCGGGAAGCAGTGAGAAGCCGTACTCGGTGGTCTGACTCCCTTAGAAAAAGCTGAAGTATATGCCCCTAATTACGGTAAAACAGCGCAGTCCCTCTCTCTCTCTCTCTCTCTCTCTCTCTCTCCTTCTCTCTCTCTCTCTCTCTCCTTCTCTCTCTCTCTCTCTCACTCTCTCTCACTCTCTCTTTCACTGTGAGTGCTATCCCGCACTGCGTCAACCTTCTCGTGTCCTCTCAGAAACATTAATCATCCCCTGAAATAAATGTTTCGTGCTTCGTCTCGTCTTGATCTGGGAGACTGCTACTGCAGGAAGAGTGCACATAAAGATCTTTTCATTCTGCGGTTGTCGCGGAAAAGTCTTCGCGGTATTGTGATTATTTATCTCTCAGGGTAAATAGAATGATAGATTTTCGAAGAGGTCCGTTCGAACAACACCATCGATCAATGACAAATAAGATTAAAATGTGTGTGTATTCATTGTTACCCATCGACATGACCATTTAACGATGTCAAAGTGTCACGTCTCGATATTTTTACACGAAATAAAACGTAATATTGTCCGAACGAAACCTACAGTACCTGGAGGCAGTTTCGACTCACAAAGGTGGTACGTACAGGACGCCGAGTGCAGCGAGAATGGGCACGAAACAAAGCTTGTTTTGAAAGCTCTAGCTTGATACAGACCCGATGTGACCCGAGAGCGACTGTTCTCTTTGACTGGTCTCTCTCTGTCTCTCTCTCTCTCTCTCTCTACCCTCTCTCTGCTTGTCTGTTTCTCTCGCTTTCTCTCGTTTCGTATACCAACGCGATGCCTCGGGGCCTTTTCCCGAGCATTTTGGAAACATAGGAACGTAGGGGAGAGAGAAGAGTGTGGCGAATCGAGGATGAGTGGTAAGAGGGAGGGTAGACACAATCGCGCCCAGGACGATTTCGGCCTCGCTCTCACGGGTATACGACGCCATGGCAGAGAGCGTTTCGCTCGGTGAACGTTACGAGAATAGCAGGGTCAAGTTGCCGGCGGCAAGACTTTTGCACGCTCGGCGAAAAGGAGAAAGCTAGTTTTCACCGTCGCGCACTACCGGTATATTCTCCACTTCGTGATGTGCCTCGGGTGAATCGCTGTGGTCTCTGCCATCAGTGCCTTGCGTCGACACTGCGGTAGACTAAACTACGATGATATTCCATGGGCGCATTGCCTATATGAAAGAACTCGGACAAGAGGGTGAATAGCCGGCGGTGAACAAACGATATAGGTTTTCCTGCTGAAAGATGCCCTAATAAAATGGTCGCTCGTTCCGCGGGGTCACTCCACAAGAACCTCGACCACCGCTACACACTTTATTTCCATTGCTCGTACCTTCTTCTCTTTTTTCACGAGCCCGAGACCTGGCACACCACTTCGCCCCCGATCGCACATTACCTCATCGCCGGCGTCGCCCCGTCGCCAACCACGCGACGACTCGCTCATATCGCTCCTACCTACACCATTTTTCCCCACTTTACGTCGACAGGGTCGTTTCAACGAAAGCGACCCTCGTGCAGTTAGTCCGACGAGGGAGAATACTTGGAAAATTAAAAGAAATGCTAGAACGAAGACATTGAAAATCACGTAATTTATATGTATCTCGTGCGACCGTCCCGACTCGCTTTTTTGCTTTATTCGTGCTCGAGAATAAAGAAAAATCATCTCAAGTTTTTCCGAGCATCACGATTGCCATGCTCAAGAGAGCACGGAGTACGAGGGATGAAAGCCAATGATTGTGGAAGTGGGTCAACGCGTAATATAGGATTCCGCGTTATCCGTTCTCTTAACGAAGTTCTTCATCATTTTTTCTCAAATGCATCCAAAGTAGAAATCTAGATGAAGTAGGCTAACAAATTTGAATCGGAAACGACCGAAACGTTAAAATTGTCCTTCGCGAGGCAGTAGTAAAGTCATATACAAAAATACAAAAAACAAGAAAAATTGCACGGAAAAATAATTGCGATTTTAGGAATTATACAACCTCAGAGATTTCTGTAAGATGAGTTCAGAAAATGTATTAATCCGCCGAGCAATTAACGCCGTTTCCGTTTTTGAAGTTTTCCTTTGTTTTAGCGACTTACAGTTATTATTTCTCGCGTAGTCGTTTATGAATGTCGCATTAACGAGTACGCACCGGTGTGTCGCACAAGCATATGTGTATTTTAAAACAACGAGCTCGTGGTCGGTGGGAGTGGAAGAAGGGGTAGGGGTAGTTACAGCTCACACACGGATCTCCACGGGGAAGTAGAATGCATCATTACGAGCACAATGCAACGTCCATCAAAACTCACCATCAACCATGCTATGCACCAGACCGATGTATGGCTGCGTTTCCGGAGCTACACGTACCCCGTTAACAAAGCGGGGAAAACCCGGCGCTCGCTCACTAACGCTATGTGTACAACAACCATATCGCACACTTGCCTAGCTCACTCGGTGCTACGAAAGACTCTCGGGCCAGAGCGAAAAAGAGAAATATAGACCTAGAGGAGGTAGAAAGAGAAAGAGAGAGAAAGTGGTGTAACATACAGCATTACCATCCCATCCGCAGACTTCCACAGCCCGTACTCGATCTTGCGGAACATTTTAATGACAGCTTACTACTCGCTCTCTCGCATTTACCGTACCCACAACTCACTCTTTCTCTCTCTTTCTGTCTCCGTCTGTTTGTCTGTCTCTGTCTGGCTGTCTGTCTGCCTCTCTCTCTCTCTTTCTCTCTCTCTCTCTCTCTCTCTCTGCCTCTCTCTGTCGGCTTGGTTACCGAGGCGCATACGCGCTCGGTTGCTCGTATTATCCGCGAAACAAGTTTCGAACAACCCACCAGCAAGAGCACCATAGACCCTCTTCTGTCATATCCTCCATCTTTCGAATTTTCAAACCACACACACGTAACAAACCTTCGCCTCAACTTTCTGTATTCGTCCAACCACTTGAGCCTTTTTCCCTGTTCCCTTCTCGCTCTCATCATCAGTCCCATTACCAGCAGAAAAGCGCAGTTTCCCTTTCATCCAGTCTCGTTTCCTACTCCCAGGGCATATGGAAGCGAAGAAGAAGAGAAACGAGAAAAAGTTTAAGAATAAAAGGTGGTCTAGAAATCATAACTGGAAAAGATCATACGATGGTAAAGTGGCACGAAGATTTCGAAGTGTGTTCCCTCTCGACGAGGACGAATGAGAAATAGGCTGAAAACCGGAGAGTATTTCTCAAGGGAGTGAAGACAGTTCAGCTCTCTCCTATATCTTGCCACTGGCGACTCCTTGACTATTCCCCTTTTGCTCTCCGCCCTGACTTTTCAGTTATTAAAACTGCTGGAATACCAAAAATACGAAATTTTCTCATTTCCTCTTTATACCTCATTCGCCAACTTTGATATTATCGTTTCTCATCAAGTATTTTAATTTTTCAATCAAACCGACGATCTTGCTTCCTTTGCGTTTCAGGATAAGAGGCTTTCGATAAAACATTTGTGGAGAGCTGAAGAGAAAAGCATAAAACTTTTTCGTGGATGAAAATGATGCCGCGAAAGTGTCACTCGAATAGACATACACATAGCGGAGGAAGAACTCGAAAGCTTCGTCATGAGCGAGGCATTTGTCACGAGGGTGGTTGTAAGGCAAGCACATCAACCCTCGTGTGAGCAACGCGTCTTCCGCGTTTTATGCGAAAGTACAGTTCTCCGCTGATGTTTACTTCTTGCAAACCTAATTTCCTCAACATCCTCTCTATCTCGCCCTACCTTTCATACAGAGGGTGAAATTTCTTCGTGCAACGTAGCACAAGAGCTACTCGAGACTAGGGTGAAATTCTCGCCAACTGTGCGGCATTCCTTTGCCGAAGTGCCGCAATCCTTTACGAGACCGCGCCGCGTCTCGGCTGACAAATGATATTTTTTTTGTTCGCGACACTGCCACGATTATTATCTTTATGGTCGGTGCGAGCCGCGAAAGAGCCAAGGCTCGATGAGAAAAAAACGACAAAGATTGCTATATATTTGGCTAGAAAAGCGTCAACTCGGTTTATTTATGGCCGGTGGTTAAAAAGGGTCGTTGGCGAGAATACACACACGTTCCAGCTCTCCAGGACTGGCCAGTTGGATTTATAAATTAAGCATTTTCCACAAGAGCTTCAAACGCCGCTTACTTCTTTCCCGCCCTCATTGTCACGTTGTCACGAACAGGCGGCCCTCTCTTTCGCCCGCAAAAACCCCGAACTCACTCCCGACAGCCTACTACTCTTTACGATCCATAAATCCAACAAAGTCGCGTCTGGACTTGAATGCAAGCTCCCCCTTTCCAGTACGATATTGCCCTTTGTCCACCCAACGCTCGGCACTCGTTTTGCTCCTTTCTTCGTGTCACAAACCAAAGGAAAAAGAATTTACACGAACTACGTCGGGCGGATATTTCAAAAGAGCGTATCTTCCATCTGCCGCTCCGGCTCTATTTCTCATTATCGGAAGACAAAGGATATGTTTTTACGAAAGCCATAACGCTTCGGTTGATGGATTCGGAGGAGGGTGAGAAAGGGCGAGAGAGAGGGAGATGATTCTCGACATTTTCGAGATTAATTCGGACATGCCGGTCTTGCTGCATGATTAATTATGCGCTTGAATATTCTTGCTGGAATTCAAAGGAATTGTTAACCCGCAATTGCTTTGATATTTAATATTTCTGTAATGTAATAGTAACAAAAGAGAATCAAATTGAAATTTCCGAACGGCAAGTGCTACTAAAGCTCCGGGATCACCTAAGCAACAACAAGGAGACCGACGATTTCTCCGCAGGCAAAGATGATGCTTTCGGGGAAAGTTTGCTTGATTCTCAATCCCTTCTCTGTATATCGGTGGCGCTATTAATACTTCAGCAGTGGTGAACAAAAAGCATAAGAGCTGGTAAGCGAGGTCAGCACCTAGAACAGAGTGAAACAGACGGAGCAAAGGCGAGCAAGCGCATAGTCAAAGGTAATAGAAGCGGAAAGGGTGAGAGATGGAGATAGCGCAGAGGTTGCGATTATACAAGCTCTCTCTCTCTCTCTCTCTCCCTCTCTCTTTCTCTCCCGCTCCCTTTCTCCCTCTCTCTCTCTCTCTCTCCCACTTTCATCCTTCGCTCTGGACAACCGCGTTACACACCGTGGGCGCACAATGTTCTAGTGGCCAAACAGGGCAAACACGTGGAACAAAGACATCGTAAACCGAGGCAGGGAAACGCATCAGCCGGGTCGGTACAGGAAGTTTCGTGAGATGGAACAGGGAGGTCTGGAATCATAACGCGTTACGAGTAAGAGAGGGAAGAAGAGTGAGGAAGGGAAGGGTCGGAGGGGCAAGGTCCAAAGAGAATACAACGGGTAGAGGAGGACAAAGTCACAGTTTTAATGGTGCTCGTGAAAACGGCAACGACATGCCCCCAGACAAGTACAACCACAACGACGGTGGAAAGATGGTGGATACATAGGAAGACGCACACAAATCGGTATGAAAGCATCAGCATCTCTGACCCCGCATTTTTTCCCACTGAAATTGCCACATACTGTCGTTACAATTTCAAGTACTTTTATTTTTATATTGCGAAGCGCAAAATCGAGTCGTGCGAGCTGTAAGAGAGAGAACCAAGCACGAAAGACACCCGGCGAGTGAGAGGGGCGGGAGATTGGACAAAAAGAAATCGGGCTGATTCGATACATTTACCTCGGGAACAATCAATCAGGTTTCGCAGACGGGTAGTTGGGACAAGACAGCATTTCTCTATCCCTCTGCTCTCCGCAGCAACCCCCTGGTAGGGTGACCAGCGTGCTGTTACGTTGATTAATGAATACCCTCAACTGAGGAGACGCCGCTCTCACGAGACTGTCTCAGTGAATGAACGACGATAAAAGTGGAGTGGCAATTAATATCGGTCAGTGACGTTGAAACGAAACGTACGTACCGACCGCTGCCCTCGAGCTTCGGAGGAGATTCATGACGGTGTTTGCGACAATGTACTATAAACCATCGTGAAAGCATTTTCGAGCCCTTTGCACCGCCTTCCCACCGATACAACAACAAAAAACGCAGTGTAGAGGAATCGGCTGGGAGAAGACTTGCAGGGTTTTTCGTTTAGCCACATCGATTCTCTGCAAACCCTGTCCTTTATTCTCCAAAACCCAAAAATGGCCCGCCGCGAAATATAGTAAAAAGAGGATGGTTGAGTTAAAAAGGCGAGTGAAGAGTTCAGAAATGCTCGCGAGGCGTCTGTCGACCACGAGTTCCGCGAACATCCGAGAGAAAGATATCCCCAGCACCATCGATAGATAACTCTCCGCCCTATCCATTCTCCACCCAACTTTCGCATTCCTCTTAAAAGTTGTGCAGCTACGGAGAAAAGGAAAATGAGGAGAAGGAGGCCGCACACGGCTGGCGCTCGGCAACGTCGGCATTGCGGGGTGTACAACCCTTCTCCCCCACCCCCCTCCCTCTTTCAGTCTCTTTCCATCTTTCTCTCTGCCGAGTCGTAGTGAGACAGTGCTATCGGAAGGCCTCACAGGGATGAGGAAAACTTTCTTCCCGCCGTTTCTCATGGATTGGCAGGCAACACATCACATAGGCGCAGGATTCAGCGACTTCCATAGGGGCCCTAGCTTTATCTCGTCGCGCTTCTTTCGCCTAGCGATCGGAGATCTTCTCGACCGTTTCTCTCCGTCGCGCGAGACCACCCCTAAGCTTCCATCACGCTCGCTCGAACGCATGCCAGCTCTACGAGGCAATCCGAGTGAGAAGTCTTCGTATTAATCGAGTATGCTCGACGCCATTGTCTGCCCGTTATTCGTGATGCAGTGTGGTACGGCGGCAACCCCTCCCCCTTCTCCCAAATCTCTATTGCGCCCTCTCGTCCTCTATCGCTTTCGCATTGGCGCACTCTCGCTATCTCGGTTTCCGCACAGTACCGTTAGAGATTCCGTCTCCCAAATGCGGAATAATCCTCCCTACGTAATCTTCAACCCACGTGCGCATTAAGCCTCGGCATTTCAACAATTTCAAACGTATCCTAGTGTCATGTTTGCACCGAAAGATATTCTACTTCGTATACGTCGTAAGTTCAAGTTTTTTAGAAACGAATTCTTGCGTTGAAATCTCACGCGAGGTTTTACGTTGAATTCTTTTCCGTTCCTCCGACTCAGATCTCAGCGGAGCTGAGCAAGGTGGAGCTCGGTAACATCTCGAACCACGCACATATCACGAGACCTATGGGGGATGGAAACCGTGCCAAAGGGTGCGCCCATACACGTGCTGGACTTGGAAAGTAACACGACAGTACGACCCCCGGGAGTCGTATACGTTCGGTGCGCACCAGAAAGGCTAGTCCCTGGCTAGTCGCGCCAAAGGCATACCGAGGCTCATTAATATTCGCGACGCGACATCGCCGCTTTTTCGCCGCGTTGTGTGCTACCACTGGGAAAGAGATACGACTGGCCCATGGGAATTATTGTATCCCCTTAGTTCAAACCCCCTACCCCTTTAGCACACTGCGTTTGTATACGCGAGCCAACACTCTCGTGCGAAACACCGATACTATCTTCGTAACCCACGTATACGTATCAACGTACGACCCTGGGTATAGGGGGTGAGAAGTTTCTTTGCGAGCTTCTTGGCGAAGCCAACGAGAGGGTGGATACAGTGCGTTGGAACCCGCGACAATCCTCACCGATATATACTTTATACAACAAGCTAGAGCGATGCCGACATGTATAGCCTTTGCCGCGATACTGGCAAAGCAGCTACGCGAGTTGGCAGCCATCCCTGGTGGAGCACGCGTATTCTACATGTATTAAGCTAGCCCGAGCGAACCCTGCATGCCGATGAGCTTAATATACTTTGGATAGTTTGTCATAGCCTACGGAATATAGAAACGCCGAATGAACTATCGAGCTTGCACAGCAACGAGGAATTCTGTGGACCTCTTTCTCTCTCCCTCTCGTATCTCTCAAGAAACTACGTATAGTGTCGTACATTGGATTTTCCTAAAGATTACGTACCGATCAAACGAACGATATGCATAATTACCATTGTTCGGGCGTGAAAGTCTTCTTAATAGATACTCATTGTAGAAGAATATGCTGTGCAGTCTGCTTACCTGAAACAGGAAAAGAAAGGAAACGATAAAATTTCTGCTGGTTTTGAAAAAAGTGCGAGTTTAAAGCATGATTTTTTCCAATTCTTATATTTTCTTGGATACCTCACGTGGAATACGCGTGTGCGTGCAATATGATAACTACCCTGGGGAGTGGAAAAAACCACTACTTTGCTATATGGTTTCTTCGTTGAGTAGTTTTGTGAGCTGTAGAGGAGGAAACTAACGGAGGGTTCTCCACGCACCGCGGCCGCCCCAGTGGTTTATTATAATTATACTCATTGTCCCTGCGGTGGTGGCGGCCCAACGGCGCTGGTAACGGTGCGCGTTGTACAAGAGAAGTACGGGACACGCACGCACGGCTCTTAGCACGCAACACGCGCCACACCGGCCCATCAGCACCCGCGTGTAGCATTCTCCTACCCCGTATGTATACTTTATTATATAGATGGACGGTATATTTATATATGTATATACGCACGCAAATGCGTTTTGCCTGAGTTGTACCGCTAACTCTCACTCGTCTCCAACGGCCACGCAACTCGACACATCTGCTCCGAGTTATCGTACCATACCTAACGCACATAACGCTGCGGCTCTACCCTCCCATAAGTCAATTCTACCACAAATGGTATACGTTACGTGTAACTGTACCCTCGGAATCGTTTCTCCGCGTCGCCGTTCTCTTTTCTCGTCCTCCCTTATCACAGCTTCGTCGATATAGCACTGAGTTATGAGAACTACCCTGTAGCAAAAGTAGAGAGCATTGCGAGCGACAAAACGTTTTATGGTAATGACCAAGTTCACTCCCGATCCCCATCTATTGGCAATTTTCGAGAGATTGAAAAGTACGTTTTCATAAAGTGGTATGAACAATTGGAATTGGTTTTGAGGGTCTTGAGGACAATCGTAAAGCGTTAGAGGACAGCGATTTTATTATCGCTGGGATAGTGAGTTAAATTCAAACAGTTTATCGGATAATGAGTGTACGAACAATAACAATTAGTAAATACGAAATTAATTGATCATCAAGCAAAATACTAAATAGGCAAGAAAATCCTTTCGGGTCTCTCCAAACATCCCTAACTATCGATATAACTCGCAGCTCGTTGAAATCGGTGCGATCGCGGACGTATACGACTATCCTTTTGCATCGTGGATAGTATTTTTTTTTTATTTGCTCGAAGCTTTTCCGGCACACCAGCGGAGAGAGGATTGAACGGTGGGAAGGCAGGGGTAGCGTGACAATGTATGATATCGATCCCACGGTAAGCGAACTGGCAATTGTCACGTTGACAATATGGCGCTTCGGTAACGCACACGCACACATGCATCGTACTCGGGCTCTGTCCACGAGCAACAACTTTACTTTTCCGATAGCCGAGCTACAAATATTTATGAATATTTATCTCTCTATTTACACGGGACGGGATGTTACGAGATCCCCAAAATACATACTGTATATATGTATAGTCCTATATTTACACAATGGTTGCCTATAATGTGCAATTAAACGTTGTATCCGTTGGTGGAAAAAATATTTGCTGACGTGTGCCCGTGTCGGTATGATCGAAAATACCCTAAAGCTCTAATAAAAATCTATGTAACAGGCTCGGTCGGAAAATAGAGCAAAATCGAGACTTAATATGGATTTACGATCGTTTTAATGCGTTTTCGTTGCTGCTACCAGCAGGCGTACAACCGTATCACCGATACGAGATACTGACCGAGCCAGAATCAACTATATCCGTTCGTCTTTCTTTTGCAATCCATCCACCCCTCAAAAACACGTTGTGTAAAACGTTAACCACGCCACTTGACGGTATAACAACGAACGTGAATTGCGACACCCGATTTCAACGAGAGGAAAAAAGAGCTATATCCGCAAAACACGCGGTCGCTCACACGGTACGCTAGGCGTTCGGTAAATTTCCGGCAGGCTGCCACATCCGGTCAGCTTTTTCACCAATTTGTGTACGTCGGCATAATTGGTGCAAGAAATTTCGTTGGTACTTTTACCCTCGTTCGAAAAAAAAAGATGTTACGTGACGTTGAAAAAAGAAAAATGCCAACCAACCGATGGGAACTTTGTTGATGTCGTTCGGATGAACGACGTGTGAGCAAAAGAAGAAAACCAAATGGTGGAAATAACGAAAATTGTTCGTATTAGCTTGAAACGAAAAGAACGCAGTGTTTAATATTCGTTGCTAAAGCGCCACTCACCGCCTCGTGGTTAATTCCATTTTCGGCTGGCCCATTTTTTCCATCTCACAGACGCACATATACACTCATATACACAAACACATACGCGTAAAAATCCTGCAATTCGGATCCCATCCGTGCGCCCCTCTCTCTTAATTATTTCATCTCTCTTTCTCTTTCTATCTCGCTCTCGTTTTCCCGAGGGTACTCGCGGTAAAGAATGCTAAGCAGTTTCATTATTCGCCGGCTGATTCCCATTAGACCGCCGCGCCGCCGGTTTTTCTCCCGGTTTCATTATCCGCTGTGGACAGAATGTAAATGAGCTCCCTCTCTCTCTGTCTCTCTCTCTCTCTCTCTCTCCCTTCATTTCTCCACCCACCGTTGGTCGGGCTTGGTTCTCCTGCGGACCGAGGAAAATATTCGGCCGGGATATGTACTAGGCTGAAATTTAACCGAGAGAGAGAGGAGAGAGAGAGAGAGAGAGAGAGAGAGAACGAAAGGCTGCTGCTGTTCGTCTACAGAGCACAGAGAGGGTTCGCATCAAAGCTCTCTCTGTGGGGGACACTCAAAACCGGCGATGGAAAATCTTCGTCATCCTCGTCTCCCTCTCTCTCTCTCTTACCCTTTTCCTCCCTCTGTTCACCGCGCATCCCTTGACCGGGGAAGTAGTCTCGCCCTTTACCATCGCGTCTGCGTGCATACAGTCGAGAAAATTGATACGATTTGCCCGTGATACGGAAATTGAACAGGAATGGACGATTGAAAATGGAGGAAGAAAAAAAAACAATTGGCGTTCTCTGCGGAGACTTGCTACATACATATATCTATATATATAACTCAGACAGAAGCATACACACATCTACGCAGGTCCTGCGTTTCACAACCCTCGCTACGAAAATCCGACGTTAGCGTGGAATATATATGTCTGAGCGTTTGGAACCAAAACCCCGTTCGGCTTCGGCGAAAAGTGGTGAGTAAATACGACTGGAACCACCCTCTTCCTCTTTTGCGGAGCTTTTCTAACACAGAGGGGTCCCAACGCCATCACCGGGAAACCGCCGTCGGGGTGTGCCATTCGAACGACGAATCGAGGGTGTTTAACGCTGCATCTCGGTCGATTTTTCAAGCGGACAGAAGGGAGAAAGAGGGTTCGGAAGGCAGGCTACCGCCACTGGGTTTTTGCTCTGGCTGATGGTGGAGGCGCATGTGATGCCGCTTGCAAGAGTCTCCGGGAAACCGATGGCTCCGGGGAACGGTAGCAATTTTATTAGCTTCTCCAATTGACTTTATATTAAATTTAGAGGTTTCCCAGAGGAGTGGCAGCAGCACGGTACCTCCACATCGCATATACACCCCTCCTGGCTGTGCTAACCCCACTACTCGCTTCCTCACTCCTCTAACCATAAGCACACATATACACATATATGTTCTTACACAGCTGGTCTTCGAAGCACTGGCAGCTTTCTTTCGCGGTCACGCTTCAATTCCGTCATCGATCGAAAGATCCACCGAAAGAGCTTCCCTCGAGAGTTTCCGGAGAGTGTTGAACACACTTTACAGGCAAACGCCGAGCTTCGACGCGTCTTTCCTACTCCACGTCCCTCTTATTCTCTCCACATATTCTTCGTATTCCGCTTCCTTTGGTGAAATCCCTTTCGCGCATCATCTTTAAACCTTTCTATGCTATATCACGTCCTAACCAAAGGTCAGCCTAGGTCGTTTGCCTGTGGAAAGCTCGCGCTATCGACCTCACCGTGGAGACTGCTCGATAGACCCTCGGCTCCATTGTAAATCATAGCCATTGGATAATCGCCGGAAAAAACTCATTGAAAAGTATTGCGAAATCGATACGACGAAGTGATCGATCTCGTGTTTCTTCAGCGTTTTCTTAACGTTGGTAACTATATACATATATATATATATGTATGTATGTATACATAAGCGAAACTACGCTGAAATAAGGAGTATCTCGGTGATGGAAACGAAAGAAGAAGAAAAGAGTGCAGAAGAAAGAATGGAGGGAGAGAGGAAAGAAGGATTACGAAAAGTTTGAGGACCGCGCGCGCCCGCGAGCGTGGGCTCAGCCTGCGTAAAGTTTTCCTCGTTATCCTCGACTCAAGACGAGTGGCCTGCCGCGCATCAAGTATTTCTAGTAATTAAAAACTTCCGGGGAAGCGTCGAAATCCTGCTGAGGTCCGATGAAAAGGCCTTCCACTCTGTGGGTGTATGCGCACACATACAGGTGTGTCTCTCAGTGCGATGGTGTGCATGGGCATGTGTATGACTATATTTTCATGTAAAAGCAGAGAGAGATTCACGTTGACTCGGTCTGCCTTCCCCTTGACGAACAAACTCGTTCGGTTCATTTGCAAGCTTTAACGAGAAGCCTCGTCATTCGCATATTCCCGTGCCATCTTTTTTTTGCGTTCAACTGCGTTATATATTTGTAAGGTTTTTGACGTACGTGCAGAGCGCGAGCGTGATCGTGAAATTAAAACAGGCTATAAGGGACCTAGGATGCGGGCAAAATTCATGACCATTGCAAAAATGTAATTATCTCGCACGCGGCGAAGAATTTCGTTGATGGAAATCAGTGTCGCGAATAAATATTTCAAAAAAAAAAATAAATAATTTATCCATTCAATCCAATTGCGTGGACAGTTTTAGCCGAGCTTGGCGCCAATGGTATAAGAAATGAAAGAGAGAAAAACGCGAAATGTTCCTACATTTGTGTGTGTTTTTGTTCTTTTTTTCTCATCCTCGTCGACTAGCCGCGTGTGGCTTCTCGCAGCTATTAGAATGTATTATGCATGCGAGATGGCGCGGTTTTTGTAAAATCACTGGAACATAGTGAGCGTGTGGGGGAGATTGGACGTTGGTGTGCTTCTGGGCTCAGCGACCCTCCCTCTTTCTTTTTCCCTTTATCCCGGATGAAGGAGTTTTGTGGTGACGACGTGGAAGTCTGCCAACCCTTTTCTCTTCCTCTACCTCGGTAGATGGGTGATCTTTTAAAGGTCGAATTTTGTCTCGTATCAACGAGGAACGATTCAGCATTCGTTCTTTCGGTTTACCCTTACGTACAACTCGGCACATTACGAATATACATGAAAAAGTGTGGACCTATAATACGGCTTTAGCGACAGACAATTTTGTGACTCACCACGATGGCGACTCATTCTTTTTCTGTGTGAAGAATTCTCGTCAAAAAACGGGCAAAGAAAAAAAAGAAAAACCGCCAGAGAGATCAAGAGCAGGAACTGTGACGATACATATATATATATATAAACGATAGTTATCGTAGCGACCAGTGTTTTATACCGAACGACCGGATTCGTTTCGTCTTGCAGAAATGGTACATGGATCTCAGACGCGTGTATCGACGGCAATTCGTTTTCCCCTTTAAGCCACGACCGGGGGTTGATCCCCCTTGGGACTGGAAAATGATCCCTCCGATAAGTGGAAGCCGTCACCAAGATACAGCGGTTGGAACAAGAATACTGTAGAACACGAAGACGGTTCAGTGAGGATGTATATCTTTGAAGACGAGATTTTCTCGTTCGAGAGCGACGACGTGATGGGGGTTGAGAGAAGGAGAGAGGGCAGAGAGATGGAAGCGAATCTACGAAGCGGCGTCTTCGACCGCGAATAATAATTTACGACCGACCTATTCTCGCGTAATTTAAGCTCTCGTGCTTACCTATACGTATAAGCCGTGGATAAAATGGAAAGGCACTCGACTTTCTGATATTAATCATGCAATATATATGCTATACCACAAAATCGCGGTAGACGCGAGCCAGCTTTAAGTGCACATGGTATCTATTTCTTTTTTAGCTCGTTCGTACAATTTTTCCGTTCTTTTTCTAACTCTCTCTCTCTCTTTCGTATATGCCCGGCCACGGCTCGTAAAATCTAGCAGATCTTGTTCATAATTTGATTCCACCTCCGGACCTTAATGGGTTTATGATGTTCTATCAATTTCACGAGCGAGGGGTAGGAAGTTGGAAGTGGGTTCGTCGAGCGCCGTCGACCGACCGTACATTTTTCTCCGCTGAAACTCTTCACGATCTTCCGCACGATCTTTTACGAACGTGCTAGGAGATAGCTAGACATTTATCGACTAGCGAGAATGTTTTAAGATTCTCTTGTAATCTCTCATATATTAGCTTAAAAAAAACTAGAATTGATTTAAAGGCTATAAAAACTTATACATCCTTATAAATTATGCGATAAGCTGATAAGATAAATTACGAGCATCTACGACAGACAATCTTTGCGATTTAAATGAAAGACAGAAAATTAAAAAAGAATCTATCAGCGAAGAGAGAAGAAATGACTGAAAGTCGAGAGGAGAAATGAGCGAAACTCGAAGTGTCAAGACTATGGAAGGACGTGGGTACACGACCGAAGGAGTAACGTAGCCAACGACGAGTTTATGAGTTGTTAAGCGCGGTTGTTCGCCATAGCAGAGCCAGTATCTTCGTCGTCGATAAAACGCGAAACGAGGCGTTGAAATTCCCGCCTGAATAAACTCGTGAGCCCGTGAGCGTAAAGGGTCGAACGTCGACCTGGGATACTGTCGCAGTTAAGCCGCATTCCCTGTCGCCCGTCTAGCGGAAATCTAGGAGACTTTTCTTCCCACGTCCCTTCTCTATGTATACTTTGCGACATTTTCCATTATTACGCAACGACACTTTAACCAGTCACGATCGTTACGACTTTAGCGGAAAAACCCCCACTATTTCTTTTCTCTCTATCGAAGATCTGCATTACCAGCTGAGTAAACGCAGCTCAGGACTTTATGTAGATGATTGAGGCTGGAAGCTGTTTCCGGCTATAACCGATTCGGTGATCGAGGAACTTGGCATGAAAACGCAACGGAAGACGGTAATACGGGAAGCAAGAGCAGCAGGTACGGAACGTTGGATGAACCATAGAGAAGAATGGGTAACCGGTAATTGTAGGTTGGCAGAGATTCAATGTAGGTAAATAGAGGATCGTATAGAGCCGCAAGGCCTGACACCGCGACCGACGTTGTAGAGGGAAAGAGATGCACACGTACCAACGTACACGATTCACGTACGATTCTATCCCTCACTGATATAAAGGAGAGAAAAGGCACGATAGTTTCCACGGAGAATGTACCCCTCCAACGCCGGTCTTTCTCCACTTTCCTCTGGCTATCCTCGATTCTTGAGCCGAGCGGCCCACTCTCGTCCTCCGCTAGGTTTCCTTCGAGGATCGTGGAGGCAAACTCCGTAGCGAGAGCATCCTCTAGTCTCGCTCGTTCTCTCTCTCTCTCTCTCTCTCCTGCTGCCTTCTCCGTTTTCTCTCTTTGGTAAAGGGCCAAGAAACCCCAATCTACCCAGCAGGTTACTCCTTAAGCCCGTTCCAGATGGACCGAGCCCAACTCCCGACCAATCGTGTAACGCTACCATGCACACAGTTCTCTCTCTCTCTCGCTCTCCCTTGCTCCTCTCTCTTTCTCTCTCTTACGCTCCTCTTCAGCGTCGAGAGGCACCTCTTGATACTCAACCCCTTTCTTTCTTTCAACCCCCTCCGAAACCTCGATCCACCGCAGTGCGTTTTCTCGTCGAGAAAACTGGCTAAAGTCAGCCTTTATCCAACGTCAAATATACAATAAATGTGTAGTATACGCCTCGGCAGAAATGACGAGTCGATGGCGCTCATTGGACTATCGCCAAAATTTTTATTCACGCTCCGTTCGTATTAAATATAAATCAATCGTGAGGTTAAGAAAAGCAATCTTGGGCAGTCACACGAAGATTTTGCTTCTGGATGATCACTGGCTTTTCGATAAAGCGTGGAGGGCACGCGACGAGGTTAACGCTATCGTATGCAATTTATAAGCCCTTCTCGAATCTCTCACCCGTCCTATATCCGTAAGAGCACCATGAGGGCATCCACACGGACAACTCGGTATCATGCCCTCTCCCTTCCTCTACCATTCTCGCTCTCTCTCTCTCTCTCTCTCTCTCTCTCTCTCTCTCTCTCTTTCTCGACGTTGCGCGTACACACACAGACCACCAGCTCGTACCAGCAGCAGCCCACCACCCGAGGGATGGAAGTAGCTGTGGCCGCGCTCGCCGCCCCATTTCGCGGTCCAGTGACGCCCAGGAATTTGCCAATTGGATTTTCTCTAGCCCATCCCTATCTCACTCGCTCTCGTCTCCACCATTTCGCGCATATATATCTTGCGCTTCCCCGCTTCAGTCCACGGGCGTTGCGACCCGTGGTGTACTATTAGATGGTGCAGAAGGCGAAATGGCTTCTCGTGTGGCTCGCCTTCTCTCTTGAGCTGTATGTGTGTGCATCTGTGCTAGAACGAGAGAGGAAGAACGCCTACTGCACTGGTGCGCCCGCCGGTTATCATAGCCGACGATCCTCCAGACACGCCACCGGAACGATTTCGAAATCCTATCGACCGTGATGAATTCGAAATTCACAACTTGGATGACTTTTACACCCACTACGTGAATCATCGAGACGTTCTGATACGGTTATTGGTCGGGGATGATAACAAGAATTTGAGAAATGGGAGTGAACGAATAAGCGTGAACAAAACCCTCTTACCGCCCTCTGGGATCTTTTCTTTATTAATCTTTTGTTACTGTTTAGTGGTCGATTTCGTATTGTCCATCACTTCTAGTTTAGAGGCGCGTATATGCTATTGGTGAAGGAGTGAACTTGATAAGATAGAGGCTGTTACGTATATAGACTGGGCGTGTGGAAGCGTGGCTGGCTCTCATCTCGATTCGTTTCTCAATCTCGATATCGAATCGGGGCCCGGAGGAAAATTTCGTACGGTGCCAGGAGAAAACCCGATATTGTAAACTATCCTCCCATGCTACATAGCCCCTCGGGTAACTCACACGTACACGTACACACACGAAGGGTGGGTCGAGGCGAGTCTCCAAAATTGAACAATTTTTGCTAGCTTTCCTCTATATCTCTGTTCCCAGCAACCTAATTTCCATCGAGAAATCTTTACTGGCATCGTATTGTACACACGAACGGAAACAAGACTGTATATAGTCGTTGGTCTTGAAAATAGGAATCTAGATTCCACCTTCTCCCCCTCGGTCAGAAAGAGAGGACCGAGACTTTAACAAAGTTTTTATGAGCAAACACCGGACGGTTAGCACGCCAAGGCGCTGCATGGTGAAAAACGATTCGAGCTAAACGTCTGCGAGCGAGCGGAAGGGAGGGCGAATGAGAACAAAATAAGAGAGAAAAAAGAAATACCCCGCGAGCAAAGGCGACGGTCAAATATTAAACTCCCGCGATAACATCGAGAGTCACGCGGGGGTGGCAAACTCATGACGACGGTTAGCGCTCGCAGACGTTTTTTGTCGGCTCACCCCCTATTCGACTGCGAACACACCCTCGGGCAACGAACGACGAAAAACATAGCAAGGGCGAAACGATTGTACAACGAAACATTGTACAAAAGATAGAAATAAAAATAAACAAACTTGAGCCAACGCTGAGCGTCTTTCGCGTACGAAACGTTTGGACGCATTCATGGACGCTCGTTCCCTGATAAGTAACAAAACGCGTATAACGAAACGTCGTTCGGGAGTAAGCGACAGACATGCACGAAGATACTTTCCGCAATGCCGCATAGCGAACGCGATAGTTGGACGCACACGGAGTTTCATCAGTGGTAACGAAGAACCAGCGAACGACCTCGTTGTTTTCGGGCCGGGGAGATGGAGGCGGTAGGTAGAAAGTCCCGTACCCGGTGCGCCGCGATCGCAGTGGATAAAATACTGGATTCGAACCGTCAGTGGGTTTGCAAACACCGGCGCGTATATACCAGAGAGTAACTCGATGCGGTCCCGCATGGCGCGAGCGGACGGGGTGAAGGAGGAAGAGGAGGAGAAGGAGTGGGCATCGACGCCCTTTGCCGCAAACCCCTGGCACACACAGCGCGTAATCACGAATAGTCGGCATACCGATCGTGCAACTAGGTTTATCTAGTCGCGTACGAGAGCGGGATACAGGTTGCGGGATGCTATATATACGGGCTGTGTGTTGCAACGTTCCTGCCACTGCTGCTGCTTCTGCTGACTGTACACGTATATACATATACACATATATGTATATGTTATATATATATGTATATATATATATATAACACCAACGTGTTCGATGCATCGCACGTTCCAGAATTATCGAGAGTACTCGCCGGCTACGGTAAATTACAGCACGCGATACGTACGTTCGTACACCTATGTGTACTTACATCGTGTATATACGTATACAGTGGCCTATTGCGGGTGTTGCGATTCCTCGCAGAGAGCGAGAGCGCGAGAGAGAGAGAGAGAGCGAAGCGGAGCGCCTGAGTCGATATCGTTGGCCAGAGCAGTAAGGGAGCACGTAGCTTGCTCCTGAGCGATCGTACCTCCACCCTCCTCCGCAAGCACCATCCTCGAAAAGCTGGCTCATAGAGGGCTACGAGAATAGAAATGCACCATGGCAGAAACACGCCGGTGAATCGTGTACTCCGTACCACTCATGCACCGTGTTATATCGTGCGAGTACTGGGAATAGGGGCGAAAAAAAATGGGAATTGTGAATGTGTTGGCGAAGAGACGAGGTGGGGAGGGATTGAACCGCGGGTATGTATACATACGGGTCTCTCTTTCTCTCGGTGTCGTTATAGAGGCTCTCTGTGTCCTGTGAGTGGCGCACTGATGGCCTTTGTTTGGGCCGCGAGGCAATGAATTATTAGCGATAAGCTCGCGGCTAGCGCGGAGAGTAGAACTCGGGGAAAACGGCCGAGGACAAAGAATAGAAGGTAAGAGCTTTAAATAATGCGATGCCTTTGTAGGGTTCCTCCGTAAGAGAGAAAGAGAAAGAGGGAGGGAGAGAGAGCTGTACGCGCGCGGCCATTCGTGCCTTTCGTGTGGACCGGCCTCACGCTCGAGTATATTATACGGGAACGAGGGATGAGGGTAGGAGGGCCGACGGACCTACATTATCTAGTTCGCAGCTAAAGGCCACTTTCTCGTAGCGTGGAGTGGCTGCGATATAGCGCGTTACGCTGCTCTGCTGCTACCAGCTCGTGGTATAAACCGGTAGAGGATACGGGGGAAAGAGGGAAAGAGAGAGAGAGAACGAGTGAGCTGAAAGGACGGGCGTGTGCTGCTGCCGCGTGGGAGTGGAGGCTTCTTCCGCCTTTCAAAATATGAGGCCATCCTTTACGGATATTTACTGCTGGGAAATATTTTTTGACCCTGCTGCCTTCCTCCCGCACGTTTCCGCGCGTTACATCCTCCGTGTTCTCGCTGGATGTTTGTATATATCGTGTACCACCACCAACACCACCATCAACCCTTGTTGGCTAGTCCGCTGACCCATAAACATTACTCATACCACACCTGACCGAAATAAAAGTATCGCTCGGATGTCTGTGACCCAGTAAAGAGCGGTTAAGGTCTCGGGGCGAAACAAAAAAGATTGGCGGTTGAAATGTACCAAAAGTACGAGTCCCGTACAGGAAACGACAAAATCTTGATGTACGGGCGATGATTATTCTTGCAATTTTTAGAAAACTTGATAACTGCACTTATGCCAGTTCTAAGATCGATCACGCACGTGGATTCCACGATCGTATACGTGAGATTATGTGCAGAACTAGCTACACAGAAGTACTTACAATATATAATGCTGTTGGGCGGATCGCACATCCATACGAATCGTCGTGAGGAAACTTCCTCGAGTGGTCTTCTCAAGGATTCGATGGCCGTAGTATTATATCGAAATTATATATAGGTGATACGCGGTGCACACGGTAACTCGATCTTCGTTCCGGCAGTACTCTCGTGACAGGACGGGCTATACGAGGCCCGAGATCCGGGTTGAAGTTTCTCTCGGGGTGATCGATTCACACGCGAGTGCATTTGCACGGACTCTCTCACCTCTCAAGAAACTCTTCTCCCTCCATATACTCTCGTTTATGTATATATATACATATATCTGTGTTACGCTGGATGTTCAATTCGGCGAAGCTGGTTATCAAGCGTATCGATTTTCAGCGATTTCATATCTTTCGTCTTGCTCTCTATCTCTTTCTCACTCCTACACCGTTTCAGGACCGATCAAACGGGATCGCTCCTTTTTTCGAGTACGAATTCGTGCTTGCTCGAGCACACTACGAGATAAATAAATATAAAGTTTGGCATGCGATTTAACGCTCATCCGCCATTCCTATTTATTTAAGGCTCTTATATTCTTGGAAAGGAGGGATGAGCGCCTCGGCAAGACGCCGAGTACTGAGGTATTTATAGTATTCGGATTATGGAATAATCCCGCGGACGAAAGCCCGAGGAAGAATGCTGCGGAAGAAAGATCTCTCTGGTGTTTACCAATACCCCTCCTTCTTTCCTCCCTCTTTTACGTCGTGACTATCTACCCTGTGTACGAAATATTATTTTCTATCCGATCAAAATTTTACCCATATTTATCAAAATTGAATTCGCAATCAAAACTTGAGTCACCGAACATTTTATCTTTTCTACCCCTGCTTTTTTAGAAATGCTCGTATAATTCGTTCCCTTATTGCAAACATACAACGAAACTGTTTTGTCGCAACTAAATCGCATTTGGGTTCTCCACTAATTTTATTTATCGACTTTTTCGCATCAAGTTTGTTATCTCTATCACTGGACAAAGTCTTTACTTTTATTACGAGCTGCGTTCGTGTTGCAAAGCATTCGGTATTTTGTCAAGTGGTCGGAAGGGGGGGATTGTGTCAGTCACGCAAAAAGAATTACTGGGCAAAGACACAAAAAGGGACCGTACTCGACATTCTAACAGTAACGGGCTCGTAGAAAAGTGAGTCGATCTTTCGTGCTCGGACTTTCGGCTCGCGGGGGACATTCCAACGTCGACCACTCACCGAGCAGACGGAATTCTTATTTCTACTACCTGGCATTGCTGCATATATTAGAAATGTTATATAGTCGAGTAACAAATTCACAACGGAATTTTTTCGTTTAGCGACTCGAGTAAGTATAAACGTTCGTAGGTATATAGTACATAGTTGACTCCATTTACTTCTTCGTTTCTTTGTCTCGACGTTGTACAACGTACGAGATAGAAACCCGCGGCAACGTAATAATCCCGATAGGCGATGCGTCGAGCTGCGTACAATTGGCTACGGGTAAATAAGACAGTGGCACGACATACAGCCTCACAGACATACACACATTGGTGGAGACTGTCTGGAGCGCATGGCGAGCTCGCTATAACGATGTTCGTAGTCGTAACGGTAAGACGACGAAACTATGCCTCGGGCACTGTCTGCTCTTATATCGTATCGCTTCTCAGAGTTGCACCAGTTACATAGAAGCAAAGTCTTCCCGAGAGGGTGGTATAAAACGAGAGTTCGGGTGTACAGACGCGAATCCCACACCATCTCGGCGTTGTATTAAATAAATAGAACCTCCGAGAGAAAGTGGACCTTGCTTGTGGAAGGAGATAAAAAAGAATACAATGAGGGGATGGCAAATGGAACCTGAAGAGAAAGAAGTTAGCTCCGTATGAATCGGTCGGATGGAGAGAAATGTTTTATCCGATACATATGTGGGATTACCTAATGGATTTATTTGTTTATTTAATGAAACGTTCAGATTCATTACTCGAAATTAAATCAAATAGCTTGTATATCAAGAGATTTAATTGGATGATTAATTAATTAAATCGATCGAGTAAATCTCGTACAATTCGAAAAATTTAATTTATTTTCTCGTTAGATCGCTTTTATTTTCTCGACGAAGTTATATATTCATCATTGTTCCATCGTACAAGTTATTATTTTAGATTTCGCTGGTCCGGTTCGTAAAACCCTCTCAATCTTGCAAACTCGACACGATGGTTGTACGTCGCACGGAAAACTTCGCCACTCGTAGTGCGTCCCAGTGCGTTCAACTTTTATTCTCCTAATTACGAATTAATAGGGACTAATAGTTTTATCGTTGGGCTATTAAATCCAACCTCGGGAAAAAGAGCGGAAGGCATTACGAAGGAATAAAAGTTAGAGGCGCTATGTACGAATACGTATACCTGAGTGGTGAAGTTTAACGTAACCGGCGCTTGTACCTATATACCACCAACGGGCCAAAAAAAGAAAAACTCGTTGCCGAATGTAACTCGAGTCTTTGACGTTTTCACGTGAATTAAAAAATTACAATCAAAGCTTTCGGGCGTATCAATCGATTGGGCGGGAAAGGAAAATTGAATTTACGAGATAGAGTACGCGGAAAATCTGATAAAACGTCCATATAGGGATATGCGATGCTGAATGAGAGAGGGAAAGAGTCAGAGAGCACACATAGAGACCCACACACTGACACACTCATGCGTGGCCGCGCGCGCAAGTGTGATGTGTTGGGACTAGTGTGGACCTTTTTCGATCGAGCGAACGATTCTGAAGGGATGGAGTTTAACCGTGGAGGGATAAAAGAAGAGTGGGGGAGAGGATGGGATCCGATGTGAATTCGTAACTGCTCGATGCACCTGCACCGAGGGATGCAAATTTATTGTCGAGAGTTCGTGGAACGCCGGAAGGGCGCGTCTGTTTTTCATTCATTTTTCATTCGCGGCACCCACGTGCGCTCAGGCGCGAGAGGGAGAAAGAGCGCACGTTGCAGTTTCCGCGAGTGACTCGCCGAGTGTGCAATCTGCGTTCCCGAAAGGGCAAAAAGAATCAATGAGAACGGAAACGGGAGACGAGAGTGAGTCAACGAGAACCGAAAGGGGTATAGTAAGCCTGAAGAGAACGCAGTTCGCGGGTGTACGACGAGGTAAAACGTGAGAAGAGAAAGAGAGAGGGGAAAAGGACTGCGCGACGCGTTGTGTGCCGCCCGCAGTTTCTCTATTTCCTTCATTAACTCTGCTTCAACGGCTGGCAGGAGTGCGAGAGAGCGCAAGCCGCGTAACTTTTAATTGGAAGTAGTGGGAGGCGTCGAGGCTCATTTCCCGGCGGGCCTCGTCCTCCTCGAGCTTTCGTCGCATAGACTGTATGTACGAATAGATATACATATATATGTATGTATATGTATGACGTATCTATAGAGTTCTCTGCTGCACTACCGGAATTCGGTGTCGCGTCTTGGGAGAGGTCAGTTAATTCGTCGCAATATTCCGTGAATTCCGGTGTACGACATATGTATAAATACATATCTATATGATTCAAGCGTGATTCTCACTCCCTCGGGCACCGGATTCTCGGAGGCACACGACATTTTAATCGGCCGTATAAATTCTAGTCTCTTGTACAATTGGAATTTAAATACAAGTTCGTACCCGCGATCATCGAGGAGCGACTGTTCTATAATACTCATACACGTACCTATTGACGGAAATATATGCGTTACATCGGCATAAACACTGTCGCGATATTTCAACTTCCGTATACGGAGAAAAATTAAAAACAAAGAAAATTTTCGAATGAAATTTTATAACATACGATGCGAATTTTTAGCAAAATCGATGAACGACAGAAAAATATGGATTACTAAAAAATACTCAAATTAAGAAATTGATGATCGATATATCGTGTATCGGCGATATGTTATCCGTTAACGTAGAGAGTTATTGAGTTACTAGAAACATATTTATCGGATACGGTGCGGTCGGTAGTGAGCCACACACGTGAAACGAGTGTGTTCCAAGTAGATAAGGTCCGTGCGAAGTCAGACGTGCCGAGGACGATACGGGGTAAAGATAAGATCGCACTAGAGCGAAGGCCCTTCCTCGGGTTTCCGGCCTCGTGGATTTACGAGAAGACCACCAGGGCATCGTTTGCTGGCACACCACCGAGAAGGAGAAACACACCCTGCGGCGCTGATGCTCCTTCCCGCGTGCCTATATCCGATCATATCTGTTTCTCATTACACGTAGGTATATCGTTATTTTGCGCTTCTCAGACTCGCGACCTAAACCTCTCGAGGCGAGTACGGTAACACGCATGGAAGAAGCGTTAAATGACATTAAACCGTTTCATACACAATGAATATCTGCCAAATTGACAGGCATCCCGGGGTTTCGACGTTTCGCGCGAAACAAAATCAACCATGCATTTTTTTTTAAGTTTGAGGAATGAATAAATAAAAGCTCGGAATGTTTTATTGCAGACATCGTGTATCAACCCTGTGAGCGTTCGTCGACCCCCGAAGAAATCTATCGAAAGACCGAGAGACAGAGAACGAGGGAGAGAGACAAAGAGAGAGAAAGAGAGGGAGAGAGAGAGAGAGACAGACAGACAGACTGGGGAAAAAATCCTCGCGACCACAGACGCTGTTTAATTCGGCAGGGTAACTTTGGGGAATAAAAAGCTTCCTCATGCATTATGAATAATGGAATTTAAATAACCAGCCATTGCCGTAAAGTCGTGGACCAGAGGGTGCCGGATTCGGTCGACGGCGGATATGGCGCAGCAGAGTGAGATGGAGAAATCGAGAGAACGTGCAGAGAGGGAGAGGGAGAGAGCGAGAGCTCCGGATCTGCGCCTAGTGTCATGTTCGCATTGTTAATTGGCCAGTGTTCTCGTTTTGCTGCGAGCCGGTGGACCCGTGGGGGATCGTGCGTATACCAAGAGCGAGGGAACGAGGGGGAGAAAGAGCGAGAGAGAGAGAGAGAGAGAGAGAGAGAGAGAGTGAGAGAGAGAGCGAGAGAAGGGGAGAGGGGTAGGCTGCTCGTGCTCTCTCCGCTACGCTCTCGGGAGCTGCCGAGGTATTTTCACTCCGTAAATTAATTAGAAATAGCATAATAGGTTGGTCGAGCAAGCGCACAAGGTCGGGCACGAGCGGTGCTCGTTCACGACACATGAATGTGCACACACGGGCGCTAGCAAAGTACACATTGCTACCGGAGAGGCCAAAAGGCAATGCCACGAGAGAGAGAAAGGAGAGAGAGAGAGGAAGAGAAAGTTCTCTCTCCACCTACATTTTGCTTCCTAGACGTGCTCTGCGCGAACTGTTTCTCTCCCTCTCTCTCTCTCTCTCTCTCTCTCTCTCTCTCTCTCTCTCTCTCTCTCTCTCTCCATTTCGCCCTACTGTCTTCTGCGTCGATCTTCTCACAGTCACGCCGGAAATGACGTGTGTTAGGTGTCGTTACATAGTAAAATCCTTCGTGCCGGGATGGAGATCTGGCTGGCTGTCAATACCGAGGCTAGAGGAAAGAGCTTGCTCGCACTCTCACGTGCGCTGGGAACTGACCCGAGTTGTTTGCCAGCCCCGGAGGTATTAACGGCTATGCGAGTAAACTCCATTTCTGTAGTGCACAATCCCCCCTCTCCCCTTTTACCCCCTTATATACGAATACGTACGAATGCCTTTAGGCAGGCGGTTCTCTAACGGCGTAGAAAGCTCTAGTACCCCTTGGACCATTCGCAGTAGCTGCACATTGTGCCCTCCCCCACACGGATCCAACGTTAAGAAATGCTAGGGTCTTTCTCGCGTCTGTTTCGTCCCCGAGGGCTGAGAAAAGTGTCTGTATGAACATTGTCAAGCGTGCGCATCGAGAGAAGTTGCAAGCTCTCAGCGGGATGGTGAAAATCTGTTTTCGAAATGCGCTAAGCGGGATCACGTGTTACACATACGCGGATATACATTTCACACAGGGCTACCCACTGGGATACACGATGGAAAAAAATTCTGACAGATCTGTTCAACGTTCAAACCCATGCGTCGTTCTTGCAGCTTTTTTTCTTCTCCGTCGCTGCACGATACGAGGTCGCGTCGCTGTTGTTGATGCTGTCTTTGCATACCGGGGGGGATCGATCCTCCTCTGGGATACAAAACGTAGCCAAATATGCGAAAGCTCCTATGCAGATATTTTCCATCTTGGTATGGAGAAATATAACATAAAGTACGTATGATATACGCACACGTACATATGTATATGCGTATATATAAACATAATCGGACTATACGACCCTGAGAGACTTCGGGACAGCGAAACACGCGAGGAAAAGGAGTACACGTTATGCATCGTAAAACGAAATATGCAATAACAGGTTGGTGGGATCGCGAGAAGAGAGGACGTGGGGAGAGGCTGAAAATATACATACAAATACGATCCAATGATAGGAAGAGAGAGGCAAAGAGAGAGAGAGACGGTGAGGTTTGCGGTGCGGCGCGCGAGCCCGGAGAGGTAATATCGTAATCGAGGATTTGTCTGTGCGCTTCTCAAATCCACTAGGCATTCCCGAAATAACCGGATTCTCGTGCTATGCCTCCTAGCTACCGACTGAAACAGCTAGAATCTCTGCAATCGTATATCCGAAACGAAAACAAAAGTACGGTATAGTAAGGGTAGTTTATATATAATAAGATATATCTATAATAAAGTTGGTGGGGGAGAAAGAGTCCCGAACGATAGCAAACATGAGTTTCCTCCTCGTGTCGAATCTCTCGGGGTAGCGATAACTCCGTTACGAGAAAACCCGATAAAATCCCACTAATGTAATCAGACTCCACATGGTTGATTAACCCCGAGGTTCTCCCGGTACTGGCTGATATTCTCTCGGGAAAATTGTGCCGCTTTCTCGAGGAAATATATGTGTGTATATATATATATATATATATATATGGGGGGGGGGGGGGCGTTAGCAAAGGGGGAATAGTTGGCCGATAGCATTGGATGTAAACGTACGGTCGGTACTCGGCTGTAGATCGAATCGAAAGATGACCAGCGATGGTTCTTCTTATACCACTGGCTATAGGGAAAAAGTGTGTGCGTGCGGAGTGAGAGACAATGGCTATGAGATGAAGAGGAAAAGTATGAAGAGTCGGACGCGAAGATATCCCGGCTACTGTTACGCCATACAGGGGAGAGAACACGAGCATGAGGATAAAGATAGGAGGAACGTGCGCGAATGCTAGGGAGGTGGAGAATTGGAAGGGGACATGCTCTCGTAGCGAGCTCGGTGCGATAAATTATTCCGGGCACGAAAGACGAAGACGCCCCGAGCCCGCCACGTGTGTGTCTATCTTCGAAACTGGCCTTTCTCTCCTTCTCCCGTCGTATCGATTACTCGTTTCGCTCACTTCAGTGAGGGAAAGATGGAAACGTAAAAAAAAGAAAGTGGGAAGAACCACCTATTCACTTCGGCGCACGACCCTCTTTGCATCCTTCTCGATTTCACTTCCAACACGCGGGCCCCCTCGTCGCCTATTCGATTTATTTTCCTTTTTTATGTACTTCCTTTCCCGAGCTCTCGTCGTTTAGTTCGAGGTATTTGTGCAACTTAGAGACGGAAGAAACTCGTTGGAAGACTTGCTATTAATTTACAAAAGTTTTGTTCGGTGGTGTCATTTTCGATGTCGAGTCGGAGAGCCAGCGTGTGCCACGAAGAGATTTCGGGTTGCTCGCGTATATAGCGGGTGCTCGTGTTAATGGCAGCCAGCGTCTACACGGGCCCACCGGTCATTTACAACGCTACTATTTATGTTGATAACTTCCCAATGGACCAGGAAACGCGATTCTGGCCAGTGGGTTCTCTAGTTCGTCTGGTTCGCATAGTCTTGATACTCCGATACGTATATCTACTTGCAAAGTGTAGGTATATGTAGATATATGTATGAAGAAAAGGAGTGCAAAAGGCCGGTCACAGGATGGCGGGGAACAGGGGAAAAGATCTTTTTGGTCGTACGCTCGTGAGAGAGCCACCCCCGCGACTCGAGAACAAGATTCAAGCGGAAAGTTTTGCGAGTTAATGGTGCGGAGGTAATGCCGTGGCCGCAACAGCAACAGCCACCAAGCTCTCCCATCCCACTCTCTCCCGTCCTCTCCCTCTCCCACCTCGAGATCTCTCCCCTGTACACTTTCCCGAACGGACTCGACTCTTTCGTTCTCTCTTCTAGCCGGTTTCTTGTGCACACTGCCACGATATTTTCTCTCTTTCCTTTCCGCTCGTTTCCTCTCGCCCTTCCCCACCACCGCCCTCACTTTTTTCTACCCCTCGAAGCAACGAACGAGTGGCTGGTCGCAATCTTTTTCTTCTATGTGCTTCACATCACGAACAGTCGCTAACAACTGCGTCAAATACAGGGCAGGGTCTCGTGGTGTAAGGCTACCGTCGTCGAATGGCCGCGTCTCCTTTTTCTTATATTCTTCTCTCTACCTTGCTTCCTCCTACTGCTTCTTTCTCGCTCCTCCTCCGGCGTCGTTGCCTCTCTTCATTTCTTCTCTCGACGAAACTCGCTTTCTCTACTCGCGACATCTGCTCTTTCTCCAACCTGGCTTCATCATACCCGCCAGGCGTTTTGCGCTATAGACGATAGTGAGCAACAACGCGAACAGGGGTGGTTTTGAAATCTTATCGATATTGTGCACTGTCGTCGGTTCCATTGATGAAGATCTTCAAAACTGTCCCATCGATTCTCTTTCATTTTATGGTTACTCGAAAGATTGGTGCAGATTTGAAATACAACGAAGATCCGGAGTTTGGGGTCGAGAAAATGAGGTCAAGCTCGTGCTGAGATAGATAAAGGATAGAATCGAATGAATCGGTTACGGCTCAACGAACAATGTTATTTCATATAGCCGGCTTAATGCTTACAATAATGAAACATCCGTCACCGTGACTTTTTAATTGCGAGACACCACCATGCGCTGTCACACATGAAACCACGCTTTCACATTTGTCTCGCAGGGTTGAGCTATTTTCCACTCGACGCATTTCTCGACTAGCTTTCCGTGTAGAAGCTTGGCTTTCTATTTAATTACCGAGTCCTTTGGTGGCTCGGACTAAGCGCAGCTACAGCTCTACGAGTACCCATAAGCGTACATCACCGGCATCGCTGTAGTACGAGCATATCGCCAGCCCGGTCTAGCATAAAAGGCATCAACCTGCAACTAGGAAAGCGGGCACTCATGGTTCTCCCGCAGATTCCCGACGAGCTACCCCCGCGGCTCCTCCACCATCGCGCTCTGTCGCTCGCCTCTGACTCGAAGCCCTCCCTTTTCTCCAGCCAACCCCCTTAGCCTCGTCGTACTGCCCCACACCTCTATGCCACTGTGCTCCGGCACTCTGAGACCTCTCACGTAATCTATTCGACATCAGTCGCTTGATTGCCTCGTAAAATGCTCGAAGCCCGATGCGAGTCATTACTATCGGCTGACTAAACGACAGCCGTTAATGGAATCTGGCTCGATCCTCGTCTTCGCCCTCCCAGTCATTTTGCTCTCCACCCGATGGGGAAAGCGCATAGTTCTAGCGTTACAATCGGACGTAACAGTCCATCGATCGGTTGAAACAATATTTAATTATATATTTAAAATTATTTGCATCATTTTCCGTCATCGATTTTCGATGAACGATAAAAAAATATTCCGCCACACGTATTAAAAAAACTTGGCGTTCTTGCATCGAACTCAAACCAGTTTAATATTAACCAGTGAACTGGTAGATTGCACCGGCAGTGTAAGGCGGTTATTCGTGGACTAAGTCGTTGATTATTAGAGCACCGGTGCGTTAGAGCTGTGGTTTATTTCTTCCCTTATGCGCCGAGATAATGGACACTATTACCTTAACGACGCCTCTACCCTCCTTCCCCCCTTCCAGTCCCTCCCGTCTCTTAGTGGGTAATTGCTTCGAGATATCCAGAAAACGGGCGGAGTCTTGTGGGTGGTGAATGTGAACTGGCAAGCATGTTTGTACGTGCACATTCTTGCCTCCGTGTGTGTTCCTCACGCTGCTCCAAGCCCCCGTAGCAAGTAGTATGCCCAGACGGCGTTATTGCTAGGATAGCCACGCGCTCGCCGCGCCCGTTTCGCGGTGGTTATCGTTATGGGTTTGCGGCATTAAGATGTACACCACGATCTTCTCCGCTAGTTCTATGCCGCCGTCGCGAACCAGCTATTGTGAGAACTTGAGCTCGAAAGTGAAAGACCGGTATCTCTTCTGTACGTCCGCGTTATGCAGTCTCCGTCGTAGCCCGAGGATTTTCATTACATCGCTTCATAACTAGACGGCTTCAACAACGCCACGATAAATCGCAATCGTCGTCCCGACCGTCGGCTTTCCTCGCTCTAAATTCTCCGATAGTGCCGTTCTTTTTCTTTTTCCGAGAAAAAACGAAATTTGTATATGCGTAATTAGCGAATCTGCGGTGGGCGTGACTTTCGTCTCAAAGTACTGATTCATTGTTTGACATGGCACATTGGAGTACATCTAGGTACTGCAATTATTACGGTCGCAGTCGTAACCCCGGAAAGCCTAAAGCCACGTCGGAGCGTAGTCTGTGGGAGGGAGACTAAGATGGATCGTAACCGGAATTCATCCGGCTTAGGTTCCGGATCCTAATCTCGTAGACGTGTTGGTGGCAAGAGACGGTAAAGGATTCTACCGGGAAAACCCACCAACCCTATTCAAGAAACTCTACGAGCGACACGTCTGAATATGGAGGAGAAAGACCAAGGAAGACGGAGCCAGCGAGGCCTAGAGTCCACCCTGGAGAGACCTGAGCCGCCGAGATGGTTTACGGCTCGTCGCAACTTGGTGAAATTTAAGAGCGCATTTAAAACTGGTTTGGCGAGTTGCCCTACGCCTCCCTACCCCCTTCGAAACTCTTCTCTTGCTCGTACTACATTGCCAGAAAAAGATAGAAGACACCGTGAGGCTCCGACAGGAGTTTATCGCTCCAACATTCTTAGAGAGCTTTGGATGGATTTCCCTCTCGAAGCCACCCTTCGCTTGGACGAAGCTCGAGAGGGCACTATCCGCGCAAGGGAGACTTCTACGGGCACGAGAAGTTGGGGTTGACGGATCGACGGAGGAATCCTCCCTCGGTCGGAGAGTCATTGCTGGAAGATATACTGGTATCTTCGAAATGCCGCGACTGCCGGAACGACCGAAACATTATATACACATACATAGGTACTGATACTTCCTTGCGACATTGACTCGCCTCGCAAAAGCCTCTTTGAACACTAAAGCTACAGTTCGATCTTCTCATCTCGCTGGTATTGAGTGAATCAAAGCAAAGGATTCGAGAATTCCACCACGCCTATTTGACTCCATTCCTCGACCACAAATCTTCGATGCTTCGTGGAAGGTAAATGCTCCGTATTCGTCGGGGTCGAAGGGCGGCCCGAATGCGTGAATACAAGAAGAAGAGAACAGGACGGTGAAGACATCGGAGCTTTGAAATTACCCTCCCGACACGCCATTATTAAAAATGGTCTTTGAAAAAGCAATCTCCACGAGAGATGGGAATCGTTTTAGAGTAGGAAGGAAAGAAGTCGAGAAAAAACAACGAAGCACCGTAGTGGTAAGGATTACGGGAGGGAGGGGGGGGGGGGGAGGGGCATCGAAGAATTAAAAAAAGGTCAAGTCCGAGGCGGAATGAACGGCGGCTGGGCGTTGGTGCGGCTTTACCGATCCACTCCGAATAATAATCACCTCTAGGAGACTCAATTTCGTTCCTGCGCCGCCTGCCCAGCATCCTACCCCCTTCTGGAAACTCGGTGCCCTTAGGTCGAACTCCGGCTATGGTAGCCTCTGCACTCCACCCCATACCCTCGTTTAACTATCAACCCTTCTCTCGATTCCGCTCCTCCAATCGCCTCTATAGCAATGCTACCGCGGAGGGGCTCGGCATGGCCTCCGTATCCTCGCGGCTTCTCATCTCTCTCTCGCCCTCTACCGTTCTCATTCTCGGCGTCGCTCGCTCTCGATCGCTCAACTCTATCTCTTTCTCCCTCTCTCTCTCTGTCTCACTCTTGCAGCCTAGCGCAACCGGCCTCCAGCGAGGGCAACCCCCACACTTTCTCATCCCCCAACTGATTGGAGTACCAATCAATGTGGCATTCAGGCGGCCAGGCTGAAACTTTAGGAAATTAACTATTCACTCGCTGGAAATGGTTATTCGGAGGCCCGGAAAGGCGGATGAAGAAGCCCCAAACGGCAAGATTTGAACGGTAGGGAGAAACGATGAGACCGATGTGGTGCTCTAGATTCGCAAACGGAGCGGTGGGTGGCATCGAAGATAAGATGGTTTAATTTTCAATTACCACCTTTGCATGCTGTAGTGCATTGAGTACAAGAAGGAGAGAGAGAGAGCATGAATTGAGCCCATGATGCGCGACGGTCAGGGCAATAGCGAGGAATAGAGAAGCATCACGGGAAATTTGCACCGACACCGGCTTATCAAAAACTCTAGAGGGCGTGCTATTTGAGCAGGCGAAAGCTCTTCAGGAAAGCAGGTTAATCTTTTCCGCTGCTCGTCGATCTATTTTCGCCGCGATAATCCCCAGGGGTGCTTAATCCTCTTGGAAAGTAGAACGAAGCTCCAGGCGGGTGGCAAGAGAGAAAGAGAGACAGAGACAGCCAGGAGGGCTTTTCATTCGCAAGCGCACAATCACCGTTGAGTGTTCTCACGTGGTGGTGGCGTTGAATAGCAGCGAACAATTGTATTTACGATTGTCGCACACAGTCAACGATGGCGAATAAGCAGGGGAGAGAGGAAGGTGCAACGGAGGAAGGGGGTAACACCAAGAGCCGGGATGTGTATGCCGGATTTATGCGATGTTTACACTGGCGCAATGCTGCGCTACTAATACGGCTTTCCGAGGAACGCTTGCTCGCATGCTCTCGCACCCGTCGACGCCCGAGAAATCCTCCACCGCTGCTCCGGCTGTGTACTCCGGTCCCGAGAGACCGGAGAACCTGGCAATTCCCCCACGTTCGAAAGTGAAACTTTTGTTTGTACGCCGTAGCTACGGCACGGATAATCCCGAATATTACAGTCCCAGGCCGTTAAATGGGCGTTCGAGAGGGCTTTGAAAGTTGAATAAGTGTCGTCTCGACGACGCGCCTCCTCTCTCCTCTTACCGTCCACCGCCTTTGCGTCGACAATTGCGCTGCACCCACCCGCACGATTATCCGTCAATTGAGCGTTGCGCAAACGTTGAGGGACATTATTGAGAAACATTTTATCGTGGAAAAGTTGATGCTTTCGCGAGTCTCGGGAACATGGCGGATTAGGTTTTCAGTGCACTCCGCTTTGAACACGAGGGGTGGAATGGTGACTGGAGTCATAGTTACGCATGTACAGAGGGTTGTATAACCAGTAACATTTACCAGAGGCGTATCGAGCAGGACCACTGGTTTTACTAACGGCCACTCTACACCGTACCTACTTGCAGCTGCCATATCTGTCCCTGTACCACCACCCTCTCATATGTGCTCGCCGGACGATGAGTGCGGGAGGCAAAGGCAAACCCACTCTTCGCATGGGAAAACTATCCCGCTCTCTGTGCGTCTACCCCCGCGCGCCCGTAACTCGTTCGCCAATAAATTTTGCCGGAGTCTAGCATCGATCACAATGTTCTATTTTGCTCATTGGGTGTTTTTGCAGGGCGGCATTCGATTCAATTCGAGGATGCGGTGAGTCGATATATCTTTTCGAGGTGTCATGCGCGCCGCTTGTAATGGATGGCGGCTGTACCCTTACCCTTACCCCGAAAGAGAGGCCGTGCCAAGAACCTACCACCCGAAACCCACCTCGCCACCCCTCTTCCACCGATCTCCTCTACGCCCTGGCTCTCATCCCCCGCGTTCCCCTTGTTCTTCTCACTCCAACGGTTCACTCGACGCTCAGTATCCATGCGCCTGGCACCATCCCATCTCTGGATCCTGATCTCAGCTCTTTCGTTCCAACGACCTTCGTCTTCCAACTACAACCGGTAACCGGGGTACAGCGAATAGTTCGCTACCTCTCTATCTATATCACACCTACGCGTGAATCGCCATGGGACAAAACCCATCCATTTTCTTCGTGCAATTTTCGAATGTAAATAATAAACAACGCTCAAATGTCCTCCGAGAAATTCACTTTGTACCAAAAAATAGTCCTAGTTTTGATAGGAACAAGGGACGATCCGAATGTGGACAAAAAAGAGTATGGAAAATTCAATCATAAAATGTCCACATTTATGTATGTGTACATTTCTCTTATTTATACGTACATATCCATAGAGTACCGTTACATAGCGTTCGAAGCCTTGCCGCCAGGGTCCAACCTCTGCCGTTTTTACCACAGTATGCAACGCGATACTCGATAAAGACCGAAGAAAAATCCCGTCGGAACTTTGTACACCCCCGAGGGTGTGCCCCGAAGCACCGCAGCGTTTCATGTCTATTTCGTGTGGTTGCAGTGCGGTGGAGTGAGGAATAGGGGATGTGGAGAAGGGGGGGGAGGTACGAGAGAGGTTGCAAGCCTTCCTGAAATGAACGTGCGATGCTCGAGTTCGTGCATAAAGCGAGCGGAAGAACTTGCGCGCATGGAGCGAAGCGGGGAGGTAGGCTCGTATCATTCGTGTCGAAAATTTTAACGAGGTCGGTTCGGTGGAGGCTCGCGGTTTTTTTTTCGTGGAGCATAGAAGAGAGAGCAGTTCAGCCGAGCCCAGAGTCTCGCGCTGCTTCTGCCGAGACCGAAGTGGAAAGGCTCTTTTGTCGCCATTTACACGCGCGGTATTTACAGGACTCTATTATTATGTCGGGGTACATACTCGAAGCATGTTTATAAACCACACGCGAGTTAACAAATTGTGCGACATAGACACACACACATACACACAGACACACTGATATGCGAATTAAAAAGTCAACTCAATATTTTCACGCCGTAAACAGAATTTTCCGTTTTAGAGCGAAAAAAACGAGCTAGGTACAATATTTGAAATATATTTTTGAACCGTAGAGTGTGCCACGCGTCTCAATATACCGAGAAGCAAGAGGCGAGAGCTTTCAAACCGGAAATGTACGAGCACGTAAGCGCCCGGAAGAAATTGCACGCGCGGTCGTTCGCCTCACGCGCGCGCTCTCGCACACCGGGCGGTTGAGCCCGGCAATGAGGATATTCATAACGCGTGAACACCCATGCCCGCTCGTGTGTGCACGACTCTGTGCTCTCTCACGGAACGTGCGAGGAACGAGGCGAAAACTAAGGAGGTCCTCATTCTCTCTCTCTCTCTCCCGCTCTCTCTCATTCTCTAACCCCTGCTCCGTCTTTTTACAAGTTGCGAGATTCCTTTGGTGCAAGAGTTCGCGCGGAACGAGGCCAGCCGAGTAAATTCACGTTGAGAGTCTGCCTCCACGACTCGGTGAGAATCGAACCGAAAATTCGTCTATATATAACAACTCTGCTATAGCTATACAGCACACACATACACATATATAATATAAAGAGAGACAGAGCGAGATAAGGAGAGAGACGTGTTGCAAGATCTTTCAGAAATTGCATATAGCTCACCCAACGTAAGAGAGGCTTTTGAAAGCCGTTCCTGATGCGGATTAGACACAACGAGACTGGCAACATGCATATCTATGTCTATATAAACGAGCGATCTATACACAGGCAGAACGTTAACGCTGCAATTCACTCCTTCCCCATACCCTTATTAGAATCGTAATGGCTAGAGACGTTGGCTGCCTCACTCTTGATTATAACTGTAGTGCGTTGTCGGAAGGAGAGCAAGAGAATGTAGCTGCACGTTACAGGGGGACCGCGGTCTTCCAACCTAGCTTTACAGTTATTGTCCATCAACGAGAAACGAGCCAGCTTGGAGCGATTGGCCGAGGAATGGGACGAACGATTAGCGATCGGAGCATGCCAATAATTATACGCCGGGTCTTTGCGGATGTTGCCAATAGTCGTACCACCTCGTTGTCGTGTAGCTATCGAATCTCTCGTGACTCGGTTCTCGAGTCGCTCGCCGGAGGTAAGCCGGATGAGTATAAACGGACGAGAGAGGCGAACGGCGAGGTAAAGCTAAGGACATTTCAGTAGAATGGGAGAGAGAGAGAGAGAGAAGCCCATCAACCCTTCTGGCTGTACGAACTACGGAGAGCATCCCCCTGAGTTCCCGCGAACGCGGAAGCTTTCGGTGATTGTCCAACCCTCGACACCGCGCTCGCTCTTCGAGCCTCTTTAACCTCGTATCTCGTTCGCCTTCCCTCTCTCACCTACTCTGCGTCGCCCAAAACACACACACACACACACACACACACACACACACACACACACACACACACACATATATATATATATATATATATATATATATATATATATATATATATATATATATATATATATATATAGTTCTCGCTTGCTGACTAAACCTAGGGGTTGGGATCGATAGTCCAGCATCATTGGATGCCTCGTCGTTCGGGCCGAGATATTCCTAGGCCGATGTTGCCGAACATAGGAAAGCACCCTGAGAACTAGCGATGCTCTACATCAGTGAAGTTCGTCGCTATATGCGCAACATTCCCTCTCCGGCTGCGATAGAAGAGGGTTCAAGCAAGATTCCGTCTTGCTCTCTCTCCCTCGTTCTCTCTCTCTCTCTCTCTCTCGCTCTCTCTCTCTCTCTCTCTCTCTCTCTCTCTCTCTCTCTCTCTCTCTCTCTCTCTCTCTCTCTCTCTCTCTCTCTCTCTCTCTCTCTCTCTCTCTCTCTCTCTCTCTCTCTCTCTCTCTCTCTCTCTCTTTATGTCTCTCTCTTCCTCTTTCTCTCTTCGCCTCTATACCAACGCTGGTCTACGAAGCAAGGATTAGCATGAACAGCCATCGTCTGCACCGGCTGAGATAGCAATGGGAGGGTGAACCGAAGGGTGAAACGAGAGGGTGGCCCACTCCGGCTATTATTGTACGATCGAAATTAATCGCATCCATCGGAAATTAGCTTCCACAATTGCTACGATCTAGTTACGATCTACACACGCGAAATATAATAGCGTCATCACATGTACGCCGAATGGGGAAAACTCAGCTTTTCCAGTTTCTGTCGATTCTGGAGAAACGGCCCTCGTTTCTTAGATGCATCCCCTACCATTATTAGGGAGTCCATGACGGAACTTGCGTTGAACTACTTGATACGTGCATGCATGCCCTGAGATGCATATATATATATATATATATATATATATATATATATATATGCATCTCAGGGGTAGAGAATCGCGTAGCTTACACCCCCGTACTGAGTTCTAGAGATATCCAGAGGCCTGCTACTTCCCTCTCTCCTCCTCATCTCTCTAGTAGGGCGAACTCTCTCTCCCTCTCTCTTTCTCTCTCTCTCTCTGTCTCTTCTCTCTCTGCCTATCGAACGTCCGTTATGCATACGTATATGTCCGAGGCCGAGTAATGGAGCATGTATTATTCAACGTTATCCCAGCGTGCGTGTCGGACCGCGTGCGCTCGGATATATTCATGCGCGACCTATACGTAATTGCGAACACATACACACACCTCCACACACATAGTCACGTACGCGCGTCGATTTCGTAGTTCGTCGAAATCGACGAAAGAGAGAGAGAGAGAGACAGAGAGAGAGAGAGAGAGAGAGTGAGACAACGCCGATTTCGCCGGGAGGGGTGATGATGTGGCGTCACGAGAAATTCTGTGACGGGCACGCCGCGGAAAAGTAGAAAATGCTCCTCTTCGCTTTGGCTGGAGAACACGTTAGGGATACGTGTATCACTGTATCTGCACATTTCGTCTGGCGGCTCTCCTCCGAGAGCATATCTCGATGGTGTGTACGCTGCTTGCTGCTGTGTATGGGAATATTTTTCGAGGGTTGGGAGAGACTCCGGGGACAGTGACAAATCGGATGGACTCCCGGCAGCGCCGTCGAGGCGTGTTTCGCGCTTTGTTTACCATTTGTCGGGTTACGGTAGCTACGTCATTTTTCTCCCGGCGCGAAATGCTTCAGGGGTGGCGGAGAAAGAGGAGGGTGGAAGGAGAGAGAGTGAGAGAGAAAGAGAGAGATTTTCGTTTTCGCGGACCGAGTGACGCCCAACTGCAACGCACCACTCTCCGACAACTTTCGTACGTACTCTCGTATGCTCTCCCGATGGAAAAACTCCCATCGACGGCAATCCGGGGTCAGCAGCATCGACGGAGGCGAAAACAAATAAAATCTGTAGAGGGATGCAACGGGGAGATGTATCGATGCGCAAGCATCTTCATCATTTACAACGAGTGACACACGGCACTCGTTCTATTTTCCACTTTACACTCGATCCTGTCGGGGGGGTAGGGGGTAAAAATAGTTTGCCCTGTCCCGGCAATAGATCGACTTGGATAGGAAAACAACAAGGCTGTGTTGAATAAATCGAGAATAGACGTGAACTTAGCCCAAAGTTTTCCTCTCTGAAAATGACGAAAGACAATAAGTTGGACAAAACTTTCGGATAAGAGCTAGAAGGGACGATGTTGAACATAACTTATTGCGAGAATAATTCAACCCTTCAATGAGAATAACCAATTTTTTTCAATATTTTTTTTTTGAAGTCGATCACATTGATCAATGACATGTCATCAACTATGCAAAATATTTTGCCACTGTAAACTCTAGAATACAGGGCACTGAGAAGGTTTGAAATTCTAGTACGTAGACGAAAGCGGTCTCTCTTTCTCTCTCTCGCTCTCTCATGAATACAAGTGCTCGAGAAATTATAGTATGCACCAGGTCACGGCTCGTTAGTCGGTTGTTCCATTTCGGTATAACACGAGGCGTATATAGACATATATACGAACTCATGGTTCACCGGAGAATCCCAACGATCACCGGATGATGAATGATCCGCGAGGGTGAGGATGAGGGGAGTAATGCCATCTGTACCATCGCGCACGCCCGCGCACCATCCTTCATTACGTTCAACCATATAATTAGATAGCCCACGGGTGGTCGATTCCAGTTGTACCTATTTATATATATATATACATATATACACATAGATGTATAGATCTATATTGGGTTTCAGGATTGCGTAGCAGCGGCCGCGTATAAACCGCGAGCGCAGGGAAAGCATTAGCAACATTGGCGGGGATTCACGATTTGCCCTTTGATGGGACTACCAGCAAATATAACCGCGGTCTCCACCGTCCTTCGTGAACCCTCTCATGCTCAAATCGCTCCGTTTCTCCCCTTAAAGCAGCTATTTTCAAAATACGTCAGAAAATTATGTGAGATTTTCCAGTACATTTGAAATAACAAAATAGACAAAATTTCATTGCATTCTTTCTAATAGATAGACGCGAATGTTCATCTGTTAAAAATGAAATTGATGTTTTTTGTTTACCAAGCGAAAACCTTGAATCATTTTACACTCCTCGCATTGTAGGTTAAACATTAATTAGCATACTAATATCAGTTCGGTCGATCGTATACAATTTGTCGATAAAATTGTATAGACGGTAGGATAAATAATGAAAATTTGAAAATTTCAAAGAAAAGGGACAATTTTCATTTACCCAGGGGGGTAATGATTCAAGCTGATTCTCCGCCTCTCTCTCTCTCTCTCGATATATATCTTTCGCTCTTGGTCATCCCATGGTTACACGGAATGGGACACGTGAAGAGAGCGTTGGTTGTGCGCGAGAGAGGAGGATTTAATTTTCGTGCACGCCTCGGGCCAGAGAAGCGCACAGCAGCAGTAGCATTTGGAGGACATGCCGGTGAGAGGGAGAGACAGTGAGAGAGAGAGAGAGAGAGGATACGAAGAGAGACACACGCGAGAGTACTCCGTGAGCCCGTGACGAAGGGACGCTCGTTCACGGGTCGATAACCTACCGCAGCTATTATGCAGATGTAATTTGGACGGCAAACACACTACGGGGTCCGATTCCCGGCCGACTGGCAGCTCTACCCGCCATTCTTCTTCCGGCCTACCGCCGCTCTCTCCGTTCACCCGTTTTCAGTTAACTCGCGCGCTCGCCCGCGCCTACCTCTCGCTTCCGCTCTTGGTGTTATAGCTTGTGCTGCACCAGCAGCAGCACCAGCAGCAGCAGCAGTAGCACCACTACCACCACTCTGACTACGATCCGAGGCTGTGTACAGTTTCACCCTGCACATCCAGGAAGCCACGAAACGATCGATAAGCTGATCAACCCTTTTCACGTTACGATTCTACCTATTTCTTAACCTCTGAACGTGTAAATTATGCTGTTGTGAAAAAAATGAGTCTAGACACGCGAGAGATCATGGCGCATTGATTAATGTAATTTTTTTAAACGTCTACACTCGCTGTGTAAAAGGGAAAACGTGTCTGTCCCGCGCCCTTAGGATTGAAAGGTTAACGTTTTTTTTTTCAATTTTATTTACGTTCGAGGTGTCTCGTGGATTTTGTTAACTTTAGAAAATGTATATGTGGTTTGTGATCGACCAAAAAATTGTCGACAGATATAGTACGCATTAAAAGTCTTTTTCTTAAAAGAAAGAAATAATCTAGACCCGATTGTAGTAAAAAAAATCGATGAAAACGTTACGATGGAACTTTAAACAGCTGTAAAAAGAATTCTCATAGTTTCAGCTAAATATTTTCAGTAATGTTTCAAAACTCGGAGGATCGTAAAAATAATGAGCAACAAACTAGTAACTGCTTTATCGAAAATCAAAATCGCAAGCCTATTTATCGTAAAATACAAATAAAAATCTTCGTACTTAAATGATTAAAACTAGAAAAAAATCTTGCAAAATTGCCACGTGCCGCTGTTATATTTTCTTTCAAGTTTGTTCCGGGTCTATTTATCGACCATTCATTATACAACTCCTTGTTAATTGTTCCTTTTAAAAAGGAATGAAAATAATTTTTTCAAACCACGAAGAAAAAGCAACTATTATTTTCTCGAGGGTTGAACGTGAAATATCGTACGAAGATCGCGAATAAGCGCATAAACATGTACCAAGATATCGGGTCGTGAATTAGTTAACCGTCATCTCGCGCGTGTGCATAGGATCTTGTAGTGTTCAGGTCTCCGTCACGGTGATTAAAAGTTCGCCTTAAAACACGAGTAAGCGAGAAAGACGGAGAGTAAAGAGGGGCGATAGTCGCGCACAACGAGAGCAGCGATAAAGGTTTACAATTTCGCCTTGCATAATTATCGGCCAAGACGATCTTTATGGGACCGAAGGTCGTAAACCAGTAGAAAACTAAAGCTTTCTCCCTCTCTCTCTTTAGTTCTCCGTTACTAGCGTTCTCGAAAGCTCGCGCAAGGTCGTCAATTTTTTCCACACTATAACAATCAGCCATGTACATATATATATATATATATATAAAATTTTGCCCCACCTCTCACGCCCACCGAGACCTCCATTGCCTCCTTTATTGTTTATAACCCTTTTGGGTCTGTCTCGCTAATGTTTTTTTTCTCCCTTCAACCAAGAATCGGCGAGGTATACACGATAATTTCAACGAGCTATAACGACGTTTAACGACATTTAGGGGTTGCACCGCCGTAGATTGGCTGGCATACAATATGAATCTTCGCAGGGACGCCTTTTTACTCCGATACAACGCGGTGTACGTGCGACACGCCATGACGGGAACACAGCACGAGTATCGTGCCTTCCCGCGTGCCACGCCAATTGCGACGTCGAGAAGCGCGGGGAAGGGGGCCGAGAGCTATTTTTTCAACGTAATCACGGGATATCGCAATTTTTTTCCGTTTTTTTTTTTCATCGAACAAAGTCACACGTGTTTAACATTCTCCGCGTGTATAAAGCTCGAGGAATACACGAATAGATGTCGTAATACCAATAAAGTTTTCATTATTATTCATCGCGTTGAATCGTGAGTACGAATATTCGTGTTAAACGATTATTACAAACTCGCGAAACATCCCAGAGTTGAATTATTTATTTTCGACTAAAAAAAAATCTATTTATTTAATGCAACCTCTATTATTTGTACTTTCTTCCAGGATGCAAGACTCGTATATGTATTGTTGTAGATACGTCGCGCGCACAAGAGAGATAATTAACTGCAAAAGCGTGATAAGACGCAGTACGATGACGTAAGATATTTCCCTGTGAGACGTCGACAAGAATCGAGAGAAGAAAGGAGAAAGAAGGGGAGAAGGATGGAGTGCAAGAAGAGTGGAATAGGCGGGAGGGTTGAGTCTCTGGCTTTAGCGCGCAGTTCATTTTTATTCCAACTCTTGAGCCAGAGCCAAGGGCATGAATTTCAAAAGTCGCCTGCTGGCGCTTGAAAAGAGAACGGAGGGCCGAGGAAAAGCCCAAACGAAACGAAGTAAAGAGTAAGTGTATATATATGCTTACATAGGGCGGCGGGGTATAATGCAAGAGTTTACACGGAAAGCGAAGGAGAGAGAGAGAGAGAGAGAGATAGAAACTTAACTCCTGGCTCGACCGTTCTCCACGGTATGAAAAGATATGTGCCAGGCAGAGCCACCTCATATCGAAGGCGTTATATCGACTGGATAAACCGCGAGACTGGTTCTCGCACGGGTCTTCCCTCCTCTCGACTATATGGGTTACCGTCGAATCGGGCAAAGACGCCACATGGCTCTAACGCCGGACGAGCGAGCTGTTCCCTATCGTATATACCTTCTGCTCCCTCTCCTTCTCTCGCTCTTTTGATCGGCAGCTTCGCCGAATACTTTGCCTCTCGCTTGAGATGTAAAACTATATTTAGCCTCCCAGCAGCGAGAGAGCAAGAGAGGTGGACGCGATAATCCAAAATCTCAACCCAAGCGTATCGAGAAAGAGAGAGAGAGCCTGAAGTTTGGCGAGCACTCCCGAATATGCTTCTCGTATCGTTGAAGGGGTGAAAAAAATAAAAAAAAAACATGAAAAAGAGAAAAATCATATTCTTAATCCTATTCAGTAGCAATACATTTTCCAGAAACTACTTCCTCTCACTCCCTGGGTGTCTTTGCGCTTTCTACGAACGGTATGGAAGTGAGAACGGCGCTTCAATTTAATTTTCTAGAACGATGATATATGTTCTTCCTTGAATTTAAAAGAAACACAATAGAAAGAAAAAAAACGGAGGACTGAGAAGGGGGAAAGAGGACGAGACATTAGAGGAAATTACCACTTGCTCGGTGCGTGACTATCTCCCTCGATGGAACAGATATAGAGATAGAAATTTAAGACGTACATACATATATATATAACTGTGCGAGAGCTTCGTCGAGATGAATAAGAAGATAAGGGGATGGGATGGGTTATAGGCATCGTCCTTATTAGGTTACAGTTATCCAGGACGCGCTGAAGAGCCGCGACAAAATATTCTTCGAGATTAACGCCCTTTCTCTCTCCCGTGCTCTCTCGCGGATATTCAACGATAATCCCGTATATACGCCGTGGGAGGTCGAGCTTCAGTAGCTGTGTTATATACTCCCTGAGCGAAAGCAACGAAAAGACGAAGAAGGTATTGAAAAGAGAGAGAGAAAGAGAGAAAGTTGCCGCATCGTTGCTGCTGCTGCTGCCGACGCCGACGCCGCGCCTCTGCTCCTCGCTTCCTCCCTCCTGCCGACGCCGCCGCCGCCTCTGGCAAGAATGAAGAAGAAGCGTTTGCGTTGATGCCAAAACTTGCATTAGCACACTATCCGAGGATTATCCGGCTCTTCGTACATCAGAGGCAGCAGGCGAGAGCAACGTAGACGGCAGGCTACAGCAGAATCATCCACTGCCGAAGGATAACCGGAGGAGAGTTCCTTCGCTATAACATGCCGGCCTCGAGAACCAGAGGTCCCCGCGGCTCGCTTTGAGAAATATAACTTTGCCCTCAATCCCCGTACGTCTATAGCGATAGAGAGGGAAGAAGAGGGACTGAGCGAGCAAGATATACGTCACACTTGAGAGATCTAAGACGTCGGCCAGGGCGTATCCGCTACGTAATATATATAGTGTGTGGGGGAACGGAGATGAGTATTTGATGCTTGAGAATGGCGATCGTTGCATTCAATGAACCAACCCTTCCTCCGAGCTCCCCTTCTCTAAGCCCGTCAAAGGCGCCAATTTTCATTCGGGTAGGCTAAAGTTTAAAAATGTTGCCCCAATGACCCTTTGAGGGGGCAAAAGGTCACGACGTTGGGCACTTTCGAGTGAAAATTTCATTACTCATCAATCAATTAGTCTCATTTATTTCAATGAGCTAATCGATATTCCATTTCTTTCACGTTCTGGAAGAATGGAAGTTGAAATGATGATTTTTTTATTGGTCGATTAATTTTGTAATGAATGTACAATATTTAAACACAATAAAAATGTTCACCTGGTTGTTAATGACTAATAAATACCCATTAAAAAGCCATCAATAATTATTTACGTCAAATGGGTTAATCGCCATTGGCAAATGGCCTTTTTTAAAAACGCGAAACGTTGGCCAAATGCCATTGCTTTTCTAGAACTGAATGCATCCGACAGATTTTCGAACGTATCTTCAATGAAACAATGTATCAAGATTAATCCTACTAAATCACTACCAACGATAAGCCGTTCTTGTGTAAGTTGTTCAATGTAACGTTGTATGAAATAAAAAATACATTTGCTGTAGAAACTTCGTCAAACATTCGATGACAATGACATCCGCTGTACTCGCATCGTTCAATTCGAAAATAGATCCTCGCACGAGCTACAATCCCTTCGATGTTGGCATATCCACACGTGTACATACAATTCCCCCTCAGAGACTGAGACAAGACTTCGAGCAAATATACCAAGAAGAAGAAGATTCGCGAATTCGTACACCCACGGCCCGGTACCCGCTAACATCGAGTCAGAAAGGATAGACAAAGAGATTGAGAGGAGATCGTACACGTGGACCAAAGACAGAAAACCCAGCAAACAAGAGTCCAGAGAGGGAGGGGTTCGGTGCGGAGACACAGATGAGGCAGGTCATTTCCCGACAGTCGGTTTGGATCGAGTCGCCGGATCGCCCGGTCATATACACGGTGCGAAGAACCAGTCGAAGAAGAAGAAAGAAGATTCCTTACCGACGAAAACAGAAGAGACAGAGAGAGAGAGGTGGGTGGCAAGGAGGAAGAGAGAAATGGAGGGACTGAGAGAAGAGCAGTTCTCTCGAGCGAGACCTCCCCATGTCCGTCGATTCGATCCCCAAATATCCAATACCACGAAAGAGTTTTCGGCTGGTCGCGCTCCGGAAGAGATGAACAAGACCAATAGCTACATATATATATATTTTCGTACATACATATAGGTATAGCAACGACAAAGAAAGTAGCAGTTGCAGTCACAGTTGCGGGCCGGAGAAGCTGGAGGAATCGATGAAGGAGAAACGAGTATATGGAAGAGCAAAGAGAGAAACAGGGATGGAAGGAGAGCGAACGACGTGTAGAAGTGAGCGAAGCTTGGTTAGGAAGGAGGTGAGTCGAGGCAGCGGATTGCGCGGCAGCGACGACAAGGCTTTCCGAAAGACAGAGAGACAGATATATATGTACATATATATATATATATATATATATATATAGAGGAGAAGGAGAGCGAGAGGTTTTGGCTTTGACGTCCTGGCGTCGCGACGCTGTTTGCGCAGCACTTTCATTAGCCTGCCTCAAATTACTATAGTTCAAACACCGAGTGTGCTGTGTGCCGGCCCAACCATCGCACACCGCACAGTGCCTTACGCTCTCTCTCTCTCTCTTTCTCTCTCTGGCTCTCTCTTTCTCCCTCTCCCGTAGCAGAATAGTAACGTCGCGCGTTAACCCCCTACCCCATCGTTTGGGCGGTATGCGGAGGCGATTCCGTTTTGTCAAGGCAAATATCGGCGCTAAATACAGAGATAGAGAGCGAGAAGGGCGATGTATGAGGGAAAGAGATAATCCATCGAGGTAGAACGAGAGAAACTAGATTATATGGTCGACGTACTATAGATACGTAGGAACGCCTTCGATGCCGCACGAAGGTGAAATGGGAGTTGCCATATGCGGTGAACGCGACGAAGAGTGAGGGAGGGAAAGAAGGACAGAGAGAGAGAGAGAGAGAGAGAGACAGAGACAGAGAGAGAGAGAGAGAGAGACAGACAGACAGACAGAAACAATGAGAAAGAGAGACGAACGAGGATGGGGAGAAAGTAAAGAGAGAAGAGCGAGACACCTGATGGCGCGTCAGGTTGCTTTATCCTGCCTCGCTACGAAACGGAATTCGATGCCAGAATGGAAGGAGAGGAAAAAGAGAGAGAGGGAGAGGCCTGAAACGTGGATAACCATAGAACAGAGAGTCGAGCAAGTGAGAAAATACCGATCGTACAAAGAACTCGGCAGCGACCGTGGGCAAGAGGAAAATAGAGATGGAACGTGTGGACCGATCACAGCCCCTAGTTGAGAAGCGACTGAGGAAAAGAGAAGGATGCAGGAGTGGAGATGTGCGAGGAGAAAGTAGTTTCTCTCTGGCACCAGCCACAGACAGAGAAAGAAGAGGATTTTCTCCCTCCGCGAATAAAGGAGAATGAGGTCGCTACGGAGAGGTATGAACCGGACAGCTGGACGGACGGTGCGCTATTATTGCTTCGGGTAAGATTGGTAGCCTACAGGACGTTAGCGTGGAAATATTACATCTCGCGGTCTCTCTTACGAGACTCGTGTGTGGGCTATTTCATCCCAATCGGCGAGCCTTCGGGGCGTATAGATGCGGTAAAAAAATGGAATTCAAGAATGACGAACGATCGTTATGATGTTTTGGGACCCGATTGAGGAAAGAAATTAGAGACATCATCCGATTGCGGGGGTTGAGTATTAGAAGGATGAAACGGTTATCATTTCTTTTCGGGATGGGGGAGCGGTTAACAACCATTCCAAACAAGGGGAATACATACACCTGCGATTATCAAAGCTCTTCACTCGTTTTCCAATACTCCACGTCTTATCAAATTCATTTCGAAACTATAATCTATTTCCTAGAACAAGATTATAGAAAAACGATAGAAAATGACAATCAGCGAGTGGTCAACCATACTTTCGATGATTTATCTATATTGATGGAATCGGTGGTGGCGATGATGATGATGATGATGGTGATGGTGGTTGGGGTGGGACGTAGCTTCGTTCGTTCGAGATTTAGAGGATGTTTTTTAGCAGCCCGTGGAATATTGGAGGAGCATCGTGGGATTCGAATGTTCGGAGGGTTGTTGGAGCACATAGCATGGTTTGTGCGCATGTACGTGTATGAGTGTGAGTGTTAGTAACGGAATTCATTCGTCTGGTTGGTGCGAGGCGCGAGTGGCGTGAGCGACATTCATCTTCCCACTGCGGATTCGACACAGAGAAAGGGAGATGGATAGATAGAGCTTTACCGGGGTGAGAACCAAACGCGACGCATGCCGTTTGTGGAAGGAGGGGGTGAAGGGGGGGAGGGCGAGAGAGCGATATATCGAACGGTTCGAGAACAGTTTGCGCAGAGCGGACATGTGTACGACAAATCCTCGGGGATTATAGGGAGCCCCCGCGCGCGCGGGAGAACGCGCGTGAGTTCTACGAAGCGGCGTTTCAATATAGATATAGAACCCGTTGAAACAGCACGCGGGCTCGTTCGGCGTGTGGACCGATCACCGTTGAAATATGTCCGCGGCCAAGAGATATCAAACCTTTGAATTACGAGCGCTCGCCGCGGTCATCGAAGGGCGAACTACACTTCGGGCCTGGACGATACACAAAATCTCGACGCGGAACGGAGACTGGTCGACATCGATTTCCTGAACGCTGTTGCGAGGCGGAAAAAATACGTCAAATTTACCAGTTACTGGTTCAGACGCCTAATAATTTGTCAAATCCGAGCGGTATGTTAAGGGTGTGTTATATTGACAAGCTCTCATAAAAAACTAAAAAAATTGCCAAAAACTAAAAAAAAAAATAAAAGAGTTTCATTTTTTTTTAAATATTCTACAGCTTTGATCCCAAACTAAAATTGAGTTGAATAAAAATTCATATTTAATTTCCGCTCATAAACCTGATTAATATATTAGGTTAGCGAAAAAGAAAAGAAAATGGGCATTTATTTTTCGATTACCACACCGACTACAGGCAATCGACAATTTTGGTCTCAGTGAGAAAAAGATGTCTCAAACAGTGAATCTTTTGGCCCAAACTTATAGCGAAAATTCATACACGAGTTGGTACGGTCTTGTTCAAAGACGACCCCGGCATAAACACACATAACATTTGGAAACTCCCCCCCCCCTCTCTCTCTCTCTCTCCCTCTCTGCCTCTGCAACGCTAGTGGAGCAGTCTTCTGGAATTTGAGTTTGGCAAACTCTCTCGCTGCCTCTACTCTTCGTGCAGTTGGCGTAAAGGTATACATACATACATGTACACCTATCCGGAATTAATTCAGCGACGGAATGAACAGTAGTCTCGACACTCCGTGGGGGTGGAAGAGAGAGTAACACGCCTGGCAAACTGGCGTATAGGTGCGCTACCACGCGAAGCGAGATGTAGATATTTCGTCGTTTGAGAGAGAGAGGGAGAAAGAGTAGGAGGGAAGAGGGTTGAAGCGAGAAAGAGGGGTAGAGAGGAGGGTTGAAAAGAGATAGAGAGAGAGAGAAAGCTTCGGAGTTTTGCTTCTCTCAGTCCAGCCGTTCCGACCAGCAGTGAGGTCCGAGGATGGCGAATCTGCTCGCCCCTCGAGGCGCCTCGACAGAGAGAAGGAGAGAATGAGAGAAAGCGAGAGAAAGAGAGAGAGAGAGAGAGAGAGAGAGAGAGAGAGAGAAAACCCTTTCATTTATCAGGCTCCGACATCTCGTCGGGTCGCTTGGATTTAATTACCCGAAACAAGTCAACCGGGGGAATGGCAGATGGAATATTCGAATCTGCCATCCCCCTTGGTGCCCACGTTTGGGGAATTGAAAATGTGCGAATACGCCGAAAAGAGAGAGAACATAACAGACATATGAACCGACGAGTTGGAAAGAAATGGACTGGGTGAAAAATATCTTGAATTCATAGAGGAAAAATCGCTCGAAGATTTATGCACCTAACATGACGACGTCGGAACGATTATGTCAAAACGGCTTTCTCTTGCTGCCCATGCTCGGCTGCACGAGTACGCTATTAATTTCTATCCAGGAACAACCATCGTCGCTGTTAGCACGATGTATAACACTCTCGTCGTCTAGTCGTCCGACAAAAAGGGTGGGGGATGATGTTCCTTCAGTAATACTGAAATGTCGCGGTGTAGTGCGAACGTTATGTCACTTTTATGCCACTGATGCAGCGCAATACGAGCCTCTTTCAGTTTGAGTGTATTCTCCGAGACTTCTTAAGAAATCTCTAGGAAGGAATTCGCAAGCATTAAAGATTTTAAACGTTTATATTTCATCATAATGATTAAACAAAGCGGAAAAGGTTAGAGAATAAATGCATAACAATTCTACATCCTGGATTTATGCTGAATTTTCTCTTTCGCTGTCTTTCATTAGTAAGATAAAACGTATATTATTCGCCTATATTTAAAATATTCATAATTATAAATGAATAAAATTGATCATTAAACTTTTTGTTTCATATTTTTAGAAAATTTTTAAGCAATTTTCCTTCGAGAAATGGTCTAAATGTTGTCTAAATTTTCATTAGAGGATGTTTTATTTTCAGCCAAATATAAATAAACTCCATCATGTTCTAGATATGTCAGACGCCTTTCTTACGGAACCAGCAATATACTCGTCGTATCATTGAGGCGAGTGACTTGTCGATACTTCCATCAGTATTTGCCCACATAGTATTGCCAAAGATTTTGGTTAATTGAAATCGACGTGGCTCAGCGTGGGACAGTTCGAAATTATTCTTCACCACTTTTGATAGACATCGGCAAAAACAAGAAGAAGAAGAAGAAGAAGAAGAAGAAGAAGGGAGGTAGAGGGAGCACGATAACTTTGGCCCGAGCCCTTTCCAAGCCAAACTATACAGAGTGCTGCGAATTCGTTAGGAGTGATAGAAATTAATTCCACCCCCCTTCCCTTCCCACCCCCCAACACCATCTTTCGTGACCATTACCAGAGAGTTTTACTCCCGACCGATAATAGAATGAGAAATAAGTACACGAGAACCGTCGTTGAGTGGATAAAGCTTTTCGTAGCTCGTTACCAGTTGACACACCCACGGGCTATTCTCATCAAGTTGACTTCGGCAAGTTGCAACTCGTATAGAAAAGATGCAAAAGTTACGATTGTACTCATTCGCAACAATCGATTTCGAAATTGGCTAAGGCAAAGTCGAGCATTCTCTACTTCGACTGCCGAAGCAGGAGAAGACGAAGAGAAGTTCGCGAAGGGGATACAGACGAAGAGAACGAACCAGCCGAGAGAGCTTTGGGCGAGATGGTGAGGGGCTTGGAACAGAGATATTTTCAAAGAGGACTCGGAAATTGCCCGTCCAATTGAATCGCAAACAATATGAAAATTGGTTCGAGAGTTTTGATTATACAAAGGAGGCTGCTGCTGAATGTATGGGGCGAGAGGTGGATGAGAGGTGGAGGCAGGCAGAGAGAGAGAGAGAGAGAGAGAAAGAGAAGCAAAGAAAGAGAAAGAGAAAAGCTCTAGGCAAAGCGAGCACAGTAACCCAGCAGCTACGAACGGGGTTGGCGTTTCGCACTGGAAACGAAGAAGGACGGATATTCTTAGTCGCGCACCACGGGAAGGATAAATCGAGAGCCACGTGGGTCGTAACAATGGGTCGCCATCAGACTTGCAAAACGGATCGGCGTTTTTACTTTCAAATTAAATTATTTTCTCCATTTCGTGTACAATTAATGCTCTTCAGGGGGGGATTTGGTAATCGCCTCGTTTCGTTCAACCGTGGTAGACCGACGCGGAAATATCTACCGGGGTCTCGAAAAGCTCCTCCTGCCAGCCTCCCCTACCCGGCAACAAGGTCTTAAATCAAGAAGAGAATAAAAATGTCCTTCAGCTACCCGGAAGATTCGGAGCTTAGTGCCCAGCTCCTCTCGGCCTATCATCCAGGCCAATAATATTCTTCGGTCACAAAGTGACAAAGTATATAGGCCCGGACCCGTGACCGAGACACCCACGGGAACGATATGGGCGCGGGAAAAGATATTTATTGGAGCCTAGATGGCAGATAGCAGCGCCGTTTTCCAACCCCTGTACAAAGCCCCCCCGGGGTGAATCTTTGGCAAACTCTGTGCCAAGCCGCAGTTATCCACCGAGCGAACGTCAACGTTATAACAACCGAAACGTTTATAACGGGCCACACATTACCTACCCCCGCCACCACCATCTCGGTTTCTCTCATCATAAGCCCAGCTTGTTTTATTGCCACCATTCGTCTTCGCGGGTAGACTCGACGATGATGCCCCTCGCCAAATTCTTCTTCCGGTCTTCCTACCAAGCCTTACAACGAAAACTATGGGCCATGTGACCTACGTCATCTCGTTCATTCTTTCTTTCTCTCGAGCTATTCGTGCCAAGCATTCCGCTCGAGTCACCTAGCATGTGGTCGCCTGGCGAACAGAAAAAAAGAAGAAGAAGAGGGAAAAAAGTCGACAAGAGACCCCAGCCGTCTGATATAAAATGCAGACGCGGTCGGTCCAAGAATCGCGGATAATTCCCAATGTGGGGAAAGGACGGAGGCCCGAAGGGCAAAAAAATCCGTCCAGCGCCCTCGTCCGGCAGCGAAGCACGATCCTCTTTTTCCACGTGGTCGGATATTCGCCATGTGTTCTTGTTGACCCAGTGAGGTCGCGGATGCCGAGTGCTGCGCCATAGTCCTGTGTCTCGGGTTTTGGGTTATAAATAACGAAGTGGACGAAAAACCAGGGTCGCGAGAATGTGACTCTTCGTCTCGCTTGCATTTCTTGGTTTTCATTCCGTTTGGAGCGAGGAACGGAGGAGGGTGACCTCCGAGGACGACGAAACCGACGACGGTCGACAACTACGACGACGAGGAGGAGCTAGGCTGTGTAGAGAGAAGCGAACTATATATCTCAGGGAAAAGCAAGCAGCACCGGTGGAAGAGTCCGTTCTGACTAGCAGGGTTGAAAGGGAAGCAGATTAGAACCCGGCAATCAAGCCAATTATACACTCCGGTGACGCTGACCCAGCTCCTCTTTCAGTTCTCCCCTTTGGCTCCTGTGTGTGGCGATGCGTCCGTCTACGTGGCGACCTCTAGCCCGTGTTACACATAAGCTTCTGTATATGTGGATGCGCGCTATCGTCCCTGGGACTCCAACGGCGGCATGCAACCTTTCTCCCTCCTACCCTATCTCCTTTCTGCCTTGCTGTATCATGAACGCGTTTCCCTTGGCCTCCCATTCTCCGGTTCGCTCACTCGGTCGCGCTTCCACCGCCTCCTGAGCGCCTTTCCTATACGTATACTTCATCCTACCAAAGCTTTACAGCGTTCCAGCTCCTTCTCTCTGTCCGTTGGTGCCTGACCCAACCGCCACCCCTCGCTTCACTCCTTCATCCGACAAACCACGTCCAGAAACTCATCAGACCGCTGGTAATCCCCGTAGTATCCTTCGTACGGAAGCCTATATATTACGGTATGTTATACGCCACCTTCTTCGAAACGAATTGCCTTCGAAATTAAACAACGCCTTACGACCTATCGACAGAACATTACGCTGAAATGCCGACAATTCGGATATTGGATTAACCTTGTCAGTTGCATGTGCAGATGGAACGACGACACATGAACGATGAAGAAAAGGAGGTCGAATTACACGATTTTTCTTTCTTGCTGAATAGCCACTTCGCCACAGCCGAATAGTACTGGTGAACAGGGTTGAAAAAAAGAGGAGGAAAAAAACAAGAATCAGAATAAAAGGGTCTCGTGGGGAAGACGCGGCAAAGACCTGGATGGTTATTCGACGGCTGAGGTAAGGGCAGCTCTCGGTGAAGAGCTTCGACGGTTAACTCTACGGAGACATTCCAACAAGACCAACGGTAGCAGCAACGCGCAGTAAGAGACGAAGGATATATAGCGACGAAAGAGTCCATCCAAAAGCGCCGAGTGGCAGATTGCAGCCGAGGCCTTTGGAGGATCATCAAATTAGCGGGAGAGTCTTTGAGGGTGTTTCTCCATCTCACTTGCACCCCCCCCCTCCCCCCCTCTCTTCTCGTATACTTGGCCAAACCCCGGGCTCGTCAGCCTCTCCGACGGGATTATGCCCTCACGACCCTTTCGCGGAATGGAGTTGCAAACTCTCCCTCCTATCTCTCCTTTTCTCCCTCTTTCTCCCTCTCTTTTCGCATCTTTCTCTGACTTTTCGCTCACCCTGTGTGAGCACTGCGCTACTGACTGGTCTTCGTATGAAAAGAGTCAGATCTCTCGTTGGTACGACGAGGACCCCTGTCTCTCGTACCATGTCTTCAACGTTAAATGAAATTCCTTTTTTCACTCTGTCTGTCTCTGTCTGTCTCTCTCTCGCTCTCTCTCTCTCTCGCACTCGCTCTCGCTCTCACTCTCTCTCTCGCTCTCTCTCTCTCTCTCTCTTCGCCAGCTCCTTCTCTTCCGCTCTTTCTATCTTCTAATGGCTATGAAACCACCGTAATCATCAACACATTGTGATATATTCGCATATGCAACATATCTATGAGAATATTCGTGGGCAACATTAGTCCAGACGAAAATTCGGTGGTATATATTCTGGAATAGTGGTACGAAACAGCAGCGAGCATTCGGCGTGTACACGTTACGGACGGAGAGTATTTTTAAACCAAGGTACACAAAGCGCGTGAATGTTTTATCGCGGGGCAGCCCTTTTGCCTTGGGGCGGTACATATACATATGCGCATGTGTACACATATCTATATGTCTATGTGTGTCTAGGTTATAATATAACTATATACCAAATCCCGAACACCCGTATTTCTAGCTCGTACGAACTGGGGCAGAAACACAAAGCGTGTCCACTGCCTGCTGGCTGAGATACCGCCAACAATGCTTAAACGCATGACGAAGAGCGCGCACTCTCGTCCACACACATCCACCAAACGATGTAGGTACACAACACACCCCTAAAGCTCTCCGACTTCCGTTAGTTTCCACCAGACCTTTCCGCAATTCTGTGAAATACGACGATCAAGGGCACATACACATTTCCTCGACCCTCTCTCACGCGGTTTATTAATCCGGTCGAGTCGTACAAGAAGAGATCTACGAGGTACTGTTGCAAGTTATTGCGACCAGTTTCTAAAAATTTTCATCCAAAGGATCTTCTTTTTTGGAATGAAATCATTATTTTTAGTTAATTGATTCATCGAAGTTTCATCATAATTAATTACAACTTTATAATAGTTAATTACGGATTAATCGAAATTGATGAAGGATGATACAATTCATGAAAATTTTCATTTGAATTGAATTGTATTTATTTCTAATTCACGGGACAGAGAAATTGGATACATGATATATGTATTATATTCTCCCACGTGAAATAGAGGCGTCGCTTGTTCACAGTGACGTATAAATATTTAGATCGCACGGTGTGTACAGTGCGACGTCTGTGTATTGCCCACACGTACAGTCAAAAGTCATTTGAATAAATGCTCGAGTGTGCCGGGTCGGGGGATGGAGGGGGAGTTCGAACAGGAATAGTAACGAAAGTGACCAAGAGCTGCGCAGATATCGAGACCGATGCGATTCGATATAGCATTGGCTGGCCGCAGAGAGTAGCAGTCTGGAAATGGTAATGGCTAATGGGCAGACCTCGAGTGTTTGCTCGATAGTCGTATTTTTAGTAATGCGCTTTCGGGCTCGGCTGCTCGAAGTCAATGTAGATTCTCGCGAATATTCGTCTATTCGTGTTGTATTTTTTCTCTTTTTTTTTCGTTATTCTTTTTATTCCATCGAAAAGAGTAGGAAATTTTGCGGGGATCTCGGTCGAATGAAAATGTTTTCCAACCACCGGAATTCTCATCTCGGAAATAGCCAATCGCTAGCAATGTCGAGAGGGCTAAACTCGCTTCTCGTTGTTCCGATAAAACGCACGTAGCTTGCTACGCCGCAGCTACGGTTTTCGCGAATTGGACATACGAAATTCGATTCCCATTTTGCCAACGTTGCGGGTCCGTTGAATTTCGCAACGAGAGGTGTTTCGTGTTCTTTCGGCAAAACGTTTTACTGCTCTGGCCACTTCTCGGTGGGCGCGCGTCGTTCGCGGTCTTGGTTCGAGTGGCACATACTCGCGGTTAGAATTCGATGCACATGAAAGCCCGAATAAGCTTTTTTTTTACCCAATGATATAAATTTATAATTTGCAGTACGGACATAAATAAATATTGTTTTTTTTTGTAAAACATAAAATAAATTATTCCATGAATAAAAAAATATTTTAGTTCCTCTTGACAAAGTACGCGGGAATAATTTTAAGTCAAAATTGAGAAAGGAATCGTAAAATCTGGAGAAAATTCAAGCAAGACCATCATACTCGCACCGGCGAATCTTTCTCGTAACTCGCAAAATCGTACGTAACCCGAAGAGAACTGTACCCGATCAAACTTTAAAAAAGTGAGAGACATTATTTCTCGGCCTTCGGGACATATTCAATTTCCTCTCGACCGGTAAAGAGAGGAAGGGAATGGAAGAAGAAGAGAAAACTCCCTCCGGTACTCCAGCACCCCGGGGCATAGAAACGGCGCTGCTATATAACCCGCCCAACCCTCCGCGCCGATATCGGACAACCCTTGCAGAGCCCATGATCCGCCATTTTTTTTTTCACCAACTGGTACGCGATCTTGAAATAATAATGAAATATCGGGGATTCGTTGTTCGTACGTATGCGTGAGCATAGGAGTATAAAAATTCGAAATTGCTTATGCAAATTTATATAAAAATAAAGATTTTTCATCACATCCGAATATTAAGAAATCATTCTAATTAATTATTAATTCGTAATTATATTTAAAAAATTCTATGAAATTGTTACAAAAATTCTTCAATTTTTTAAAATCTTATTCTTAAAGCGGGCCATATTTTCATGTCCATGGGACCGAGTTATTCGCGAATATCATTGAGAATTTAATTATTGGTGTGGCTCGAGAATACAACGAGGACAATGGTACGTGCCCGACGATATTCTTTTCTATCAACGTGCCATGGGAAGGTGCGCCATAGCATCCCTCACCACGGCCACTCTCTTCCCCTCTATCCCAACCACCACCATTCTCGAAGCAGCCTCCATTGCAGGGTTAATATCGGTCCGATCGTCAGTTCGCGATTTGCATGACAATAGACTCGTCTCTCCCAACCACCCACCCCACTAACCCTCTAGCTCTATCGCGAACTCCGCCAGGTTCGTCGTCTTCTTCTTCGTAGCTCGGTCGTCATCACTGTGACGTCGTGGGCAAAATTCTCCCTCCCTCGGTTCCTCATCGAGCGCAACGGTCGTCAAAGGTACAGGGCAAATAGAACGAGCGAGAAGAGAAAAGCACCAACAGAGAGTGAGAGCGATAGGGTGAATGAGAGAGACAAAGAGGGAGAGAGAGAGAGACAGAAGGGAGCAAAAGGAGAGGGAGTAACTGGAGAAGATAGAAAGAGGTCGCGAGAGTCGGGTGAGGTCGTCATATACGCTTTCCATCTAGGCTTTTACCGATCCCTCAGCGTGAGAGGACCATACTCATCGTTCCAGCTTTTCCATCCCCTTCCAATACACTCACACACACGCACTCACACACACACACGCACACACACATACACACATCTATATACACGTATAGATACCTAACACAGAGTATATAACCCATGGGCTTAATGCAACCCTGTGAAGTTAAGAGCCCTAATTAAATTCAGTCTGGGTACTCTTATACGGAGCGTCCTCTTTCCCCTGGCCCATCGTTCATTAAGCGTCGCCGGATCAAAGTGATATTCCTCTCGTAAAGTAGTTCTATGTCGTGGAACGACATGCCGGGCATGTCATGCAACACCATCATCGCTCCCCTTTAAGTGAGGACACCCCGCGCAACTTCGTCCGCCCCCGTAGTCCTACTCAAGTAAAGAAGGTTCAGGTGAGGGCGGGAGCGAGGATGCGGGGCACCACGTTCCGCCACATGAGGGCACATATTCACCACTGAGCGAAACGTTGACGAGGTACATGTATATGCACATATATATAGTTAAGCGCGTCGAATCGACGTGAATCTTTTATAAAGCCCGTGGGCGATTAAGTGCTTCGTTCACGAGACCCAGCAAAGTTGAGGTATATAGCGTAATAATATGTATATGTGTGCGTGTGTATGTGTGCAGTTGCGAAAGTCGGACGGAAATCGATCGAAGATCCCCCTCTCCGCTCAAGTAAGCGACGAGACGACGTGCGATGATCGATCGATCAAACTGGAGTAAGGAAAAGGTTTACTCGTGACCGTAGTTCAAGTCGAAGTATTTGCACGTTCGTATGGATACGTACACAGTGGTCGCGTAATTGAGGATGGAACTTGGAGCGGAATGATTTTTTGACGTTAATAATTTAGCGAGGGGAAAAAAGAAGAAAGAAGAAACTGAAAGTTCCTACCAGTAGGTCATCGTAGAGATACGAAATCTCCGGATAGTCGATGAATTCGACCATGACTGTGCCTCGTGTTCACCTCGTGTAGGCCCCACGACAGAATGTGAACGTCGACCTCTGTCCGCAAAATGCTAGAAAAATTAGCACGAAGGGCACCAGCACACGCGCACGTACACTCACATACACAAACAGACACGTATTTATTTTTATTCCGGCGTCAAACTTGATTTCTCTTCGTGACCACGATCGCAACTCGTCACTAAAATCCAACCCTCAATTTGTCGGGGAGGACCTCGGATTTTCTCCTCGACTGTCGTTCGACAAAAGGATCGACGTTTGTTTTTTTTTTAAAAACGTGTTTTTCCCACTGACCGCTATGAAGCTTGACGTGTAAACTGCGCAGACGCTCCGAGCAACACCGGCACCACGCGCTTTGGTGAAAATCCAAAAGAGGAAATAAAACAATAATAAAAATAAAAAATTATCGTATTCACTGATAATTATTAGTCGATCGCGTCATCGAAAGAATTTTCGATACAAAAATAATAATAAGAAAGTCACGAATTTTCCGAGCTTGTACGATCGTCAACGAGAAAAAAAAGGAAAATAAAATAGGATTTCTACGGTCACCGGTGAGCGCGATTCTCCTCCTGTCAGAGTTTCATTCCAGGATGAAGAAAACAATTGAAATGAAAAGTATCACGTGACTTTGACGATCGAAGTATCGCGACAGGACCACGTGACGTTTTTTTTCCCGCGCGACGGACGAACTTTCTTTCTTCCCGTCTCTCTTTCCCTGTCCCGAGATCGCGAATTTCCACCCCGGATTAAAAGTCAGGCTGATTACACGTGGTTTTTTCGTTTGGCGAATGGTTACGTGCGTTTTATTCGACGCGGGAGGAGCTTTCAATGACGAGAATATTCACTCGTGAAGGACGCACGCACGAGCGCGGCTTGCAGAGGGTTCGGGCGCGTAACTGCGACTAGACTGTCTCGTGGGCGCTCGGTGGAAGCGTAGAGAGAGCGTGGATATATCCGCGCCGCGAGGGCTGACGTGGAGAGTCCACGAGGCGCGCACGAGGGCGGCGGCGTCGTCGGTGAAACGGCGGCGAACGGCGGCAGTGGCGCGGGCGTCGGCGTTATCGTTCTCTCTCTCTCCCACATCCCTGGTCGAGCCAAGAGAAAGAGAGAGAGAGAGAGAGAAAACACCCATAGGGTCTCCTAAAGGGGTGGGGATGTGTGTAGGTGGCTGTGTGTATGTGTGTGTGTGCGCGACGAAAGAGAGAAATTGGTGATGAGAACGAGAGAAAGTGAGAAAGAAGAATCGCGGCAAGACCAGAATTTCTCTGTCACTCTTTTTCGCTTTCTCTCTCGTCCTCTCTCTCTTTCTTTCTCTCTCCCTCTCTCGCTCTCTCCCTCTAGCTCTAGTAAGGGTGCTTTTGCGAAGCGAAAGGACGAGAGTATATAAGCTCGGTCACTGAGGCGGCGTCGCCACTCGGCCTATCTCCTTGCAAGTGACTCCCCCTCCTGCTCTGTCTCTCGCTCTTCTTCTTCCGCGCGCGCCACCTAGCAACCCCTTTCCATTTCCATTCGGCAACCCTCCCATCCTCACTCCCTCGCTCCTCACTATGGTGGCTCGGTTTTCATCCCATGGCGCGGCGCGTCTTCTATTTCGCACCCTTTGCTGCCACGCAGAAATCAACCCCCGCCTTCCTCGCTTCGCGCTCTACCCTGTACTATCTCGATGTAGACCCATGCGGCATATTATCGGGGGTAGTTTCGAACCGAGGAGAACGGATATACCGAAGGGCTCCCGGATGAAATATTGGAGGGACGATTCGAATGAGGGACGCGCGAACAATAAGTATTCGTAGAGGGATGATTTCATTCGTTAAGGGATGATTCTTCATATCGTTATCACACTGAATGAAATTATACATATTTTCTATCCTGATCGATCGAATAAGTACAATTCTTTCTAATCGAAATACTACTCGACATCTTAAAATTCTTTAATCATTAATTAATTCATCGATTGCAAATTTATATTTTATTTAAAAAAAAAAGAAATGTCTCACCGCGTGATTTCGTAACAAGCCAGGTATTCGTCAGGTGTAATCAATAATACGATAAAATCTGAAATAGCGGGCAAAAGTTGTCGCAATCTTACCAACGAACAAAATTCTCCCGGAATGAAATAACGAAGCTTGCACCCCCGCGCGCAAGCGCGTGCGCGCGTAGTTGAGCACTTTAACAACAAGAGCGATGTGCTACGGAACACGAATAAAAGGAAGTGGGAGAAAGAGAGACAGGAGTCCCTGCACCGTTTGTACCGTCGAAGGGTGGCGAGACGCAGGTGCACGCCGGAAGTCGGCAAAAACTTCGTTAGGGAGAAACGCAAACAATTCCTGGCTCGAGCGCGTTCGCCGATCTCTGCTCGTTGGCTTTCTCGCTACTTTTCCCTATACGTATAGTCCGCGTATGTGTTACACATTTCTACGTGGGTTTGGGCTGCACGAGCCATAGAGCCGTCTGTGCTTTAACACGCGTTCGGTAGAATTATTCTCCTTATGCAAATGAGCCAACGGCGAATGAAATATCTGCGTGTGGCCGCTCTCGTTCAGTTTCAGTTTCTCTCTTGCACGAGGTACTCAACGCCCTCTGTATTCACCCTCGAGAGTCTCGAATTCCATAGCTCTAACTGTATACATATCTTCCTTTCCCTCTCTGTCCGCCTGTCTCTTTCCCACCCCCGTATCTTTCTCTTTCTCGCTTAATACGAGTTCTCTCGCTACAAAATCCCCCCGTCGAGTTTCTTTCGTTCTCGGCAACGCTTCTCGTGCGCTGGCACACTCGCGCCCTCCAATTACAACCTCGTAAATCGGCCCTCCAATTTGTCGAGCTACGCAATCCTATGAAGCTTCCTGAACAGCCCGACAGAATTTCGACGTGCCTTATCGCCCACAGTGGTTCGCCCACCTTTATGTATGTATACATATATTCATATCTCTATATACGTGTATGTGTGTGTGTGTGAAGGTTCGTCTGTATCGACGTGTATATCTATATGTACGAAGAACGATCAATTCGTCTACCCGGCATTACCTCCGTCCGTCTGTCCTTCCGTGCAACTTAACGATCGATTCGTTAAAATCAAAAGGTACTCGAGAATCAGGTGGTTTAAGCTCGACTAACCCTCGTGACGAGAAAGCGAGCGAGCGAGAGAGAAAGGGAGGAAGCAAGAGAAAAAATAGATGAGAGATTCTACATTCTCGGCGTCTCGAGAATTTCGTCGACAGAGAAAGAAAAACCCGAATTTAACGTTCTTTTTTTTTATTCGCGAGGATTTTTTCACTAATGATGTAAACTTCTAAATTTAACGGTAGCTACGAATTACGAACGAATCCTAGATAGTCAAGGGTTGCGAGGGGAGGATGGACGAGAAAAATACAGAATAAATGGACGACTCTATATGTGGATTTCAATGTGCTGAATATTTTTAAAAAAGCTTCTCGTTCAAGAATACTCCACGTCAGTGCTCTTTTTACAGCGAGAGATGGCTAAAAAAAAATATCATTCGTTATGATCGCATAATCACTAAAACATAAGCGTTATCGACTGGAAAGATTTTCCGCTGTGTTTAATTTTCTTTCCTTTTTTTTTATTTACCGTAATAACCGATTACGATCGATTTAAATAAATGTCATTGATAAAAGTTGTGTAATCAAAACGAAATCAATTTCCCAAGGATGCGATTCGAGATCGGACATTTTACCAATAATTGAACATTTTTATTTTATTTCTCGACGCAGATGGTTGGTCGAGGCTGTTTGAGAAGAACGAAACCTAAATGGAATTTTCCGTCACGCGAGTCCAGGAGGAGAGGGAGGAATACCTATGTACGGGGTCAAACTCGGCCTCCCACAAGCCCGAAACATCTGGCCGATTCGTAAACGTTTGGTCGAACGATGCTCTGTATGTGTGTCTTCTATACAAAAACCGACAAGGAAGACGAGACGCGAGGGAGGATGATAGAGAAAGAAAGAGAGAGAGAGAGAGAGACAGAGAGAATGTGGAGCTGCCAGAGGCTTGGCAGACGCGGCAAGGTAAATAAACAGGAATTAAATCTGGAAGGCTTTATCGTAGCGAGACGAGGCGAAACGAAAGAGAGAGAGAGAGAGGACCAGGTTGGTAGAGGATCGAGCGCATGGATCTATCTATCCATGCCCCCCCCCCCCCCCCCCCCGCCCACCCACTGTCTCTCACTCTCTCTTTCGTTCTCTTCTTCTCAGCGTATCGTTACTCTCCTTTCGTCTCTCTTTCTCAGATTCGAAGCTATCTCTCTCGCTTCCTGTTGGTGCGCTCTCTGTGCAGCTCCCCCTTTCCACATGGAGCACCGCCGCAACACAGCGTGCTGGCTTTCAGGCTCAATAAAGGAGGTAAGGGGTGAAACGATGATGGCGAAGAGGGAGCAACGAAAACGAGAGAGAGAGAGAGAGAGGAAGGAAGAAGCCGAGACGAGAGATGGCTCGGTATATATAGAAACTGTATCGCAAGCACCATAGTTGGCTCTCCCGCTCTTACGAAGCACGAAGCAGACGTCAATGTGTCGATGTATGGGGCTTTTCATGCAAAGGAGAAAGAGAAACTTTCGATCGAATTATTTTAAATTGTCCAAGTACGAAACCGAGGTAAAAAAGAAATGACAAATTCCAAAAACGTAAAGACTCAGCAATTGGCAAAAACAAGATCATAAATTAATTAGACACGTTAAAATTAATTTTCCCTGATAAATATTCAGCTCCTCGACACAGAAAGCTCCTTACATACGCGCATATACGTCCCTCTCTTTGGCCAGTACGTATAGCTACGTTTCCGATAAAAGGCTCCTATGCCGATCTTTAATTTCGGCTAAGTAAAGCGTGTAGATCGATCGGGGCGAGCACACAAGTATCCCCGAGAGTTGCACAAGAAGCAGAGAGAGGGGAAATGGTCTGAGGGGGAGGGTAAGGACGAAAGTGAGTCGGGACCTTAAATAGAAATCCACTTCGCGTATTACGAACGGACACGCTTGCCTGCGGAACGAAAAGGGGGGGGCGGTCTTTCTCTCTCTCTCTCTCTCTCTCTCCGTCTCTCTCTCTTTTCGCGTATACGTACAACCGGAGGTAACCGGGCAAAGGCAACCAACCGACTATGAAACTCTCTTCGTTGCCTCCTATAGAAGCTTTTGCACGGTCGGCGGCAATAGAGGAGACGCCTCCCGCACCAACACCTCCGCGATGACCTCGACGAGCACGCGAGCGTTCGATCAAAATCACGTGGCCTCGACGAAAAATATACGTGTGTATGGCTTTAGGGTTGGTGAGACGCGAGAGGTTTACCGGACGCGAAAGGATAAGACTCGAACGAAATTCTGATAACGAAATCGAAGTCTGATCACGCAAGTGCGTACCTACTTCAACAAAGGGAATCGTTTTTATGGATATGTATATATGTGTGTCAATTTGGGGGTTTTTTTTTTCTCTACCACGCGACCGAGCGTGCCTCATTGAACTCACGAGCACGGTCACGATTCGTCCCCGTACCACGGGTAGTTTCCAGGAAAATTTATATTTATGAATGAATCGCGTTATAGGCACACGCCTCCTTTCATGAGACGGAGATTCCGTCGCGCGATACATCGCCAGTTTATGTATGCGCAAACCGAATGAAACGTTTCATTCATCCTTCAAATCGTTGCGAAACCATGAAAAATTGTATCAGCGTCGAGATTTTATTAACGAAGAAAGAAGGTACGTGAGCGTCGATTGTGGATCTTTATGAATTTCGTCGATGAGTACGTTCGATAAAATTTATAAGATTCGAATTATAGTTCTTGAAAATAATTGCCAAAGTGACGTTTACAACCCTAGAAATGATTATACAATAAATTTTATAGTTGCAATTAAAATTGCGAATGAAATAATTACAGCGAACCACGAGCACCAAAACAAAACAAGCTAAAAAAAAAGCCAAACTAATAAAATAATTGGATTAAAAATAATACGGTTGTCGGTAAACTTGGCATACTCGTCGTAATAACAAAAAAGAGAATCGTATTTCTTCAAGACATCATTCACTCTGGCATCCTCCATAACTATTCTCGACGTAAAGAACTCCATCGTCGATGATGGAGTTTAGTATCGTGGTCGTAGCGGAAGAGCTCTTACACTCGCAGATGTAAGACGCGAAGGTCTGGCTACCGAGTGTTCTAATGGCCAGTGGAGCTCGAACGTGTTTCCGATCGCGTTTCTATTTCGGTCATGAGCATTCTTTCATCCTCTCCCTATGGTCGTAACATCGACGGCGTATACATCAAGCTTGGGCATAACGTAACGTACACACGAAACTATCTCGGGTTCGACGAGGGGAGGTTGACGGTTGCGGGGGGTTAGTCGCACGTGTGCGGGTGGATGGTAACTGCGGTAAGGCTAGCGCAACAGAGTGAGAGAGAATTGATCTAAGTATAGCCAGACCAGTGGATGAAGCAACCGAGCGAAGCTCGGTAACGTTGGCGGCCCAGGAGTACACGATACTGCCACGGGCATTGTTATTGCTTGCACAGCGGTCGAGCACTCGGATGCTGGCCGATGTTGGAGGGTATCCAGTGTTTATGAAGGCTACATCTTGACTTGGACCGAGTTATGACCTCAGGTGTGCTCACCGTGGATATTAGAAGGCGGCCGATCCAATCAGTGGGTTTTCGTCTGTATATACGAGCCCGCCACGTTCCCTGCGATATTATCTGTTTGTCTATCGTAACGAACTCTCAACCCGAAATTACCATTTGGATCAAAAGTTAGGGAAAATCGATTGTTTTAGTAGAATCGATCAAAAGAAAATAACAAAACTTGTTTCAAGGTCATTGTTCGAAAGAAATTATAAATTTGATGCCATCGAGCGAATTATCGAAAACTCTTTTTAATTACTCGATTTATTTTCATTTTTTTCTGTTCGGCAAATCGATATTATTTTTTATCGCGAAAAATTATTTTCTTTTTTCATGTCATTGTATGCATCTTGTAATTTTTTTAAACGATTAGATAAAAATTTAAGTTTGTAGTTTGAGAAAGATCGTCATTGATTATTTCGCGATTGTTTTATTTATTTTCGATTCTTCGGGATGGTATGAAATTTGCCGGTTCCATTAAACCGAAACAGCTTACAACATCTGTTCCGACACTATTGGCTGGTTCCGTCCTATCTTATCGGTGTACGAAGCGGAGAGTGGCGCGATAACGACAATTGACCTCGAAGGAATTCACCCGAACCGACAAGACTCGGCGCGCAAGCCGGATAACCGGTCGTTAGATATTTCGGATCTTGTGTTTTCTTGATTACACCGGCAATTTGGTAAGCTCGTTGTTCCAAGTTTTTCGTTATTTCACTTATACCGTTTTAATTTTCTTTTTCTTTTCGCTCACTCAACCTTTCCCGCGGCCCGTGGACTCAATCTGTGTGAGTGAAAATATGCACACACGCGGGTTTACACGATGAGAGAGGGCGACGCGAGGGGTGGATGTGCTAGAGAGTCTCGGGCTCTTCATAAAGTCATAACTCAAGTGAACCCGCGTGGAGGAACGGGGGTTGGATGTGAGGGGTGAGGGGTTTGCGCATCTCTCGGCATAACATTTAAAACGATTTCCGCTGGCAGCGGTGCCAAAAGATCCCCCAAGCTAGCAGCGTTGTTTCGGGGATAGATTAACGAAACATAACGCCGGGATACTCGGCTGTACGGACTTCCAAAAATGGAAGGGGGTAGCGAGAGGGGGTGAAAGGTTGGGAGGGGTGGTTTTCTGTGTGCTGCCGTTGGATAATGGGGCAGGGGGCGTGTTGGCACTGCTCTGGCAGTTAAGCAGCGAGCACAGAGAACGACGAGTGTAAGCCACCCTCTCGTTCCTCCCTTAAACTCCTCTCCCTCCTTCCCTACCGCCCGCCCGCTCACCCACCTCCCAAAACTACCCCGCATGCCACTCTAACCCTCTGCGGGACTTCACTCGACGATCGATCCTAAAATTTTCTCGCTCTCTCTCTCTGTCTCTCTCTTTCTCTCTCTGTCTCTCTCGCGTTCTCTCTCTGTCCCTCTCACTCCACGCCAACTTGCCTCTCGGAATTCCCTCTCGTTGCTCCGACATACCGTAGGTAAATTTCGTGTCATCCAGACGGAAACGCAACCGAGCGCGGAACGACCGTGACGGACGTAGGAGGAAGCGAGGAGAGGAAAACGAGTCGCGAGACTTCCACCCGCAGTAGAAAAAGCTGTGCGTGGTCAGACACGCTAGTCGACAGAGCTCGGAGGATACATTGGAGCCTGCTCTAACGACTCGTTCCACTCCAATTCCTAACTACCCCGCGGGGACCAACCACCCTTCCTTCCTCCCTCTCTCCCTCCCTCCCTACTGCCCTCTCTACTTCCTCTCCTTCCACCAACCCCTTCGGCGTTAAGAGATTAACTTGTCGTAGTCGCGGTTTTAATACCGGGGAAGTCTCGAGGAAAAATCGATGGTATTAAAAGGCTCTACGGACGAGAGGAAGCTATTATTTCGCAGTTCGCTTCGCGTGTTTTAACGGAATATTTGTCGGGCAATGCATTCTACTCTTTTTTTTAATTTTCTTCTTCTATTTTACGTATTAATGGAAAACGATAAATTAATTCGTTGGGAAGATTATTTTGTTTTCTGATCCTTCGAGTCATCTTTTTTTAAATATAGAAAAATTGCTAATTCGAGCTTCAAAATTTTATGGTTTTCGATTATCCAGTACTAACAGCGTTAAAAATTAAATTATCATCTGATTAACGATTTATTTCTAAATTTGTATTTATTACAAAGATTTACGATAAAACTCACCCCTGGTAAAGTCCGCTTCTCATGCAGAGCCTCCTGGGCGCTGATAGCGCTGTCACGGCTGTAGTAGGTCAAAAAAGCACACCCTGAAACAAAAAAGATGGACGTTTTTTTAGAATCGCTGATCGCGCCAGGCGCACATATATACGCGAAACGTGCGAGGGCAAGGAGAAAGAAAGCTCGACCAAGGTAGAGAATGGTGTTCAAGCTTTCGAAAGCGTTGTAGCAAGACGAAACGATAAGTGCACGTTCCGGATCGTTCGAGCGTAAAAATCTTTTCCATCTCGCGATTATACGTGACGTCAATGTGCCACTGGCATACGTCGTAATTAGACTATCGGCACGACCAGAGGAGAAAAAAGAACTTTCTTTTTTTTCAAACTATAATTAACTTTCCACTTTTACGTGCTTATGGAACGCGTATTAAGCACCGCTTTTGTGTTATAGTTTTTACAACGCCAGCCAAAGGTGATTTTTACTCACGATCCGCAAAATTTGCAAGCACAAACGACATATACATAGAAGCCTAACTCTCTCGCTCTATACTTTCACATACGGAGTAATAATTATTATTATAAAATTCAGGGAAAACGTGTCAATTCTCGTGGTCGCGAATAGAGCCATCGAAAGTTCGTGAGTCATTGTGGTAAATCAGAGTTCGATGGAACGAAGTTGTTGAAAATGCGACCCACTTCCATGCCAGAACTACCCGCGATGAATTTTACTTTTTTTTTTCTACGATACTTCCTTTTTTTACTCGTCTGTGTACTATTTCTTCTTTTTTTTTATTCTGTTCGCGAAACCACCGGGAGTTTTTTAGTTCCTCGGTTGGCTTATCGACTATTTATGACAGCCTTAAATCAGAAAATAATGGCGTTGGCGAACTCGGCCGGTCACCGCGTCAGATAATAATGTCAACCTTATAACGGTCAGTGGTGAGAGTGCGAGTGGGTGAGTTCACTCTTTCTCTCCCGCTATGTCTCTCACTCTCTCCCTCTCCCTCTCTCTTTCGCTCTCACTACAAAGAGAACGAGGAGAGAAGCGATCCTATCCGACCCTCGGCGTTTTCAACTCACGCAAACTTCTCGCTCGTTATCCAACGTTATCTCAGGCAAACTGGCCGATATAGAGCCGTGCGTGCTTCTGTATTTATATGTCGTTGTGTGTGCTCTCTTTGCCTCCATAAACCCACCCGCACCACCCTTTCGCGTTCCGTTATTAGTCACACTCCAATATTTCACGGGCTTAACGCGATTTACTCGCGCGATGAATGAATCTTTCTTTCTCTCTTACACACTCTCTCTCTCTCACGGCTCTACCCGTGACTTCGGTGACTCTCTCGACGCGAATTTTCTTGCTCACCGACACAGTCAACCTCTCATTTTCCCACGTATTTTCGAATTTTAGCCAGACGCCGACGACACACGATACAACGATAAAATTAATTCAGCACGAGCGCGAATACACACGCGAGGTAAAACGCGCCAAGGTTCAAAACGATGGTAATTAACCCCTGAATTGTACGGGACCCCAGATAGGACCATTATCGAGTATGATATGTACGTAGATAGATAACTATGGCGCGAAAACTACCCCTTCAAGGACCGCCTCTCTATCGATCATGGGGATTTATTCAAGAGACTCGCCTCTCCTCATTCACGTACAACAGTCATCGAATGTAAGTACATTTTTAAAAATGATTGCAGAAAGATCGAAACTTATTTTGATAGAAAATTAAATAAATTGCAAGACATAAATATATAATGCAAATTTAAATATTATTCGTAAAAATAATTATAAAACACGAATCACATTAATATACGTTACGTGCGTCATTGATATAATAATTATAATATAATATATTTATATTTATCTCCATAAATCGTTAAGAAAAATATAAACGTGTCAAATAAATTTACAAATTCGAAATTCAATAACTTCATTCATTTATCACGCTATAATGAATGAAAAAATCAAAAAATATTCTACCCCTTTTCGACAACTTATGAAATTTCCTTGACCCCCGTACGTATCCAAGAACGATAACAATGTCGCGATAAATTGTATTGGTCACTATCCTCGTCTCTCCCACTCTCTCTCTCTCTCTCTCTCTCTCTCTCTCTCTCTCTCTCTCTCTCTCTCGTATACCCTAAAGCACAGTTTGCCACGTTATACGTCCTTTCTCAAATTTGATCGTCCATCGTTCTGTCTACTGGAAGTACGAAGTCTGTGGCTAGGGAGGATAGAATATGAAAGGGATCGTGTGGATGCTCTCGGGCTTGAGAGAGATCCGTATGTCTCAATCTGCCGCCCTTACAACGCAATTTCGCGCGAGGTCGTAGCAGGTGGCACGTCTCTCGCTGCTGCATGCTGCGCGAAGAGTTCTCTCTCTCTCTCTTTCTCTCTACAGTGTTATTATATACCAACGAATAGCGGAACCTGACATATATATGCGTTGAATTCCGGGTATAAAGCTGGCGCTGAAGCAACGCATTTATATATATATATATATATACATGTATATATATACATATGAATGTATCTTGTATATACATGTAACGAGAAAAAGAGAGAGAGAGAGAGAGAGAGAGAGAGAGAGAGAGAGAGAGAGAGAGAGAGAGAGAGAGAGAGAGAGAGAGAGAGAGGGAGAGAGAGAACTATAGAACGAAGTGAGAGAGCTCGCAAGAGCCACGTAATTTTTCATGCGCCACGTCGGGTTCGCCTTATCTCCTCGGCGAGTTCCGACACTCGCCGCCCCCGTTGATACGCTCTGCTCTCGATCTCACCGTGTGACGTAGACACTCGCGAGTTTTCGCGCAAAACCCGCGAGAACTCTCTCACTCTCGTTTCCTCGGTATATGTATATATATCTCTCTCTGTCTGATATACAACACGTACCTATATACATCGCGCAGATAAACAGAAAAAAGAAGGCAGGTTGTTCGAGCAAAACGAAATTTATCAAGCGGGGGTGGAAATTGAATGAAATATAAAAGTATATTATACGTTTCGTTTCATGGGGAATAAACATTACGAATATTATGGATACTTGGTCGAATGTTTTGTTTTTTTTTTTTGAAAGATTTTTTTTAAGGGTTGCGTTTGGATTATTTTCTTTTTCCCTGTTTTTAAGAAATGTCGACTAGACCGCCGAATCGTGTTTAACCGACTGGATTTTACGCGGTTAGAATCGCGTGAGACGAGAAATTGGACACAAGGAACCGGCCCACGAGAGCCTCGAGACGGAGTAGGAGAAGGCTTGCAATCGTCCCCGATATGCCGCACGTGAATTCGTCTGGCATGCTCGAGGGAAAGGTGTGGGGGGGATGGGGCTCGAGACTCTCGACTATCGCCGCTCAGAATCGGCTTATCCATCACCGCGTGTTTAAGAAGAGAAAGAGAGAGGAGACGCGCTTCACGTCGTCCCGCACATAGACGCGTTAATGCTAGCTCGTTTAGCTTCGTGTCTTATCTCATTCTCCTCCCCGAACGAAAGTATAGCTCTTCAAAAAATTTATAACGCACGCTAGATTTTTTTTTGTTTTCCTACAACGAGCCTCGAGCCCGAATCTTTTATTTATTCGAACAAATAAAACACTTAAAAATCGTGTTTGTTTTTTCCAACATCGCACCATCGTCGCAACAACAGAAACTCGCACTTTCGAGGAGGAAAAAAGAAAACAAAAAACAAAACAAAAAAAAACAAGAAGAAGACAAAGTACACAAAAACGAAAACAAAAATACGAGCGATTCGAGATGGAGTCTTTGCACGAGCTCAAAAGTCCATTGAACGCAACAAAGTTACCTCTCGGGTCTACCTAGCGCTATCTCTCCCTGCCTCGCGGCCTCCAGGAAGACTCCACAGGGGAAAAAGGGTGAGTGAACTACGCTATCTTTCTACCCTGGCCTCTCACCCCCATTCTCCGCTCCTCTCCTCCTCTCGTCACGCGTCTCTCTCGTGTGTATTTTGCACACACGCCACCACCGTGTATCGAGAAGAGTCAGGTCGTAATACTTCCATCCCTTTCACCCTTCTACCCTAACTCTCTCTCTCTCTCTCTACCCAGCGTCTATACGTGATGATAGGAGATATATAGAGGTGCGGTTTTGCGGAGGAAAGTCCGACACGAGGTCCCATCGCGACAAAAAGTCACCATTCAGCCATCATGCGATCCCTAGTGACATTTAACTTTACTCCACAGCTGAACCTCCCCGTACATTTATACCTATATATATATAGCTATGTACCTATCTACCTATATATATATATATGCATACATGTAATTAAAAAGAATTTGTCAAGTTCGCACAGTGCCACACGAACGCTGCTACCTCTGCTCATGCACGAACCAATACGAGTCAATGATGATGAAATTAAATCTTCGAATATAACTTAATATTGCATACGTTGATAAATAAAAACCCGATTATTTTAGTCTCAATCCTATTGGTTAATAAAATTCTGAGGCACGATTTTTTTTATGCGAATTAACGAAAAATTTGTATTTCGTTTCTTCGTAAATGTATAAATTTCTTTGTCGCCGATATATTTTTCATTCTATCGTAGATGCAGTGCAAAACGTAATTAATTCAATCGGGATTAATCATCTTCAATGCGAGCTTGCTGTGTCCTGGTCGAAATCGATTTTACAAAAAGACCGTTCGCTTCTGCACTGGCTAGAGCAACGACGAAGACGATGATGACGACGACGAGATGGAAAATTTTTATAATCCATTACTGTAGTTGATATCCCCGAACACCATTAGTCACCGAACTAATCTCTTTCTCTCACTTCCTCTCGCAAAACTTCACAGAGAATTCAAGGAAAAACGTTTGGAGTTTCAAGAGTTTCGAAGATAACTCGGTCCTTGTGCTGATAATACATAGACGTATGTCGAAATTTTCTCCGTATATTCGCCAGACCTTTTGACTTTCAGCAAAAGCCTACGCACCACTTGAACATATATATAGGTATATATTATATATGTATATATATGTATAAATATGTGCATAGAGTCGTGGAAAAACAGACGAGTTGTAGAAACAAGAGACGGGATGCGAACAATCGATGGCAAGGAGTAGTCGAACCTCTTCACACATATATTTATATATATATATATATGTATATATACCTATAGTGATGAGATTTTGCTACGAGAGCGAGAGATGAGCCTGGGGTGGATGCTCGAGAGGGAGAATATAGGAGAGCGTTTTATTTGCGAGGCAATGCGACGGCTAATACACCAGTCACTGGACAGGGTCCAAGTCATAAAATGGATTTTATGACAACGATCGATACAACAAGAGAGATCTCGTCTCCCTCTTTTCAAGCGTCGTTGTCCTCTGCCTATCTCTCTCCCCCCTCTCTCTCCCTCTCTCGCTCTCCATCTTTTTGTCTGCCTATATAGATCGTACTCTCAGAGTCCCAGAAGCATCAGAGCACAATCCTCGCTGAGTTTACCCCCTCCTTGCGTCCTGCTTCGACTTTTCTCTCCCTGTTTCCCTCTCACTCTCCTTCTTCTCCTCATCTCTCTCTTTCTCAAACCCTCGGAGCACTTTCGCGAGATACTGGGGTACCCACTCTCGCGACTCTCCCTGGAGACTCTGGAAGCTGTATTCCCACGTCTTTCGTGCTTTGCGATGGGATAAAGACAGAGAAGAGTGAGAGAGAGAGAACAGGGGGAAGGGCAAGAGAGAGAGAGGGTGGAGAGGAGTCATGCTGATGCGCACCGGAGAAAGGCTCCGTGCGCGCCTCTTCACTTTTCGAATCCACTTCGTTGAGCGACGATAAGTAGGAAACTGTCAAGCTACCATATACATATACGTAAGTATACACTATAAAAAAAGGAAGGGGGGGGGGGGGGTAATCCATTTACATGGCTCGTTCGAATGGAATAGCGAATCGTGAAAGAATTTGAATGGAGATCGACAAGAGTCATCGAGATGCATCAGAAAAGGTAGAAAAGAAAAAGTTTGAAAATATAGTGTCCTATACTCTTTTTCCAAGTATTCTCTCCTTCAATACCGAAGAATGAACGAGACATGGCATTCGAAGTTGGAAATGGACGAGAGAACTGCAACGAGATTTGAAAATAAAAAAAAACGCCTTAAATCCATTTTGCATGAAAATTATACTCAAAGTTCTTCTTTTTAAAGGTATATTTTCGTACCTTATGCACGGTCGCCCGAGGAATCGAATAGAAAAACAGACCTCGACGCGAAAGAGACAGAGAGAGAGAGAAAGAGAGAGAGAGAGAGAGAGGGATAGATAGAGATCCTCATCTCGACTCGATTATACAGCTTGCTGCGTACAGCTGTGAAGGCTCTATAAAACATACAAATATATATACACGGGGTTGGTACCGAGAAAGGAGGAAAATTTGCATCTTGAGCGCAAATTGAAATGCGACGAGGAGAACGAACGAGTGAGGGTACGGACGCGTTCGCGTCGTAGTGCGAAATGACTTTTATAATAGGGGAAACGTAGGGTAATTCATAGCCTTAGGGTACAAATATATATCTATATACCTATATACGTGTATATATATATATATATATAATATCGGTGATGCGTCAGGAAAATAAATGGTCGACGCAAAGTCCACGAGATACCATCGGGTGTACCACCGTGGAATGCGCGTGTATTATATATATAGCTATATAAAATAGTCCAGAGGGATCCTCATGGTCCTTTTGCTTCTCTGTTACGAGAGTTGGATAAACACGTTTGCGAAGCATCGTTCTGACGAGCATATCCATATAATACACTCTGAATCTCTACGCTTCTCGACTATCCCTTTTCCGAGAGAAAGAGAGAGAGAGAGAGGGAATAATATACATGTGAACGTGTGCAAAGGTGCACTATGAGCATCTGTGGGTTTATAGCTGCAGATAGATAGATATATATATTTCGAGGTGTGAGGGAACGTGTTAGTTTAGGGCGGATATTGTGAACGCGTATACGTGTCGCCCACGTGGGTGTATGTGCGAGAAGAGAAACACGACGAGACGGGATTCGTAGTGGAAAACGGCGTGGCCGTGAAGCAGCACAGAGCGCAACTCGCGAAAACGAGGATGGTGTTGCGCAGAGGAGGAAATTGAAATATGCAAACAACCGCAGGCGCGACGCCACCTCGACTTATACGTATAGTTATATTTATGTGTGTATACGCCGTATAGTTTCGTATTTCGTTCACAGGCACGAGTTTGAGTATCGACTTCTCTCTGTACACATCTCGCGAACCTCCTTTTTTTTTGTTCACCGTTATACATTCGTCTCAATAATCTCCGTCTCGTCCGCGGAAAAATCCTCCGCAGAAAAATAACGTCAGCCGCCGTTCGGAATTTTTCTGACAGTCGTGTCGGATATGGAAACAAATGTTCAACCCCTCGCGAACCAACCCTCACTTCGCGGGTCGAGTCACGAGGTCGTTTGGCATTGATTTTCACCTCTGGTAAAGGTCAAAGGACATGGTACTTTATTTAGTTTGTTTTGTTCTTTCTTTTTAATTTTCTTTCAGCGTTTGTCAACAAAAGCATTTTCGTCTGGAAATTTAATTTTCAAACAACCTCTGTCGCATTATCGTGATCACGGATAAATTCATCGAGATTATTTTTTATCCGAATTTTGCGGAGAGAATCGTTAATTAATATGACTCGATTTCCGCATACGGTAGCAGTGAATAATGATTACAGTCGTACCTTTCATACACCCGAATGCGATGCTTATAATTTTTGTTTATTATTAATGAATTTTCGGTGGTCTGCTATGTAATATTTGTCAGTTTCAATATTAATTATTTTGTTCTCATTATGAATCATTGATAGCTGTGTATACATTTAATTCGATGAACGTTTTGTAATCCGCTTATCATTTGGCACAATGAACAAAAATGTAAAGCAACAAAATTCATGAAAAAGAAAAAATAAGAGAGATAGGTCGTAGACGATATTGTTTCCTACGTTTTATACCTACAACTTTATTTACAGCTGGTGCATTCTTTGAAAGGTTAAAATGTTTTTATGCGCCGGGTCAAAAGACTGCAGCTCGGGTTGAAATGTTTTACTGCTCGTCTCAATCTCCTAGAGCCTATTTCCTTTATAGTGCACAAGCCGCCAGCCTCCGCTCAATCCTAACGTGCCCTCGAGTGAATCTAAGGGCATCATGGACCCTCCGGGACTCCGCTCTCAATGTCAAGTCTGAAGAATGCGACCTTCGTGACTCCGCTCTCGATACCAACTCTGCCTGGCAAGGCAGTTATGGGAGGGTCCATGGGAACCATGCAACCATGTTGGAGGGTCCATGGAAACCATGGTGGGTCTATGGGGACCATGGAACCATGTTGGAAGGTCTATGGGAACCATGGACGGTCTGTGGAAACTATGGAACCATGTTGGGAACCATGAGAACCATGGACCCTCCATGGTTCACCAATGCTCAATCAAAAAGTAAAGTCTCTGTCATTTCGGAGAGTCTACGAGGGCGCCATATATGCCGTCTAGTATACGTTGGACTCTCGCCTCGATCCCAACCACTTCGTTCCATGCCACCTATTCTCAATCTCTCAAAAAATGTCGACGCGGGTATTTTAGTTCTGTTGACTGTCTATATAACTAACAATACAAATTATATATTTATATATATAGAAAAAAAAATTACTTCGAAGTAACTGCTAGTACAAGAATAGTGCAAAAAACGTAGTCGGCAATGTGTTATCGTACATGTACACACGTACATAGAAGAAAAAGCTGGAATATCGAGTCACGGACGAGTGTTCGTTCATCTCGTCCTGCTCACGGGCCCAGTTCGAGAAACGTAAGAACGTTAGGGACAAGGGTTCGGAGGGTTCGGAGGGAGGGAAGGTGGGTCGAAAAAAGAGGTTCTCCTCTATTCGCAAAGTCTCGGTCCATAAACTCGACCAGAGCGCGTGAGTAAAGTGATCTTCTGGTACGGAACGACGACCTCGCCTTCTTCGCTTTCTTACCCCGCCTTCACCTCGCTATTCGTACAATGTACAGAACTCTAGCTACTCTCGTACTGCAATGCACACGTCCGTCCATCGACAATGGTCCTTTCTACACTAGCCATTATTTTCTATGTATCTATAGATACGTTACCCTTTTTTTCTATTTGAACAATGGCTCCGGTTCCTTTTCACACTCGGCACTGTTTGATATTTCCGTGCAACTCGCCGTTCTTGAGGAACAAATAGCGCAAAAAATAATGCGGGAAATTGGAGAGGAAACGTGATCTAAATTTTTGCTCATCGTGAATCTGCGTTGAAAAAAGCTGTAATCGTCGAGAAGGGAAATCCTCGATGATTTTGCGTAACTCTCACGCTGAACTATCGAAAATTCAACGATCGTTACTCGATCTAATCTACCCTATTATCGATATCAATATGACCTCTTGTGTATTTTTGATTCCACTCTGCTGAAAGTTTTCGCCCTGCCTGTATACACGATATTTCCTCACACTCTGTGACAAAGTCAGAACTCGAGAAGATTCTCTCGGGCGTGCCCGCGCGCTCTTATTCTTCCGCTTTTTCGTGCTACCGCGAGGGGACTCTGAGCTGGCCCATCGTGAGTCGGAAGAGGGAGAGAGCGAGCCACCGTTTTTTGCTCCCCCTTCCGCGCGAGAGAGCTCGGGCACTAAAGTAAAGTGCGCCATTGAGGGTGATTTTTATTCAAGAGACAGCGTTCACCAAGCGTCCTGTGCCTGTACCTTAACCTCCCCCCTCTCCCTTCCGCCGCCCAGTCCCCTCCCCCACAGATTCTCCTTCGGCACGGCCGCCAAGCCCCCGGGCTTTAACTTAAATGTATGTCGAAAGTTTAGCCCGGGATTTTTAATGTCACGGGAAGAAATATAAAAATACCCAGTCCTCTCGGCATGGCCCTGCAATAGTGGACGGTAGCCATTCTCTCGCGCAGACTCTTCGTCTCTCTCTCTCTCTCTTCTCCTCCATCTATACCGCTATCTCTTTCTCACTGTCTCTCCGACTGCTCGGCGAAGTTATTAAGACTCCGTGCGCTTTAAACTGTCGAGGTTCGGAAATCCTAGTATGTAGCTCACATATACAACCACACTCCAACCCTTTCACACGTACTTTCGAGAATACTGGATGTTCCGTGATGTCCCGTACCTTTCGCCTACGTTATTTGTTATATATATATATATATAATATACATCAAGCACATTTATTAATTTTGTAAAATCCACGACAGTTTCTATTTTTACTACTCCGTTAAGGTTTTTAGAAAATGAGTCGAAGCAAATGAAAAAATATTTCACCGTCATTTTTTACGTTTCAGCAGTCTAAAATGAATATTTTGTTGAAAAACTAAATTGCCATAAACACTTTGAGATTGATAAATCTCAACCCTCTCGATACCATCTAAATGGTAAAATCAGTACTTGATTTTTTAAAAAGTGATAAATAAATTAATTAATTTTTTAAAACCCATGAAAGCTTCTATGTTTTACTATCCATTGGGGTTTTCATAAAATGAGTTGAAACGAATGAAAAATATTTTACCGTCATTTTTGACGTTTCAGCATTCTAAAATAAATATTTCGTTGACAAATTGAATTACCACAAAAACTAAAAAATTTATAATTGTAAATGATAAAATCAGTACTTGATCTAAAAAAACATAATTAATTAATCAATTATATTTATAAAATTAATCGATCCATCAATCATCGATCGCAACGATGGACGAATTTGATTTTGGCCTAATTAAGTAATTCGGCTTGGCTTCCAATTTTCATTTCGGCACTGGTAGGTAGATCCCAGTTAATTCGGGGCCTCATTATATCACACCACTCCGACCAATTGAGAGATAGAAAGTACAGAATACGATTATATATTTCGCTCTCTTAATATTCGGCGAAAGTTTCATCAGATACGACTCTCTATATACGCGCGTTGCTTCCGCGGGCTGCGACAAAAGGCGCCGACCCTCGCGAAACTCGCAAAGATACTGCAGAGAAAGAGACAGAGAGGGAGAGAGAGAGAGAGAGAGAGAGAGAGAGAGAGAGAGAAAGTACCTTGCACTCCGAGCCTATGGAATTAATTAACAAGTTCGTATATATAGACCTGTAAAAACCGAAATAACGAGAAAACGAGGAAAATCAGGTCGTGTCTCTCTAGGCTGTTGGGATTCGACGTATGCGTTTTTTAATTAGAGCTTGCAGCATACCGCGCGCACATGTGTCTATTGGTTTTTCGATAATCGAGGATTTTATGTGACCGATATTACGTCGTGTCATGAGGCGCGGCTTGCTATCTTCGTATATACGTATATGCAATCCTCGTGTATACGAGATTAATTAATTAACACGTACAGTTGGATTAATAATGAACTAGTAAACCACCGTCCCCTACCTCCCCCTCGCGTCCTCTACCGCCCTCCACCCCATTTCGACCGTCGCGTCGCTTCCGGGACAACGGTAGCAGCACACGCAGGGATAATAATTCCGGACTCTCTCGAGCTCGCTGGATGTCATTTCGAGAGCCCAGAATGGGCAGCTCTCTCCCCAGCGCGCTCCCATGAGATGCATAAACGCGCCGCGTTCTACGACTGCTCTCTCTCGCCCTGCTTCTCTCTTCTTCGAAAGGGTCACCCATTAATTCCTTCCTTCCTTCCGCTTCCTCTCTCTCTCTCTCTCTCTCTCTCTCTCTCTCTCTCTCTCTCTCTCTCTCTCTCTCTCTCTCTCTCTCTCCCTCCCTCTCCCTCTCTCTCCCTCAGTCTCACACACGCACATGCTTTCTCTCTCTCTCTCTCTCTTTTCCTCTCTCTCTCTCTCTCTTTTCCTCTCTCTCTCTCTCTCTCTCTCTACCTCTCACTGTCTCGGTACACCATCGAAGTTGAGCACGTTTATGCTCTTGCCCGGGTCGTTGTAACGTGACGCTGATAAAGGTACACGAAAGTCTACCTGGTACCCGATGGGCCATCGAGTAAATTACATCCCCCTTCTTTTTTTTTATTATGTACCTAGTCCGGTGTTTCGCGAGATCCGAATGGTTTTCTTTTTTATGTAACACTGAAGCGTCCTCGTTAACGAGAAGAAAAAAAACAATAGCGAGGGCGTTTTTTCCAAAGGAATTAAATTTTTTTAGAAATATTGCTAACTCGATTGCATTTTTTTTTTAATTTTAAATCACAACGAAGAGTGGAATGCGTTTTTGTTTGTTATAACAGGGTCAGTTTGAAAAGATTTCGAATATTTGCCGAATCTATTTTGCGACCGGCAGACAAGATAAAAGTTACGATTTCCAGAGAACGAGAACAATAACGATTTTTAACGCAATAATACATGAATTTTGTCACATTCTCCGACTGTAACGACGGTGATACGTATATACGTTTCTCGTTACGCTGTCCGAGAAGGGTGCGGCACGCAAAATGTTTTCATAGTGAACGATATAGTAAACTAGCATGAGGCAGACTTATGATATGTCATTTCGTTCGTCCGCTCGTATAACAAGCATCTTTTACGAGGTTGCGTTAAAGCTTGAAGGGGATGGAGGGGGGGGGGGGGCAGGGTGAGAAGAACGATGACGCGGCGCCATAGACGTTGATTGCCAGGGGAGTCCCAAGCCCCCTCATCCTTTTTTCGTTTCTGCAGACAGAGGGAGAGATAAAGAAATTGCTGGTCGTATTCCACCGTCACCACTACGATAATAAATTATTTAGTTATTGGCCACTCGAGCGAATGTAAAAACAGACACGACGACAAAAATAATCTTGGATTAATGAAAAATTTGACATTCCTGTTGTGTTTAGATATTAAATAAATTTTCGTTATTTTTGACGTGAAATATGGGAGAGAAGTTTCACGGGGTTGGGGCTAGGGGCTAGTTTCCTGAAAATATCGCGAGTCGCTGGAAAAGTGGCCAATAACTATGCCGGTTGTTAAATTTCGTTTCGTCAACCCTCCTGAATGTTCTAGGGGGTAGGTGGTTCGGGGAAGGGGGAATAGCGGGGTGTTGTTGAACCCCCCCGAGGGAGAACTATGGCGTGCCCACGCGCGATTCTGCGGAGCGCCCAACAAACGCCCCCGAGGAATATAAGTTGTCGGTGCTATCGCTCTCTGTCCGAACGAAGCACCGCTCATATTTACCACCGACGGGGAGCAAATGGCCGCGAAGGAAGCGAGTGAGAGCAAAAGACGTCTCGGGCCTATCGCTCCCGGCGAGAAGGCCTTTCCTCCCTTACTCCCTGGCTCTACCTCTCGCTCAAGAAAATCCTAGAGGAAACGCTCGCGGGAGCGTCAACCCCGTGGCGCAGCTGTGATGTTCTCCCACACCTACTATTTATAGATATATATATATATAGGTATACAGCGTGCCACACCAAAGCATCCCCGAAGTGAGCCCAGCAGGTAATTCGCTTCTCTCGATCTCTTGGACCAATCCACCCCATTTTTCTCACCCACTTTCTTGCAACCCCACAGGCTTTCACGGCAGCTTCCGGCAACTTTCGCCGCGTGAAAGCGTTCTCTTTTTACGTCGCGATCCTCGTGGTGTTCTTGAGGATATTTTCTTACCGTCCTTTCTTTTCGTTTTTGTTCGATAACATTTTGCTATTACCAGTAGCAAATTACTATTAAAATATATCACTGTAATTTGTATTTTAAATTCATTTATATTTAAATAAAAATTTGTATTTTGAATCGGTTTGAAACTTTTAAATCAGGTGGCTAACCTTGAAAACTCATAAACTCACAAGTATAAAGCGAAATATTTTTATTTTTTGTACCAGGTAAAAAAATGAATTAAAAAGAAGAATGAAAAACGAGAGAAAGATTCAAAGTTTGATAAAATAATAATAGTAATAAATAATATATTAAATAATTTCAACTACTCTCTATTTCGTAATAAAAAAAGGAACAATTTGTTCAGCACGAATTGTTATTTAAAATGCGCCTCTCTTTCGGGTTCATATTTCACTCCAGCATAAATTTTTTATTTTCGAAACTCGCAGCTCTCGATCTAAAAAATCGTCCACCATACTCAAATGCACTTACAACGATAACATCGTCCCTTAACATTTCCCCATTTCCACATGCCAAAAAAAAAAAAGAAAAAAACGTTTTGGCTGCAAAAAACCGGATGAACTCCATTCGCTCACGCTTCGACGTAAAAATATTCAATACGCGTATCAACCGGATGAAAAGGTCCGGCGAAAAAAAAAAGTTGAAGTGACGAGAAATACGGTCAAAATGAATTTTTGCAGTTCCGGTCAAAAGAGCCAGGGGCAAAAAGAGGTCCATATAGCTCGTAAATTCGTTGACGATCAGTCCGGTGCAAAAAAATATGTATATGCACGTACATATATATATAACCAAAGCGGACAGGCCGGTGTCGCTAAATAATGGGATGCTACGCGAAAGCAAAAGCACGAAACACACATTGGGTCGAGTCACCCCCCCCCCTCCCTCCCACCTCCGCACTCTGCCTCTTTCCCCTCAAACCGACGGCTCCAGGGGAAACAGAGAGAGTGAGCGAGAAAAAGAGAGAGAGAGAGAGAGAGAGAGAGACCCGTTCGCCTCTCCAACGTCGCTGTTGGATATTTTTATGAGTCCATCGACGTATGAACACATGCAATCGCTCTCGTTTATTGTTTTTGTCGGGTCAGTCCGGCGACGAACGACGAAAATTTGCATACTTCGCATATACAACACCCTCTATCTCTTTATATATTCATGCGTGCATATATATATATGACTATATTTATATAGGTATAGAGGAGAGGAAAGTCGCAGGACTCTATATGGCCCATTGTGCTCAACCGACTGCTGAATTGCTCTACATCGAGCATAAGCTCGCCACTTTTGCATAACAATCGTCGAGTGCAATGGAATCGGTGCGCGTGGTCGATTTATCGACGTCGCGACCGGAGGAAAAGGACGGGGATATCCAGGAACAGACACCGTGTGGTCCAGCTGCCGCATTGGAGACACGTACGTCATCAGAGAACAGAGGAACGCACTGCACTCGAATACCACCGTCATCCACCCTGGTCACCAGCCCCCTCTCCCTGTCTGTGGTCATTCAACGCCCGAATCTCTCCTATCTCTTTCATCAATGGTGCACGATTATAGGCTCGCGTTCATACGATTACCAAATCCGGGGAGATAGGAACTTCCGGCTAGGAGATTGTCACGATACGTGCGATTCACTGTGTGATATTCAGGCGAGGATTAATGCAGCGCCACGAGGTAGCAGAATTATACAACTTTGAGAATTGTTCTTGAAAATAATATTGCGGGATCGATAAGTATTTTAGTAACATTGGGAAAAAAGTGTATCTTTTTTATATAATATGTTAATGATACGATTCGTTAAATTATTATGGTTATTATTATTGGAAGATCTTGATTTATTCGTAATTTCGAATCATTGACCAAATATCCGAGGCCGATCATTTCCAGTCATTTCCTTCGAGAATCGAAAGAAAAGCTCGTTTCGCACGGTCCGTTAATTATCTCGATCATTCGTGCAAGGAAGAAAGTTCGCCCTTACGCCTCTCAACGCGCCAACCCCCGGTAGCCGATAGCTGTGTCACTGTTTTACAGCTGCAGCCCGTGAGTTCGCCGCGAGGTTCTCGTATATATACGTATATTCAGAGTTATAGTGTTTAAAGGGTACTGCGAGCCCTGGAGGCAACCCACGATCGTACCTACCCTCCTACCCTCACCCTTTCTCCAATGCTAAACCGACTAGACGCTGACGTCTCCGATACTCTCAAAACTTTAGAGCGTCGTTTAATGGCCGTTAAAGATAATCCAGAAGCACTCGAGGGGACTCTGGTTCTCCTTTTTCCTCAACCCCCTCGCTCTCGCTCTCTCTTCCTCTCCCTCGTCTCTCTGATTCGGAGAAACGTCGCCTTTGGGGTGTACCCTTACCTCGTCTCGATTCTCCATCTCATTCCGACCGAATGTACGATCGAGTAATGAGACGTGACATTTTTTCTTATAAATCGCGAAATTCGACGAATTAAAGAAGAAGAAAAAACCTCTAACATTTATCCCAGTCGACGTTTAGGGGTTGAAAAGAATTAGTAAAAAAATATCGGAATTTTTTTTTTGTTTTTAATGATCGTCTTGAGCGACTAAATCCGCGTTAGGATAACCCGGTTACAGCGAACATGTACTTTTCAGTACGTTTCGATGGGATTGAACTGACACTATATATCTATTCTCGGGCCATGCAGCGAGCATTTAGTTGAGAGTGAGACGACGGCGTTGAGGTTTTCTTGGCGAAGAAACGATAAATCTCCCGATCTCTCCTCTGACAAAGTCCGGATAGAGACATGTGTCCGTTAATGGTTGGCACAGTCACCGGGTGGCGATCATTGCCAAGCCACCGACAGGAGGGTGAGAGAGGAGACTAGGGAGGAGGAGAGGATGGCCAGGCTTCCTATATTCTCCCCATGGTCGTACGTGCGCAGCTTTCTGAAACCTTGACGTTACACAGGAAGAGAGAGAACGAAGCAGTGCAGCGTTCGTCTTCACTTTTGTATGACATATATATATATAGGAGCGTCGGAAGTTCTCTCTCTCTCTCTCTCCCTCTCTCTCTCTCTCTCTCCCTCTCTCTCTCTTTCTCAAGCGCGAAGCTTTTCCGTGTGATCGCGTATAAACGTCTCGAATTTTCTCTTCTCTGCTCGTGCGATACCTCGCGAGGAACGAGAAAATAGAAGAGGAAAAAGGGGGGAAGCTACGCTCGCTCGCTACCTCCAGTGTACGGTAGAAACACGTCCGCGTGTCCTCGCCCAAGATCGCGCGAATCGGTCCTCAAATTTGCGCCCAGCACCAAGCAGCTGATAAATCGGTTTCGTTCGCGACACGATTCTCACGTACGGGAACAATTTTGAAATTCTACGTCCGACAGGGACGAACGAACGTGTACGTACGAGGGAGAAATCGCACGACTAGAATGATAAAAAAAAATCATTTATGATAATCAACAAAATTGCACCGAAATATAATACGATCTTGTTCAGTTTTAATATTTTTTTCCAACAATAATATATCGATATCTGTATAAAGAATATTACATACGATCCGTATCAACGCTACAATTTTATACATTTTTTCGAAATCAATCTTAATCATTCGAAATAAATATTTAAATAATTTACAATCATTTCAGATTTTTCAAGGATTGAAGATTTTCCAATTCCTCCATTTATTTCCAAATTTCCCAATTCGTCTCTGTCCCTCAGCTGTTTTTTTTATATCGTTTGTTTTTTTGTCTCTCTTTGTAAATACGAAAAGTGTCGTCTAGCTAGTATAACCAGTGGAATATGAGAGGGCCAGGATGGGTTTTCTGCTGGGGAAAAAAATCGTTGCCAACACGAAGAGGCCACACACGAACAAAATGTTCGACCTTCAAAGCTCTCGTAGCCATCGGGGAGGGCGATGCTCAAAGCTTCGGGTTTTGCAGCTTGAACACCTACCTCTCCCTCTTTCCCTCGTACAGCTTTCCGTGGGCGGACGTTGCCAGTCGCCACTGACGCCGTGCCGCCGCTTCATTGGCACCGTTTCAATCGGCCGGGTAACGGATCAAACGCCTCGCCGGCGTTAGCAGCGTTCCCTCGACGTTCGCGTGAAACGAAACCTCTCTGTCTCTCTCTCTCTTTCGCTCTCTCCCTCGCTCTCTATCGTTCTGTGATGCTCTCGCTTTCGGGGCTTTGTGTCAGTCCTTCGGTAGTTCCCCGCGGTGTCGCGTCAGGGATGAGAGTCAACGTGAGAGAGGACGAAAGAGAGACAGAGAGACAGAGAGAGAGAGAGAGAGAGAGAGAGAGAGAGAGAAAGAGCAAGAAGACATCTATACAACGTTCTATATTTTCTCGTTCATCACAGCGCGAATTCGACAAAAGGAGATGGGAAGAGGGAAGGACAGCGGTAGGACAGAAGCACGGCAGAGAGCACCGGTTGGCACTCTCGTCTGTTCTCCGGTGCGAGTTGGCAACTCGTCAAGAAACTAGCGCGAATATAACCCCCGCGTTTTAAGCCTCAGCCCCTCAGGGCATTGTGCAAGAGAGACAAATAGAGAAAGCAAGAGACCGAGAGGGAGAGAGCTAACACCGGCCTATGTTGTGTCGGATCTTTTTTTCTCTTCTCGGGGGTAGGTTTTCGTGCGCTAATATATATACAGGTTGCTTCTAGCTCTCGTCTACTTCGAGTCGTGGCGTTTCTACGCTCTTAGTCGGCTTCTTTGTTTCTGTCTCGGGGTCGACTAGCTCCAAGGTGCATACACAGAAATCCTCTTTCTCTATCTCTATCTTTTTCTGACTTTATTCATCCATTCCTTTTGCTCTCGCTATCTCTATCTCGGTCTTCCTTGTTCTAGTCTGCTACTCCGAAGCTTCCCCCTGGCACTATTTCCCACCCCTATACGCTAGTCAAGTTTGCCTTCGAGAAAAGCATTTATGCGCCAAACGACAGTCGAGTGGCACAACATTGTGACTTGTCTACCTCCCTCTCTCTTTCTCTCTCTCTCTCTCTCTCTCTCTCTCTCTCTCTCTCTCTCTCTCTTGCACACGTAGATATACATAGTCTCATTCTCTCTCTCGCTCTCTCTCCATCTCTGTCACTCGCTTGCTCGCTCGAACTCGGCTTTAACGCGCTTAATTAGTTCAGCTTCGTTTTCACAAGCGTGTGATTATTGCCGTCATGAGGGAACGTACACCGTGGCGTATATACTTGCGAGATTGAATTTGGTAGGGATGATACAGGCCAGCGGATAATATGCGCAACGCCCCAGTTTCGCGCACAAACACCGTCACTTCGTAAATTAGCCAAAAAATCGACCATTCATCGAGCGTCGTTAATTTATATTCATAATGAAAATAATTAAGAAGCTAAAACCTTGATTACGAAACACACTGTGTTAATTTACTTGCACTTAAATTCTTAATTACGAAATTAACGATAAATTTGATTCGCCCACCTCGATATATTATTTATAATAAAATTAATGAAATTATCGGTTAGCTTCGATATCCAATATAAATATCTACGAAAAAATCATGCAGCTTTTTATTTTTGCTTTTTCTTCCGTTTCTTTTCAAATAAATATTCGTTTTTTATTTTCCGAATAGAGAAAAAGTTTTGATCGCCAGGTACGTGGGGAATCGCGCCCGAATCAATTTCGAGACAATGGGGAATTGGTCCACGTAGCGGGTATGTATGTAGTGGGGGTGTAGAGAATTTTTCTGGTCGCAGGTGCACGAGACGGAGCGGAGGGGTTGGTGGAGTACGCAGCCGTTCAAATTTAAAACAACAAGTCTTTTTGAGCATATGGCGCGAGGCATCGGCACTGCCATAAACAAGCCCAACGCCGCCAGCGGTCTATAGCCCCGGCTGAGGGTGCTCTCCGTGCGCGGGGTTGTTTCCACCCTCTTCTCTTCTCTCTCCTCTCGCTTTCTCTCTCTTTTTCTCTGTCTTTTTCTCTTTCTAACTCGGTACGCCACGTCCGAGGAAAGCCAATAAACCATCGAATTCCTTCGGTATCGCTCGAGAAAGAGGGAAAGCGAAAGAAAGAGGTGAAAGAGTGAGGGAGAGAGGGAGAGAGGCCACAGCCTCGGGTCGTGTACCACACGCTCGCTTCGGAACAGCAACAAGTTCCGCTAGCGAGTGGAGCTCTTATATTCCACGTCGTATAACCTTACCTACTATAACGTTTCTCCTCTGTCCTTCGAAACCTTCGAGTATTCGTTTACTGGTATAATCCTCGAGTCGCTCTTTGTCTCTGTCTGTCTGTCTGTCCGTCGGTCCGTTTCTCTTCTTCCCTCCTCTCTCTTTCTCTCTCTCGCACCCAACCCCTCTCTATTTTTCCCTCGCTGTCTCTTTCCATTGAAACAAAAGTCAGACACGCGCCGAATCGACTGCTGACACGAACCTCAACTGTACACCGACTATCACCCCTTCCCGTCATTTTAACCGAGAGAGACAGAGACCGAAGACAGAGAGAATTATCGCCCGAGCGTGCAACTTACACTTACAATGAGCGCGCGAAAATGGCGAACCATTTGCCCATTTAATGGGCAAAAATGAGAGAGGCGTTATTCCGTGGGTTTTCAAGATATTTTATGGATTTAGAGTAGCGAGGGTGAGTGAATGCGCTCGCTTTAGGTTTGATCAAAATTTGACGAGATACTTCGTTCTTACTCCGGGTCTTTTTCTTATCTGTTGAAAGAAAAAAATTCTAATCAGTTTTTTAAAAATCTCCGATGTTTCATAATTTATTTTCAAATCGTGGAAATAAACAGCCAGTTCGAGATTTAACGATATTTTTGAATATCCGAAAATTTTATTTTTCGGAAACTGACTGTAAAATGGGGGTTTGCCCATTTATCGGGGCACCAAAATGGGGTTTAAATATATTCTGTAAATATATGAAATTGAGTAAATTCCCTAAATTTCCGATTTCGCAAATCCTCTACAAAATTTTTTGACCGAAAAAAATGCCCCCCCCCCCTCCCCCGCCCCGCTTCACAAAGTTCCGAAAGTTCCGCCGAGGGTCCAAATTTTATTTCCCTCGCAAAAGGCTTCAATTGCAGGTGAAAGAATAAGAAAATTCCCACGTAACACGAATATCGCCATTATAATCTCAATATATTGCAATTCACGTGAATATTCAGTTTTTCGATCTTAAAGATAATGTACTTGTAGGACTGATAAAGTGCATATCATAGTACGGTAGGTACTTGATTCTTTTACGTAAAATATTTCCTAAAAGTGACAATATAAGAGGAAAAAATCGTTGTTTTTCATTTAATTCTACGCAAAATGTATAAAATACGAATATTGTAAAAATAATTCCACAAATTTCCATTACGCTTTGGATCTTCGATATAAATTGCATTTTAATGCACATTTTTTTAAAATATATAACAAATAGTAAGAGAAGGGGGCTCAACGTTCTCACACATTTGATAGCTAAAAAACACATTTTAGAATTATCCCATCGAGAAGAATTTGTCAATCCACGAAAGAAAGAAGATGAATGCCCGTTGCAATTTTCTTTTTTGTTATTTGTGTTTTTTTTTAAACGCGTTGAGGTGACTTTTATCGTAAAAATTTTTAATCGAAGCTGATTAAAAGAGCCGTGAGTATTCGAGTGACGAAGAACCGTTTAAACGCTTACCAGGGCATCGTGTTCTATCACCATGACGAGAGGAACGAGGTGGGAGGAGAGATTGTGTCTATTGAATTTTTCACCCATCACATCGCACGTCGTTGACAAGCGCGCTTTCCCTCTACAACTTCCCCTATCTCTCTCACTCTCTCTCCCCCCTCAACCTTTCTCTCTCTCTCTTTCTCTCTCTCTCTCTCTCTCTCTCTCCCTCTCTCTCTCTCTCTCTCTCTCTCTTTCTTCATGTATATCCATACATATATATATAGGGTTTTCACTCTTCCCGCGAGCTCGTAAAGTGCATATAAAAATACGTCCGACGCAAGTATCTCGTCGAAAGATCGCACGGCGTGCTCTATCTTTCCCTCTCGAACCTCGCAACGGTTCGAGCAAGAGGAAAACGATCGTAGAGATTCATAATTAAAATTTAATCAAATTTGTTACCGCTTATATTATGTATATATCTTTTTTACTAATATTATATTATCATTTATGCTTTTTAATTACTCGTGGGGTTTGTCATTATTGAAAAACCGTAATATTGTTCAGGTAAAAGTAATAATCGTCGAGGATCGTAAAATGATACTCCGAATCGTTCGCTAGCGCTTCTATACGAGAAAATGGTATGCTGGCTTTCGGATATAAAAAGCTGTAGCACGTCTACGCAACACTCCGTGATTATATCCGACCAGAGTCGTTGTAACTTAATGCGTCGCACGCATTAGCTGAGCGACACGTTATAAGAGCCTCAACGAGCTTTTCTGGCAGTGTTAACGAGACAAGGCATCCACGCCGTACGCTATCTTATGTGTATAAGCCGGGGGGTTAAGTACCGACTACACTCTCTGTTTAATGTACAAAGCTGGTTACGAGCAAACACGAGTACAGTATCATCGCACATACTCTCTTTTATATAGGAGGTAAAAGATTTTTTTTGCCTATGAATATATTCGTAATTAAAAAAAATGACAAACAATAAATCAAAACGTAAATGTCAGCTTGTTATTAAACAAATTGTAAACATTTAAATAAACAAAGATCTAAATAATATAAATCTTATAACTATATTGTTTTCATTCATATATTGCGGGAAATGTCTATAATAATTGTCAATGATTGAACATTGAAGAAAAAGTGCATTTTTGTCTCTGTTTAATGTACAAAGCTGGATACGAACAAACACGAGTAGAGTATCATCGCACATACTCTCTTTTATATAGGATATAAAAGATTTTTTTTGTCTATGAATATATCTGTAATTAAAAAAAAATGACAAACAGTAAATCAAAACGTAAATGTTACCTTCGTATTAAAAAATTGTAAACATTTAAATAAACAAAGATCTAAATAATATAAATCTTATAACTATATTGTTTTCATTCATTTATTGCTGGAAAAGTCTATAATGATTGTCAATGATTAAACACTGAGGAAAAAGTGTACTTTCGTGAATAACAAAATAAGGTTTGTTTTTTTTCTATACGGATGATTAGCTTAAGAAAATCGAAAAATTTATATATCTAGAAGAGCCAAAAAGAAGAAATTTTTTTTAAATTATTGTGCGACAGTTATTGGAGCTATTGGATTGTGATTTTAAAAATAGTAAATATAAATTTCAAAAAAGATGCTGATTTCATTATATTGAAAAATATACAAAATTGCTGAACACATCGTTAAAAGGTAGTCCTAAAAAAATCGTCGAGACTTAAACCAGGTAACTGCATTGTAAAATATAAATTCAACCGAATAAACGCGATCGATTAATAAAATATAAAATATCTTTGATAAAAGATAACCGATTTCAAAAATATTCATTTTGTAACAAAATGGCAGATTTTTTAATGTAACATAGTGATTTTTGTAGAGAATTCGTTGGTTTCTCACAAAAAAAGGAAATCAGAAGTCGAAAAAACCTATGATACAAAAAAGTATTATTATATAATAATCAAATCATAATTTAAATACATCGGTGCAATAGTTTTCGAAATATATCTGCCACAAAATTGAAAAATGTGGGTAGTTTCAAGAAAATCTCGTTTAAAATTGTGCCGTAAGTATTTAACCGCACGCAAACATATCAACAATAAACACATTACAAAATTTAATAGTGCATGATATGCTCCGTGATAAACTCCAAGATTTTTAACTTCGTCATTGTTAGGAACTCTGACCTGAATTTAAAATCATATTTTTATGAAAAATGAACGTTTTTTCCTTCGTTTCCACCTTCTACTAAAAGTTGCGATAAAAATCCAAAAAAATCTATAATAAAATTAAATAACATAAATTTACCCAAAGATACGCTTAGCTCATAGTTCCAACGTAAATAACTAAACACTAGAATACGGGAACACGTGTACAATTCTATGAAAGCGAAGGAAGATGATGAAGGGCTTAGACAGACGCGTCTACGTCGCGACGCTGTCGTCGACGATGACGTATCAGAATGGACTCTCGCCAGCTTCCTATCCTGACGATCCCACTCTAACTTTCTGTGGCTCGTCTACGATGGGACTGTAGGAACATGCGTCGATATATCCCTTATACGCATAGAGATGCAAGACAGACAGAGTGAGAGAGAGAGCAAGAGAGAGAGAGAGAGAGAGAGCGAGTGCGAGCGCAAGAGTGGAACGCGTTGGTTTCTCTCCTAACGAGAAGATCGATGACGCATCCGGTTGATGCTGCTGCTGCTGCTGCTTTCCGCTGCATCTGCCACCTCGGCTATCTGGGCTTTCTGGTTGAATACGCGTTCTCTCGGCCAACAGACCTCCCCCACGTCTGTTGCCGAACCAATGCGACGTCACTGGCCACGGTGGTGATTAGCCGCGTGTGCCCACAGCACGATTCTGCCAACGCACACTGACACACACGCGCGACATCGAGAGAGAGAGAGGGCAAACGAGAGAGAGAGAGAGAGAGAGAGAGAAAGAGGGTGAGTCTGCGGGAAAGAGAGGGTGGGGGTTGGAGACGAGAGCTTACATAGGCGAACCAACGCCTGGTCGGTACTCGACTGCTGCAAGGTGTGTCTCTGGAATGGACGTGTCAGCTCACCCCTATATACCTGTATATATGGGAGCATGCCATGTGTGTACATCCCTGAACATATATAAACCTATAGGATATGTATATATATATATACATATGTATATGTACGTGTGTATGTGCGCGTTCGGAAGGCATGGATATTCATATGATACACATATATACTGCATGAGATATATACGAGGGCAGAGGGCGAACAAGGTCACTCCACCCGCGTATACGCACCCCCGAATGCCCGTTCGCACACACGGGGTTGCACTATGCATATTATCCCTCGTGCGGATCGAACGTGAAATCGGACCCGAGCAATTTCGAGATTTAGAGCACGTACCTATACCAGTTTTTGTCATTCGATCGACAAACTGATGGACGTGACCATCTATCGCCGATTGCCGATTGATTTCTTTCATCGATCTCCACAGAATTAGAGAGGGTGAGAAAGAGTGATGGATGTGCGATCGGTTGGGGTAGTAAAGAGCTAGGCGGTTGAAATTAAGCGAGCGAAAAGAAATAACACCCCCCTATAGCTCGGAGCCTAACGGCTCGTATCAGCTAACGTGATTAATGTGTATGCGATACGGGCATAAGTGTCCGATCCATCCGACAGAGTATCGAAGATAATTCGACTTTTATGTTTCCATCATACTCGCTACCACGTCGTTATCTAAATAATATACATGTATATACATGAACGATAGATATAGACTCGGTTTTAGCCCCAGGATACTGAAGCATGTAAAATTAATGGATATTATTCGTCTTCGCCCTCGCAGACAAAGCAAACGAGGGGGTGAGTTTGCGAGACGTTGAATTATACGACTGACATCGAGGGCTGCTCGGACTCCGTATTATCCCAAGAATTCTGTCGCGTAGCGACGATGACGATACTGGAAAAAAAAGTAACTCGTTGAGTTTGCTTCTTTTTTACTTTTTCCCCACCCTTTTGTGTATAATTGTCCCACCCTCTTGGTCGAGACGTTAGAACATTAATGTACGCTCTTACCACGACTCGACGAAAAGAAAAACGTATAAATTTTCGATTTGATAATTCTAAGAGGGCCACGGCATAAAGCTTCAAGTTTCGCGGTCACGAGGGTCGCCTATAGTCGCATCCCTCTCGCCCTTATAACCTTGCGTTAGACGCGCGGCGCGGAAGTACTCTCTGTACTTCGAAGATTCAGGGACTTTTGCCGGAGCAACTCTAATCCCACATATATATGTATATATATAATTCGACCTCCCTTCGTCGCTTCGACCCGACCTGAAGTTACACGGACTTCTTCTTCCGGAAGAAGAACCAGCCGAATACCCGCGAAAGCTCGATAATAATCGCGAACTCGCTCTCACGTCTGCTCGCATAGCTTTCTCTCTTGAACGAGCTTTTCATTATTAACATACATACTCGTTATATGTATATCTGTTATGTGCGCGCTTATCTATACGTATAGATATTCATAAATGATGAAAATTCCCTTTAAGAAGATTGTAATAATGTAGGATATTCATTACGAGTAGCTCGCGCGAACATAACGAACCACGAACATCGCCCGATAAATATTGTAATCGTCGCTAAAATTCGAGGCATTTCTTATCGATTGGTTTCTTCATCGATGCGAATTTTGATTAAACGAACCGTGTTAACTCGAGCATACGAGTTGAAAAAGAAATGATACGATACGTTTCTTTGTTTTGCTCAATTGGAGATGAATGTATATTTTGATAAATGCGAAAATTTCTCAAACCCCTCTTGTTCGAGTATGAATATATGTCAACCGAAATACGACGAGAAAATTGGAAGCCTTACAGAACCCTCCGAACTACGAAACGCTCCAGGCATTTCTTTCCTTTAAAAACGAGGAGGTTCTTCCCTGCGAGAGGGAGAATACAGAGGAGAGAACACCCTCTCAATGAAAATTCAACGCGCGGCTCCTCGCTCCATCCGTTTTCCATCCCTCTAGCCACCATCCCTCCTACGAGATGCTCGCACCTCTACCTAGAAGGAATATAACGTCTCGATTCACGTAGTACATCGTGAGATATATAAGTTTATTAAAAACGTCTTTTATATCTCGTTAAAAAAAAAAGATCGACCGAAAAATTTGATTAAACATGGACATTCGATATTCGAGATTTTACTTAATTATTTCAAACATTGCATATTTGTCTGTTAAATTTTTCGACCATTATTTCCATTGAAGATTATTCGAATGTTCCTTCTTCGACAATTGGACACTCCGACACGCAAAGCCAGGAGATAGAACCCGAAGAGAGCAAAGAGAACACGGAAATGCATGCGCGCGAAGGGATGAGAAGAGCCAAGAGTTACGCGTAGGTAAGTGTTAATCTCGGTGGGTTAAAGCGAATAGCGTTCGCTGCCAAGTCCACGGATTATCGCGCGCATCTTCTAATTGCCAACCAATCCCACCATCGCAGTAGTGGGTTTTGGGGTGGATATAGAAACGACCGAGATCAGCGAGTGAAAGGGGTAGAATAGTTTGGCATCAAGCCTGATTGTGAATCGTCTCTGGCTCGTACATAAATTCGCTTTGATAATAGCTATATATCCGTGTGCGTGTTTCCCGCGAGACGATAATTTACGTAAGATTTTTTTTGTAACACCGATCTTCGTCGCTGAATTAACACAGTATTTTACAGTAGCTCGTACAATCGAACTCCTTCCTTAATTACAATATCGTCACGAGTAGGTACTTCCGATAATTAAGAAGAAAGTATGAGATAAATTATTCTTGAAAATTTCTTCCACTAATTAAGAGATGACCTTTCGCTCTCCTTTTTCTTATTCGATTGGAATTTCAATTAATTTCCGATCGAACAAATGATTAATAATTTCATTCTTCAATTTATTAAAATGTTCCTTTGCTTAAAATTCATCGAAGGTTGTTCATACAATTAATTTTTCTTTCGTTCTCAAAGGGAGGAAAAATATCGACGTATCGACAAGAAGTTTTAAATACCATAATGTCCTATTGAGTTCGAGAAATATCCTGCGCTGTATCCGCAGGTGTACAAAAGGCGTCGGTGAAGACGTGCAATCAGACGGTGAACATCGTTTTGTATACGTTCAAATACATACATATATATGTATGTTTAAATATATACATATATATACGGTGCTTCAAGGTAGGAAAGACACCACAAGTACGTTGCTATACACCATACGTACCGGGTGACTCGGGTAGGGAGGAAATGTCTAAATTAAACGACAAATACGTCGAGACACGAGGATTTACACGACAGGCTGCAAAACACGCACCCTCCATTTTCTCCGTTATACAGTGGTGTGGTGTCTACCGAGGCTATATGGCCCTCGTGACCACGACGCGACGAGCACACTGATGCCTCGACCAACCAAGTCGCGAGTCTCCGCCTCTCGCACGGGTATTACCATAAACCCATCATTTATACGAACGTGGGTAGGCTTTTCTATACACTTGGTACTATAACAACATACCTTATCATCGCATAAACACAAAATCCTTGAAATATTAAAATCTTTGAATTGTGTGAACTCGCTGCGAACTCAGATACGACATTTTCGTTGTTGTTTTCTCAAAAATCGTTCATCTAAGTCAGTGGTTCCCAACCCGTACATGTATACGGACCACTCAGCCTGATAGTGAATAATTACCACGGACCACCCACGACACATTACATTATTAATACATCTTATGAGTTGTAACCAAATTGAAAGGTGATTAAATACAACAATTTTTCAAAAACAAACTATTATTATTAATTAAGAAACTATTATAATTAACAATAATACAAACATATAAATGGTAATTTTCAGAAGGTAGGCTATATTGCATCACGTTCAATATCCGATATTCATCAGAACGATGGTATTTACTTGGGAAATATTACTTTTTTATAAGTAGTGGCCGGACTCTCCCGCGGACCACTCCCTAGGCTCTCACGAACGACCTTTGGTCCGCAGACCACCGGTTGGGAAACACTGATCTAAGTGAAGCTAAAAAATAAATGAACTGTCACATTTTTCGTTCGACGTTTGATTTACCCAAGACGGGGTCGGGTAACATCGATTTTTCCTAAACTAAATGAAAAAGTGTCTCCAGGCAAATCCTGTCTAAAATATCGACGAAAAATTGCAATGTCTTTCAAAGTAACGAAAATACTTCGTTCAATTATTCATCCCTTCTCGTACGCGACTCTCGTCTCCATATTTCTTCCATCTCTACCTGCGAGGCCGTAAAATTGTGTCAAAGGCTCGCTTCGAACTCAAATATGACATTTTCGTTGTTGTTTTCTCAAAAATCGTCGATCTAAATATTGCTAAAAAAATTAATAAACTGTCACATTTTTCGTTCTACCTTCGACTCACCCAAGACGGGGTCGGATAACATCGATTTTTCCTAAACTAAATTCAAAGATCTCTCCAGGCAAATCCTGTTTAAAATATCGACGAAAAATTGCAACATCATTCAAAGTAACGGAAAATACTCCGTTCAATTATTCATCCCCTCTCGTACGCGATTCTCGTCTCGATCTTCCTTCCATCCCCATCTGCGAGGTCGTAAAACTAGAACGGAACGAGTTCACGGTCTGCCCTGACCTTGAGCGAAAAAATAAACGCGTGTGCGCCAGAGGAATGAGGAAAGAGCCGGAGAAATTGAGTTCTGCTCGTGACGAGGACCCCCAAGGACGCGAGAGGACGCGCCGGGAGAAGCACAGTGTAGAAAAGCGAAAGGGGCGAAAAAAAGAGCGATATACGCGAGAGAGTGCAAGCAAGTAGAGTCGAAAAAGAAAGGGGTGGGGGGTTGGAAACATACATACGTGTACATACACTCGCCCTCTCGTATATCGGACCTATATCTATATTTTCCTCCAACGATGGTGTCAGTGCGCCGAGTGAGAAGGGTAGAGAGGAAAAGAGGGGGGCAGAGAGGAGCAGGGGTGGGAGGGCTATAGCGCGAGGGTGTCACACGTGTGTTTTATAGTTTCGCCTCCAAGCACACAAGAGGGTGGGCGCGTTGGAGGTGTTGACGGACGAAACGCCACGGTACAACGACCCAACTCGAGTTCTCTCTACCTCCCGTTCATCTCTCGCTTTCTCCCTTCGTTTCTCATTCTCTACTATATACATTTATATATATCATACATACATATCTTCGTATAGGCAGCAACAACTCTATATACGTGTCCAATCCTCTTTCTCTCTCGCATCCCTCATCATATTCACAGTCGCACACTGACACCCTCCGCACGCACACATAAACGTCCCTTTGGCGCTCTGGTCGTCGTGTGTCGAAAGGCAAAACCCAGCTGCCGGCTAGCAACCCCTCTCTCTCTCTCGCGCGCTTTCTTTCTCTCTCACTCTCTCCCTCCCTCCCTCACTCTCATCCCCCGTATCGTATACGCGAAAACCCAAACACAGTGTTGCCAAACGTCTGCGACGCGTATAGCCCCGGTATGGCCCCATTTGCATTTCGTTTGTGCTTCAACACGGAATATTTTGCATGCCCGCGCGCGTTTTATCGCAAAACTACGAGTGTGCATGTACGTATGTACGTATATTTAGTCTCTCGAGCAGTAGCAGCACCAGCAGCAGCAGCACCACCAACGAGAAAAACTTTTCTTCCTCTATCTATTACCTAATGGCGCATATATATAACAAACCCAAATTAAACTCAAGCTCCCCATCCCCCTCCCCCTCCTCCACCCTTCCCTCCACCTATCCCTTCCTCTCTCAACCCACCCCACATAGCCGGGATAAACAAGCAACTTCCCGAATCGTACATAAGAGATATATGTATGCGTCTCTGTTTGTACCAGGTGAAAAAAGAGATGGATTATATATATATGTATATACGAGTATATAGTGTACTTAACTTTCTTGCCATCACTGTTTCTGTTTAAATACGCTCTGAAAGCTTCGTTCCGAAGCTTGTACATCGATCGAGAAAGCCCGCGCTGCGTAGAGGGCTATACCTTGTCCCTCTCTCTCTCTCTCTCTCTCTCTCTCTCTCTCTCCCTCTATCTCTTACCCTTGTTTTGTCCTATATATTGCATATATGTGCTATGTATATTGTGGCTGCTTCATCGTGAAGCACAGTACGACGACCCTAACTAATGTGCCACCCACCCAACACACATCTCTCTCTCTCTCCCTCTCTCTCTCTCTCTCTCTACACGAACACTAAACCCCTCGACTCCAACCCCCCATCTTCTCTCGATCTGTGCGCTCCCTAGGCCATGCGCTAACCCTAATCACGCTAGGAAATCTCGAGACCACGTCGTCACCAGATTGATAACCATCAACCTAGGAATTCGATCGACTGACCCCTAATTAGCCCCCTATGACCACTGTATTATATGCGCATCGATATACAACGTTTGACCGTTGGCCAACATCTCAACCTCGGAAACAATATACGCTTTGAGCGAGATCCAAGATACAACGGTGTGTACGTATGAGAATGAGGATGTCGGATCATGGGCTAGTTACTTAGGAGTGATGTGACTGAACTCACGTTAACACGCAGGCTATGATAGAACTAGGGATGAGTCTATTCTATCCTTAATTAAGGGTTACAGGTCAATATAAATTCATCGGATAAGTTTATTATCGCTCAATTTATTCTTGATACCAAATTACACTCTAAAATAGTTCGTAAATCTTCAAGATATTTCAGATATCTTCCATCCCACTCATGGTTTATAGACAGTTGAACGTAGTTCAAAAATTATCCGGAAATCTTTCGAATCACTCGTATATTTAAAAAATTTTAAGCTTTAATTGAACGAATTTGTGATTCTTATTATTAATTGTAAAACAGGTTTCAGCGATTCTTAACCTCGTTTGACGATATTTTGTTGAAGCGTATACTTCGCTTTCGAGTGTCAGACGGTTGTCTCGCAAACTTCCTCGAGTTTGAAGTCCTTAGCCTCACTTAAACGTTAACATTCCAGATCCTTAACTTCGCTTAAAAATGTTTCAAGCCCTTTCAACGTTCATGCTAAATTCTTCGTAAGAGGGTTACCTCGAAGGGTAATCCTCGATATAACGTACAAGTCCTTGACCTCGTTTATAAATATTCTGAAATCTTAACGTTATTACCTTATTCCCATGTTAACGATGGAAGAAGGTTTGTTTAAAAAAGTCAATTAACGACAAACGTAGACAGAAAAATATATTCACGATGATTAAAATAAGATATGTCTGACCATGGGAGGTATTAACAAACGAGAAACGTTTCTGATTACTCCGTCGGCTGTCTGAGCCGCAATCGCGACTTTCCCAGACTACGATACAGCCCTCGTGCGTTTCCCACAGTGATATCGTCTCTCGGCAACGAGTACGAGACGAACGAGAGAAAGAGAGAACGACGAGGCACTTTCTTTCTCTCTCTCTCTCTCTCTCTCTCTCGTCCCCCTTCATCCGTTCGTTCTCTCTGCCACGGCAGAAGTTGCGGACGACGGACTTCGCAACAGCTGAATCGTCGAACGATAACAGCCAGAGAGACGAAGATAGAGAGAGAGAAAGGCGCGCAGTCCAACTACGAATTTCTCTCACTCCCTCTCTCGCTCTCCTTCTCTCTCTTTCTCACTCTCCCTCTTTTGCTCTCTGCGGTTGATGTAGTGCGGTGAAAACTTTGCGGACAAACAAATCCGTGCCGGATATCCGTCGGATCCGGCCGAACGGGATTCCGGAACGGATATAGAACGCGAGACCGCGCGCGCCTTGAGTACGAACGACGAAGACTGACGATACGAAAACTCCACTAGACGACGAGATCGAACGGGAGAAACGACTTGAATAAACGTGTCGCGCGACGTTTCTTCGTCTCGATATTTTCTTCTTATTTCCTCTCTCGATAGGTGAATTGAATTATTGAACAATTTATCGAGACTTAACCCTCGCGAAAGATTGCGAATCGCGTATGGGACTTAACGTTTCCGACGGTACTTCACTAAAACTGACGTTTTTTTTTATAATTATGAATCCCGTAAAAACAATTAATTACGTATTCAAAATTTACCTGGAAATGTAAATATTTTTATTATAATTTTTGTGACTACCCACTTTTATTTTATCCTCTCAATTATTCACAAATAATTAAATCGAAATAGAAATAAAAAGAAGAAAAAAAGTAAAATTCGGCAAAACCAAAAATGAACGAAAATCAGCTAAACTTCGATGCGGGAATGTTTGAAAATGTCTCGCGATTGCGTCTCGAAGAATAGGACGTGCATGAACTGTCTGCTCGCACTTCACACTCCCACGTTCTTACCAAGTGGAATTTGATAAAGACCAACCCCCCTCCCCCTAGCCATCTTTCTCCATCGCCCTCCACCATCCCCCAACGGAACGCGACGGTGCTCGCGGGCGCAGAGAAAACAAGCGTAGCGGTAGTGCATTTGTCTGGGTCACGAAGAGCCGACTACTCTTCTTAAGGAGTTTCCTCTATCTTCCTATCTCTTCGGGTTTTCTCCTCTACCGTTATATACTTCGAGTCCTCTTTCTGCCGCGCGAGGATTCTCTCGCGCGTTCGTCGCTCGCGAGAGCAACAGACTCTCTTCTTCGACCTCCTAGTGTGTGCATCGCTTCGACCTTCCATTTTCTTTTTTTTCCATCGTTTTTTTCCCTCTACTTATTCTTCTCTTCCTTCTCGTCCATTTCTAGCTCACTTCTCGACTTCTTTCTCTCTCTCTCTCTCTCTCTCTCTCTCTCTCTCTCTCTCTCTCTCTCTCTCTCTCTCTCTCTCTCTCTGTCTCTCTCTGAACGGCTCGCCCCTCGTGCACTTTCGAGGGAAAACGCGCGTATATCGACCCTCTCGATCTCCTCGAGCCCGCACATTTTCACCAACCAACCCTCTTGCGACCCCATCGGTGATATCCTACTCTCCCTTCTTACCCACGAATCGAGTTATACGGAACTTCGTATATGCATGACAATGTTATCTTGGGCCGGGAATAAAATATTTTCACGAGATTTCTTCCATCAAGCCCGCATATTATTACCGTTTATTATCGGACGACCTTATTGCAACACCCTCGTTGATATTTTTCTTCGTGTATATACCTATTTTGTACTGGGGGTGAATGCTGCAAAAGAGGTTTTTAAAATATGACGGACGATGTGCGACGTCCAAACTATCAGATTTTGTTATGAAAAGGAATAACGTAAAACTATCTTGTTTAAACCAGCGATTTAGTAAGCCGATTGCACGATTAAAAATTAATTATTACATTTCAATCCTCCAGATGGGATTGAAATGTAATAAATTAAATATTAACAACGAAATCAAATAATGAAATAAAACGTCGAAATTTGAGCTTTATTGTAAGAAACAAAAATAATAATTTCAATTTTGATGTAAAAACACGTTATGGACTGTTCGCTACGAGCATTGATTCACCAGTGTAAAATAGCACGATCAAATGAGTAAAATAGAATATAAAAAATATACTAAAAAGGGTGAGGCAAATGATGAGAGATCGAGTGACAGAAAAAACAACAACAATGGTAAAGATTGAGCGATTCAAAATTATTACATCTTAATCCTCTACTTCGGACATGTTTCTAATTACGCGTCCCGTTCGCAATTAAATATTAACAATGAAATCAAATAATCAAATAAAATGCCGAAATTTGAGCTTTATTGTAAGAAACAAAAATAACAATTTCAATTTTTATGTAAAAACACGTTATGGACTGTTCGCCACGAGCATTGATTCACCAGTGTAAAAAGCACGATCAAATGAGTAAAATAGAATATAAAAAAGACACTAAAGAGGGTGAGGCAAATGGTGAGAGATCGAGAGAGAGAAAAAACAACAACAATGGTAAAGATTGCGCAATTCAAAAATATTATATTTTAATCCTCTAGTTGGGACATATTTCTAATTACGCGTACCGTTCGCAATTAAATATTAACAATGAAATCGAATGCTCAAATAAAACCCCTAAATTTGACCTTTATCGTAAAAAACAAAAGTAACAATTTGAATTTCGATGTAAAAACACGTTATCGACTGTTAGCCACGAGCATTGATTCGCCGGTGTAAAAAAGCACGATCAAATGAGTAAAGTAGAATATAAAAAATATACTAAAGAGGGGTGAGGCAAATGGTGAGAGAGCGAGAGAAGAGCAACAACGGTAAAGAGGGTAAAAAATGCCAAAGCTCACCCGTCAGTACGGGGTCGGGGCTGCAAACGTAGTAAACGATGTGGTTTTTCTTTCAACGAGCCTGCTCGCACTCGCTCAAACCAGAATGAATAAAGAACGTACACGTATCCATTCCCCCTCCCCCCAGAGTCAAGCTACTTCCGCCACTTCACCAACTTTCTCGCAAAGCTCGTGGGTTGTGCGTCAGAGTCGATGGTAAAAACTACGCAAATTAGAGGGCGCGGTAGTTCGCGCCTCCGACTTGAAAGACTTCGGAGCGGACGTGGGAGCAATCAAAGGATTTTCAGAGGGTGAGTCGGATATGCGTGTTTCACTAGGGGGATGGAAGGGTTACCGAAGAAAATAGTAGGGGATGTGGGGAGATGGTGGGTAGAGAGGGAGAGAACACGATGCTCGCGCTCGAGCTTAAACGTTAGCACCCTCGTGCTCGACGCTCACTTCCGGCCTCGCCGCGAATTCCCGGCCGAAATTCCCAATTCAAATGAGGCGCGGCGAAAGAGAAAGAGAGAGAGGGACAGTCAGACAGACACAGGGAGGGAGGGACAGAGGGAAGAGGAGAAGACAGTACGCCATGGCGGAAACGACTAACTCGATCGACAAAATATAAAACCCTCCAAGAAACTTCCATTGACATTATTTTTCTTCCTTGAATAAAATTCCTTTTTTCATCACTGTCGTAAAATTTAATACAATTCTTGAAAATTATGAATGAATTATTTTTGATGAATTTTTGTCCCTTTTACTACGTTTAAACTATTGGTTAACATTTATTTTAAAATGTTAGAGAATCTTGCGAGAACCGTAACTATTATTCTTGTCAAAATCATCGGTCGTAGTAGAAACGGAAAAACGGTGAGTAGAAATAGAGAACTATTCGTCGTATCGTATATATACGTACTGTGTACGTATGTGTATGTAGGGGATGAAAGAGCAGACTCTCGATCGAGCGAAGCAGCAGCTATATTCCCGTTTTCTCTCTCGGTCCTTCTCTTTCCTCTCCGTTTCCAATACTCGCCCCTGCCAAATACTCAACTATTTTCCTTGGAGAAGGCAAACTCTCTTCGCGGGGTTGTGAGAGCTCGCGGACTTTAGGGCCCGCAGCCAAGACATAGGGTGAAGAGGAGAAGGAAAGAGATAACTATATATACACGATATAGCCGCCGGGGCAAGTAACTCGAAGATAGCCAGTTCCGTTATAACCCCGGTCTTTCCGCACTTCATCCTCCCAATGATAGCAAAACGGAAGAAGCGAATATTGATATACATATATATATGCGCGTGTACGTACTTAACGTTCCGAGCACCCGGAGTTCCCCAGAAAATATATACAGTCGCAATATGTTTTTTTACCAATCGAACTCTACATTGCGCATAAACGAAACGCGTTTCCGTTTCATGGAATTGAACTACAAATCACATACGAGTGATCGATGGAATCAACTTTTAATCAAAATAACAAACAAATTTTCCTTAATTTAAGTACAAATGAACAAAATTATTATCGTTAATTATTTATACGATTTTTTATTAATTATTAACCATGCGTTTGTGTGTATAATTTATAAATATTAACAGTAATCTCGATACTGCGATGGATTAGAGATCGGAATTAATCGAATGGTACGGCTTGCGAAATAACAATAATGTAATTTCAACTTTCGTAATGTTTATAGCGAACGAATTATTCTCAATAATTCATCCCCGAATTCGTACAACTATAAATTATGACAAGAAAACATAGAATAATCATTATCACTGCTTTAATCTCGATTAATTTTAACCTTATATATAAAAAAAATTCAAATATTACAAATCGTACGTACACATTCTTGCACCAAAGATTGATCAAGCCCATAAAAAATCACTCGAAGTAACGCCTTTGATAACTAAACGTGGCATAACCTCTTTACCTCATATTTATATCCTTGCAGCTTATTAATACGCTTCCGGTACTTTCACGTGGCACGAAATACGATCGCTGTATAAAACAGGTGCCAGAGTTCCGATTCGAGATGCCATGTTCGAGCGAATGTCAAGGGGAGGTTGAGTAGCGTGTGTGTTTGCGTTATACGATGTAAGAGGGTAAAGCAGGAGACGAGATGTCAAACGTGGTGAAATTAGTAGCTACACGATAGATCGTCATTAGTCGACGGAAAGAGTTCTCTCGGTGCTTATCACGTTCAACGTCTTGCCGAGGGTAAGATGGAGGATAATTAGCACTTGCGCTTGGTATAAATAGACCTAAACGCATAATAACACATATATCTACACATATACATATATATACAAATATATATGTATATATATATATATAGACATACATCACGTACAGCGCACCCTCTCGCTCCTATTGCACACAAAACACGTATGTGCAATCTCGCTGTCGGGGTCCACGAGATGTGAGTTGCTCGTGAACATAGCACGCAAGTGGAAAACGAGCTCGCGGAGCCAAATCACACGAATCCATCCGCCAGCGAGTATTTTATTTCCAGTGACCGTGCCGGGCGGGGGGTGGCGGTTGGTTGCAGGGGTGGACGAGAGGGTGGTTGACGGTAAATCAAGCTACGTGTCATTTATCCGAATACGTAATGTTTCGCATAAATATACGAACCACGCACGCAGTCACGCCAGCTCTTTCAACGTCTCTCTCCCTCTCTCTCTCTCTCTCTCTCTCTCTCTCTCTCTCTCTCTCTCTCGCGTTCGACTAACGGGCAGCGCGCGCGCACGTAGCAAAAAATGGATTTTTTTCCTCCCTTTTCGAGCTTCTGGAAGCGACCACGGATAACCGAAGCGTGCCCTCTCTTTCTCTATCTCTTTTGGCCTTTACCAAGCTCACCGCTAGTTTTATCCTAACCCTCCCCCTCCCCACACCGGCACGTTTCCATTTGCCTTCTCTACGAGGCGACCGCCAAGCCGCAATCCCTCATCTTTCCGTACATTTGCTCGATTCGCATTAAGGGTGGAACGTTAACTTTTAGCCCAATGTACATGTAACATGCACGTAAATGGATATATACGACACGTCGGATAACGGCAAACGATCCCTACCTCGATCCATGAAACGTTTTATTTTTTTTTATATAAATATATATATATTTTTTTTTTGGACACATCTTTTCTTTATAATTTATTTCCCTACGCAGGGTTCACTTTCTGCGTTTTAAGGACGAGAATTATTACACATTCTGTTTTATTCGCGAAAGTTTACGTAAAATTAAACAAAAGATCTGAACGATTTTATAGAGGAAATGATAATTAGAAACAAAAATTGATTTTTTACCATTTAAGGGTGGTCAAATTATTTTTAATCTTTTCGTTATTTTCTTATTTTGAGAAATTCTAATAAAATACTATTTCCCTTTCAATTACTTACAGGAAAGAAAAACGAGAAAATTGAATTTATATCTTTTGTCACTTTTCGTTCCTTGGCGTGATGTAAAAACAATTGATATTTGATGAAATTTCCGTACATTTGCTCGATATAACGAACGATTCCTACCTCGATCGACGAATCGTTTTATTTTTTGTTTTTTTTTTTTGGACACTTCCTTTCTCCATAATTTATTTCCCTACACAGGCTTCACTTTCTCCGTTTGAAGGACGAGAATTATTACACATTCTGTTTAATTCGCGAAAGTTTACGTAAAATTAAACAAAAGATCTAAACGATTTGATAAAGAAACATATTGTTGTTTTACCATTTAAGGGTGGCCAAATTATTTTGAATCATTTCGTTATTCTCTTATTTCGAGAAATTCAAATAAAACACGCTTTTCCTTTCAACTAGTTACAGGAAAGAAAAACGAGAAAATTGAATTTATCTTTTGTCACTCTTCGTTCCTCGGCGTGATGTAAAAACAATTGATATTCGACGAAAAGGATATCTCGGGTATGCCGGCTGTCAGAGGCAAAAGATTCGCGGAAATCGGATTCCTTTGCGGTCACGAGAAGAGAGTATCCCGGTGGGAATATCGAGGAGCAGGGAGTTAAGACGGAAGCGGCAAGAAGGGGGCGCGCGAAGCTCGCGGAAAAATGAGATACGACGGAGCAGCTGAGCGTAAAATAGTCTCGGGTCCCCCGGCACAAGGAGCGTATACTCCGCAGCCAGGCGCTCGCTACGTTTTCACTACGTAATGTATATATATGTATATTTCTCTATATACGTATGTATGAAAGCTCTCTGTACATGTATATATATAATATACTCTATCGTCGAGTAGAACGAGAGGAGACCGCGGGGTTTCTTCCCCGCACGCCTATATTAGCTCTCGACCGTAGAGCTCGCAACCCTGTCTTCTTTCTCTCGTTCGCGCTCTCTCCTCGCATAAAAGTCTATATATACGTATATATAAATGTATATATATCGACGAATCCGCAGCTGTCCTTTATTGAATGCGAAAGATATACCGTCGCGGAAAACCGCCCTTCGCGCCCTCTATTTTTCCGGCTACAGTACAACCTCCCGTAGAAAATCGTCAACGATCTTTTGATTTGAAACAAAAAGATGATTTGAAACAAAAAGACAATACAATTTATGTCATAAGTTATTTGGAAAGAGGCATTAATTATTGGCATCGCATCTTAGGATATTACACAAATGTATAAGTATGTTGTTTTTTCTTTGAAAATTAAACCGTTGAAACATTGTAATATTTAAATGATAAGTGTAATTAATTTTTGCTCTATCGTGGAATATTGCCGAATTAAAGTTGACTTGTAGAATAGCGGGTGATTCATCCGGATATCTTGATTTCTATTATTGCCCGAAGGGTTTGAAAATCGTCGAAATTGAAACGTAGGTTAGTTTTAAACGATATTTGCAATATCGTGTTAGATACGTGGAAAGGAAAATGGGAGGGATTTCTGGTAGGTTTATAAGGCAAAATGAATAGAAATACGCGGAGGCTTTTCAATGTTAACGTCGACTTTCAACTGCAGCGGTGAAACGTACAATAAATCATAGCGCAAGGGATGAAAGCGTCAAAAATCAGTACGAGCCTGAAATAAGCTTTCAACTTTACTTGTAAATTGAATATTTGAGTAGAAAGTAAAATTACCCAAAATGTTAAAAAATTTGAAAAACTATAAAAATAATTCGTTTCAAGATTGTATTCCATCGTATTGTTTGAGCCTAATTTCAAACTATCACAAAGTCTCGACGAAATTCTGCAAAAAAAGAACTCGTTTTTCCTGAGTTGAATTTTAGCCAAATAAATAAGCTTCACCATAATCTTATGGGACAATATACTGTAAGCCATATACCACACGAACGGTACCGAATTATATATTTCTTCGTCGCTCGTGCCTCTCTCGTACATAACGTACATATCTATCCGTACTGCCGCACACGTGACGCACAACCAACTTTACTACGCACACATCTCATCTCGTTTTTCTCCGTTCCGCGAATAAATGTTTGTACGATCGGCGCATTGATATTGACACGAGCTACGGATATGGCACCGACCTTCTCCACATACGATTTTTCAACGTCGATTTGGGCCCAATTGTTTCCGTCGAATTATCGCGTATAAAAAAAAATGATAAAAAAAGAGAGAAAAAAATCTCCTCGAGCAATACCTCTGCCACGGAGAAGAAGAAACAGAGGCCTGTAATTCAACTCCGTGCCAAGCGCCGTCGGGGATGGTTTCGGAAAATGAGCGGGGTTGAGAAGGTTGGAAGCGCTGAAGGCGCGGGGGGAAGTAGGGGGGGGGGGGGGGGGGGGGCGAGAAACATAGAGGCTTCCGACGATTCCCGCAGGGGTGGTTGCTCTCGCTCTCTCCCTCCCCCCCAACGAAGAAGAAGGTTTTAGAGAAGCCGGGAACCACACCAGGAGGAGCGAGCAAGGAGTCGCTACGAAAATGTGTACGCGTGTGCGAGGGCGCGTCTGTGAGTCAGAGTGAAAGCGTCAGGTGGCGGGTTCTATGGAGGCGAGCGAGAGTGAGAGGCGTAAGATAAGCACGAGAGAGCGAGACGGGGGAATGATGGTTGAAGGTGAAATAAGGGAGGACTATGTATATAGCTATATATAAGATATATATATGTGTATATATAGGCAAGTAGTAGAGACGACGAAGAAAGAAGAAGAAAGTGCCGAGGGAGAGAAAAAGACAGAGGAAGACACAGAGAGAGGGAGAGAGAGAGAGAGAGATAGAGAGAAGAGCTTTCTCGTAGGTGCGAGACAGGAATAGGGGCAACAACGGAAATAGAGGTTCCGAAGGAGAGAGGCTCCGCGTCCCGCCTCGTCTTGATCAATACAGCCACGGCCTACTATAGGTAACGTTTTCGCTCGCTCCTTTAGTACACCCGCACTCCACTCCTCTACTATATATATGTGGGTGTGTATGTGTGTATCTGTGTGTGTGTGTGTGTGTGCAGCAGCTCTCCCTTCTCTCCATCTCGTCTTTCGCATATATACCTAACATGTATATGTATACACACACACACAAACCCATATATATATATATATATATATGCATATGTATCTATACCAACACTCTCGCTCTCTGTCTTTCGCTCCGTTCACCCTAGCTACCTCACGGGGTGGGTTTTGCTATAGATCTGTCTCTTATTCGAACCAACACGCCTTCCATCCCGTCGTTCCATCTCGTTCCATCTATACCCCTCCCCCACCACGTGGTTGGCCCCGAAAGGAGAGTATACACACGGCAAGAGTAGCAGTGAGAAGCAGCAGCAGCAGCACCAGCAACCTACCCCACGGGACGTGGACGAACGAGCTCTTCTCTCTCTCCCTCTCAGTCTCTCTCTCTGTCTCACTGCTTCTCTCTCTCTTTCACTACCAACACATCAATGCCGAGGGGCTAACGCCAACACCGTACACACAAGCCCACCCGCGCCTACTCCTTGTCTTCCTCTCGGTATAGACGCCATCAGAATTGTGCGCGCGGGGGTATTTTCTGCCCCTTGCCTACATCAAACCGAAAAGACCCCTTTCTCGATGAATGTGGCCCTGCGCCTATTGCCACGGTACAACCATCGAGAGTGTGTCTTCTTGCCACGCTCTTACTTTCTCTCTCTCTCTCTCTCTCTCTCTCTCTCTCTCTCTCTCTCTCTCTCCGGATCTTTCCCTCTCTCCCTCTGTCTCGGATTCTATCCCTCTCGTTAAAGAGGAAGGTACGAGGGACGTATCTCACGATGGCGAGAGGTCTGATAGCGAGACCTATCAAGGGATGAAATAATCACGATACGACGAAACCCGATGGAACAACATTGAACAGGGTTCTCTCAATTATTTATCGACAAAAATTTGATGAGAATATTATCAGCGACACAGTAATTATGAAAAGCGTGCAATTACTTTATTATCATTATTATTATTAATATTATTATCATCAACAATTATGTAACACATAAATAAGTTATCATTTTCATTTTTTACATTCTGCAGTAACGACCCCGAGATAAAAAAGAAAGTAAACTAATGAGAGAGAAAGTGAAAGAAATCGTTACGAAAAAAGGAAAAGAAGCTTTTTTTCCTACCCTTAAAAACCATCCGTCGTATAGGAGCACTGCCAACGAGGGGGAAAGAAGAATAATCTCGTCGACTCAGATACAAACACCTGCATCGTAGGCGGGTCTCTGCGAATTTGTATACGATTGTGCTCGACATAGGTATAAACTATTTATTCACGGAGATAGAGAGTGAGACGGTTCGAGAACGGGGCGGGGGGGGGGGGGGGCTGAAAGAGAAAAAGAGAAAAGGATACGGGGATAGGAGTACGAATACCGGGGGTAACGAAGGCGTGTTTCCGTGACGAATAGCCTGCATGCCCTGAGCCTCTGCGAAGAAAGGAGGCAATATATATATATATATATATATATATATATATATATATATATATATATATATATATATATATATATATATATATATATATATATATATATATATATGTATAGTGCTGGTATAAACGTATTTCGGGGGCGACGAGACTACCGACGCGAGTGTGTCTCGGCTCAACGGATAGGTAAGTAGGCGCCGAGCGACGCTCACGTAGCCCGGATATTCTCTGCGTGCGTCTCCCTCTATGCCGAATAAGAGTTCTCCTCTCTCTCTTCCTCGCACTCACTCACTTCGTCCCTTACGTATAGCCTATATAGTTCCAACTCTCTGTCGTATATACAGCGGAGAACAGCCTTTCTCAAAGCTCGTGTGTATGTTACACCAACCTTCGAATACAACAACCCCTTTCCCATCTACCTCTCTCCACCCCCGATCTCTCCTCAACCCTCTCGCTCACCTTATAGTACGGTTGCATGCAAAACGGAGAGGCAAACTCTCGGCTGTAAACCCTATCTGTTTCTCTGGAGCATATAGGGAGGACTCTAGGACGCGAGATATTCCGTGAGAAGGCTCCCCATAGACGTACCGCGTACTTTGGCGTTATCTCGAATTCACGATCATTACGGTTGGAACAAAAAAAAAGTTACGGAGAAAGAAAGCAGCTAGAGGGAAAAATCGCTTTAGTTTGTTCGGATGAAACTCGGCGCATTGAGACGAAGTTGTTTGCTTTATTTTATTTAAGAGAAACAAAATTATGTTTCGAATAAAAGTATTTTCAAATAATACAATTTTTGTGATTGATAAATCGTTTCGTTTTATCAAAATTTTAACGCATATGACAAAATTCATTTCGTCGAGTCGAAAGTTATGACATCGACGACTCCAAATTAACTTTCAGATAAATTCGTTCGACGATCAATCTTTGAATCACAATCGCTAAACTTGTTGCACATTTTGTTTTAAAACTGTTCCCAATTATTTGGTTGAATTCCTAAATTCGTTTTATCAACCATGATTAATTAGTGGTTCGAATAAGAGAAACAAAATTATGTATGATATAAAAGTGTTTTCAAATAATACAATTTTGTAATTGATAAAACGTTTCATTTTATCAAAATTCGTTCTAATCAAAATTTTAACGCACGTGACAAAATTAATTTCGCCGAGCCTAAAGTTATGTCATCGCCGACTCCAAATTAACTCTTAATGAAGTTCGTACGACGATCAATCTTTGAATCACAATCGTTAAACTTGTTGCACATTTTGTTTTTAAATTGTTCCCAATTACTTGGTTCAATTCCTAAATTCGTTTTATCAACCATGATTAATTAGTGGTTCGAATAGGAGAAACAAAATTATGTTTGATATAAAAGTGTTTTCAAATAATACAATTTTTGTGATCGATAAATCGTTTCATTTTATCAAAATTCGTTCTAATCAAAATTTTAAAGCACGTGACAAAATTCATTTCGTCGAGTCTAAAGTTATGTCATCGCCGACTCCAAATTAACTTTCAATTAAGTTCGTACGACGATCAATCTTAGAACCACAATTATTTCCTTAAACGTGTTGCACATTTCGCTTTAAAAGTGTATCCAATTATTTGGTTCAATTCCTAAATTCGTTTCATCAATCATGATTAATTGGTGGTTCGAATAAGAAGCAGGCTCGAAAATAAAAAGCACCGAAAGATAATTGTTGCGAGAGTGATAGGTTCGCGTGTCTCGTTCCACAACCCCTCTCCCTCCTGCCCCTCTCTCACTCTCTCTCTCTCTCTTCCTCTCCCTGCCTCCCTCACTCGTTACACCAATGGCAGACTGTTGTGGTACTTCGCGAGCCGCAAAAATTAACAGTTAAACAATGGAATCCCGTTATATAGCCATTAGTCTGGCAAACCCAGGTAGAAATAATTAGGGAGCGCGGATGGTTGTGGACGCCCTGCTATACGGCCCTTCTCTCTTTCTCTCCTCATCCGACCTACCCCGGTTACACCAACGGGCGAACATGAAAGAAGCGGTTGTGCTTTCCCAGACACTCCATACCAGCAGCACTTCGCGACTGTTATACCCTCTACTTCTATGCTACTCAACCCTTTCTCTCTCTCTCTCTCTCTCCTTTACCAACTTACCCTACATACGCTTACAAATATATACATATGTATATGGATAAATGTAAATGTGTGCATGTGTATCTGTGTGTGAGCGAATACGTATGTAGGTGTATAACTGACATCGGGGTGTGCTTCGCTGCCCTGACTCTCCGACTCTTTATGGTCTTTTAATTAGAGCCACTTTGTGGAACGAGAGAAGACGCGTGCGCAAGAAGCTTGAATTCATCCCCTCCTCCCCGAATTCACAATTTGCCCCATTCCCCAACCTCTTTCCTCACCCTACCCTCAGCCCACTCTCAGTTCCTTGCGACGTACCCCTCGGCCGCGGAAATACCGACGTGAAACTTCTTTAATTTGGCCGATTAATCAACGCTACCGGAGAAACCCGGAGTGTATGAGAATGTTATATACGTTTTATTACGAATTCGCGCGAAACGAGACCGATCCGACGGAAATGAGGGCCGTTATTAAATTATTTCCTGACCGAAGTAATTATTCATTTATACGTCGATTTTTTTACAAAGATTATTTTCCATTCGTCCTATCGCGATCGCATATAATTAATCCCAAATAGCGATTAATAAATATCGAATTAAAAAAGAATAATTGTTGCGTTTATTATTATACGACAGGTTTTTTTTTTAAGTTTAATGAAAATTTTGGAAATTTATTTATGCGTCGAATTTTGAGTGCTATCAAAGTTTTCCCGAGATTTACTGGGCAATTTAACGACGTATACGCGGATATATAACACCGCGACCCTCTTCGGTAACCGCAAGCTTTTTATCGGCTTTCATTTCCCCCGTGTGCTAAAGCGAGTCGTGTCTATGGTGATTTATCGATGCCCGACGTCGTTGGTGTTCCATCGAAGCCACGCAGGCATTTGAGAATGTGCGATGATAAAAAAAAAATTTAAGTAAAAAGGTAAAAAAAAGCAAAAAATGAAAAGTTTGTAAAAAAAAAAACGGCGTTGGTCGCCAGAAGTTGGTTTTGCCCGAGGAGCGAAGGGATTGATAACGAGAACCCGATCGGTTTCGCGTTCTCGGTAAAACTCTTCCTGGCCCTCCTCCTACAACCCCTCGCATCGAGATCTGTATACCGACAACGACGAGAACGAAGAGACTTCTGGGTACGAGCCAGACGAGCTCACATAATGCGACCACGAGATCTTTTCGTTCCCTGTCCTTCCATCTACCTATATAAAAAAACGATCCAATCCTATATTGTCCCGATTATCTCCGTCGTATCCGTACGTTTGCAATATTTTGCTGTACCCTTATCGTTTCTTTACAAACACGATACAAGAATTCGAATCGATAAAGCTTCTTCAAACCTTGCTCTTCCATGAAAGTCTTTAACGTTGATGACATTTCATCGAAACATCAAATAATAAAATCTGTAAATCAATCTTATCACATTTTCTCGGCTACAGTTAAAATATGAATGAAAAAAAGCTATGTTTTTTTTAAATTCTTGCTGGAGCTTTTGTAATTTGGTTATTTATGAGGTGGAACGGAGAAACGAAGAAACCGAAGGGGTTTGTTGCACGACCGCGAAATAATACGCGGCTGGCTCGAACCTCGTGTTTGGTTGATCGGTGGCTGATTACACGTGTTCAACCCCTTCATCGACTAGCGAGTAGTACCCTCGGCTGGTTGAGCGTGATAAAGCTGCTGGCAACCGGTCGGTTTGATGCAACACACCGCTGTGTATATACCGTAAGGGCAAAAGGCCAGACACACAGCCTCGATCACTAATCCACCATGATTATGTTCTGTCGTCCGTTCGATATGGACAATTCCGCATATGGAAGAGGAATGAAAGATCGAGTGTATAATAAAAGTGACTTGACGATGGCAAAGTAAATAACGATCTAGGGCCAAGAGTGGCGAGGGTGGTTCAAAAATAGCACATAGGTTACATTATTGCAATTGGAATACAATTTTAAGTTCGATGCATCAGTCTGTGAATATTTAACGCGCAAATGGACAATTTTTCTTACTGGCTCGTTCTTTCGAAAACTCTGGTAAATCGTGTGGAAATCCTTCGACGATGAAAGACACAGCTGTTTTCGACGAGATTCTCTTCATCGTTCGAGTTTTCACTGACTGAGTTTCGTAAGTGGCATACGAACAACGGAATGGATAAAAGACCGCGAAACTGCTACGCACTTCGAGAATTTTTCAGGAAGATTTTAATCGCAGCGCGCGTATTTTCCAAGAACTCGTATTTTATCAGATCATACTAGAGATAAGCGATATCGTACATAAATTTCACAGGATCGATTGATGAATGTAAAGTATCTCCTCGACTTTTTGAATATCGAACAACGGATGGGTAGTGATATGATTTCTTCGACAGAGTCTGAAATGAGATTGGCGATAACAAAATTGTGACCCGGTAACGCATGGAATACTTTGAATAAAAAAAACGTTGTGAAAAGTAATTAATAACGCGACACGAGAAGAACGAGATGACATTTATTAATTTTCCAAAAAGGCGATCGAGCTGTGAAGTATCTTATTTAGTTTTTAAAAATCCAATTGCTTTGCCCGTGTCTTGTATACGGTTGCTAAAGCAACCATCTGTGAGCAAAGAATTTTAGACTTCTGGGCATGCAATATTACAAATTGCTTCCAGCGAGTGTACAAAAAAGTTCAATCTAAATAATTCTCAACTAATTAGCCTGAAAGGATGAAAAATAAGCGAAACACATTTTTCGTATTCGATTCAGTTTTACGTATGCTTCTATGTCTGGATAAATATTTAGTAATTGAAGTTAATTTTTCTCACCGACTTGTTCATCGAGCAATTTTCACATTGTGTAAAAACCTTACGTTTCGCACCGATGAGTTTTATGACATTCTCTTTAAGATTCCATGTCCCGCTGACCCATATTCGTTCGCGAGACGTAAACGAGGGTCGGAACAAAAGACCGCTACGCTTCGACGCACGACTCACACTTCCAAGTCTTTCACGCACATTCTCCCTGTACAACGCGACCTTGCCACGAATTTAGACACAAAGATTGCACGAACGAACGAAACTGAGAGTTTCGTTCTTACGACGCACGAACCATCAGCTGTTCGTAAAAAAATCCATAATTTTTCCTAACGTTCCATTCACCATTTCACACAGTCTACGAAGGCGCCAGAATTTTTCGACAGAACATCCACAAACTCTGGCTAAACTGAAGAACCCATTACCCATGGTGTACCACGTGGAATTTGTTCCTACTGGGATATTCAAGGAGTTGAAACCCTGTTCCATTGTTGATTAGCCAGTGAGAATTTGACAATATTAACCCACACGATAGGTTTTCAGTGGATTCATTTTGGACTCGAACCTACTTTAATGTTTCATTGCAACCGTTTGCCATTTTTTAAACTCCAAAGTCCCACAACTTTTTTGAAGCTACAAAAATTGATGTTCTCTTATTAAATTCATATACATCTCCTCTAGTAAGAGTCAGAAGAGACAAAACATCCACAAACTCTGACAAAACTGAAGAACCCATTACCATGAGGTGTACCACGTGGAATTTGTCCCTACTGGGATATTCAAAGAGTTGAAACCCTGTTCCATTGTTGATTAGCCAGTGAGAATTTGACAATATTAACCCAGACGATAGGTTTTCAGTAGATTTATTTTGGACTCGAACCTACTTTAACGATTCATTGCAACCGTTCGCCATTTTTCAAACTCCAAAGTCCCACAACTTTTTTGAAGCTACAAAAATTGATGTTCTCTTATTACATTCATATAGATCTCCCCTAGTAAGAGTCCCAAGACAAAGCGATATAATTTTTTTCCGCACGACCTCATTTTCCCAACTTATTCCCGTCGATAAGTGAAAATGGTACAGTCTGTATACATTTTTATAAAATTCACCTACATACATATGTACGTTGATGATTTATCACGGTACATATTATACATAGTACACACGCCGATACATCATAACGATGATATAGACATATGTATATGACCGTTGAGCGATTCGAAGTTGTGTTGCGAACAGCGCCGGATCCGAGAGACCGGCATTTACGCAACGGAGCACGAGGCCTCTTTCTCGACCTACCCCTCGGTCTACTATACCTATAGAATATTTCCGAAGCAACCAAACCGCGCCGTCTCCCTTGCGTACGTTGCTTGCATGAATATTCAAGACTTTCGCCTCGTTCAATATGAATGCCGTTGATCTTGGCGGCGCGGTCGAAAAAGCGGGAAAGCAAGAGAGCAAGAGAAGAGCGAGAGGAAGGGAGAGAAATAGAGAGCCAGAGCTCCATCCCTCGTTCCGTTTTGCCTTAATATCGCGTCGACGCACGCCTACTACCTTACACGGCTATATCATACATACCTACGTATAAAACGGCTCTGAAAACGGCCTACACCCCAATAAATAGTATACCCCGCGAAAAGCCGTTTGAGACCGGTAGTTAAAGCTAACGCCAAGTTCGCCTCTCAATATACATTATTCCAACGCGTATCTCCAGACTCGCCGAGGTGGGAGTTTGTATCCCTCCATATAGCTTCTCGCATAAGAATTCGGGATGCTCGTTCAGCGTTATGCACTCCGTTGGCAGGAAATCGAATTGCTAATAACGGAATCAGTTGCGTAGCGAGTGAAAAAAATTATCTCGTCTTTTCGTTTGGAATAAACCTTCAATCGATATATTATTTGTATACTTTCGAATAAATAATTCTCGGATCTGACACGTTACCGGTTAATTTCAATGAAATTTGTTCAACTTTCTATGTTTTATTTTGTTCTTTTTTCAATAATTCTTCGATTCCAAAAATAACTGAAAATTTGTATGATATAAAATTGCTCAGGGGGTAAACATAGAAGTTTGTCGGGGCATTCAACTGTACGAAAAGAAATCAATGGTAAAGTCATCAAGATAGAAAAACCGCAAAGTTTTGATATTCTTGTGAAAAGTTTGACAGCTTAAAAAAAGAAAAGCTCAATACTTTATCACACGCGTCTCGTTATCATCACTCCTCTGCTACATTCGTCAGAGAGAAAAAGAGCGAGGGAGAGAGAGAGAGAGACAACCACGACCAGCGCCAAGTTTAACAACGCGAATTTTATCCCGATCGTTCTCTCTTAATCCCCCCCCCTCCCCGCGCCACCCTCCGGCTCGTTCGTCTTCCATCTTTTTTCATCAATCGCCCGGGGAATTTTCGATCTATATCGCGTCAGCTACGGTAAAAGCGATCTTATACATACATACAGAGAGAGCAGAATGGAGAATAATGCTTCCCATGATATATATCTATAGGGCACTCGTATATAGATAGAGAGAAACGAGCGACGTTGCCAGAGGTTCGCGGACCAACGGACGGATGGATGGAGTTCGCTGGTGGACGAGAGAGAACTCAGGCGAGCGAAGAGGCGGTGGGGTGTAGGTTGGGTGTACGAGGGTGAAGGGGGTAGGGATGGTGCCAGATTGATCGGAGCCAAGGGGTGGTTATGGTGGTGACGAGAGTGTGAGGTACGAGGCTTGTAGGCTATAGATCGTAGAGCCGGAGGAAGCGGGGAGGCTTATGGGTGACCGGGGTCGTCGTCCGGCTTTAGCTTCTGTGTCCTTCGCGATTAACCTCCCTTCCTCTCTCTCTCTCTCTCTCTCTCTCTATCTATCTCTATCTCTCTTCCCATTCTCTCTGTCTCTCTCCTTTCACTCTCCCTCCCTCTTGCCTCACTCTTCGCAGCTACCCCTTGCCATCGGTGACCCCTTCCTCCCTTCACCGACATCCACGAGTGCCATCGCTATTTCCTACGTCTCGTGGATATACGCGCACTTCTAACATTCTATATATCACCCGAACTGACACGTGCAACATTTATAATTAAAACACGCGAATGATGTTATCCAGCACGTCTAACAGGCGCAAGCTCGTTCGACAAAGGTCTATCGAATTTTGTATCAAATTAAAAAGTAACACGATTTTATTTATTAAAGATTGGAGAATTGAGGAAAAGTAAATTAAATTAGCCACGAATTAATTGAACTTTATTTCCCAATACATCTAGCCAAGCTGATAAAGATATCGACGAAATTATTATCAAAATTCGTGTTTTCAAACAACCCGAAAGTCGTCATTTAATTCTCTTCCTCGCGTTGCTTAATTTTATTGAAAAATAATTACAAGTTTTGTTTACTGTCCCAAATGGCGTCTTGAACATCACGTGAATTACATACGTACGAGTTTCCGTAACTCCATCGGTGATGCATACGTTTCACAAAAACATCGTACGATTCATGTTAAAAATGTATATCTGTGCCAGTCGTCGTCGTCGTCGAAAAAGTAAGCTCGTAATACTCGTGTAGCTAGTAATACACTCTGTATAATACCGCCGTCGTGTACGATGTTTGTTTTTTTTTCCTTCCAGTTTTTTTTTTATACACAATATTCCGTGAATATAGTGCTACGAGGGTGTGCGTGCTCGCAATATCTTTTCACTGCATTAAAACGTGCGGCACGAAATGTCGTGTCTTCTCTCCCGTTGTTGTATAGAGGGGTTGGTCGCGAAATATATGTGTAGTTATACATATATGTATTACAACTCGACCGCTACAGCCGGTGAGATAGGAGAGGGTGAGTGGGAGGGGTAGGAGGCGAAAGAGAACGGGAGTGGGGGAAACAAATAGTCAGGTTGATACCGTTTATTTGTGAGTGGAAGAGAAGTTTCCAAAGTGGAATTGAAAGTAAAACGCTGAACACGTAAAGCAACCTCGAGTCACGTAGCTCATGAGGGTGAGAGAGAGAGAGAGAGAGAGAGGAGGAAGGAGGAAGGAGAGCTTACAGGGCAGGAGGGAGAAAGGACTGCTCGGAAGCCGCGCCGGAACGACGTTCAATTTAAACATCTCGGGGAAACGATTAATGCCACAGAACAGCGAGACGCAGCACACGAGAAAATCGCGTCTGAACTACGAGATTCTTAAACACTTGCGATTACCGGAAATCTCTAGGTGATGCATTTGTACAGTGGTAATTCTGTTTAACCTCTTGACCCTGGTACGGAATTAAGTTTGCGCGTTTTTATTGGCTTAAATCACGACGCGCGTTTTATTAAACTTCGTGGGATTACGCAAAAAATCGAAGTACGAAAGTCAATATGATCGAATTGGAATACGCATTCGGATTGAAAGCTGGATTAACGTTAAAAAGTAAAAATTGACGATGTTTGCATCGATTTTTAATTCGTGCCGAAGTGTATTATAATTTTCATAATTGAAATTTGTTTGAATAATTCAATTAAATCGCCAGCGTGGATTGACGGGATGAAGAACACAAATTTGAAAAACATGTTTTATTTATGGAAATTACTAATGAAATAATGTTGAATTCAAGATTAAAAAAAAAATTATTTTTATGAAAATATAAAAAAAAAACAATTGTTTACAGAAATTGTCATTTCTTGCAAATTAATCTCCTTGCTGTTAGAACGATACGTATAATTTCTCAAATTTACCAAGTGATTGGAATAAATCGACGAAAATTGGAATGTCACGAGATGCGAAGTAAAAGTTCGCCCATCAAATAAGGAAAATGGTTTTTCGCCCTTCATCTATCTATTCATCCACCCATCGCAGCATCGTTCCTTCGTCCTTATCTCAATCTTAAATAAAAATTCTTCTCTCTCGCGCGCCCATTCGTCCCTCCCACGCTCATTTTCCTCTTTCTATCACTACCTAGAAGTTCTTTCTCTCGTCCACTCTGTCCCTAAGCTTTATTTTATTTCCTCCATTGTTTCCAGTCTTCCTTGGGTGCAAACCTCACGTAGTCCTCCTCATTTTTCACGCACACCGAGAACAACCCACGGATATGGCCAGAGGTTAAGGTGTTCTTACCACGCGTATATATATATATATATATATATATATGTGAAACCCGTTGCTCCTCACCCCCGCCTGCCCAATCCCTCCCCCATCCCTCATTCGTTTCGCAGACAAACTCACGTACGTGTTCTCTATAAACGCACACGTCTCTCGGTGTTCGCCACTGAGGACTCGCTGGCCCCTCTCCAACCCCTCTTTTGGGACACACACGAGAGGTAAAATCCATATGAGGCTGCGAGAAAGGTCGAGAGAACGTCCCACAATCTCTACGACGACGAGAACGCGCGTGCCAAGCCCCATATCTCTTTCTCGCTTCATTCTCTCTCTTTCTCTGCCTCCCTCGGTCTTACTCTTCTTCTCCATTGCCGCGGTGAATGTTGGCATTATTTTACCCGCGACCCGAGAAAGGATACGGCCCACCCCTTTTGTTTCGGTCCATCCTCCATTGAACTGCTTGCCGCGATAATACGCTTCGACGAATTCCTATTGAGACTTCTATATTGTTATACACACACACACACACACACATATATATTTATCAATGCAAGATATATATGTATATGATATTCTTTAGGGGTTGAAGCTACAGGATACTGGGGCGCGTTTCTCACGTCACGTATCCCGGATAAGATCTCTCTCGCATTCTCGCCACCTTCCTATATAATTCTCACTTTTGTCCTCGCTCTCGCCTTATTGCCTTCCCCATCTCCCAAACATCCCACTTTTCCTCAATCTATATCGCGTACACAATATAAGTGACGATATATCAACAAGCTCTCTGTACCACCATCGATCGAAGAAATTAAGGGTTTCTCTATGGGAAGCGAAACGCTTCCGGGGGAAGATTAATTTTCTCGCACGAGTGGAACGCGAACGAGGCGGTCGACGAAGATTGGCGTTGGTGGTTTTCCATGTACTATAAGGGTTTGATGGTAACCGTGACGTGTATATACATTCTCGTATAAATATCTATACGTGTTTCATCGAAGATTTATATATGTGTGTATGTATTTATGTCGGGGGAAGAGAGAGAGAGAGAGTTCAATTTGGGTTAACAATTTCTCCGGATAAAGTGGAGAGACGCCCTTGGCGATATTAGCCAACCGCAAGCTTACGTAACGCCCGCCAGTGCGCGCGAGCGGAAGGGCGAAGTAAATTCCAAAGTGCAACCCTGCAACGTGAACCCTCAGGGGTATAATATTATACCGGGGCGCTGACATCTTTGGTGTTGGCACGACCCCCGTTACCATACACCTACTCTATTGACTGAAAGGGTAAAGGACGAGGAAGAGAGGGAGAGCGGAAGAGTCTAGGCTCGAAGTCAGCGTACACCTTGGCCGCACACGAGAGATTACGTTCGGAGGGCGGCGAACACAGAGAGAGACAGAGAGAGAGAGAGAGAGAAAGGGGTTGCAACGAGCCAAGAGACCCGAGTGCATAGCAACGTCGATAGCCAAGGCCGACATCCTGCGGTCACCCCGTACAGGCTCGCCTGCCACCAAAGGCAAGATCCGCTTCTCGCTCGCTCTTGGCTTTCTCAATGTCTAGCTCTCTTCCTTTCTCTCTAACATCCTCCCGTATGGCTCTAGGACGACGCATATATATAGGCTACCTTGGCCTAGGCTCTTACTCTCGAAATTCTACCCTTACCGTGACCCACCCTCACAGAAACCGGCTGACCGAAACCTCCACACGCCTTACTTCCCTCTGGTGTATGCGTGTGTGCGTGTTATACCTCTGTATTCCTGTAGGACGTTCCCGTCTCTCATCCGGCTCTACGCCGGGACCACGCTCTTCCCAAAGCTCACCAAGGCTTTCAAATTAAGGTACAATTTCGCCGGAAAGGCCGCAGAGGGGGACCCGAGGGTGGGATATGAGTTGGATTGCCCGCAGTATCCCGCAGAGACACGCTGTACTCCACGAGCGCTTTTCTACGAGCTTTTTCGCACGCTGAAAGGTAAGGAAGAGGAAGAGAGCGGATAAGGACTCTATTCATCAGGATGGAACACACTTTTGCGACACTTTCATTGCGATAGTCGCAAAAAAATTGTTGATTCAACATCAACGCGTGGAATAAAAAAAAACGTTAACAAACGTTAAATATTATTATCAAAATTGAATTTTCTTGTAGCCCTCGCATCATCCCCTTATTAAATCCCAAAAAGCCTATACAAATATACATCCTCGCAGACTTGAACGTATCATAGCGAGTAACGGTGTCTTATGGACCCCTGAGACTGGAATAACAACGTCTTTGAAAAGTTTTTGGTTTTTTATACCGTCGCGTCTCTATAGGACGAAAAGGGCTCCAGCGCCTTGTCCCCCTGTCGTCTGCGTTCCACCACTACCCCCTTTTTCTCTTTGTCTCTCTCCCTCTCTCGCTCTCTCTTCCCCGAGGTAATGGCGATGGCGATGGTACGACAGACGGGTACGGTAAACAAGCGAGTAGAGGGAAGCATCCCCTTCGCGATGAAAAGGAGTAAAGGCGACGAGGATGGAAAATAAACGTAGCTATGATGCTCGGAGTTTGAAACAATTAACATAACAAAGCGCGGAAGCACGCTGCTCGTGATGGCGTGAGCGGGGTAGGTAGTGAGACGGGGGTTGAAGAAGGAGGAAGGGGGGTTGAACGCGAGTGGCGTAGTGAAACGATGAGAAGGAAGAGGACGGCGACGACGGCGGAGATACAGCGCGATAGTTATACGAGCCCGCAGTCTCCAAGAGGGTTGAGGGGTGAGTTTGTTGGATATACGCGAAGGTTTCACTCTGAAAGCAATGCCAGCAGAGAGACGGAGAAAGAGACAACGAAGTAGGCCTGGTCGTACGTTCTCTCGTGAGATTTTGGCACCGTTACACCCCCTGACGTCGAGGGTTGTATTCGACGCTCTCGACGACCTATTCCCAAACATTGCTAAGGCAACTCGAGTCGGCACCTTTCTATACTTGTTTTCTACTCGTCAACTTTTCACCTTTCATACGTAGCACATGTTGTACGTATACGATCGTATAATATTTCGTATTTGAAAAATAAATTCTCTCGATACCAACTCCGTCTGGCGAGTCAGTTATGGGACGGTCCATGGGCCCTCCACACCCTCCACTCAATGAAAATGTAAAGTTTCTGCCATTTTAGAGATCCCTCAAAAAATAAGACCCGGGACAATTACGATAATAATAACGCCATAAGATTTGATCAAAATCGTTTGATTCTTCAAGTAATAAATTGTTGATTGCAATTATTCTAATTATAAAGGTTTTTTCCAGACTCACTTAAAATGGCAGTTATCACAAATTAGTTTCAAACTGTTTCCATGAAAACTAACATTATTGTAATTATGAATCAACTTTTGTCAATCAAATTAATCAACGTTATAAATAATTATAAATTTGTAATGATAATTCTGCATGGAAGTGCCCATATATACTCGTCTCTATACAAGATATTTTGTGGGAAGGACTGGAGACAGCCCGTACGTATACAATGTGAAGGTATCGCGAGGTATTCACTGGAGTCTCTTTCCGTATCACGATGTACCTACTATAAAACCTACACTGTGTGTGGCATATTATCCCGGGCGTTGCACGAGGAAAAGCGAAGAATTTTTCCGGCAGCGCGTGTGCCACGTCAGATATATATACACATGTATATTATATACGCTTAGAAACGTACATGAGGGAATAGAAGGGAGAGCTTACAGCGATTCACAACTTTCAACGTATGCCTTCCAGTTCCTACCTCCCCCTCGCCATACGTACCCAGGCCCACTTCAACCCCGTCAACGTACACATCGCGGGGCTTATTTGATTAAGGCGCATTGAAGGCGCCATGCATATAATCGTATAAATTGCTTTTGATGTGAGAGCGAGCTCGCGGCCCTGTCTGCGGGGTAAAAGCAACCCCCTCAAACCCGCCCCCATCTCTTGCCCCACACCTCTGCCTAACTCACTCTCGCGCCTTCGCAGCCCTCTCTACGCGATCTCACGGCGCTACTTATGTGATATATCGCTAGGAAGAACCTCCCGGAGGTATCCCTCCATGAGATATATCTGAATATATATATGGATACATGGAGGGGTATATATATATATATGTGTGTGTGTTTATATAAATAAAAACCTCCGAGGGAATATCAAAATTCTGTGACAGTCGCGAGAGGATTTTGTGTGACTCCGTGATCGAAATTTGTGATATAAGATTGATCAATATTTTGAAATCGCTGTTAATTTCAATAAAACTTTATATTTTTGAAATCGTAATAATAATCGTAGATTGACATTTTGTTTAATTAATCGAATTAATTGAATTCAATTCGATTGAATAAAAAACAATTTTTTTTTAATATTTCCAATGAGATTTTTAATGAGTTTTAATCGTTGACGAATGAAAAATTTGATATATTGATGATTTCGATCGAATTTTTCTTTCCTAAACTTTTTTTTCCCAAAGATGAATCGCGTATATCATATCCCTTTCGCATTCATTATTATCGGTTCTCGCGAGATTCGACAGCGGCACACATTGCTTTTTGAGTTACGTACTTTTTTTCTCCTCATAGCCATCAGCCAATGATCGATGTACAAGCGGGTCGTTACTCTTTCCGGTCGTTCATTGTGACGCTTGATCTACGTTTATGTGCGAGAGAGATGAAAATCTTCGGAAGGGTCTTCGGTCTCGCAATATCGCTCAATTTTCAAACATATAGCCATAAAACCTTACTTGTTTGATAGAGATACTCGATATACGCGAATAAAACTTCCAGGAACAATTTCTCACCGACAATTGACCGAGATATTCAAACCAACAGCAAAAAATAATTTTAAAAAACCATACACAAAAATGTAATGCAATTTAATTAGAAAAAACAAACATTTTTACCAAAAACAAATATTTAAAAATAGAATAGTTAAATTTATTATAAAAAAAAATAATAAAAAATACACCTACGTCGTACTTTCTGTTACAGCTCGTTCCCTATTTTATATCGTGATGGAGTTAGCGGTGCCCTGCGATAGTAGAGTCTTGCCAAGAGAAAGGGTGCGATAGATAAAACAAGAAGGAAGAGATGAACGAAACCTGATTTAGAACTGCGGTCAAGAAATCTCCCAAGGGAGCGTCGTCCGCTCGTGGGGCTGACCACGGATCGCACTCACTTCACTTGCAAGTAGAGCGAGAGAGCGTATGTACCGCCGTCCCTCTGGGCTCGATTGTCCCCTACCTATGCCTATATCTATATACCTGCCTCTAATTCTACATATATATATATAGAAAGCATATATATAGGGAGAGAGAGAGAGAGGCTGCAAGCTCTTGGATTTTCGATTCGTTCGTCCAACTCGGCAAATCTCTCTCTCTCTCTCTCTCTCTCTCTCTTTCTCTACCTCCTTATGAAACCTGTGTCCTCCCTAGTTCGGTATACATCGAGCTTGCGTCCCTCGACGCCAACAAGTGCGACTCTCCACTCTTTACCGACATCGCGTTTCTCCCTAAGCGTTCCTGGAATACTAAGGATCCTCTCAGCTCCCTCTCCCACCCTTTCGTTCTCCCTACGATGGATAGTATTCGACGTTTGACTCGAATCTTTCCTGTCGGATTTCGACGACGAGACCGAGTACGAGACCGATGGTAGAGTCGAGAGCATCGAAGGGGCAGGGGGGTGGACCGACGAAGAGCAAATTTGTTTCTGGGCTCTCTCGTGTACGACGATGAACGACAATATATCCAAAAGTAGATCGCTTCGAGGACCAGGATATAGGCACGAAATAATACCTACTCGTTTTGTGTATCGCTCGACGTCGTTGTTGCTATATAGATGTATATATTCGCGTCTAAGAAGCTTATAAAGTTGGCAGAGTTTTTAATGCCGGGTGAGAGCCGACGGAGGTAATACGGCCAAGCTGATATATATGCAACTTGGTCCTCGTGGTAACTTCGGTCTCGGAGGGGAGAGAAAAGAGTCGACATTTTTATGCATATAACTCGTGCGTAAAGTAGGACACTTTTTGAGCAACCGCTTCTTTTTTTTCTTCTTTTTTTTTTCTTTTTGTTAATTAAATCTTCAACCACTAGATCGTCAAATTGAAAATTTAAAAAAAAAATTGAAAATCATCAGTTTTTTGGGGATTTGTGCAGCGAGAAATTTTGTTATGTGTAAATTGCTTCTGACGAAATAAACAAAAATCCACAAAGCATAGGGAATGAATAAAGAGTTGCATATTTAAATATAAATTTGAAAATAGAGATATTAAAGATTTCAGAATGGCTTAGACTCAGTTTAGAGAAATTTTCTTTTCTTTCGTCCCAAATAGAATATTCCCAGAAAGATATTACAATAAGCAAAATTCCCAATATTCACTATTTTCATAATTCACTCCAAAATTTAAATTTCAATAGGACAGTGATTTAAAAAATTCCTAAGACTAACGTAAGAACCCTCAATCAATACAATACTAAATTTCATAAAATTGTCGATTTTTTTGTCACTAAATTTCTTTAAACCCGCCCAGATTCAACGAAAAAAAATCTCTTCTATTTATCTAACAATCGAACCCAGTAGAAAGTAAGAAAAAATAATTAAAAAAAATTATTATTTGGAGTTAAAAGAGTTTCTCAACAACTACGATGAATCTCTTGCCTTAACACGAATATTGAATCAATTAATAACGAATACGACATCGTTCCCCTGGTGATGCAACGAAAGTCCTACAATTTCTGGCAAGACTCGTCGGGAATAGCTCGTAAACTGGAACGTGTTCCAAATGGCGTCAAGTATCGGCTAAAGCTTTTCATCTCCACACACACACACACACACACACACACATATATACACATGACGATGAATCAATGGCGTCGTCATCGTTATAATCGCAGCACACCATCATCATCATCATCCTCTCTGTAAACTCGAGCATACTCGCTTACGCAATAAAAATCCATATTTTCGAATTCATGACGTGTCACGATGAAACTGACAAAAATTTCACCTACATTCGCATTTACACGTACGTGTATATACATATATACATAAGATTGGCGAGAGAATCATAACGCGACGTTATACTGCCGGTGTTTGTGCCAAGTATAATATTATTGTCTACCACTTCGAGAAGAAGTGATATGAAAAAGGAAAAGGAACGAGAAAACGAAAAAGAAGAGAAGAAAAAAGAAAGGAGATTGAAACGCTGTATTATGGAATACGAATGCGGCACTTTGGCACGATCGCAGCGCCTCTCGCGGCGTGAGTGGCGCTTCAATTTCGCGCTCTTTGCATATCACTTATTTTTCCTCCCTTTCTCTCGTGGCCTACCAAACTTTCGTCTCGTCGAACAATTCGGCAAGTTGTAAAGTGAAAAAAAAAATGAAAGAATAAAAGCAAACGTGTGAAAAATGGGGTTGGTACCTGGTTGATAGAAGTACAGGTCCGCGGCCCGCGGCCACACAATCGCCGAGCGCTCCACGCTGCCTGATTTGATTCCGCTTGCTTGCGGATGCCCTTTGTTCCTCACGATTCACACAAGTGTCGGTACGTCGAAGAAAAAATTAAACGAGGGATGAAACCAAAAAAAGAAAAAAAAATATGTATATATATATATATATATATCACCGTCACACACACGCGATACGCTTGCGAACGAGAGTCACGAGCCCACGCGCCACTTGAGCGTTTTATAAAGGGACGATAAACGAGATTGCAAAAATCGTCGTCGATTCGATCTCCGAAGGCTCGAGCGAATTAACGCTATTCTTTCAATTTTTCCATCATATCTCGTCTTATCAATTTCTTTTTATTATTTTTAATTTGTATTATTTTTACGAATGATTATCTCGTTTTTTTTTGTGTTTCTTGTTTTTAATTATCTCGTGACAGTGCAAAGTCGCGATTATTTATCTTTCCCTATTTTATTAAGGTCTTAGATCGAACAACCTGCGATATTTATACGCAATTTTTCTTACGATAATTTTTCGTTCGTGAAAAATACGATTGTTTTTCTCGCAAAGTACGAATAATTGAATTTTTGTTTCGTAACAGGCGTTACGATGGAATTGATATTTGTTTTAGCAAGATGCGATTTTCAATCTCGACGTAACGAAGTAACCGGTGTAAGTTGGACCTCGTGGTAAACCACGGCCGCGAACATTCTCACGTGACGGGGAAGGCGAGAACACTAGAGGAAGATTGGGAACGAGTTTATTTTATTTCACTCGAAGCGAAATTTGTTTGTTCTTGGAGCGATTAACTCGCGATGATCGAACTCAAGTTTCTCGGGTTAATAAAAATTCCTCTTTTATTTCTATTCTCGAACATTGTCCTCGCGACAAGACGGATTTTTTTTTCGTTTTTGAACTTATGCTACGTGCAATCACCGGCAGACGACGATCGGCGAGCACTGACCGCTCCACTGGCAGCACACTCGAAAATCGTCCACGTACTCATCAAGAATAGGAAATTTGCGTCTCGTCGACCGAACGATTAATTATCATCACCGAAAGTCCCTGAGTATTATCGTTGTGTCCCTCGTTACCGGCGTGGATTAATTTCTTCACCCGACGCGTTAAAAAAAAATTGAAAAAAAAAAATTAGTATATACAATCGCCCCCAAACACTCGCGAAATACTTCGTGACGAACTTTATGCGAAAATGAAAAATTTAATAGCACGATTCTGATATACGTTAGTAAGGAAATAATATTGTCGGATTTGAATTTTGGAGTCGACGAGCGTTAATTGCGACTTTGATAACGTCGTACGTGATTAACACGAGGAAAATAAAGAATAAGTACGAATTTAGCGATACGACCGTTAAAATAATAAATAAATAAAACCTCTCACGACGTGGACAACGAACTTCTCGTACGTCGTAACGTGGAGATGATACACACTGCGGTCGCTCTCTCCGCACACTGAGCGCGGCTGACGTCACGCGACCACCACGCGGAGGTGGTTCTCGCAAACTCTACCCCCACTTCGCGCCGGCGCGCCATTACCGTTTTCGTTCGTCTATATGGATATAGAGCTTGCGAGTGGAGAACGCGCGGTATCGTTCGCGGATTTTACATATTAAAACTTAATTCGGGATGAATTTTTTTTTACTAAAAGGTATTAAGCTCAGTCGCGCGCTCGTTTGCGAATCTAGAATCGATTGTTTTCGAGAATTGATCTTTTTATCTTTTTAATTTAATGAAAATAGTTGGATACGTTAAATATAAGAATAATAAATATATAAATTATAATTTTGTTTGTATTAATTAAAATTAGTTAAAGTTATTGACTTGATAATAGAATGTTGGATTTTTGTACGTGATTAATACGGAGAATAACCTTTTGATAACAGAATGTTCATTGTTCTTTCTAAAATCGATTGTTCTCGAGAATCGATCTTTTTATCTTTTGAATTTAATTAAAATAGTTCGATACGTTAAATATAAGAATGATAAATATATAAATTATAATTTTTATTATATTAATTAAAATTAGGCAAAGTTATTAACCTGGAAATAAAATGTCTAATTTTTGTACGTTATTAATATCGTGAATAACTTTTTAATAACAGAATGTTCATTGTTTACGATAATTGTAGAAGAATTCTGCAACTCGACACATGAACTTTTTCGAATTTAAGCTCAATCACGCGTTTCGTTTGTTCTTTCTAAAATCGATTGTTCTCAAGAATCGATCGTTTTATCTTTCGGATTTAATTAAAATAGTTCGATTCATTAAATATAAGAATAATAAATATATAAATTATAATTTTTATTATATTAATTAAAATTAGACCAAGTTTATTAACCTGGAAATAGAATATTCAATTTTTGTACGTGTTCAATACCGTGAATAACCTTTTGATAACAGAATGTTCATTATTTACGATAATTGTAGAAGAATTCTGCAACTCGACACATCAGCGTTTTCGAATTTAAGCTCACCCACGCGTTTCGTTTGTTCTGTCTAAAATCGATTATTCTCAAGAATCGATCTTTTCATCTTTCGAATTTAATTAAAATAGTTCGATTCATTAAATATAAGAATAATAAATATATAAATTATAATTTTTATTATATTAATTAAAATTAGACGAAGTCTATTAACCTGGAAATAGAATGCTCAATTTTTGTGTACGTGTTGAATACCGTGAATAACCTTTTGATAACAGAATGTTCATTGTGTACGATAATTGTAGAAGAATTCTGCAACTCGACAACTCAACATTTTCGAATTTTGCACACGAAATCTTTATATGTGATAAATTCGTTAACTAAAGCTTATCAAACTCGACTCGAGATCGAGCGTTTTCAAATAATGAACTTTTAGTTAATGGCGTTTATTCTGCACGACCCTCCAGTCTGAAATGTACGCGACAGACGTCAATGTCCCATTCATCACTGTAACTTACAACTTTCGTGCTGTAACATGAAACAAAACGTAAAAAGAAGAAAGAAAGGCTTCGCTGAAATCCTCAAGATTTTTCTCCCAGCTCTCCAATGATTACGAGAATTGTGTGTAAGATTGTCGCTCGAACTTCGCCCGTGCTCACAAAATTGTATGAAAAACGTTCCTCATCGTAATGGCGATAGAGCATTCGCGTCAGACGCGACGTGACGTACAAAATAATGAAAAAACTTCTTCAAATACTTCGATCCATCCCAGCGCCCTGTTTTTTTTCTTCTTTACTTACGCCTTTCTCCGTCGAGTTAGACGAGACGAACTAAACAATATCTTCCCCTCGCTCTAGCAACCATTTTTTAAACTTGTCATCCAACCGAGTTAGCTTATCGTAAAGAGAAAAGTGGATGATATAAGCAACTATCGTAATCCCAGCGGTCGCCCCGCAGCATGTATAATTGTTCGAATTAATTATTTCACATTGATCAAATTATCAGAATCCATCAAACTCTTATCTACCAGAACTAAATATTTTGCATTTCCTAAAAAATACAAAATATTTCAATATTTATGAAAAACCTAAATGAATATCAATTGCTACAAGTTAAATTGTTTTTAAGACCAGCAAAAAGAAATTATCTATGAATCTCATATCTGATATCGTAAATATCGAGTATTTTTCCTTCACAAGAGCTTGCAAGCTCCAACGTTCGCTGGGTCATCGACGTATGGCGAGCGGTCTCTACGTTCCCATCCACATAAGCTCGGACCAAGCTCGCACTCTGCCTAAGGCCGAGCTTCGACAACTTTTCGTCAAAACTTTTCTCAGCCTCGTGCTGCGAACATTGAGCGAGGAAGGGTTATACCTACGACCGTGGTTTATTCGAGTGGTGGGAGTCGAACGGTGAGTATAGAAGGGAAGAGGTGGCGAGACGAATGAAATCGGCGGAGTCGAGCATAGGATCGACGCTGCCGTTCTTCGCCGCGGCTTCGCAAAGATCAGTTTAGTTCTCTTTTCTCCTTTCCCTCTTTCACTCACTCACACATGCTCTTTCTCTCTCACACACACACTCACTTTCCATCTCTTCCTCAATCCCTCCTTCTTTCGACTTTACGTTCATAGGAGTTATATCCCTTCGTCTCCGCGAGATAAGAGACGAGATCCGCTTTGTCCAGGAAGTTCGCCGAGGAGAAACGAGCAAGAGCCCAAAAGCAGCTTCAAGACTATCTCTCTTCGTCTGACTCGTACAGAAGGCACAAGTTTCTATTCCTGATTCGCTCATTCATCGTCCAAAATCTTAAAAGTTCCTCGACGCGAGTATAGATAGGTACTGTGGCATGGATATACGTGTAAAGCTTAGGTCGTGTACGACCGAGATGCTCCCTTCTTGCGTTACGAAAACGATCGTCGCTTATACTTCTTTGTGTGTATTTATTTTAGAAATATAGATGTTTTAAACTGAAATATCTTGCAAATTCTCTAATCGCAACCCGAAAGTCAATGATTTTTCTGCACACTTTGTAGCCAAACTCCGAATGAAGCTTTTCCTCTAATCTCAAACTTCTCCAGATCCGGAGATTCTCGTGGATCATCGAAAGTTTTGCATTTCATAGCTTCAGTTGAAAATGAGATAAGAAGCGAGTGAAACTGTACAACTATGCATTCTTCTATCACAGGTTTTAATATAGTTTCAAACTAGAGGTAGTGTTAAATGTTCGCAGACGTTTTTGGAACAATATGTGTGCCGGCTGTTAAAAACTTTTGAGGTTGAGTTCGACTATTGCAATTCGACAATGAACTATCTGTCATAAATGTCATACTTACAGACTTTCCTAAGTAACTCCATCAGTCAGTAAGTCATTAAATTTTCTCGGTAGAGAAGATAATGTTCGGATCAATCTAGAGCTGCTGATCTTGTCCGAGTATGAGGATGCGTAGACACCTTAGACTTCTCTTTTCGAGTCAGGGCAATCAAGTTCTTTACTGAGGAACACAAGTCTTCTACTAAATGTTACTAAAAGATTTTTTAGATGCGTTTTCAATTAGGTTAACAACGTCGTTATCGACGATCCGATTGTCAGTTTTACTGCGAGGGAATGTTTATGTAAGTGTGATTTTGATTCACTTTCTTGCAGTTTGTGTAGGTTCGATCATCCGATGAGGGTCGGTAGACGGTGATCACGGGAGACTTCTTCGTTGGGCGATGAAAAAAAAGCCAATAGTCAAACTGGTTTTATCATAGGTTTATTTCAAAATACAACTTCTGATTGATCTATTGACTCAAAGTTACTTTTGCCTACTTATACGAGTTTATTTTCAGTGAGATTATAATTTCGTACTTAATCGAACACTGTACATACTTAACAAATAAGAATTCATCGTAGATTCTCATTTCACAAGGATAGGTGCGTTGACATTGTAACTGACTTCCTGGTGAAAAAACTATTTTATACTTATTTGTCCTGTTAACTGGGCGTAGTTTAATCTTTTGATTGATTGGTATTCTTACTTTTGACATCGTATGCCCATATTTGGCATTGAACTATCTCATTTGATTGGTTAGTAGTAATAGCAACATATTTATCATTGATTAGTGAGAACAATTTGTGTTGCTTGCTTAGGGATATTTCTCGTTATGATTGTCGATTAATTAATTATTATTATTGTTAAATACATTCATACATCGTCTGAATAATTTACCGTATACTCATCAGCAAAATAAATTTAAATTGAAATCCAATAAATATATTTTTCGATTAGGGTAGAGCGGGGATAGTTGAGCAAGTGGGTAAGTTGAGCAATCGTAATATCTCGAAAACTAAGCATCGCACGCTGGTGCATCAAATGGACGAAAGAGAGGTATGTGAGAGGAGAATACAACAAATCATTGCCGGTAGCCACGCGGCGCACGAGACGATGACACGGGACGTTTTATTATTATTGCGCACAAAAGTAAAAAATACGTGATTAAGTATTTTTCTTCTAGCATTGTGTGAAAAACCAGGTCAGCAACGAGACGAGTACTATTATGTAGTACATTTAAGTGGCTATCAATCTGCAATAATTATTTTAACGCACGTGGTACGGATTTCATTATAAATTAACATTTGTTAAAAAATCTGAGAAGGGGCTAGTTGAGCAGATTTCGATGGGGCTAGTTAAACGATGCGCAACTGTCCTCATCGGCTGGCACGCATAACATGGCGGAGGCGAATACATCACGCTATCGCCGGTCCTCCTTGTTTATTTAAGAAAAAACATTTCACAGTTTGTTGCAGTTAATGTTCATGATTCAAAATGTAGCTAATTAATGTAGCTATCGGTTTGTTACTGCATTGCATCAAATGGTCTTGCATGTGTCTGATTTGTTGATGGAATTATTACCTTGCTCAACTGACCTCATACCCTTGCTCAACTTACCCCACCTATGGGGCACGTTGAGCAGCTCTACACTCTCTCACATTTACGATAATATCTTCTAAATCAGACTTGAATTGGATAATGTTTCTGCAGGCGTTTTGAGCTGGAGAATTTGCGGATCTAACGGTGCAAGAATCAAGGAAATCGGATGTATTTTTTAAGAGTTATGATCGATTAAGCCAGAAACTGCTCAACTATCCCCGCTCTACCCTATCCAAAGAATTATATTTTTTTAAAGCTGCGCAAATATCTTATTTGTCTCGTGAACGTTAAAGTCTAAATTGAAAATCTCTTCAAAGATATTTGTTGAAGTTTTTCCTTTTTATATAATTTGTTGCGTCGACCATCGATTTTTCCATTTCTTTCTACAAAAAAGAAGAATCCGAGTAGAATATGTTCGAGAATTGGAAATTGTCGAACTTTTTCACTGCAATTTCCTATGGAACACACCGATAATATAAAAAATAAAAAACATATTGCGACAAAGTAACGAAAGGAAAAAAACAATCTTGCTAAGAAATAATCCGGTTGAACGAGAATCGTGGAACCTCTATTCCCACGTTTCCAACTTCGAAACGTTTCTCGTTGCTTTCTTTTTTTGGTACATACGAAATTGCAAAAGTGACACGGTCGAAGTACGTCAAAAAATTGCTATACAGATTGACAAAAAGGCAAAACAAAAGGTTGAAGGCAGATAGAATTCTGTTGAGACATGTGTTGAAAAAAGGTATCGTACCTAGATGAAAAAGAAAAGCAGAGTCCTTTGGACCTCTGTCCGTCAATTTCGCTCCCCTCACGTCTCCAGTTGCATACATACTCACATATATATGTGGATCTTCATACGAGATTACACGTGCATGTGTGTGCATCGACGTTGTGTATGTATGCGTGTGTTCATGTCTGTATGCTTTTCCGGTGGTGTGCGTGGCGTGTTGGCCCGTTCGGTCATTGGTAGGAGGTTGGATGGAAATCAATAGCCCTGAATAATGAACCCCAAGGCAGCAAGCACACCCTCATCCCTTCTCTCTCACTCTGCCAATCCTCTTGCCGTTATCTTCGCTCTCTCGCTCTCTCCCGATCACTTTCTCTCGCTCTCGCTCTCTCGGTCGTTCCTCCACGACGACGACCACCCTCTTCATCCTCTTCACGCTTCCAAGCGATCTCTCGTGCGCTGCATCTCTCCTCTCGCGTTTCCTGAACATCGGAGGATGAAGAGCGAGAGGGAGAGAGAGGTGCAGAGTATAGGAATAATCCCTTCTATCTCTCTAGCTTCTCCTTCCCTCTGGCTCTCCTCCGTGCCTATGTGTAGCTGTGTGTGCAAGCTTTACGCTTCCATTGCCAAAGTCCACGAAGAAAGGGAAAAGGGAAGTTCCTCTCTGCTAGGGAAACCCTTTGCATCGTCCAAAATTCTGTTTCTTGTGTGTTCGGAAAGTTAGGGAAAAAAACCTCCTGCCTTTTTATTATTCTTTATGACGTAAAAAAATCGAATTCACCGAATTAACTTTGATATGAAAAGTTGAAGTAATAACTGATGTAATGAATAATCTGTAAAATTAATTTATTTTGTTGAATTGAATTTATTTCTATAATTTTTAATACATGCGAACGAAATTCGTTTATAACATTATTAATTTACATATTTTCTATATTTGTATTATTTTCTAGCCTTTATTCAGTTGATGTTATAATTAACATTCTAATTAAAAAATCGTGTATAGTGTGAAATTTACATTCGTTGCTGTAAGTTTCGTTACTTACAATTAGAAGAATTTCCGTCGTTCCATTTGGCAGAACGCTATGAACCGTCTCACGGAGCACATCTCAATCGTTCTCCGGTTGAGCTGTAAGGACCGAAGAAATTGTGACCGATGCAGAAAATATCGTACACATCAGGCATGCTATATACATAAAGAGAAGAGATAAGAGAAAGACGCCCACGAGAGCGAAACAAATTACCGGGAAGGAATATCGATGGCCCCCCGAGCGTTGAATCCTCCAGCACGGCGAAGAGTGTCTTGATGTCGAATCGAGTGAAAGAGAGAGAGAGAGAAGAGGAGGACAGGATAGCAGGGTGGAGAACGAAACGAGGTAGAAAAAAGAGAAAAGAGAAAAAACATAAGAAAGAGAAAGAGAGAAAGAAAGAGAAGATGGAGAAGAAAGAAGAAGAGAAAGCTCTCGCGTCTTCGGGATCGGAAAGAGGTTAAAGGTCCGGTCGTTAGAGACGAGTCGTGCGACGCTACCGCGGCCCATTACTTTTTTATGTGCCCCAAGAAGAGCAGAGAGAGAGAGAGAGAGAGAGAGAGAGAGAGAGAGGAATCGAGTAGGCCACGACGATCCACGGTTCCCGAGGGAAAACGTTTTTCCGGCTCGAAGGAGGTCTCTATCCAGTCGCCGTTTCTCGAGCGCATCCCGCTGGAGAACGGCATACACACTCTCCTCCATGACCCTCCGCCCTTACAGCCCTTCCACCCACTCGCCCAATCACTCACTACCTCAGTGCCCTCTAGCGGCCCTTGGAACAACTAGAATACTTCTATTACCGCATCGAAATATTTCCCTCCCGCGAAGGACCCGTTTTTTGTTCACCCCTCAAGAGCCACAGAGACTATTGCATCCCTTTTCGCAACCTCCGATTCCATCCATTAACTGTACAAGAGGTGTTCAAGTTTTATCAATTGAATGAAAATTACTCGAAATATTTTACAGTAAATTTTATCTAAACTCCCCTCTGTCGAACAATAGCTATTTTTACTCGGTCTTTTCAACCCTTATCTTAGTGCACTACTACCTATAGGAGGAAAATAAGTGATAATTCCCCTGAGAAGAGAAAAAAAGAGTCAATGCTGACCTTGAAAGACCCTTCAACATTCCCACAAAACTTTTTCTTAAACCTCTACTAATGACCGATGGAAGAATCTGCATGAAAATATGAAAATTGGGCACCCCATACATTTCGATCGAGTTATAAAAAGTTTGAAAAAAAGTGAAATGAAAGAAAAAGTGGATAGTAAAAGAAGGAATGGAGATACATTCAAAAGTTTACGTTAGCTCGGTCCTTCAATTTTCCTATCTACTCGTATATATATATATATATATATATATATATATATATATATATATATATATATATGCATATGCCCCCTGGCAGAGTTTTCAACGTATATATAAACATAGATCTATACGCCGTAATACTGCAGCCCTCCAGGACACGGAAGCGTCCGAGAGGAATAACGAATCGAACGTTAATGGGGTATTAGCATAATTGGCTGACGGTTATATATACATAGATTCCCCGCGACCTATGTTTCGCCTCGAATGGAGGGAGTGAAGCTACACGGAAGTCGGAACAGGCCGCCGAGAGACACGAAAAGAGAAAAGCTCATCTTGTGTTACTCTCTCTCTATCTCTTGCCGAACTATCGAGTGACTAGGGGTGGAGAAAGAGAGAATGAGAAAGCTTTTCGGCCTCGCAAATTGGCCTCGATGTCTTCATCTCACGGTACAGAGAACTCTCACCCCTTCTCCTCTCTTCCTCTCACCCTCCCACCCCACCTCTATCTCTTTCTCTCTCTGTTTCGATACGATGAATAAATAGACCCGTCAATTTACATAGTCGTTAACGGTCTCGCGAGTCGACTATGCAGTCCTACAAGCCCTACTCTGTGTTCTCTGTTCTCTCCTCTCCCTTCTCTCTTGCTCTCTCTCTTGATTTGGTTCTCCCCACCTGTGGTTCTGCTCTCGATCTTTCGCTCCCATGTCGCCCTCTGCTGGCAAGCCCTTATCGGTTCTACACTGCGGTTCTACCGAACCTCCTGACCTGGCCAATGCGTTTTGTTATATATATATATACATATATACTGTGTATATTACATATAGCAATCCTCCCATACCCTCCCTGATTCCAAACCACCCCACGAGACCACCAATAGTCTCGCTATCATCGTAACCCACTCCATTCGGGACTCGCATCATGTTGATGTGCCTACTCGTATATACGGTACTGCGGATTTCCAACAGACATAGTTTTCAAGTATACGAAATTATATGCCTATTTTATTACTTGAAACATCAAATTTTTGCGATTGGGAAAAAAAACTTTTTGTCGAATATTTAAAATCGAAATCAATTCGATTAACGACGATAAACGTTTTAACCATGATATAGATAATCTTTTTTAATTTAAACAAAATCTGAGTAATGATAAATCGTACTAAACAATAAAAATTCAACAATTTGAAAAAATCAAGTGTATGTTGTTTCAAAATTCATTTTACAATATTGCTAGTCATACATAATCAATCTTTAGATTGGCATAAGAACCGATGTACCTCTGTCATGATGCAGTTCCGGGCTAATCTTATCGAATACGAATTTTATATTTTTAATACAAACAATCTCACGTTATTGTACATATATGTGTCTGTTCGCACATATGGCCGCAGCCTTGTTTAACGATCGATGTATCGACCTGCAACCACACTGCGGCTGATTCTTGAGTACATTAGCCAATTGGCTAAACGAATAATGTAACCGCGAGCCCAGATACCTCGGATGTAATTTGTGCCAAATCAAGCCATTTATCGTTATCTACAACGTCTACGTATATCTAACTTTTGCATAGACGAATAGGATATATATATATAGGATAGAGATAGATAATAAACCTACGTAATGTTACAATTCGTTTAGCGAAGCATGATAGACGAACGATTACAAGCGCATGTGCAAGTAGGGAAACAAAACGAGAACAACGACGATCAACGTTCTCACTCTCTCGACGAGTCTCTCCCCGCACTTCCGTAGCCAGTTATACTCCATGTGAAAGTGTGCTTCTCCTCGCGAATCGCGAGGGCGGCCAAGCACGAGAGCACACTCCTTCAACGCGAAAGAGACCCTCGTAAAAGGTGGCTTGGTTCGTCGAAGGGTTGGCGGGCGAGAACGGGGAAAGGAGGGTAGCGCTGGTGGAGGGTATAACGAGTATGCAAATTTCATTTCGCTCGGCCCAATTCTTCACACACGGAAGATTAAGACATTAGAGGGACAGGAAAGCAAAAGGGATATTAAAGGTGTATATCTATATATATATATATATATATATATTATATACACGTATGTAGGTATAATATATGTGTATAAAATATATGGGTGGAAGGGCAGAAGAGTGCACCTCTATATTTGCCAAGTGAATAAAACGAAAGGGGTAAATTATCCGGCACGCTCCCTCGTTTATAACGTCTCGAGGCATCTGCTGATCGCTCGTACTTCAAAGCCTATCTCGTCTTATCACGAAAATAATGCGTTAGGGCATTTCGCATACGAAATTCATCCAATCGTACATTAAAATTTAAATATATATATTTTTTTTCATTTCAGCTTTCGATTGTTACTGGTGTCGTAGATTTTCAATTGTTTTTCAAGCTTGAAACAAAATGCGATCGTCAAGGTGATGGAATAATTGATATTTTGCATTATTTTATTTCAAATATTTAAGAAATTATTTTATCGCACTTGTCTCGATTTATTCTCGATGTGTTATTGTTACATTTTTCTGTTCATCGTTCGTCAAAATTTGTCTACTTTTGTACTGTTTCATTCCTCTCATTGGCCAAGATATCTCTTTTCGTATTAAACATACCGAATTCTCACGAGATTCTTTTTCTTACCTTTGAAAAATTCTTCGAAGATTTTTTTCTTCAAATTCGGTGACGCGAAATGTTTTTTTTCACGATGTAACGTTTCGCGACCATGGGCTTTCTATAATAGTCACGAGAACCGACGATATTTTGAATATACAGCCTCGCATATACATATATACATTTATAAAGTTGTATATACATAACGTATAAGCGAGTATACAATTTTAGTTTGGGGCGCAGCTTCCCTTTTATCCGTTGCGTTCTCTCCTTCGTTTCTCTGTACAACGGACTCCCTCTCTCCGCCTTCTCACCGATCGAGACAAAGCCCCACGTATTACCTTATTTCCCCAGTGTCTGCCCCTTGTGCAAATCCTTCTTGTGCGGCTTCCTCTCATTTTTCCCCTCTCCCCTTTTTTTTCTCTCGATGAAACCTCTTGCTCTCGTGCAAGAGAAGGGCAGCAACCATACGGGCCTGGCCGATTCTCCTTTTGCTCTTTACATGCACTGTATATACATGTATCCCACGATGTGCGTCGTTTTCCTATTTTTTCCTTTCCCTCTCTCTGTCTCTCTGTCTCTCTGTCTCTCTCTCTCTCTCTCTCTCTCTCTCTCTCTCTCTCTCTCTCTCTCTCTCTCTCTATTTTTCTCCTTCCTTTTTCTGTATACTCTGTTTTTCCTTTGCGTTATTTTGTTTTCCCTCTCCTTCGTTTCTTCTCTCTCTCTCACTCGTCTTTTATCTCTTTCTTTCTCTTTCTCTCTATATTTCTTTGTTTTCTCTCCGTTCATCTGTTTCTCTCTACTGAGCTTTTTGGCTCCCTCGGTACACACACAAGCTTTCTCCTCTCCTCGGCGAATCTTGCCTTTATACACACACACACACACACACACGGACACGTTGAGCTTCCACACAGTGTGTTTACACCGAACAAACCCTTATTCCGTGCTCGCCTTTAGCTCTTTCTTTCGGCTCTTGCCCCCCCCCCCCCCCCCGACCCGCCGCTCCAACTTTCTTTCTAAACGTACACCCCTTTCTCTACCTTTCGCCTCATCCCCTCCCCCCTCTGCCATTCCCCTCAAAATTCCTCCTTCCTCCAACCCTGTTTCTCTATCTCGAGACACAACCACCGATTCTTCGAGAACAATAGCCATCGGAGATATGAGAGAGAGAAAGAGAAAGGGCACAAAACAGCGTTAGTCGTGTGGGTTCTTCGGTACGCAAAGGAAATAATGGTGAATATGTGTCTGAAGTGACCGAAAACTAGAGCGTGAATATTTCACACAGATACGTATCAATCTTTTCCTACAGTCTGTTATATACACATTATCTCGAGAATCCGAGATTCCAAATCAAATTTTTGCGATGCTCTCGGATATTCCGAATTTTTATTTCGCCCTTTAGCCGCGAGTTTAAATATCTCAGGGGTGCGCAAAAGGACGAGCTCGAATCCACCCCTAAATATTATTTCAATTCGAGCAGAATTATGATAAACGATTCAAAATTCAGTAATTCAATATTGATTGAAGTTTATAGAAAGTAAATTATGCATATTGAAACGGAAATTGTCTTTATATTTATTCTTTGAAAATGCGGGTTTGTACTCCAATTTCATTTATTTCAATAAACTTTTATAATACCCTGCCTTTGCGCATATTCTATTATATATAATTTATATATAATATAATATATTATATATAATTTATTATATATAATAAATATAATATAAATTATATATATATATTATATATAATATAATATAATATATATTATATTATATTATATTATATTATATTATATTATATTATATTATATATAATATAATTATATATTAATATATTGTACATTATTATTATTATTATTATTATATATAAATTATATATAATAATTATACTTATTATATTATATATTAATAATAATCTAATACTATATTAATATACGATATATAATAATAATAATAATTAATAATAATAATATATCAATATATTATTAATATAATTATATAATATTATACTAAATACAATATATATATATATATATATAAAGGGCGACTGTAAGTCAAAATGTATTAGCATTCAGAGAACGAACGAGAGATCGCCCACCGTGTAACTCGGCGTGTGCATAATACCGGACCATAGTACATTGTATATCTATACACAAATGTAAGTCCATGTATATATCATAGCAGCGAGGAATCAAAATATAATTACACAAAGGCGGGCAGCGTAACGCGCGGGGACCAAAACGGGGGAATAGACGGGTCTCATAAAAATTGGAGAGCTGTTTCGAAACTACAAGACTGCCGTGTCGGATGCAGCCAGGACGCGCTCCATTCCCTCGTGGTATTAATTCTATATAGGATATATATACGTGTGTGTGTGTGTGTGTATGTATGCGCGCGAGTGCGCGTATAGCTGTCCTACATACAGACATACACGCAGGAACGAGAGAAAGATGAGATAATGGAAAGGGGGAGATGGAAAGCCCAGAAGCATGACGAATTGAGCGAGAAAGTTGTACAGACATGGAAAGGACGAAGATACGAACCGTTCGTTCTTTCGTCCCTTCGTCCCTTACCCCCATCATCCCTTCATCCCGCCATTCGCAACCCTCATATTTCCTGGACGGAGATGGAATGACAAACTTGCAGTATTCGCAGTACCGAGAGTGAAAAAAAAAGCTGCAACGAGCATCAGTGCCATCTACCTTTATGTACCAAGGTACCAGTGTCGTGGTAACACTGTAGAAATTATGTAGGAAAGAGAGAGAGAGAGAGAAAGGGCAAACAGGAGAGGGCAGAACGGAGATGCTTGACTCTCCCTCTCTCGGTGAAGGCGATGAAAGGAAAATGTCGAGCCTTTCAAAAGTATTATATACATACATATTTTAATGAAGCTGACATTGATATATAGTTATATATGACGAGAGCAGATTCGACTAACACTGTGGGTTGAAGTCTCCACTTCGCATTGCCACTGAAAAAAGAATTGGATTTCGTATAATATTATATTCTAATCATTTTTTATCCTTCTTTTAAAAAATATTTATCTTTTTCTTCGATTATTGAAAAACCGTCCGTCGAATGAAAGAAAAGTCTCCACGGTTGAAATCTCCCCTCTCATTGGATCTTTTTTTTCTTTCGCGCGACCTCTATATCCAGAGCAGCAGCAGCAGCAGCAGGAACTCTCCGGTTTGTGCCTTCTCGCTCACCCCTTTTTTTGCTCTGCGAATGCTAGGCTGGACGCGAGAATAATTCGAAAGATTAACGAGCTATTTCCATGGCAGAAAAAAAGCGAAGTCGAGCGGCCATTCGTCAGCGATAAATTTCGCGTGTACGAGCTCGCATCTATATATAGATATGTATGCGGATGAAAAAAAAATATGCATATATGTAGATATTACATATATATAAATATATGTGTGGAGGGAACGTTCCATACCGGCGAAGGGGATTTCGTGTGCAGCTTATCGGCCGGATATTTATTGTAAAATATCTGCATTTCCTCCTCCGCCTCTCGGTCACCGTGTACGATCTCTATTTCTCCCTCTATATTTATATTTAGATATACACGGATAATATATGCATAAAAATAGACTCGCTCGACATTTCGAAAATCGTGATTATTTTCCGTCAAAATGATATTTCAATCTGGATTCGCAAGCTCATACGTCAAAGTAAAACGCTCAAGAAATTAAACATATTGCGTTTGCGTTATTTTATTACGATCAAAATTCTTTTATATTTGATCCTCGCGGATAAATCTTTGGGAAATAAAATCGTGTGGAGATATTTTGCAAATTTTTATTTTTTGGTGTTTATTAAATTGTATTCAATTACTTAATACAGGAATTATTAATTGTGATAGGGTTGGCCCTTCGTCTCGCGAAAACGTCGGTGCTAAAGTCTTCGTTTCCGGTACAAGTTTCCACGACGGAAACGGATCTACCAAATGTCATTGGACATTGCTATAGAAATTCAAGCTAAGTAGGATGAGTAGGGTTGATAGGGAGCATACTAGTTCGCTCCTATATCCATTTTCTCTACATAGTATGAAATAAAGTCACTTTCCGCGTCTTACTATTTATCTGTTAACTTCTCCTAAACCACGCAATGGATTTTTATGCGGTTTTCGCCATCATTTAGATAATTTTTTATAGAAGATTTATATATATATAATAAAACATTCTCGGTGGTTCGGAACCCACCTAACCAAAAACTGTAGGTCCACCGAAGTGGTTGATGGTGGAAATGAGAATCGCGATGATTGTAAGAGAGGAGGAATGTAAAAACCCGCAAGGGTATACATTGGAAAAAGAAAGACACAACTATATATAATAAAACATAATTAAGTTTTTTGGAAGCAGAAAAAATCATATTTTTCAACAAAGTCACCGAAAAATAAATTTACATGGCTTACGTAGACTAAACTTTAAGGGATACTTAAAAATGATGCATTAGAGAATTGTAGTTCTTCTAAAATCCTAAATAAAACGTCACGATTGTATATCTCTATCTATTACGGTTTACTCACAGTTGCCATTTTTTTCATTAAAACTTTAATTAAAAACAGCGTTACTCGCGACGCTATTTACTCTTATTCAGTATGAATCCTTTTCCAATTAAACATGATAACATTCTTGGACATTTAATGCAGATTACGATTGTCCCTTACCGTTTATCATTCTGATAAATACTTCAGAAGAAATCATAGATTGAAGCAACCGAAAAAATAATTCACAAATCGGGTGGACCCTTAGACCTAAGGGTTGAGTGCTTTTCACATGTACAGTTATACGTAGTCCCTTCGCGCGTCACTTCGAACCAAAATTTGTTCGTATTGTGTAACGAAAAGTCCGCTGCAAATATTGTTTATAAAGAAATTCTATAATCAAAGCCAGTAACTTCACATTTTTTACTTTCTTTTTTTTTTTAAATTAGACCCGTGCGAAGCCGGGACGGGTCGCTAGTACAATATAAATATATTAATATAGTAAATATCGATATAAATCTCGATTATACTCCAATTTTTCAACTCGACGAGAGAATTTGTCGCACACTTTTGTATACTAAATTGTCCTCTGCGATAAATATGTTGCTGACACGTATGTGACGGAAAAGCAAAAACCGTCGAGATGCGAGCTAACGGGGTCGGATGCAACACACGCCCTTGCGCATCAACCACCCACCCTCCTACTCGCCATATGCCGGATGTGTTTCCCCTTCAAATATTAATTTCCCTTCTGCTAGAGGCCAAAATAATTCCACCTATACACACATATGTATATATAGATATAGAAAACTCCAACCGTGATATAATTGGAATTGACTGAATTTTTCAAGGTGTCAATTAATTAACAGGTAATTTGGATACGGAATTAGAGCTTTTAATTAGAGCTTCTAACCAGTTTTATTAATTCATAAATTAATTCAAAAACTTTCATCAATTTTATACAATCTGATCGAAGCCGTTATTAGTGTTGGTAAATATAATTGCTTGAATAGAGATAAAAAATAATGATCGAGCGGCGATTCGATAATTACGTGAAATGACCTTCGAGTTGAAATTACAAAAGGGTTCAATTTCCTCGGGGCAAGGGTTGAACTCGTTAAGGAAGAAAGAAAAGAACGGAAAGAAAGTTTATTTTTAACTACGATGTATACGTATTTGTTCTCGGATTGCATGATCGAAACTCATCCCCCATTTCACTTCATCCCCTCGCGCCTACGAGGCAGTCCGACTAGTCTCACCCTCGTCGTAAGGAGAAACTTCGATTCTCGGCTAGTTTTCTTTTTTTTTCTTTCAGCTTCTCTTCAGCACCCCTTCGCCGTACTCATTGCAAGAGTTCATGCGACGCACGCGATCTCTTGTCGCACGTGACGCGGTTTAATCCAGTGATACATTAATTAATGTCGTCGCGGTCTTGTATATAGTACGGAGCTTCGTCGGCGTCGTTTCTGGCGTCGTGCAGACGCCAAACGACACGAATATCATTTCAACTTTGCCACCCGAAGTTTTGACAAGCAGACGGATAAAATATATGCATATGTATGGGGCTGTCCTTGTCTCGCTCGAATATATATCGAGAAATAAACCTTGTTTAATTCGAGGCAATGTTCATAATAGAGTCGTAAAAAAATATCGACTTTCTTTTATTTTATCTTTATAATTGAACTACGTCATTGTGTCCTCTAGATCAATAGTAGTAACGTCAGTTGCTCGATTCTCCGCAGATTTTTTAATTAAATCAAAATTCAAAATTCGCGCCAATCATCACAGATGGCAGTGTCGCTCTCATTAGAAACTGCTGCACCCCCCGCCATGGCGGGATTGCATTTGAATGCCGATAAATTGCATCTTGCATAGATCAAAAGGGTTGGGAGAGTCGGGGGGAGGAAAATCTATTCGGACAAGACGTTTAACATAATCATGATCGAACATCATTTAAAGTGAGTTTATTTGCATTGCATTTTTATGCAATTTATATTTGAGAGTAATTTAGGACGTACAATAATGAAAATTTCGGATTGACATTGATAACAATTGTCTTACAATAAACCAAAGTCTGATAATTTAAATGATAACAGATTTATTGTTAGATTACATTTTTAGTGAAAATAAATTTTGATTAGAATAATTTCTTTTTTTCTTTCGACCCACGTGTTGCCGATTAAATTAAATTTAATGTAATTTAACGTTTTCTCGATTAAATTTAATATAATTTGTATTTGAGAGTAATTTAGGACGTACAATCATAAAAATTCCAGGTTGACGTTAATAACAACTGTCTTACAACCAAACTCTTATAACTTAAATGATATTAAATGCACATTACATTTTTAGTGAAAATCAATTTTGATTAGAATAATTTCTTTTTTGTCTCTCGACCCACGTGTTGGCGATTAATTTTAATTTTATCGCTGTACGTAACGTTATAATACGAATGAAATATATTTTCAATTCACCGTACCTTTGTGCATCCCGGTGTATTTATCCTTGAGAACGGTGAACTCGTAAATTTTGCCAAATTCTTCGAACATCGGACGCAGCGATTCCTCCTCCAAGTGTCGCGGTATTTGTCCAACGAATAATTTAACGGCACCGTCGTCACCGTTGCTCGACGTTGGTGAGTTTGATACCGGTATCAACATACTCACTGGGCGAGCGATTGAACAATCCCGAAATTAAGGAAAACGGATAAAAATATACTCGCAAACTAAATCGTCTACAATTATTCGAGTTTCGCTAAATTATTATTATTATTATTATAACGATTATTTCAATGCGTCAGGATGAAGAAAGGGCGTCCTGTCACTCCGATAGGGGGTATAGCGATATATTTCAACGTGCACGAGAGAGCGAGAAGTAAGAACAAAGAACACAAGAGGGTAGGTCACTGTACAACCCCAAGGGAGGAGGTTGGGTCAAGATTTATGCAAGTCTAAGGCACATTAGTCACCTTAAAAATGTCGTAAAGCCGAATAATTAATTACCACGTCGACGTGATGGAAACCAAGTGACCTTTTCTACCCTACTACAACTTTGCCTCGTTAAAAATTATAAGTATTATTATTTTTTCTCGAGTATTTGAACAATTATTTTTTATTTTCTTGGATCAAAAAAACAAGATTGTTAGCACGTTCTAAGCACCTAACGAGCGAAAAAATGTCGATTGAACGCGTGTTTGCGAGGTGTATGGGGTGGAGATAGTTCGCGCTAGGTAAGGTTGAGAAAAGCTGCGAGAAGAACGAGGAGAGTCGTCGTCTCTGATATGGGCTATGATTAACGCCAATTACCGTCTCTATACCCCAGAGGTCGAGAACGGTTCCTACACGTACCGGGAGCTTAGGCCGCAAGGGATAACGATTATATATATATATATATACATATACATATATATACATATATATGTATATATATATATGTATATATGTATATGGATGAGGATTATTATAGGCAAACTCTCGTGGATGCAACACACACCAGTTGCGCGCTAGTTCTCGCGGATGCGCGAGGGTGATATCGCCGAGAAATATTAAGGATAAGCGTTATCACTGATAACACGACGATATTCACGATAAAAGCACATTCACCTCACTCCATGAAAATCGATCGATACCGATCGTCACAAAAACACCTTCACTCAAACCCCGTATCCAAAATACGAAAATTTGATCCTTAAACCAAAACTTTTGCTTCAAGGGAAATCATTTCGCTCGATTATTGTAATTTAATTTTCATTCGTATTTTGGGATGAATTATTTTTAATTCTCGTTGACACAAATTTTCGTTTGATTATTGCACCAATTTTTGTTATCACTTCACTCTTGCAGTTGAATTCAGTTGAATTATTATCAGATGGAAATTTTTATTATCGGATTTATAAAACATTTGTTTCAATGTTTTATCAGATCTTCACTCATTGTTAGATTTGTGCGATCTGTCGTTCATCAACGTTTTTGTAATTTTGTTCACTGCTCGAATTAATTCTCGAATTCTTATCAAATTTATGGAAATAATAATGTATCCAAAAATTTGTAAAATTGTCAGCGTTTTATTGACGCTCGAGTTATTTATATTCCTTTAGAGATTTCGTTCCGTTTACACTCGCGAAACAGCTGATTTATTATTACTATCGTAATCGCAAAATTAACAGATCGTTCGAACAAAAATGAACGTACCAACGGAAAGTTCGCGAGTCGATAAGCTCGCTATTGTGAGAATTAAGTTTTCACTTTACCGTTGTGCAAAGGAGACAAACCTTAAGGCTAAACGATCACAAAGACAGCACGATTCACGATCACGAGGACGATTTTGCGACACGACGCACGAGACACGAGACAACACACTGGTTGAACGACCCCTGGTTTTGTCGATCGACATATCACAAATACACACACACACACATACACACAAACGCACGTACGCTCTCCCCCAAAGTCCCCACGCACCGTCGTCCACCGGGAAATTACACGATCTCAGCTACCCCGCGTCCCCACTTTAACCCCATGTGTGCGTCTCTTCGTGCGTACGTCACCCTATCTAAGAGCCGTAGGGAGAGAGCGAAAGAGAAAAATAAGAGTGGGAGAGAAGAGGTTTATACGTGGGGATGAAGAGGGCACAGCTCCCCCCACCCCTCCTCGTTTCCTCCCTGTCGACTCTTTTGCGTGGCTGATGTATATAGCACGTGTATGTACGAAGGGAAGGGTGTCTTCGACGGCTGCAACTCCTTATTGGCCTTCCCACCATCAACCACCCTCTGGTGTACCCGCGTATATTGATGAAGATCAGAAACCACCCTCGGTACACGTTTTCCTCTTCTACGTCCATGTGGCTTATATATACTGTTCTGTTCGAACCGTTCTTGATTCTTCTCATCGTCTCGTTGATCCACACCCTCCGAAGCTCGTCATTAATCTCCTCGATCCCCGTTCATTTTATCTCGATACCTGGTAAATGGTGCGAGATGCGAAAGATCGATTCTCACCCCTTCTCTCTCTCTCTCGCCCTGTATCCCTGTCTCCCTTTCTCTCTCTCGCTCTTTGGACGTATTGTTTGCCCGAATGTTGAAAAGCCGTGCTGCACATTGCCTCGCATCCGAAGGGTCGAGGAACTCGGTGTATGCCTAAAAAATCGAAAACAGACTCTTTTTTTGGATTTGAATTGAAAAGGTTATATTATCATTGAAAATTTACTGTAGAACGCGAAAATCACAGCCATTTGCCCATAAACAGACAAACGAATGGGAAAATTTAAGTTTTTTTGAGTTTTAAGGTATAAATTACTATGTTCGAGAACAATTACTGTGATATTTGTGTTATGTGGAAAAATTTCGATGAAAATATATGTTCAGTTTGCAAGAAGGTAAAAATTAAATTATGATATAAATAAATTGTAAAACTTTATAGGCGATCGGAAATGTCATACTGAAAGAAAGAATATCTATTTATCTTTTGTAAAAATTCAAAAATTATAGGAAAAAAACATGCAAAAAACTAAAATTACAATTACAATTGTCCTTATTACCGATAAATTATAAAAACTTAATAATAAAACCACGCTACCCTCGTTTTAACGGAAATCTTAAAGCGACCGTAGTCCTCGGAGCTTGAGAAACTATTTCAATTCACCAGACCATAATATTCCACCACTTCAACGAAATTCCCAGAAACCCAAAAAATCGAAATTTCAAGAGACTATTCAAGAGAATTCTTGTTTGTCTAAAGCGAAATTCACCGGTTGTAAACGTCCGCCAGATTCTTAAAAATAACTGAAAGGTTATTCGGTTATCATAATTTATGAGACTGTTGCGAAGGTTTCAAAATCGCAATTAAATGCTTCACCCGCAAATAACCTCTCGGTATCGATAGGAGAGTTATAATACGAGTTATAATAAGAAACAATGCTATTGGCAGATTCATTAGCGCGCAAGTTAATTAATCTGGATATCGAGCTATATAACACAAAAATACATTTTATCGAAAAATTTATTTTAACGTTCGTATTAACTTTAATAATTTAAATTCGACACGACTATAAGAGAATTAAAAACGTTCCCATAAATTCTGCTCCATATACAAATATTTAAAAAATTCAATATACAACGAGATAAATAATATTCCACAAAATTTGATTATCTATAACTACGATAATATCAAAAATGTTTTATTAAATATTCTCCGATACGAACATACGATAAATTTATTAATTTTATTTCCCAAAAATGCATATCAATATGATAATAACTAGAATTCAAATTAGTACAAGGACAATAAAATTTTATCGAAATAAAATGTACTTATATAAATTTGTAATATGTTTTTTTTTCTTCTCTTTTAAGTAATGATGCGTATGCCACCAATACGTCATATGCATACATACCTAAATATCTGTATGGACAGCGGACGAGATGCGAGAAAACGCGAGTATGAGAAAGAGCACACAAGTGCGATGTACTATTCCTAGTGATGGTGGTGGTGGTGGTGGTGCATGGTATTGGGATCGATACGAGTGTGACCGGAGTTGGGTTCGGGGCCAGTGGAGAAAAGGGCATAATGGCCCTTCCCCTTTTTGCAGCCCCCGCCTATACCCTGACCCTTCCCTTTTGCCTGCTCTGCTAGCTCGTATATACGTCCCTGTGGGGGTTCAAGAGCTGAGTCATCGCAGCTCGTGTGTGCGATACTCGATCGCGCGTCATACTACACCACCCTTGGCGCACGAAAACTCCCCGTTGCACATGCATTGTACGTACATATGTATATGTCCCCCCTCGACCACCACAGCGTGGCGGATCGAGTTTTATGCGTATACGAGTATATATATGCAGTTGTGTGCAACGACAATGCACTTTAGTGCTTTACGTACAAGTCACAATGTACGGTCCCCTAAAAATACGTCACGAATTATTATTCTTTTAATTTTCTTTCGTAAGCAAAATTCATTATTCCCGTAACCCTGGTGTCTAAAAATCGCAGATTCTCATAGTAAAAAATGTTACAAGATTTGTTTTTCTATCTCGATTGATATATTTTCTTAAATTTTTAGAAATAATTACATTCTGATGAAATTTCTTCTCTTTATTTTTTTAAATAAAAATGTAACTACTAAAAGAAAATCGTTATATGCTCGGTAGAATGTTTTCGATCAAAATTATTTGTACTGTTATCACAAATTATTATCGCATCATTTTCCCTGTATACGTCATGTAACTTCGTCCGACCGAACTCTCTACCAAGAATTCTATGCAGACATTACAGCGAACTAGCCCTCGGGTCTCTCGCTTTCTCTCTCGCTCACTCTTGCCGCATCGTATAGTTGCAGCAAGCAAAAAACTCTCGTATTGCTCGATGCACTTAGAGCCTCCGGTATAGAGAACGTGATACCGGTAAACCATGTATAGCAAGACTTTCCTCCTTCTACACAGGCAATCGATGTGATATATCGAGTTCCTCAAGTATTAATCGGTCCTCGGTCGAGGATCGTGTGAAGCACCGAAGATGCAGAGGAGCTTGGGCGGCTGCAAGAAGGAGAAGGCTGCAACTCAAAAAGAGAAACGAACGCACGTCGAAAAACTTGCGAGAGATTTATTTTCAATCGCTACATCGCGACAACGGATCAACTACGAACGCTTATATCGATCTCAAAATTTCACATTCGTGACTAATTTCCAAATGAAAATTGGATATTTTTACTCGCTCGAAGTAGATGGGAGTTTATGAGAATCATAATTTGTCGATAAATAACCGATGGTGTCAGAATTCAATGAAACGAACCGAGTTCTCGAGTTCGTTTTGTTGAATTCTGACAAGGAAAAGTTGATATTTTAAAAAATATTTTGCAAATGCAGCGTACTAACGATTTCATCTCAAGCCACGAGCATCGGGACTTACAACCCCGTAAATTCCAACGCGAATCGTAGCATCGACGAAACGACACGATGATTAAAGATCGTTCGATCGATAGTTTAATTCGACACAATTTTAATTGAAAATATTTCTCCAACGTATTTATCCGTAAATTCGCAAAATTCTCGTTTCTCTCCTTATCACCGCCGATGATATACTTCCCCGTGGTGCCCTTCGAGCCTCCCTCCTACCCGTCACCTCGCCTATATCCGTATGTGTCGTATAATTTATTTTTTTATACGCCGGAGCACCCCCTACGATCTCACACAGCCGGGACTATAGAAGTTACCTATATATATAAACGCGGAATAAGAAACCGAAGTCACGCATGATTTATGTCCGGTACTTTATATACACGGCGAACTCTTGGTCGCCCGCACGTTCTCGCTTTCGTACCGGGGGCCATCGGGAGCTAGACTCACTATCCACACTTTTTTTGCTTCTTTTACGTACATATATGTATATATATAAACACACACATAGAGGGACACACACAGGTGTATACTTACACATAATATAAACGTAAATATAAGTAAGCGTGTGTATAGTGCGAGTCGTAGCAGAATAAGGGTAGTACGCAGCGCCATGGTCGTAAAAAAAAGTCGGTGGAAGGGTAGAAAGGATCAGTGAGGAACCATCCGTGGTTGGAAGGGTGGGGGGGGGGGGGGGGGGGATACAGCGTATAGTGGGTGCATGGCCCAGAAACGCCAGCGGTAATAATTCACGCACACACACACAGCCAGGAGGCTCTGCGAGAGCTGCGGATGCTCTCTTACCTTGGCTGACCCCACGGTAACAACGACCGAGAACATCCCCCACCACATCGTCTCTGTGACTATATATATATATGTATAGGTATAGGTTCCTATCAACAGTAAACTGTATATACACGTCACACGCACGATACATCGCGAGACCACGAAGGCCAAGCGTCAGAGACCAACAGAGGGAGTCGGGGTTGGGAAGGGGTGGCTATCGGGCCCCGAGGGTAGTCCTCGATCTGTGTTCACGCTCAGAGGGTTGATGTCCCTAACACAAGGCAGAGAGGGAGTGTGAGAGAGAGAAAGCCTCAGCGGTGCGCAACGAAGTGGCTGCTGCGTTCGCCACCCCAACTTGAGCCCACCCTGCTCCTCCGTTTCATCCCCTCGCGCACCAGGGTAGCTCGTGCGAGCTTCGCATAACTCACTCTACGCCACTGCCACCAGAGCGCCTCCTCGCACGGCCGTTTCCCAAGTTTCAGGCCACTTGTGCCGCGTAAATTATTAAACACGTTTGTATGTGCGTCTCTGTGTATGTGTGTGTTGCACCATTGCCTACTAGATGTTAACGTAACAGTGGATGTATCGTGTGTCGTCGAAACGCGTGTATTCGTGTCACAGACACTTTCCAGCCCTCTGCGGTCTAACAGCTATTTTTGAACGGGGCGAAAGGAAAGAGAGAGGCTAAAAGGTAGTTTTGACCTTGTAAAGTTTCTTTTTGACAGATGTGAATTATCGCTTTGAGGATGCTGAGGGTGTTTGAGACAAATGGGGATGAAAATGCATTTTTTCTGAAAAATTATCACCCAAAGATAGTCAACTTGGTATCACTGTCTCATTCTCATTTCGAGTTGGCCTAAAATTGGTGTGCTTGCACCCTCGGCTGATACCTTGGCCCAAGAATCCTCTCGATTTTGTTAGGAAAATCCTGCTCCACCTCTATCTGTCTCTCTCGTCTCAATTTGTCGCCAAATGTTCCTAATGCTTCTGTCTGTCTCTCTTTCTCTCTCTCTCCCTTCCGTCTCTTTCTCTCATCCACCCTTCGCTTCCCCTTGCATTTCGTAGAGTTGACCAACGTTTTGGTAACACCACTACACACGACCTTCCCACCCTTCCCCGAGGCTGACTTTAATGCGAGAGAGGGTGCGGCCGCTGGGATTTGCCGGATTAGTACCGAGAATTAGCGTTAAGAGAAACGGGGAGTGTGCGAGGCAGGGCCAAAAGCGAGAAATTGCCATGGGGAAAAGGAGCAAGGATTCGCCATGAGGCGTCCAAGATGCTGCGTGCAATAAACTCACAAAGATTATTTAGTTCGTTTCACAAAATATTGTTTTCCTACCATCTTTCAATTTTTACCTCGACGCAGCAATAATTTTAAAAAAGTCTATTAATTGCGTTATTTTTTTCAAACATATTAATCAACATCGAACATATTTCAATTTTATTTTATTCCCAACAAATTTCACTGCCTCCGTATATCTTCATTACTGAATTTTATTATCTTCGCGCGATGTTTTTATCACACTTTTGTTCCTACGAAAAGCGTTTTATTTCCGTTGTACAATTCTCGGCGCATCTTGATTCGAATAAATCTTTTATTTATTTTTTTCTTTCTCGACATTGGTAGGGAGATGAACGCCCGAGATATTTCCCTCGAAGGATGGTAAAACCGTACCTATAAACTGCTCGGTATACACGAGTTTTCTCTGGCAAAATTGAATTGGATCTTTGTCGCGGCACTACTCGTAAATCCCCACCGGTTATTCTTTGCGCACCCTCCCCCCTCCCCCTCCCTCTCACTCACTCTCTCTCTCTCTCTCTCTCTCTCTCTCTCTCCCACCTCTCAATGGAATTAGTCGATGTATCAGGATATAAGGGAAAAAGTGTTGTCAACAACGACGTCAGCAACGACAACGAGCCATAAACATAAAATAACAACTCTCCTGCAAATAAACGTAAGCAAAAAAAAACCACAACTCCTTAAAGAATCAAACGATCCATTAAAGAAATGAAAAACTGAATAATACAAACAAGACCAAACGTATCGACATTCGCTCTCGTCGTCAGGTCACCCAAACTCATTATAATCGTCGTATAAATTAATAACTCGGTTCGCCCACACACGCACACATTCTCTCTTTCTCTCTCGATTCGCCTATCGTACAGTTATTCGAAAATTGTTTGAACAAAGCCGCACGTTTCGGTGGTACGCTCGAGGAATGAGGAGTCTGCGTGCCTCCAATATATCGGATGCGACGAGAGCGAGCGCGTGTGCTTTATACGTTTACCGGTATTTCTACGTGCGCCCGGCAGACCAGGCTGATCAAACAACAAATATTTATGCATTCTTGATACTATACATATATATGCACATATATATATATATATATATATATATATATATATATATATATATGCATATATTTGTATGTGTGTGTATGAATATGTGTGTACAAAGAGTGTGGAGAATGGTTGACGCGAGTAGCAGGGCGCTCCCGGCGAACACGCAACAACGATCGTCCAATCAATTTAGCGGTCATTTTTCGGCAATTCTGCCAACCAAAATTCACTTTGGCTTCGTACCATATTTCTATACACCGTGACGCGGTATTTCTGCACTACGACACAGACCGCGAATTTTTGCTCGCACGCTCTTTCGCCAGGGCACGAGAAACGACACCTAGTCTTCGGTTGGCGGCGCAATGGCGTCGTTAACCTGTTTATATCGCGTAAAATATCGTTATATTCTCGAAATCTCGATTAAACTTTTCGTTACCGCAAGACCGTTTCGGTAATTCAAAGAGGAGCGGTGGAGGGGGGGAGGTCGTTTCCTCTCGGCAAAATCAACCCTCGGGAAAATTAACGCATGGACACGTTTATCGCGCGTTGATAAGATATCACATTTATATATTTGTTGTGGATTAATTAATAAATAGCCGACGGTATTTATACATAATAATGAACACGTTTATTAATTACCGTTTAAACATACGTAGTAATTAAATTCGTCCTTTATTCCCACGTATCAACATATATATATATATAGACACGTTAATTATTAATTCGTAAATTTATAATTAAACGAAGGTTACGAACGGATTTTCCAATAATTTGCCCTTCAAATTGAACATTTTGCGTGAGATTTTTCAAATTTCTTTATTGATCGATTGATACTTTATTCATCCGGGCAATTAGTCGATTATGGGCCGAGTGCTTTATGCGACTATTGCGCGAGCTTTTTAGTCTCGTGTGTAACTGCCACGAAAAAAAAAACCCACATTCTTTACAATTCACCCCCTGTGATTTTCCCGGGTTAACTTATTTGCCGAGGGCACAGCCGGAGGGCCAATTACCCCCCCCCCCTCCCCTCTCCCTCCTACTCTCGCTCTTTTTTCGCTAGACACACACACACACACACACGCACACAAGATTTAAAACATTTCTCGGAATAGGGGAACGGGCCACGCGATCCGAATAAATATCTCGCGGTGATAGGAACAGGGATGCGGGGAACGGGTGGGATCGTAGTCGAAACACACAAGGGTAAAAACATCCCTGTAAATAACGCAGATAGAATCACCCGGTGTCGAGAGTGTACACTATATAGAATCTTGGTGGATGTCGACGCCAGCGCCCAAGGCCCGGTTAAATATTCCTCTACCTACATATATACCCGTTTACGTATATCGCTATTGAACATGAGGAACACTCGACCTCAGTGTCACATACCGAGACGAGATACAAAAAATCTTGCGCAAAATTTTGTCATCCAATTGAAATATGGAAAAATGATTCAGGCACGTTGAAAACGCGTCAAATATTTTCACAAGAATTTTATTCAGTTTTTTTCTCGTCGAATCATTGTCACGGATACGCCATTTTTTTGTTTTTTTTTTTTGTTTGTTTACTAGGTACAATTTCGGACGGGACGAAAATTTATTCGTCAAAACAAAAACGTTTCTCTCGAGATTCGTGTAATACTTTAGCTTTGCGTGCACGTGTCGAAGGCGAGAAATCGGCGATCCATCGAAATCCGTGAAATACTTGGACGAAAACCTAAAGCTGGACGCACTCTCTCGTCTCCTATATTTCTCGTACGATATAGGCGTCCAGTACAGAGTCCAGAGAAAATTGCGCTCGTACATCTCGCGTCGCGAGTCCTGCCGCGTGCGCGTTTCTCTGGCAGGGGACAAAGCAAAACCCGGCAGTCCATATTCTCGTCCAGCGATTAATAACATTTCGTTGACAGTCTCGAAACGCGAGCGCGATGTTACGCGGTAGAGCGCGAGTACCGGGGTTGCGAGGAAAGGGAGAACTTCGCGCGCGATACTCACAATCAGACAAAATAATATAACTCGCCTCAATGGGGAAAAGGGGGATGAACTGCATCTATCCTGTATATAAATCCTATAACCCTCTATCGGATATTCCATACTAACTTCTCCAATTTCCACGCCTCGGACACTTTTTATGTAAGTATGCAACTTATGATTTCTTTTTCTAAACATTTTCAAATTTTCCTGAGATACATCTTCAAACTTCGTCATTTTATTGTCATCAAAATAATTGATATTTCAATACGATAATCAATGTTTTTCTTATCCATCCCAAAAATGTATAACTTCGAAAAAAGTTTTGATACGATAGAATTGGAAACGAGCTATTCATTGCGCACCGGCTCAAAGAAATGATGCACGGTATAAGAAAGGGCAAGGGTAGGAAACTCGTCGATTTTGGCACGGAATAGCTCATACATACATACATATATCTGCGGTATTACCGAGGTAGAATACGTGTTGGTACTTGGTCGGTTTCGAGGTGCTGCTGCTACTGCAGGCTATAAACTCCGTGAACGGCTCGAGGGGGACTGGTGGCTGAAGGGGAGGGCTAGAGAATGAACGTATTTGCACGTATGCACCCAACCTCGCGATTTATAGGGCGGCTCAGCCGGGTCGCCGAGAATTTTGAAATTCCCCGGACCTAACCGTGAGAGAGAGAGAGAGAGATAGAGAGAGAGAGAGAGAGAGAGAGAGAGAGAGAGAGAGAGAGAGAGAAAGAGAGGGAGCGAGTTAGCAGAGGGAACACGCGCTTGGCGAGCTCTGGCAAAAGCTGCTGGTGCTGCTCTCGTTCACGGCGCTCTATACGGTTTCTAATTTCCGATCGCTTCCTATATATATGTGCTGTACGAAGCGCGAGCCTCCCCGTTCGTGTCCAGGGTAGGCTAAAGCGAGAGAAAACGTTCTATATATACATTCATGCCTATATATATTTATACATATAGATACATGTACGTATATATGTATATAGGAATATGTACGTACGTGCACGACCTCGTACACCCCCGATGAGTAGGGCACACACCACCGGGGTTCGCGTCACGGGGTAGCCCGAGAGGGTTACGAGCAACTTTGGTAAGCCGTCCGAGCAAGTCTCTCGTGTGTAAGGGCGCTTCAACGCCCGTGAGATAGAAAGGATGAAAACGCGAACACCACCGACGCGGAAAACATTATTGGCCTGCCTATCCTACCCTCGACTAACTTCTATATCTCCTCGATATTGATACAAAATGTAATCACTATCTTAAATTGATTTCGCGTATTTATTTTCGTAACTTCTAACGATCGAAACGTGGCATTATAATACAAGAACGGTTCAAGCAAATGTATAAATACGTGCTTTTTTGTTATCGAGCTTGCACGACCATCGCTATGCGAAAGTAGCGAGGCGACACATTCGAGAGGTTTGTCTCTCCAAGAGCACTCGTGAAAATCGTGCAACGACATCTTTTTCTTCCCCTAGCCAACCCTCCTCTACATCCCTCCCTTTATTTTCCCGGGAGTCGCGAAGGCCGAGTCGACGGAAAGAGTGCAGTTTGTACTTTTTCCTGAGAATCGTTGTGTATTCGCGAGCAAAGGCATCACCAACCCGCCCTCGTTCGCCCCTCTCTCGCCAAACCATCCCTTCTGACTCCATCTACACTCCACTTTCCATATTTCCAAAACTCTGAATCATTTATCCGTGCTCAGCCGTGCATGCTTAGCCGGAGCTCTTGTTTTCTGCCTTTTTCCTCGGTCCCTCTTTTTTTTTTTTGTTATCCATCTTTTTCCTTTGTCCCCCGTGTACCTCACCCAGCGAATGCCCTTCGTATTCTCCACCAACTTCTCTCGCTCTTTCTCTCTCCCTCTCTCTCGTCATCATCGCACACACACCGTCGATTCTCTCCGGAGAGACAAGCCAGAAGAGATGCAACAACTAGTTCGAATAACACAGTAGAAGAGTAAGGGAAGAGAAAGGGGATAGAGACGTGGAGAACACGCGAAATTGGCAGTGTACATAACAGAGAGAGAGAGAGAGAGAGAGAGAGAGCCACCGTGCAAGCAACGTCTTTCGCAAGAATGCACGCGGAGCGTTCACCTTTTTCGAGGTAGAATAATTTTTGTTCCCCTTTATTTTTCTAGCTTTCATTTGCTTCAAGCAGAAAGCTTCGTTTCCCTCGTGAAGAAAACAGAAATATAATTTCTGTCCATCGTCCACGAATCGAGATATCCGGGAGGTGTCGTATTTTAATTTTTGTTTCTCCTTACAGTACCAACGTTATTCTTTTGCACTTGGATTAGTAACCCCATAGATTTTGATTACCAGCCATAAATGTAAGTGAAATGCGACGAGGATGCCCTCTATTGTGACTCACGAGTCTCGGTATCTCGCCGAGACGTTCCAGGGGCGTCTGTTCCCTTCTCGGTCCCCTCACGCGAAGTGCACCCGGCATCCGTCAGGGCGCATTACCAAACCTCGGGCTATATTACTTGGCTGCCTCAGCAATCTTCCCTCTCTGTTTTCTCTCTCGCTCTCGTCTTCCGTCTCTATCCCGCTCGTTTCTATACGAGAGATCTTGGGCTCGCCCTCTCATCCTCGCGAGTCTCACGGAGTGCCACGACCTAACCTCGCAAGACAGCCATTGTGTTCCCTATTAATTACATTGCTGGTGCAGCTTGTATAGCGGCTCGCGGGGTCCGGAAGCCTGAGCGATTCACAGAGCAGTCTCTAAATACTATCGACCGTCGACTCCTATATATACATTTATAAACGTATATATATATGTATATATATGTACATATTTATATATGTATCACACTTATACGTTGGCTGTGTGCTCAGCCACCAATTTCAGTCACAGCGAACAAGAGCGAGTCGATGCGGAGAATTTTCATAAATATGCGATAACCCTTAGTGTATTCACAGTTTAACGGTATGACAGTGACATCGTCCGATAATTTAGATTGTAAGGAAAGATTAACATCCAATTTCGTATTCGTAATGAACGCTCCCGTGCTCGCTAAATGATTTTTCATTTGTTTTATTAACTGCGAAACGACTACAATAATTATTTCTCTTTTTATAACAATGCAGAATTCAGCTCGGCGCTAAATGAAATCCGTTATCGCACAATTTACCGATCGCACAAGACTCGATTTTATTGAAAGATAAATTGTCGACACGTGAAAGTTGGATAAGACACAATATTCATCATCGTATCCAAAAATAACAAAAACAAATTTCCTCCCCAACCATCTTGTAGTATTCGTACAAACAATTTTCCTTCTTTCCATTATATAAAAAATTTGAAAATCTGTAATATCACACTACCCCTATGGCCTCCTCATACGATTTCCAAATATTTAGCCACCGGAATATCATAAGACGAGTCATAAACCGATCATATTTCTCTTTTTATAACAATGCATAATTCAGCTCGTCGCTAAATGAAATCCGTTATCGCACAATTTACCGATCGCACAAAAGACTCGATTTTATTGGAAGATAAATTGTCGACACGTGAAAGTTGGATAAGACACAATTTTCATCATCGTATCAAAAAATAACAAAAACAAATTCTTCTCCAACCATCTTGTAGTATTCGTACAAACAATTTTCCTTCTTTCAATTACATCAAAAATTTGAAAATCTGTAATATCGCACTACCCCTATGGCCTCCTCGTACGATTTCCAAATATTTAGCCACTGGTATATCATAAGACGAGTCATAAAACGATCATCCCCAACGCGAGCGCCTCTATCGTGGAAAATTCGCCCGACGGTTAAACGGAACTGACATTGATATCTCCCGATTACTGAATTACCGGAATATAGCGAAGTTAACAATTAAGCGAGATAGAGTGTCGAAACGGCGAAAGCGAGAGACACTGTGTGCATATGTTTTTGTGTGTGTGTGTGTGTGTGTGTATTGCTTCTGTAGTACAATCGTGACTACGTACTCTAGCTCCCCTTGCCTCATCCCAACCCCCACCCCCTGGCTCCACCTCATCGCCGTTATCGCGAGCGCACTCGCCTAGTACAGTGTATCTATATACAGTCTCGTTCGGGAATGCCAGAATCGTAGCAACAGTAGCAGCAGTTGTTGCCTCTCTCGCTCTCTCAATCGCAGCCACAGCCGTTCTCAGCCCAAAGAGTGAGAGAGAGAGAGAGAAGGAACGAGAAACATCGCGGTATAGGAACATGACGGTTATATAGCATCAGGGCTTGATCCACCGGTGTGTGTTTATCCAGCTCTCTAATTTATTCAATGTGTGCATTCGCTCCGCATTGTCGCCCCCGCATTTCCCCCACTCTTTCCTCTCACGACGAACTCTCTCCCTCTATCCGTCTCTATCTCTCGCTCTCCTCTCATTTCTATATAACTCGGTCTTCGTCTCTTTCTCTCTCTCACTCTCTCCACTCCTCTTACTCACTCTCGCGTTCCCGTTATATCTCACCCTCGTTCACTCGGTCGACGCTTTCCAACGCAGTTTGGAATTAATAGCACCGTTCCCACTGACAAACTCGTTCGTGCGAAGTCGCGCCATTCTCCCTCTCCTCCCCCCCCCCTTCCCCTCCTGTCTCTCTTTCCCTTTGTCTCTATCGCTGGGCTCTCTATCTCTAACTCTCTCTCTCTCTCTCCCTCTCTCTCTTACCAAACACCCTCTCAACGCGCGGAACTGGATTAACGCGAGAAGTCGTCGAAATCCTCGAGGACACCGCGCAAAAGGGCGAAACAAATTTTAGATTTAAGGAATGGCGCGGCGCAATTTAGGATCGCGAAGCGTACGGTGCTAAACGATTTGTACTTTGAGAGGAGACACGTGGTTACACGTTTTCGTTAAGCAACTTTAAATCACGTTCATTTAGATTGATCAACGTTTTTTGTGCGTAAACTCGTCGTTTAAATTTTGCTTCGTTTCAAAACAATTTCAATCCCTCCCAAGAAAAATTGTTTAATCAAAATGAGGCTAATATAACTTTTCTTTAACTTTTCCACCAGCTTTAAGGGACAAAACTATTATAGACAGAACACGACAATTTTCAAGACATCTCGCGTATATAAATAATTTCTTTCCAATTAAAAATTGATATTTTAACTTGCAACCGTTTTTTATATTCGCAATTATTTTTTTGCTCGCGTCCCAATTCTTGTTGCATTCCCGATCGTCTATCCGAGTTCGAATCGTTCTTGAAGATGCGTCGGTTCGATCGGGATGCTGCGAACGCTCTGCGACAATGGAACTTTGTACGTCGTCGCGCAGGAGCATCTGCTTTGAATTCAGATTACGTATCTTGCCGTCTGTCACCACTGTACTCTATATATATATATGTGTCAGAGAGACGCGAAACGTGGATCCGAGAGAGTGGAACGGTAGGGGTATACGACACGCCTGATGATGTCACCGAAATCGTCTTGCTTGTATCGAAATTCGATATCGAACGTTTTCCCACTTTCATTCCTCTCTTCCTCCCCCATCCCTCCCGTATCGTCTTTCGGTCTAATTTCATTCTGTTCATCGTGAAGAACATTTTCTTATCCGTATTCGCCTTATCCCCACGTACCGTTCTTATTCGAATTGTTTGAATGAGAAAATTTGGACGGATATAGCTTCTAAAAATCGACAGTGGTGGGATCTTCGTTGTTTAAAATTTTCACATTTTCTTAATAATCATCTCTTCTAGGTATCGTGTTGAAAATAATAAAGAAAATACTTTCAGGGTGTGAAAGTGTCCTCGTTTTGGTAATTTTTTATTCCTTCGAGTCGTGACAAGATAAAGGAATAATATTGTGTTCTTAATATTTAAAAAGAACGTAGGGATGATTTAAAAAGAAGGAACGAAAAGAGGGAAGAATGAAATGAAATAACCAATTATTCGTAGTCGATCTCACGCTGCAGTTTCCAGAAAAGTTTGTATCGCGACAGCCTTCCACCACCATTTTCGTGGTATCGGCTTAATGCAACGAAGGCATTAGCATTAATTTGAGTTACCGTTTATTTATAATGGATTCATGTTAATTTACGAAGTAACGGGTCTACTAGCTTTTCTCCCGCTCTCGCACCCTTCTACGTTCTCGACCTACGCGAAGCTATCAAATTCTCTGTGTTCGCCACCAGGGGTCACTCTCACTCCCGCATCCAGGCATACTTCCCCAACCTCCCCTTCCCTTTTTCGAATCCCATCCGCACATCCGAGCGACGCGACTAAAAGCATTGTTTTGGTCGGTGGTTTTGCGCTCAATTTGCATTTCCCAGCTAATACATTACGGTTTATGGCTGGGTTTTGCGTATAGGTGAGCCCACGCGAGCGCGAGGTTTCGCGGTAAACTCTGTAAAATATGAGATTTCCGAGCGTTGGATAAACGCGAGCTACAGAGCGGAGCGTCAGTCCGTCGGTTTTCATGTGTCGCATCGCGGCTGTATATCGGCAATTTTGGTTGCCCTATTTTCCCGCGCCATTATACGACATTCCTTTTTTCATTCGATCGGACACCGTGCGAAAATTCGAAAAATGTTTATGCGAAGATGAAAAGAATTCACCGGGGATGAAAATTAGACGATTGTAAAAATTTCATTGAGGATGTATAAGTGTTGGGAGAGCATTCTCTCTCTCTCTCTCTCTCTCTCTCTCTCTCTGGGCCGAAAGGGAAAGTTGAACGAGAGTCACTAGCACCCTCGATGTATAGAGGAACGTTAATCTCGAGACAGCGCCCTCTGGCGACTACCGAGGGTAGTGGAAGGGATGAGGGTTGATATTAGCACAGACGACAAATGGCCTGCGACACGTTCCTCGCACGGAATAATCGCTCGGCCCGTCCGCGCTGCGACCGCCCCATGGTCGAAAAGCCGGGAGAATCCGCGAGCTCACGGCTCCATCCAAAAGCTATAGAGATAGATATAGGAGGTTCCGGCCTCCTCCAACAGCCCGTTCCTCGAAATGAATTTCCCGGAAATGAAAACGTTTCGTCTTCCGAATGTGAAATTCTCGCGAAAACGAAGGTCTCTATCTCTCTAATAGGTCCAACTGACTGTTCAACACGCGTGAAATACCGGCGAATCCTTTATTATGATCAAAATGCCTCGAGAAATCAAACCCTTTATCCCAATCACGAAAACAAAATTAATGCGGATTTGTGAAAAATCTTAATATCATTGTTTTTGGGTAAACAAATGTTCCGAGCTGTTCGTTCATTGATGGCAAGTTTTTCAGTTTATCTCGTTTATCACAGACTGTTCGGGGGGTTGGGTATTAGCGAAGCGCGCCGTCCTATCGCACATCGACTCTATTTGCGAGATCAACCGGCCATGTGCCGTGTCTAAGTTTTCAGATATTAATATAATCGGAGGGTTCACCGTGCGTTGTAGATTTAGCCGACACCGCACAGGGTATTGGAATAGATAAGTGAGGTTAAGGCACTTTCGTACTGGAGGCTGCTGCCGCAGCCGTTCGTTATATATAGCACGGGGATAGACAGTGGCGCGTGGGCTGCGGCGAGGACACAATTACGTTTATAATACAGCGTACCGATCCATCATGTGGGAGACTGGAGAGCAAGAAAGATATAGAGGGACGAATTTCGAAGCCAATATTCGCCGCCATTATAAATCACACGTCGCGCGCATCACCGACCAGCGCCGACCCGTTGACAAAAACGAATATTAGTTCGGCGAAACAGATGCAACTTTGTCGGAAATTGGCTCAAACGACCTCAAAAGGTGACTGTGCGATCTAACCTCAACATCTTATCGACGAACATTAACCTCCATCCGATTGCGCCACCTCAGTTGCGCTCAACCGCCGTCTCGATGGCGCTGCCGTCGCACTAATAGGCGATACTGCACGTGCCACCCTTTGGCTCGAAATAAAATCATTCTCAAACGATCCAAAGTGCACGAACCACGATAAATTCGATAGATTTAAAAATCATCGTGCCAGTATCGTTACACATTGTTGTATACAATAACGCATTACCTATATGCTGGGCTTGGCAGGCGATCGACAAACAATAAATCGTACGTAGAGGAGCCGATAAATGATTCTCGAAGCGTGAAAGTATCCCAGAGCCAAAAGCTTCTCGGTCATTCTCAAGGCCTCTCACCAATTTCATCTCTATTTTCTCGAGTTCACCCCCACCTACCCCTAACCAAGAATCTTGCCCTTCTTTTTTTTCTTTGCGAACAGAGAGAACGAGAACAGAGAGAGGGAGAGTGTAAACGCAAAGACCGGAGACGGTCAGACCGACGACGATGCCGGACCCAAGAGCCATTATCGGCCAGTGTCAATATCTTGTTACTCCGCCGGTTATATAGCCCCGTCGTCGTCGTCTCCGTCGTCGTCGTCTCGACGCCACAGTCGTCTCCCTGTTTACTCTCTCGTGGCCATCGAATCGCTCGAGCTTTCCCTCCACCCTATCGCTCACCCCGGTTGACCAAGGCACAGACACACATACAACATATCCCTTTCCTGTTGCAATTCAAGCACGCTATACCCTTGCGAAACACAACCCCTCGCACCACTTTTGTATCGAACCCCCCTTCTCGATATAATCGCTGGTAATCTCGGCATTGAAATAACTCATCATATATGCATAATACGATAAAATAATGGAAAAACGATGTACTCGATGAAAATTTCCTGTCTCGTGCAACGATAGGAATAAACGATGGCTTTTACAACGATCATCGATTTATCGATAATGATGCTAATACACAATTTATAACGACCGTGTCAAAAATTCTCGACCATTTTATATCTTTGAAAAGAAATTAACATAAATTTATTATTCATCTTTGTTGACGTGTAACAAAATAGTAAGAAAATTAAACGTTCGGTTTCCCTCGCGATTGTCTAATTCGCATAAAAAGCTTCACAGATATCGATCAATCTTGCCCCATTTCATCCAACCGTGAGTCGGAAGCTATATAAAATGGAATTATGAATCTCTTCTTCTTTAAAAACTTTTTTTTTTCTAATCTTTCGATTTTGGGGAATAAGTATGGAGACAGAAAAGGCCCTTTAATATACGTCGCCATGTACGGGGTATAGCATGTACCCCTATATCCGAACTTTTTTACACGTCGCAAAGCCAGCGACGCGATGCCGATCGATAGCCACAGAACGGCCGACAGGGCTACTGTCACGCACAAAAAAAATATATATATCACGTTATATATATACAAGGGTATATATATATATATAAATTCGTGGCAGTAGACGGTCCAGAGCTTGTTTACGGCCAGTGGGATCGTTTCCAGAAGCTGGCCGAAACGATATAGGGGGTAGAGTTTGGCGCGGGGGTTTTGACTAGCCCCCGCAACTGGAAATACCCTCCCCCTCTTCGCCTCCTTTCAACCTTCTCTCTAACCACCCCTTGGGATACATTGGTTATTTATTGGAAATTTTTATAACCTCGGGGCTCTTATTCCTTCACTGGCGCTCCGAAAGCGTAATTACGGAACACAAAACAAGATTTTATTTCTCAACTACGTGGCACATCGAGAAATATAAGAAACGAGCAATCCTATCCCGGTGCATATATCATGAATTTACATAACACGGGTGTTTCTGTTACAAGAGATTTACACCAAAGGACCGCCTTACGAGCTGCAAAAGTCAGCAAGCCCGATAACGAAAAATCTCTGTTAAAAAAAACCATAAAAATGTGGTAAAAAAAACAAACATAGTATCAACCGACAGGTGAATCGTAGAAACCACGCGGTGTTTTTCTGTGTACACGTGTATATATATGTACATATGTATATACATATATCGAGAAGTAGAATGTTTTGATGGCACGTGAGCGTATCCCAATAGAGGGCGCTTTTGCTCACACGTGCGCACGTTTATGGTCGCGTGAAAAATCGTCCCCCGGTAGTGAAATCTTTTTACGCCGCGGCGCGACACCCTCAAACTCCGAATTCGTCCGGCTGGAACGGATGCTTTGTGCGTTCTCTCTCTCTCTCTCTCTCTCACACACACACACACATACTCGTTCTCTCTATATGTGTACCAAAAGCGCGATTCCGTATTTTTCAATTGCACACATCGCTAACGATATATATATCGGAGCGAGCCTAGCGTCGTGCGCTTTTTTTTAATGGCCGTAGATGGCTGCACCATCCGGAAGGTAGATTACATAGATATACAATATACAAATATCAATATATATATATACACACAACAATATGCCAATATCCTAGCGTTTGATTAAACCTCGAATGGTAACGCATATGTCGTCTCACCTCTTGATTCTCTCTCTCTCTCTCTCTGTCGCTCGACACCAGAGGTCCGGATTCGCCCCCCCCCCCCATAATATACATATATTTATATATATATGTGGAGACATATATAATGGCGGCGCTGCGGTAACCGGAAAAGAGCGAAGCGCTGGTGTGTGTAGCGGGCCGACTGATACAGGAGCCAACAGGAAAGAGAGAGAGAGAGAGAGAGAGAGAGAGAGAGAGAGAGAGAGAGAGAAGCTACCGGAATTCTCATTCATCGTTAACAATTATTATTCCGGTGGAAAACTGGTGCGCAAAACGGAACTACTCCCCGACGTTTCGTACCTTTTTTTCCCATCTGTTACTGCATCAAATTTTTATTCACTATATACATGTACATACGGTAGATCTATCCATAGACTCGCATATATATATAATATATATATATATATATATATATATATATATATATATATGTATATATAAATATGGCCAGGCGTGCAGAATTGCGGATGTCTCATTTGCCGCATGAAATCCTACACGAGGGTTGAAAAAGTTTTCACTGGTGGAAAATATTAACGCCACTGTTTCCACGACCCAGTTTCGCCCTGTCAAAATGATCAAATGAACATCATTAATATGAATTACGGGTGAGCGTTAACGAAAAAATATAACACCGTGTAATACACAGACACACACACATACACATACACACATGTATATAGGCAGCGGGCGGCGCTTTGGGAACGGGTGGTCCGAACAGGCATCAAGTTTGTCAGACTGGCTGACCATCCCCTCGGTACCTCGGAATACATTCATTGTACGAACGCGGCTCGTGATAATTATATGACGTGGCTAATACACCGATGATTAATGAATAATTGACGAGTGTGTGTGTGGGTGTGTGTGTGTGTGTGTGAGAGAGAGAGAGGGAGAGAGAGCAGTGAACGACACATAGTGTGACACTGCAGTGTTCATTTTTTACTTTTCCCTTCTGTGGACATATCGCGTGAATTTGTACGCGCCAGTTGCAAACCCTCCCCCCCTCTCCCGGAAAAGAGGGAGGATATGGAAGAATTTTGCGCCCTGACCCGAAACCACCGTCGCTCACTTACTCTCGTTTTGGTCGCTTTTCGGACCTAGGCTTCCCAGCCAGGGCTGCTCTATAGCCGTCGATTAATTAAAATAGCGCGAGCGCGATTTGCCGGCATAGCTGCGGCACTCCAAGGGAGTATGGAGGGTGGAAAGGGGGTAGATTTTCCACAGAGGCATAGACCGAGGGTGTCTCTCGCTCTCAACGAGAGCGGTAAGCCAGCAACCCCCTCGCAACACCCCCTCGACCATAAACTCACCCCTTCCCTCCGCCTCAAGCCCCACTTCGTCCCTCACTTGACTCGGGCCTCTCTCTCGCTCTCTCGTGAGCTCGACGGAGGGGCATTCGACGTGGTTTACGCGCTCGGCATTCAGATGACCGCATTCGCCCCGGAGCCGAGGAATGTCCAACAATATCCACGGCTACGCTCCCATGACGCCAAGCCGGCTCGGAATTTGCTCGTTCATTTTTTTGCCACCCCACTCACCCTCTACTTCTCGCTCTCTCTCTCTCTCTCTCTCTCTCTCTCTTTCTCACACACACACACACACACACGATCAAAAATCTCCTCTTTCTCTTTTACTCTTTCACGCTCACCGTCTGCGTCTCTTGGCGTTATGAGCACAGCGACATATATTATTGGCGGAGATCCCCGGCAGGCCCATGGAGAATCCAGCGCTTGCTTTCGACCTCCATGACCTCTGGGCATTTTTTTAACCCGCATTTCACAGAGGCAACACTGATTATTACATTCGAATAAACGAGTCAAAAACGGATGAAGTTATTCGACTTGTAAGAGTTCTTATTAAATCAAATATGTCAGACCATTCTCAATATGGTCGTATCAATGTTATTTATTCCAAAAAAGTAGAAGTTTCCTATTTTCTCATCACTTTGAACGGAGAACGTGCAGAAAATGAGTTTGGTCGATCAAGGTCGAATCAAATGATGAATCCGTTATTTATTTTGGAGTTAATGGAATCGCGCAATCTTCGAGACGTCGGGAAGAGTTAAAAGCTCCGAGCCCATGGGGTTGAGTGTCAACCGCCACAGTGAGGTTAGTCTCACCCCGTTCCCCTTTCACTGGGGGGTTGACTCCGGGACGAGAACGGAATTCGAAAGATAAGCACGAGCATAACTTGGCACAAACGTAACTCTCTCCTCTCTCCGGTGCGAGGATCGCGGGTGGTATAGTCGATGGCCACCAGAGGAGGTTGAACGAGAGGACGTTGGCGGACTCACTGCCGGCCAAAACCGGATCGTTATGCGTCCCCCGTCGCTCGTAACCCAACTATCTCGGAAAACTTGTTTTTCTCCTTTATTTTAATAGGTCCTAGGCTCTCTCCGCTCATTTTATCTTTTCTCTCTCACTCTCTCTCTCTCTCTCTGTCTCTCTGTCTCTCTCCCTCTCTCTCTCTCTCTCGCTTCCTGGCCCTCTCTTTCTCCCTTTCTTTCGCGTGCCTTCGACGCGCTCCCTGGTGGCTAATTCGAACCGAAGAGCGAAGAAACTCTGCCCGCGGGGTCCGAGGTAATTGATGCAAATGAGGGCGCTGCGCTCTGCGGAGCACGTGGACGACGAAACGCCGGACTCACCCCATCACCCCTCCAACCACCGAACAACCAACCCCAAACCCAATGTCATTTAATATCTTTCCAAAATTTGTGATTCGCTTTTAGCCACTCGCACGCACCGCCCCAACACACACACACACACACACACATACGCACGTACACATATTTCTCGTTCCTAATAACATCCTCAATAATACTTTTATACCCCCGAACGAAATCGCGAATATCTTCGGTTATCGGGAAACTACGTACACATAGCCGGTGGGACGTTCCGGTTGTCCATTTTCCGCTGTTCATCCACCCGCCGATACGATCTACCTCGCGTCCGAGCTGTTAATACAACCGTCTAGCAGTTATCTACCTAATTCTCGTGATAATAATGACAATAATAATAATAATAATCATAATCATAATAACGATAATAACGATAAAGTTGGAAATAAGTAGAGGGGTTGAACGTAGGAGATGCCGGAGGGAAAAAGAAAGAACGAATATTAGGACCAGCAGGTGGATAAGAGCCGAGCGATAATACGAGAATTCGTAAATTAGCTCTCGTTACAAAGCTAAATTGATTTTAATCCCGAGGCGGTTTGGTTATAATTATTAATGGACGATGGCGTAGAGGGTCGAAAGAGGCACTTTCTCTTTTATATAGCGCGCGCACACACACAACCCCCGTGAGAACGCGGGAAAACGCTAACACTCGCCAGTTTTCTCTAATTGCCGAGAATTTTTCATATACTCGGATACACATATATATATAACCCTAGTGATATCGCATTATCGAAACTTGGCAAAACCTGGCCTTGTTTAAATGTATCGGTAATGGTTATTGCCCCTGAATATTAATTAACGAAAGTGAGCCCCCCCGGACCTATATTGCGTTTGTGCTGCGTAGAAAACGAGAAAGGTTGCCGGGAATGGCAAGAACTACATATATATAGTATCTAGATATATAGTACAATTATACGTAGTAAGAGGTCGCCTCTGGTGTGCGTAGTTTCTCGCGCATGGTTCATCGCCCTCGATGCAAAGAGCACATGGAAAGCTTTCTCTCTACCGGCAAGACTAAAAACGTATTGTCACACCGGAAGTTCTTTATAGACGTTTCTATATGTAGCACTCGGAATTTGGTGCACCTGCTACGCAAAAAGACGAGAAAAAAACAGAAACGAATGAAGAAGAAAATTTTCAATCGGAAAAAGAGTATTTCGCCTGAAACACGATGGAAGGAGAAAGGGAAAGAGAGAGAATTCATCGAGAGTTCGGCACTTTCGCTACTCTGCTTTAACTCCGACATCATTTTATCCGGTGGCCACAACGCCTCCGAGAAAGTCCGACGAACTAACGCAAAACGTTAAAATATTTAGGTCTACCTCTCAGGGGGTATAATCCGGCTTAAGAACGTTGTCGGGTATATCTGCGAGAGTTTGGGTTACACCGACGCGTTCGCTCGTATGTATTATCAACCCAAGCTTTATATACGCCGTTGCCCCGTACATTCGAGGGAGTAGAAGGTCGAAGAAGAGAGAGAGAGAGAGAGAAGAGACCCAGACACCTCTCTCGCGCCGAGTCCGCACTCCCCTTTCGCGCTATCCGTTGCAACTATAAGTATATAGAGGTAGAAACGCATGGCAAGCTGCTTCTAAACTCTGGCTAATGATTATTTGTCGCTGTGGTAAGTGCCACGCTTAAAACAACATTAGCAGGCCGCAAGCTCCGAGCGGAGACCGCGAGCCTGGACCTCTGGCGAGCTTACGCGACCGCCTCTCTACTCGCCGACTCGGAAAGCTCCGCTACCGGACCGACCGCTGACGGCGATCATCTCACCGAGCGTCCCTGCATATGTTTAACATTTTTCCATTCTTTCGCTCGATATCCTTAAGATTTGTTTATCTAGGAATTATTCGATCGAACAAAAAGAAGAAACGAAGATTTTCTCTTCATGCAAAAATTGGAACGAAAATCTAATTCATATTATCATAATCTTTACGGTTTACCGGTGTTTTGTTCGATAGAATTTTTATAACGATAAGGTACAACGAGTTTAAACAAAAAGATTAATTATTATTCTCTAGATCCGAGGAATATCTCGAAAAGTTTAAGGTCGATCGTAGAACCGACACAATCGAGTTTGAAATATCAAATTTGGCATTACTGTTGACAATAACACTCGAATCTTACTATCGCTTTTACGTGGGAACGAACGTAACTCTGTACGAGCCAGTAAAGTCGGGGCTTTCTACCCACGAAATTAGTTTCAACGATGGAAACTGTGTCACCTCTCCACATGTGAATGTCTGTTCACATTGCCTTATTGGAGAGATGTAGTCGGATGCAGGCTTATATAATCCCTTAATATTCCAATGTGCCTCGGATATACGTTGCGGTTTTGCTATTAACTAGGCGTTAACTCGGAAGGGGTTTCCTGTGGGTTAGGGGGTTGTAACGCCGGAAACTGGAATACTCAGTTTCGGCTGGGCTCTCTTTCCATCTATCTATCCCTCTCTCTCTCTCGGGTCTAGTCTCGCTCGTTCTCTCCGCCGATAGATTTGGGTGTGGTCGAGGGTGGATTATGAATGAGAAAAATGACCTTATTGGTTTGCAAGCGCTAGAAACGCGCTTGAATTCGCACTGCAGCACACGTGCCGGTATGTACAGCTGGGTTCATCGTTTTCCGCGTATGCGAGCTATACAAGTAAACACCCACGCACACGTAAGCCCACGTACATATTTATATATAAATATAGATACGCATAAGCGTATCTATAGTCGAGAAGTGGGAAGAGGGTAGCTCGGTGGATGTTGGCGAGACACGACGCGACGGGGTAGTCGGAAATGGTACGTGGGAGGGTGGGTAAGGGGGTACGTTGCAATAATGCGATTCTCTCTGTTAATGCTTCCAGCCGTAAACACCGGATAGAACCGAATAGAATGCAGTAAAGGGTGCTAGCAGCCGTGCTGGCCGGGGTTTCGCGCGCGCACACCAAAACTCATACACCCATTTGCGAATATCTATACGCTCACATGTGCATTTTCCGCATAAACTCTGATACGAGCGGACACACACTCGTTCGCCAACCCCTTCCCACTCTCGCACATCCACTCGATTACGACTCTCGTCTATGGCTGTGCGACCGAGTGTAGGTCGGTGGATGAACGAGTTTAGGTCGTGGGTAAAGGGAACTGCCGGCGGTAGGGTCGAAGGGTCGGGGAAAGGGCTCGGTGGCTATGAAACGAGCTTCACGCACGGTTTTCGAGCTAAATCTGAATTTATCGAGTCACCAGCCGAGAGCGAGAGAGAGAGAGAGAGAGAGAGAGTGCAAGAGGGCAAGAGTACGGGCACATCGAGGACGAACGATGATCACACACTACGATCCCCACTAGTCGATATATATGTTTATAAGTAATGCAGAGTTGCTCACCGTCGTGTATTTATGAATTTCGAACCGTGAGAGGTGCCCGAAAGGAAAAATAAAAACTCGTGGTTTAAAATATTGTTCCGTTGCTCGTCGATTATCCTGCTTCGAGCGCAGGCGGTCGAGGAAACTCGCGACGTCAGCATTGGAGCAACCGTTGGATACGCCGAGATCGCGCTCGGCTGCACCTTTTTAAATTAACCACGAGGGGTGATTTTTCAGACAGGCCAGTCACGACCACCCGGTCATTAATTAGGTAGCCTGGTACTACCCCGTGTATGATAATCAACGATGTGAAAATGACGGAGCTCGCGATTGTGCTTACCAGAGATCAGCGGTGACGTGACGATGAAACCAACCCTCTCTGTCCTTCCAACCCCCTTCGTCCCTCTCGCGACGCCTTTAATTCTCGGTGAGGAAAAAAAGCACGGCTCGCAAAACTCCCGTCGCTGCAACGTGCCCATTAGTTACTTCATTAATTACGTAGGGAATTTTTTTCTCTTTTTTTTTCTATTTTTGCTTTTTTTTCTTAATACCAGTCAGAGCGAAAGAGAGAGAGAGAGAGAGAGAGAGAGGGGGAGCGCGCGAAAGAGAGAGAGCGAGATCCTATGTAGAGGATCCAATAATCCGACTCTACGTTACACCGCGCCGCTGCTGTTTCAGCCTGTACTCTTTGCGAGCTGGTATATCCCGCCTCCTCATCCTCTGCAAACTCACCCCTTCGCTTGTGGTGTTGTTTTGTTACAAAGCACAATTTGGCTCGCTATGGTAGTGAGGGAGAGAGAGAGAGAGAAAGGGGGTGAGTCGGTAATCTCCCCCCACGCGTTTATAACCCAGTCTCCTATTAAATAAAACACTGCGAGAGCGTCCGACGTAAAGCTCGCGAGAGCTGAGTTCATTAACGGCAAAAAACGGGGGTGGATGGGGGTTGATGGGAAAGGGGGCAGGGGGAATTTTACTAACGATTCGATTGTCGCCGGGCGATTGCATAGCTGGTCGAGCCATGGCTATGGATTCGTTCGTCCCAGTGAATCCACGAAACGATCTCTCGTTCTATGTACATGTCTCTCTCTCTCTCTCTCTCTCCCTCCCTCTCTCACTTTATATATATATACAATCGTATGCGAGAGTATCGTTAAAACGATGATTTAATAAATCAGTGAAGTCGCTGTGGGTTTCGGGGACGATTGAATTTTGCTGGTGAATCGTTTGTCGGGCACACGCGCTTTCGCGCATCCTTTTATTCCTATGTATTGCAAATAGGTGAAAGCGCGTATTCGTTTACGTACGTGACAAATTGAGCGTGTGCCGGCATGCACGATTGAAGCCGCTTAAGGGGCGCGATGTATGCGAGCTGAAGAAACAAAAAAAAAACATCGTTAATTAAACAACGTATTAACGTTTATTTACCGTACGGAGCGTTTCGTACGTTTGCGTATATTTTATTTGATTATCTAGTGATTTATTTATGGCATTTGTTTATTTATTATAAGGGGGTGGCAATTTCTATCTCGTAGACAGCGAAGATATAACTCCGGAATCGTATATTTTGCAAAATATCTATCGTTCTGTGACAGATTTATTTATGACGCGTTTCGATTTTTTTTAAAATAACGGTGCGAAATTGCCGCTGAAAATTCATAAACTTTCGTAATTTACGGACATTTCTTTTTTGTGAGTTAATGTTGCAATCGAATCGCGTTCTCTCGATGAAAAACTATCGAAACGAATGGCAAGATGGCGTCGATATTAACATCGCACACTCATCGAACTACAGAAAATCGTGTGTTCTACACAGCGTTCGTCTGAGCATCGTCGAAAGTCTCCAGCTCTCTCCGGAGGTCGAGCATGAAATTCGCAATCAGCTCTTTCCCTCCCTTACGTCCTCGCCGCCGAGTATATTCCGCGGGCTATATTAAAAATGGTGTTCCCGATGGAGAGTATTATGGAATCGAGGGAGAAAGGAGGTAGGAGGAAGAGCGCGGTTTTATAGGAAAAATATCTGTAGGAATACGAGAGAGAGTTGCGAAGGGGGTGAAAATGCTAATATATGTATATATAATCTACATACACATATAGATATAGATATATTGGTGTAGGGGCAAATCGAGGAATCCTTGCTCGGTTTTGTGAGAAGCCATTCGATCGTCGACGATGCGACGCTCTCTCCTACCCTCCAACCACGTGAGCGAGAGAGAACGAGAGGGGGAGAGAGAGAGGGAGGAAAAGGGATATGCAATGCCTGGGTGCTGCCGGTATGTATATGAGAGTTTTCGATTTGAACACGCTCGTCGGCCTCGCGCCCTCGCACAGTAGGTAACCCAAGAGGCATCATGGGAATGGGTCGAGAAAGGAAGGGGTTATGAAAGTCCTATATACGTATCGTGCTAGCACCAACCCCCTTTTCGGTTCATCCCTCTCCCCGCACCGCCATCAACCACCCCTCGCCCCAGCATCCGCACAACTCACCCTCTTTTGCTCTTTCTCCCTCTCTCTCTTCCATCCTCTCTCACTCGCGCTCACTCTCAAATGCCAGAGGCCTCGCCGCATTCGGTTGCGCACCGAACTCTTCAACGATTCGCAAATAAAGTCGTGCCGAATGGACAAATGAAAGCGTATAGATTTTCGTTATTGAGAGGCCGTGCATCGGCCACGCGAGCGAGCGAGGCCTCTCCACTCTACACACTCTCGTGCTGCCGCACTGGCCTCGGCCAAGCCTGCAGTTATCTCCCTCTCTCCCTCTTTCTCCCCCTATCTCTCTCTCTCTCTCTCTCTTTCTCTCGCATTTTGGCCTCTGTACCATTGCAGAGAGTGCACTCGACCCTCACTGCACGCAATCTGCAATAACAACCCTCGTTCAGTACACTCGTTCTGTCTCACTTCCTCCCTGCATGATTCTCCACCAACTCCTCCCTTTCACCCTACCTCCAACGCTTTCTCCTCTGCCCTTCCACACCCTCGTCTCTTCAGTATTTCCCCCTGCCCCATGAGCCCTCGAGCTTTCCCACGTCCTCTGTCTCTCTCGTTCTCTCACCCTCCATTCTATCTTGCCGCGGTACTTCTCTTTCAAACTCCCCCCCCCCCCTCCGCCCCGGCTTTTCCAATGCCCACCGATCTCCCACTTCATACAAAGCTGCATATGAATATACGTATATCATAGATATGCATGTATAAGCTGTAGTATGTGTTATATGGGCTAAACGCTATGCCGAGCCAGCAACCTCGCATCCCATACATGCATCAGTGGTATACCAAAACCCTTCGCTATATCCACTTCACACACACACACACACATACACACACATATATATATATATATACATATATATATGAATATTCAACTTTTAGAAGCGTCAATGTTCCAGCGCTCGTTCAATTATACCGACACTATTCGAATGAAAAAAAAAACAATCCAAAGAATGCTGTTACTAGTTATGAAAAAAAAAGAAAACAATTTTAATATTTATAAAAGAATGATTCTTAAAAAGTATTCGTGGCTTTTGAAAAAATGAATAATTTTCTTTTTTTTTCATGACAATTTGATGACAATGAGGCTGTTGATAATTCTCAAAGGGGAAGATGTATTAAGAAAATATTTCTTTCGTCAAGGGCAATGACTGCTTATCGCAATTCTATCGATTCAAAATTTTGTCAAGTATTTGCTCAGCCGAAGATCGTACTAGTCTGGAAGAAGTTCGATCGAAGATTCTTCGAAGACGTCGACCAGTGCGTGAGTCAAGGATATCGTTTGTGTGCATCGATTCGCGTGTGCGTGCGTGATGACAATAGTAGGGGATGAACAGTTTGCCTTTCCGGTTCAGCGAGCTCCGAAGGGATGGAGGGCAGCGTGTAGAGACTGTAGATACCTCACATACACCGGCGAAGTGCTTGGGTCATTTCCAAAGCAAACGAAAACTGGACGACTGAATGTGGGCATCGAATCACGACCGCAGAACAGCGTGTGGGCAGCAGCCATATATATATATATATATGGGGCATTTCACGCCAAATGGAACATCATTGAGCTTTTGCATCTCCGATTTTATGATTACTTTCTTTTAGTATTGGTTAAGAATAGTCTCAATAATTTCTTTCAATTTTTTGAATAAAATGATTCAAGAGATACGAATTTTGCAAAAATTACGCTTTTTGACAAGTAAAATTTTAAAAATCGTCCTAATTAGGCGAATAATCGACCGAATTCCAATTTCTTTTTTTCAAAATTTTTATTTTAAACGTACTTTGTATAAAAGTATGACGAATATCTGAAAACAATTTTTTATACTCAGGAGCTAGAGTATAAAAATTTGTTCTTCAATATTTTTCAACGCGGATAAATAAAATTGGAAAATCTCGTAGTAATATCGTTCAAACAAATGTGCGATATATGTTATGAAAAATACGTTTAAAATAAAAAAACCTTGAAAAAAAGAAACTAAAATTGGTCGATTATTTGCGAAGTTATAACCATTTCAAAAAAATTATTTATGAAAAAAAGCAATTTTTCGAACATTTGCATCTCTCGAATGGCTTAATAACAAAAATTGAAAATGAATGGAGCCTAGTCTCAATCAGTACTAAAACCAAAAAAAATTTCAAAGAAATCGAAAAACCAAAAGGTAAACCAAAAGGTAAATGGCGTTCGATTTGACGTGGAATGCCCGATATATATATACGAGTAGGTATATATATATACATGCGAGCTTGAAAGGGGACGTCTATACCGCACCGCAAACATCGAGTGTGTCTCGTAGCCGTACATATACACGTAACGCAAACTCGGAGAGAGCTTCGGCACGAATTGCGCGGTGTATGTACTAAACCATAGAGCTAACGAGTGCTCACTCATGGAGCCCGCCATCTCTATCTCTCTTGTCCTTTTAGCGGAAGTCCGCGGTTACGGCCATTCGACAGAACCGGACGATGCATAATAAATGTTGGCCGAGTTCCGAGAAGAGAGAACGCAATGACCGTATTATATGAAACTTCAGGAGTCGATATTATAAGCGGAATATAACGATCGAATTTGCGGTGTGTTCTTGTCGCTTTCAAGATTAAGCAAACGTATCGCCAATCGATTGAATTTCAAACAATTCGTAGTTTCGCGAACATCGAATTTTCAATTCTACAAATATCTTTGAAGCGAATTTCTTTTCTCTACCTCGAACTAACGATTACTTTAGTAACAAAAGAAAAAAATGTCGTAAGGGATGAAAATATTTTTCGAGCGATATAAAATCGAGAAAATCGATGATAATAAATCGATACTCGATCGATTTCTTGTCATTCTTAAAGTTGATTTTTTGATTTCAGAGACGAAAATGTCAGTAAGGCACGCAAAGGCACGTACACGCGTTTACAAATGTATAAATCTGTATCCGCAAAACGTAACCCCTCTAGTGCCACCGATTTCAAAGTATCCGCTACAGTTATACACGTGATATTTCTGCCAAAAGCGTTTGCCAATAAATGAAACGGTCGTGCAACGTTTGTATTTCCCATTTCTCGCTGGTTAACACGAATAACACATATCGATGGCGAAGGAGAGAGCGAGAAAGAGCAGGCTTGGGCGAGCATGCGATATGATACGAGGGACATCGAAGCGAACCCCTTTCCTACCCTTTTGATACCCGGGAGTGTGCAATCGTGCATGTTCACACAGAACGAGAATCCGCGCCAGCTCCACGCTCAACGTATAACTATATACGTTACCGATTGCTCTCGTCCACCCTATAGACACACTACCACTATATTATCGCCATCAGATTAACGATTTAATTTAATAACAGCGATCATTGATCGTACGCGATAGCGAACACGGAAAAACAATTTCACGTGAGCGTTATCTACGTGCTTCGATCGATGGTTCAAATTGCCCGGCGTTTGCGCGCACCAACGTAAACACCAATGCACACGAGTTCTATTACTACTCTTTTCACGAGTGTATGCACGATATGTAACGTACTAGTCCGAGCAAAAATGAATTACAGCTTACCGCGCGTGCTAGCTACGAACGCGCCGCATATATCCGATCTCCTCGCGATCTTTCGATTTAACGCTAGATAGAGAATGGACCATGCCTCCATCTTTTTCACATGAAAATAAAATACTTTCGGATGGGAATAAACGTAGTGAAAATTACTAGGTGGTATGATAAAAATTATCGAGCAATATGGGAGTTGGACGTTAAGGAAATTTCTTTACAGGGGATGTCTAACTCTCCAACCCCGATCCCTCCAACATCCTCCAATAGACGTCGTCACTGGAGGACCATATTGATCAATATTTTGTACGATATTGCCTGGTACTTTTGATCAAGTTTTCCATGCGTGATGCGTACATTTCGCATATATCCAATCTCTTCGCGATCTTTCGATATAACACTAGATAGAGAATGGACCATGCCTCCATCTTTTTCACATGAAAATACATTATTTTTGGATGGGAATAAACGTAGTGAAAATTACTAGGTGGTATGATAAAAATTATCGAGCAATATGGGAGTTAGACGTTAAGGAAATTTCTTTACAGGGGATGGTTAACTTTCCAACCCCCCATCGACGTTGTCACTGGAGAACCATATTGGTCACTATTTTGTACGATATTGCCTGGTACTTTTGATCAAGTTTTCCATGCATGTTGCGTACATTTCGAACGATCCGTATATTATTCCCGATCGAAAGAGGATTCGGTACCTGAATTAATGAAAATCCCTCGAATCCTTCACAAGAACTCCATGGTCCTGGGAACTCGTATTAAACCTCTATAATTGACGCAATTGCACTCAACGTTACGGTACGAATATTATCAGCCACCCAGGCGCATATACACGTATTAGTCATCAATAATTTAACGCGAGCAACAAAATTACAGAGCGTATTACCGCGAACGGCAATCATAGGCAAAATCCTCGTAACCATGAGAGACTGAGGGAGAGGAGAGACAGAGAGAAGTCCCCTCAGCGCAGTGCGCGCACAATGGACGAGAAGGATATGCCGGCTCATTGTTATGCAAGCAATGCGAACGTGTTATGTATTGTTATGTTATTGGCGCATAATTGATGTCGCATTAGCGTCGGTCGCACGTTCCTCTAATGAACCGACGCATCGGTGGAGAGAGAAAGCCAGGATATAGGTAGGAGAGGGTAAGGGGTTATAGGTGTGCGGGTTGTTACAACTGTATAACCAACTGGTTGGGAGTTACGTGGAATATACGCGTTTGACGATGTTGGTGCAACTATAGGGAGCTTTACAGTGTGGTATACGTATATATCCTCCCTTATATATATATCTATATATATTCAGACATATTTATATATCCATATATATATATAGTTGTAATAGAGGCGAGGATGATGTTTTCGAGGACCTCCTCCGCGTCTCGTACATCACGACTAGGCCGTAGCGCATCCGTCCATTACGCGAGTAACGAGGCTCTCTCCTCTATATAGATCAACATATATATCTATATATACATATATATGTGAGTATATATATGTACAAGGCGATTCAGAACTGAGCCTCGGTCACTCGTGTTAAGTAGTCATACGTGCGAGAATCGAGAATTTTTAATGTAAATTTTGAATTGTAGGAAACCTATGGAGAATTGGTAAAACACGTAATTCGTTAGCTCTTAAGAAGATTTATTGATTAATATTTATTTGTGTTATCAATTTAAGTAATATTCTCTTTGGCTGAAATATTCGTTCGTGAAATTGTAAGTTTGCCTTTCGTTACTTTCAACCTAATTTCCGATTAGACGAGGTCGAAGGACGTCTTAAAAATTTAACATTCTTGGGATATCCTCAAGAGTTAACTAAATTCTGAATGAGCCTGTACGTACGTGTACTAACTCTCGTGTCTCAGGTGCAAGCTTCGAGCTTTCGCTCTGCCAACACACGCGGCCCACCACAACCGTCGTACCGGCAGCTTTAGGACACTCGCACAGTAGGTACTTACCCGACAGCACTACACTGCACACATACCCTCCATTTTGATGCGAGCTCCACAAACGCCCTCGACACTAATGTACGAGAGCTCGGAGCTCACGCTCACTCGTGACAGATAGAGGAGAAAAAAGAAAAAAAGATGGAAAGAAATATAACGGTAGAAGCGAGAGTTTTGTACCGTTCGAGCCACACGTACGTCGGTGCATATACACGTACACAATGTGAGTGAGTAATGTATGAGAATGGTCAAAAAAAAAATAATAATGAGTCCCTGGTGCCAAGTATCTAACCCAATAGGAAGTTCAACTTTTGTGGAATTTTATATATATGGCTCAATTTAGGGGTGTACGTATGTATTTGCACGTGGATGTAGTAGTCGCATCCGGGTAACGATCAATCGATCGCCGGCGCCAGTTTCGATGGCTCTGACTGCCCTATACAACTGGTTATTTACAATTGAGCACTCGTTAGCCAAATCCGCCTCTTTCCCAACTCTCTTTTTCTCTCTCTCTCTCTCTCTCTCTCTCTCTCTCTCTCTCTCTCTCTCTGTCTCTCTCCCTCGTCGATATATACCCGGGCTCTCAAAACTCTCGCATATGTGCGACTCTTTTTTTACTCACTCGGCAAAGTGCACATGGAAATCCCATTTTTTCTCTCTGCCCTCTCCCTCTTCGCGTAAATTGATAAAATACAGGTTCGAATCACTGGCAACAACGAGAGAGTCTACCACTCTAATGTTCGTACGTATATACGTATAGAGAGGTGAGGTATATCGGAGTTTTGTGCCTTCGTGTAAAAAAAAAGTCCCTCGTTCGTGCAACTCTCATCGAGAGAACGTTATAGTACCTCTCTTTGTCTCTCAATAATCCCCCACCCCTACGGCGAAACGTTGTAAAATCCGTCGTTCTTGTTTTTCTCTCTTCCCTGCTATGCTTGTTTTTCCCCCCTTTCCATTTTTTTTTATTTATTTTTCTTTGTTTCCTACATAGAGAAAGTACATACAAACAAAATAAACACTACATAAATTCGTCGAAAGAGGGGGAGGGGGGAGAGAAAGAACGTTGTATGCAAGTGGGTATGGGGCTCGATGTGGGCAAAGGGCCCGCACGAATGCGATACCGATGTCCAATTACGTCGCGAAATGAACGGGTCTGACGCGACTCGATACAAAGAGAGAGAGAGACAAAGAGGGAGAAACATAGAGTATACGGTCAAAATGCTCGTCGAAGCATCACAGAACTCTTACACGTGGTATGTACAGGATGCACGAAGGGCCGCTAATCAACCGGTTACGCGAAACGTATATTGTACTCTCGTCCCGTGAATACGCACTCTCCTATATACATCTATTTTCTCTGTCCCTCTCCCTCCCTCCCTCCCTCTCTCCCCCTCTCTCTCTCTCTCTATATATATATATATATAAATATATAGGTATATAAATAAATAGAGAGAGAGAGAGAGAGAGGGAAGGAGGGTGGGAGGGAGGGAGGGAGGGAGGGAGGAAGGGAGGGAGAGAGAGAGAGAGAGAGAGAGAGATGAATACATATATATATTCAAATATGGGATGGCTATACTGCTAGATGGGCAAATATAGTATCGGGACGGAAAACAAAATGAAAATAGATGCACCTCTATTGGACTAGAATGCAACCCCATCGCCCGTTACCGCTCGGCAAAATCCCCGTAACTGGTACCGTCGCGCGAGTCCAGCCTCCCACGATGCACAGAGAGAACACTGTGTACTAGGGCTGAATGACGCTATAACTTCGTAATATATCTCCCCGAGGTACGCTCCGGAACAAAAAAGTTTTCGATGAAGGCATTGCAAGTAGTACAGCCCGGGTTGTACGCGACGATGTACGAGAGGGTAAAAATTGTCGTTACGAGTACGTCGACAGTGAAATTGTACAATCGTTGTCCCTCCTGGTCCGAACGAAAGTAGAGTCGTATCACTGAAAAAGCTCCAAATATTGATAAGAAATCATGCGCGTAGTAGTACTTTTTTTGTCCGACCGTTATTAGGTTTTACTACTGCGAAACGCCCACACGTATCGACGTAAAATTTTAGATAAACTCATCTCTCCGCGTCCGACCAATTGCAAGCTTGAACTACTGAACCATGACTGTATATATTCATGAGAAATTCTCGATACAGTCGCCTCTCTTGGTCTGGCCGATAGCCAGATTATACTATTGTGAAACTTCGAAATATGTCCCTGAGAATTTCGCCGTACTCATTAGTCCGACCAATGATTGGGTATTACTACTGCGACGCATTTATTATCCTCCCCTTGCTCAAAGTCCGTCGATTTCACGATATTCCGATCGTTCTTCACGTCTAATTCTACTTATACTCCTCCGTTCGTAATGAAATCGAGGAAAAACGTGAGACATTTATACGACAAGAACTCGTTAACATCGAGATAACATGGAAAAGCGTGTATCTACACGCGACGACGAATGAAATTTACCTTCGCGAGAAGACATAACCCGATGACATAACCGACGTTTTGCTAAGGACTCTCGTTCCCACCGAAATATCATCTAACCGGTCAGATTCACCATACGGGGAAGATCGGTCAACTATATAGATAAAAGCTCGTACGTGTACGTACGAGAGAACGGGTGGCGAGATTTCGTCGTCGTGCGGCGCCCGGAACGTTCGGGGGTTTACAGGTCTCGGGGGTGAGTTTATCGTCGAGTTAAGTAATACGAATGTGTCTGTGTATAGCCCCTCCTCTTCCTCGTTCTCGCTCTCTCGGTCGGTGCGCAGGTTGCGTCGTCGGAGTTATCTGCCGAGGACAGCTTCGCCCGTAGGTTAAATCCCCCCGGGGTTCATCCATCTGGATAAATATTCGTTTTATTATCAACCAAGCCTTTTCTCTCCACATATATATATATATATATATATATATATATATATATATATATATATATATATATATATATATATATATATATATATTCGCAGCGTATTACTGTACGCGAGTATATACTATATAGCAAGCGATTATCTCGATGCGAAAATTCGTAAGGCGAGCTTGCGATGTGTTTAAAAAGAAATCAAAAGCATAAAAAATGCATGCGCCTAGCGTTGACTCGAGTTAAGCTCCGCGAGCTTTCGGGGAGCTTTTCTTTCTTGGCAACTCGTGCCTATAACACCCATCACGCGACCCCTCGACTCTGACGAAAGGACAACTGGAGCTACGCGAAGCTTGCATATAATTTTTTCTCGGTTCTCTACTCTTACGCCACTGTTTTCTTATTCTATTTATTATTGTGTGAATTTACTTTTCGAAGGGCTCTCGACGTGAGAAACACTTTCTCTCCCTTCTCTCGCAGCTTTCTACTCTTTCTACCTCAATACCGACCCACCACTATCCCACCCCCCTTCCTCCCCACCCCCCTCACTCTCTTTTAGTCTCCGTGATTCCAATTCCACGGGACCTACTCCATCGTCTTTATAACCGCTCTAAAATACGCGCAGTTAACGATTCCGTAAGAGTCTTGGAGGGAAACTTTCCTTTCTGTTCTCGCCCGGTCTGGGCTTTCTAGAACAGAGCTCTGATGGCGTGGGCTAGCCACCACCGCAGCCGCGTTGTTAAACTCTTTACGACGCCCATTCGTCGCTACAATGGCCCCCTCGCGTCTCTCCCGTTCGTTTTCTCGCTCCCTCTCCCCCTTCCTTTTTCACATACATATATATAGGCCGTTCGCGAAACGAACCGCAACGAGACTTTGAAAAAAAAAACTATTTATCTAAAGCACTTTAGACTTTTCTAAAGGACGAAGCGTAAGGGAGAGGGATAAACATACGCGTTCGCAATGTCGAGTAGTATTTTAGAAATGAAAGAATCGTTTCGATTATCTCATCCCATCGAGTGATTATTTTTCGCGAAATATAAATTCAGAATGAATATGGATTACCGACGAGACGAGAGTGACGCGAAACACATTTCGATGATAAAAAAAGCCATTTCAACGAATCGGATTAAAAGAGAAACAATGAGGACGATGATAGGGAGATATATATCTGATATATGAAATATACGACGATGGTAGAGATTACGATAGATACGGATGATTAATAAACCAAGAGCCGAGCTCGCTTCTCTTCATATCCACCCCCGGTAACTCTTTATCCGTTTTGATAATCCATAACAAACGCAACATCGTTCACCGACTAAACAAAAGCTCGAAATAAAAAAACCAATAAACAAAAAAATAAAAAAAATTGCCACCCCTAATTCGATTCGTATTTTATCTACAAATTCTTCCAATAATATCGAACCTCCACGATCTTTCTTCACGAAATAAATCACACTTGCTTCAGTCTCCCTCGCTCTAGCTACAGATTTCCGACCATTCTTTTTTTCGTCAAATAAATTATTCTTAAAACCTCCCTCGATCCCACGTCAGCTTTATCGAATCTCGTCTCAATCGCGGTCTTGGCCGCTCGTAGAAATTTCATGGAAATTGGCCTACTGGTCGGAGGGAGTAAAGGAGTTCGATAGCCCCGCCAATTCACGATCTTCCTGCTAGCAAACCATAAGGTATCGGGTATCCGTATAGACGGCACCTGATGCCAGTGTACGTAGTAGAACATTAATGCGAGGGGGTTGACGGCGTAGGCCCTTCGGCGTCGATTATCGATTTTATCGTGCGAAGATAATGACAAGTTCGCTGGTCAGCTCGACGACGCTCCGTTGCTGAGAGCTGACGGCAACTACGGTCAGCCGAATCAGTTCGCGATATTACACGTACATATATATATCTATAACGTACAACGAGAAATCGCATAAATCGGCACACAACGTGTTTACCCCCCAGCTCTTTGTCAACGCTCGTGCAGTTGCGACCTCGACGATACGTCCCAATTCCCAACAGTACGACGACGATAAAAACTGCAAAATTAATAACAATAATAAATTATGATTATTATTATTGTAGTTAATAGTGATGAAACTTCTTAATACGAAATCGGATTAAGCGATACACTTGTTCGTTCTTTCGGCAATATACGAACGGCCATAGGAAAATAAAATGAAACGAGCCAGTCAAAAGCGATATACGTGCTCGTTTACGACACGGATTTCTATATCTATACTGTATAAACAGAGTTATAACGCTTATCGATTTCTGATGTCCATCGGAAAACTCTCATTCCCGTCATCCATTAACCCCGATCCGTCAGCAATTTCGTATTTCGTGTATACGCGGTCGACGAGGGGTCGCCATAGACCCGTCCCTTATCGCATCTGCACTGGATCTCTCTCTCTCTCTCTCTCTTTCTCGTGTCTATATATAGGAAACAGGGGTGGATGGTGCACGCTTGGGCGGTCAGAGGCGCGAACGAGCAGAGCGCTTTCCTCCGGAGTGCTCCAGATACAGTACACACCGTCGTTCTTCTCTCTCTTTCTTTCTCTCCGTCTCACTCACTCCTATCGCCGACGCCGACGCCCATTAAAAAGTTATGACGGTGTAAATGAAGACGTATTTCATGAAAGCTCCGCGAAGGGGGTGTGGGACGCGGAAGTGAGTGAGGAAGTTTTTGAACGGAAGAAGAACGATATATATCTATAGGCGAGTGACGATGCAGCTGTGCAACGACCGTGGTGAGGGGGAAAAAAAGGGAAAGAGAGAGGGAGACCGTTGACCAAATATAAAATCGACTGGCCAACCTCCTAAAACGACAAAAAACAATTTATGCGCTCGTGGGAGCGTAATTTCCGCGAAATATTCTCGAGATAACTGCCGCCGTATCTCTCGCACTTCTGTTCATTGTTTTATATCTCTTCCGTTTCATCGTTTCGAAACAAGGAACGCGATAAGCGCTGTTTTTTTCTCTCAAACTAACGTATAATGAATTTTGAAATATCTTTATCGGTTGAGGTGGTTAACCATTGTTGAATTAGCTCGAAGATCTTGCGTTTCCTTTCCACTCCGATCCAATTCACGGTTCAGATAAATCGTTCTTTTAATTGGCCGACATTCAACGTGTGTTACACGATTTTCTTGGAGATCCTGAAATTGCTAATTCCGTGTCGCGTTCGCCGTGTGTCCCGCGGAAACTAATATAGGAACGACGAGCTCTAATCCAGAAGCGCGCCCGAGCTTTGTAAGTGGGTGGGAACGCACAAGCGGAGCGAAATGGGAGTCGTGGAGAACATTCCGGTAGGGTGGCTTGCACACGAGGAAGGGTCAAGCTGGTTATAACAGGGGAGAATATACGTATCGGTGAGATGGACGAGCTTGAAAGCTCCGCGAGAACGTGGGAGAGAGGAGGACTCGCGAGCGAATTGGTCCCGGGAGAAGGGACAGCGCGACTAATTGAAATCCCACGACGTCGTCGCGCGTCAGGTCAGCAATTCGGTGACATCGGGGAGGGTCCATGGAAGAAAGGAGGGTTTGAAAAGCCATGAAAAGCTTCCGGGCGAAGTTTCAACCCCCGATAATAGCCGAGAAAAGCTAGGACCGGGGCGTGCATGCTCATAATGCGCTCCTTCCCATGAAAATCCAGCCAGGGGTCTTCCCGTCTACCCCAACGGATCTACGCGTGGCCGATGAACTTCCGTGACATTGCCAAGTTCTCGGGCACCGGAAATAAAAGTTTTTCCAAGCAGGTATACCCGCTCATTCGCTACCACGAAATTCACCAACCCCCTCAACCTCATATTTTTTTCAAGAGTTATCGCCATGCACAGTCTCACCGTGGTTTCTTCCCTCGCCTAGGTTCTACACGTATTCTCTCCTGGTTATACCCAAGAAGAGGCGTGTACACGATTCCGCGTACTTCTCTCACGAAGATGAAGAAACCACGAGAAGAGAGAGGAGAGAAGAAGAAGAAGCAGAACAAAGGAACGGAAAAAACAAAAGGCGAGAAAAGGATGAATTATGAGTGTGCCAGGGAAGAGGGGTTGGTGGGGACGAACGAGGAGGCGGAATAACGCCCGACCCAACCCACGCGCGATACCGTCGGCCCTCTTGCTTTCTACATACACACATATACATAAAGTCGTCGAAAAATCCCTTGGCTATCGCATCTCTCGGCGCCCCTCTCGAAATATAACCAATCCTCGAGTTAACCGCAAAATACCAAAAGTGGAATCCCGTGGCAAGGCATTCGTCATCACACGTCGCCAGTGAGAAAGAGAAGGAAAAAGAGAAAGAAGGAGAGAGGGGGTAGATCACATTATCATATTTTCCACGGGCCAAAATGTCGAGTGAAGCCAGCCCCAAACTCTCTCGGAAACCCACCCCCTCTTTCTTAACAGTAGCAGCTCTTCTCTTCTCCTAGCGAGACTCTTGGCCTCTCTCCGCACCATTCGGATGGATAAATCTTCCACGAACCAATTTCACAATTTCATTTGCATCGGGTACCCAGAATCGAATCTCTCGTGGTCACTATACGTGTCTGTCTTGTGCAAAAGCGAGACAGTAGATAATGCGGTGATTGGTCAGACCGCAGTGATTGACCGTTCGTGGTACCTGTCGATGGAAGGAGATTAGAGCATGTCGGTAATTGTCCAGCCGCCGAAGAGAATGGACATGTGCGTAGCCTGATCAAACATAATGATATCTACCCTTTCATCCCTTCTACTCGTATTTTACCCTCGTATGTAGGATTCTGTGTAGACATATATGTGTGCATATGTGTGTATGTCCAAGGAAGGATCGAAGTAGAGCAGTCTTGTAAACAACTTCCGTTCGATACCAGCTCAGAAGATACCTCACCCTTGGCTCATCCCTGGAATATCATCCCTCTTTCTTCTTCCTCACCGAATCACTGCCGTTGGCATTGCGGAAACTTGCCGCGAGTTTCCGACGCGCGGTCTCGCAGACGTGTCCGCCAGAATTTGCTCGAGACGTTGAATTAAACCTTCCGCGAAGCCTGCTGCCACGGCTAGGGGAAAGCCCGCGATGGATTTCACGGTCTCATCCCTCCCCCTCTCTCTCCCTCTCTCTCTCCTCCCTCGTGGAAAATACATCCTGAAAAGTCGGAATAACTTTGTGGGAACGATCGGTAAGGCGATAAATATTTATGGGTTTTCGATTTTATGCAGACGTCGACAATTGGGTCACCGTTATTTATGGGAGACGTTGAAAGCGTTTTCTGTTGGAAAAAAAAGCGCGACAGCCAGTGGCATTAAGTCCGTGAAATTTCCCGCATTTGTCGCATAGATTGAATTTCTCGTGGCTTTATTTAAACATGGTATTCATTATTGAATGTTTCTTACCTCGTGACTTTTATCAATAAACTTTCCATTTTCTACGTGAAAATTTTCGATAAACAAAACGTGGTGAAAATTTTTCGTCGACGATGCCTCGTCAGATCGGTGCTTCGAGTTTGGGATTCTTTTTCACCCTCCTTGCGAATCGGAGTTCCCGTACTAAAAAAAAGAACCAACGATCCCTCTCTTTTATATATGGACGCCGAGAGTCCAATTTCAGTGAGGAGCAAGGTCCATTCTCGCGCGAATAAATGCGTGATATCTCGTCGGCGGGTTTTCTCGTTATCGTAAGACAGAGAGAGAGAGAGTAAAGAGAGAGATAGACAAATGGGAAAAAAACAAAGAGGAGGAAAAGAGCGAAAAGGGAGAGGAATATAAGTTCATCGGTTAGAGTCGTAACTCGAGTCGGCGAGACACCTTGGGAAAACGAAACTGAATCCCCTATTTACGCTCTCGCTACTTTTATCACTGGCTATAGTCGGAGAGAATCAGCACATAGACATATATCTATATATTTATACGGACACGTATACACGTTCAGAGAAGCAGACTCGCCGGATCCTTACTTCGCCTTGCTCGGCTTCGCCTAACGTTTTCCCAGACTGTCCCGAGGCAATAATCATAATTCCCCGGGCTATTGTTTCACAGATAATTAAGTTCTTGCCTGTTAGTAGGCAAGCTATAACTGTATGTATAATACATTGTATATATACGTATAGGCGAAACAGCGAGACAGGGTGAAAGGGCTCGCGTAGTATTTGCTCTCCGGTCATGGGATGGCACTCGCGCTCGTCTTTGCCAATTCGGGCAAAAACCATTTTGGCTTCCTTATACGGTTGAGAACGCTCGGAAAGACGACGAATATACACGAGAAATTCTGGTCCTTGACATTAGGCGTCGCTGACGACACTGGACTAATCTTCGGTAATAGAGAGATTGAGCAAACTTTCAACTTTTTGAAATATTAGGATCGATTGGAATCTCGTTACTTGGCGGAAATTACGATAGAGATATACAGTTATTTGGAAAACATTATTTTTTTTAAATATCGAATTATTATATTGTTGGGAGTTGGTTTGCAGAAATAAATTTCAACGTCTCTCACGAATAATACTCATTTAAGTATTTCATAGACTTCTCAAAGATTCAAACGCTGAACTCTCGCGTAAGATCAACACCTCTTCTAATCTCCGCGCCACCTGCTGACGAGAGAAAGAGGAACGACGGGCGAGGGGTACGCATTCTAAAATATTCATGCGTTTTCACCGGAAGTTATAATCTCCGCTGCTGCCTCGAAGTCCCGGCGTGAATTTCAAGTCCGCCGCAGCGAAAAGCCTTCATAAATACTCGTGGCCGAGAGTCTGTTTTATACACTCGGTGTGTACCGGTGATAAAGGCGCGTCAACTTTGCAAACACAAACACGGTATATACTGAAACAGACTCTCTGTCTCGCTTGTAACGAGAATAGCCAACGGGGCCCACGATCGCTAGACCCGCGCTCGACCATCGAGGTTGAACCTTCGACCCTACTCTTTTACATGGAAGTCGCATTTTTATTTTCAACGTTGTAAAAAAAACGAACACTCGTTATTTTGGTTATTTTAAAAACGTCGTTATCAAATTTCAGCCCTCGAAATCTCAGTATTATTCTTCAACAAAGGACAAGACTGTCCGTCACATGAAAATTCATCCCTCAAAATCTCAGTATTGTCCTTCAATAAAGAAAAAGATTGTCCATCACATAAAACTGCATCCCTTAAAATTTCAGTGTTTATCCTTCAACAAATGACAAGACTGACTGTCCATCACATAAAACTTCACCCCTTAAAATTTCAATATTGCCCTTCAACAAAGGACAAGACTGTTCGTCACATGAAATTTCATTCCTCAAAATCTCAGTATTATTCTTCAACAAAGGACAAGACTGTCCGTCACACAAACATTCATCCCTCAAAATCTCAGTATTGTTCTTCAATAAAGAACAAGATTATCCATCACATAAAACTGCACCCCTTAAAATTTCAGTATTGTCCTTCAACAAATAACAAGACTGTCCATCACATAAAATTTCATCCCTTAAAATTTCCGTATTGTCCTTCAACAAATAACAAGACTGTCCATCACATAAAATTTCATCCCTTAAAATTTCCGTATTGTCCTTCAACAAAGGACAAGACTGTTCGTCACATAAAATATTATCCTTCAAAGTCTCAATATTGTCCTTCAACAAAGGACAACACTGTTCGCCACATAGAATTTCATCCCTCAAAATCTCAGTCATGCCCTCCAACAGAATTTCATCCCCTATCATCTCAATCTCGTTGCCGATCGACGATCAAAGGTATTGAAACACGATATGAGGTGTTGAACCGATCGATTTTCCTAAGTAGAGTTTACCAACGCGCTCGGTGGATACATATAGCATAGCTTAGCGTACAATGCGCTCACATAGTCGCTAGAATCCATCGAGCTCTATCTGTCTCCCTCCCTCTCTCTCCCTCTCTCACGCTCTCTCTCTCCCACTCGCTCGCTCTCGTACTCGATAATTCTCCGTGCAACATGGGACAATCAAAATCCTGGGGACACGATCGCCAACACGTGTGAGTATATTAGTGGCCTCAGGCAGGAATATACACGACCCTATTACGTATATATCTGCATACCTACCACGCCAATTACCGTATAGCAACTGGGTCTCGTCTATACAACTATACACCGCATATATACATATATAGTTGTATATGAGCACTTGCACCCCTATGCGCCAAATACTACGTGTCCCCATCTACATTGTGCACACATCTACGCACACGCACATAAACACGAGGTCGAGACAACGGAGGCGAACATTTCACGGTGCCGGGAGTACGCGAAGCAAAGCATGCACGCGTGGTGCACACGTTGAATTATTCCCTGCGTGTATGATGCCCCGAGTAATATAATTCCGGGAATATTTAGTATTTTGGATCGTATCTTCGTGACGATTGCGCCAGTGCTAAATTTCAACTGAAATTATCATTTTTTGTTCCCCCTTAATCGACGACGATAATCATTGGAACGTGTCGAAAGAGAAGAGATATAGACAACTGGAACATCTTTGTATGTTGGAAACATGGATTAGAATATACGTGGTTTAACTAAAATGCGAATCTTAAAATCACGCCAGAAACCCGTTGGTGGTTCTTCCGTCGTGCAAGTAGGGGAATGCTGCAAGAACTCGCATCTCGCGTCGACCATAAAGCTCGTTTTCGTTCCACATATCTATATACACACACACATATATATATCTATATATGTATCTATATATATATATATCTATATATGTATATGTACAGTATATAGGGAGCCATCGGAAATCGACGCATCGATCTTGAAGGGGAAAAACAGGCTAGGTCGACATCCAGTGTATAGGGTTGGCTGAACGAGGGGTTGTAAGAGAACGACACGACGAATATATATATGGACTATACACATATATTTAAACACCAGTGTGCGGATCGTAGTGAAAGTCAGTCTCGACGCGTCAGCACTTTAGCCTCGTTAATGACGTCATTTACCAGTCTCGCAGTCCCGTTCCGCAAAGAAAAGCCGTCCAAACGGTCGGGGCATAAGGCTCCAGGGCTAACGTTTTTCCCAGCCCCTTTACATCGGACTTCGACCCCTCTCTCGTCCTCATCCCTCTTTCGTCCACCCCCGCTGGTCACCGACCAACTACAATCGTGCCTTTCATCCCCCTCGTTGAATAGCCTCAAGAAAAAAGCTCTTCCCACCTCCGTTTCACATCGACGAACCCTACGGGACTTATACGTATGGGCGATCCATATAGACAAGCCATGCGGAGATCCACCGAGATAGAATATCATCCAACCCCTCGATCGACCTCCCGCCCGCCCTTCCTCCCTTCCGACCCTTCACCTTCCTGGAAAAAGAAGATCTGCGGCAGTCCGTAAAGTCGGATGTTACGTTTTGCTCGTGTATGTATATATGTAGAAAATACGCTAGGATATAAGTTTCGTGCTATGCAACCCCCCTCTTTCACAATGTCCTTCCCTCATAGGGGGTGGACACCCAGTCACTATAGGTCATACATGTGGTGTTCTACCCTCCCTCCTGTCTCTCTCGCTCTCTCTGCCTCTGAGCTCTCTCGCTGGGGCTATTTCCCATTTGGCAGGCGAGCCAGACCCAGCACTTTTGGTGCCAACCGATAATTGGACGAATCGCAGTCATTCGCTTCGCGCGAACCGCTTTCATCCCCCTTTCTCACTCTTTCATCCCGCTTTCACTCTCTCTCTCTCTCTCTCTTTCTCTTTCTCTCCCTCTATCTATCTCTCTCTCTCTCTCCCTCGGCTCACTACTGTCTATATCCTCGTAGCTTCGGTCGCCATTGCCCACACCTAATACGACACCCTCACTGTCGCCCTACGTTATATAGGACTGCCCTTTTCTACTACGTATCCTCCATCGCGTTCACCAATGCTCCCGTGTTCTACGAGATTTCGGGCTTTAAACCTCTCTTTCGCGAGTCCGATATCGAGAAAAAAAGTAAAAGAAGCCAATCATTTCCATCGAAACGAAGTTTCTATTGAATCGGACGTAATATATTTGAATGAGAATTGAAAATGTTATTTGACAATTTTACAAATTCTGACAATCGTGTATTTTCCGTGTACCAATCGATTTGTTAGAAAAAATATATAAATTTATTAAAAACTCAAGAAGTCTGATCTCTCGATACGTATTTATTCGAGCTGATTCAAATTGGATAAAAGAAGAAGGGTATTTAATGAAAATGTTTACATCGAGCTTCGCAACATTGATTTTACTTAGAAAAATTGTAAATATTCTTAGCTTCCAATAATTTGCTTTTTCGATTTAATCAATCTTCAGGAATTCACGCGGGTAGCATAAAATAATTTGTTGAGGTTCGAGACCGAGAATATTCAAGGCAATTGCACTGAGATGGCGAGGGGCAATAGACGTAGTAGGGGTAAGAGGGTGCAACGTGGTCGCGGATCCCAGGGCAATGGAGGGTCGCGGAGGCCGGTAGGGCAAGAGGGCGAACATGCTCTGTATCTGCAGAGATCCATGCTATTTGCGCAAAGTGGCCTCACCTCTTCCAACGACCTCCATACCCGCGAGCTATCCTCCCTCTTTCTCTCCGCCCCTTTCTCTCTCCCTCTCTCACTCCGTCTCTCTGCCTCTATCTCTTCTCTCGAGTCGTGCATCGTATAACCACCTACGTTCAGGCAGTGTTCGGGGGTAATACATTGTTTGCCCTTCGTTCGCTAAACTAAACCGCATTCGGAATTAATTGCACGTTAGGAGAGAGGTAGGTGGGAGGGAAAGAGGGGGAGGATAATTAAAGCCTCACGGTTATAACCGCTCTTCTATTTCCCTCTCTCTCTCTCTCTTTCTCTCTTCCTCCTCCATCGGCCTCTTTGTCACACATACAAACCAATATAAGCAAAAAAATCATTGTTTGTAGCATACAAAATTGAAATTTAGCAACCGAAATGACAATATTGTTTCTTCATTTTTCCATACAATGAGTTCACAAATAAAATTGTGTCCAGATTGAGATTCGATTAAGAAAATAATACCACCGGTTGTTTCATTTTTCTCAACAGACCATCGATAAATAACTAGGGTGAATATTTTTTGCGTAATATCAATCGATCCCACCGTAGAATTAACCAAGTTGTAATCAGGTCGTGAGGGCTATAACGAATCGAGGGAATCAATTAATCTCGTTGTCGAAGAAAATTATAGGCCATTAGTCACATATAACTCGCTCCCAGCAGGAAATAATTAGGGAGATCCGAGAGTAGGAGAAACTTATCCCGTTCTCGAGAAGGACAGAGAGATTCGATTTCAGGATGGAGCAGCCAAAAGTCCCTGTACGAGAGATCTATATACGTACACATTCTTCTCTCTCTCTCTCTCTCTCTATCTTCCTTTCTCTTTCGCACATTTCATCCTTCTGGCTCACCGTACATACATATAACGACGACCATTGCCTCCCTTCGGTTATTCGGCATGAAACGATCGTGCGCTTTTTTCACCCTCCACCGGCCCCGCCAAAGCACGTTTCGCGCTGATGAAAAATGGGATAAGTGGTAAAAACCCACTGAGGCATCGTCCCGAGATTGCCATTACCCGTCGACGAGAGGGATTCGATTCGAAGCCAAACTAAATACTGGTACGAGATGAATTGAAACCTATCCAAAAACGCTCATAAGCGAATAAAGAATGAGATATCGTTGCCTTTTATCAACTTTATCTTATATATATATATATATATATATATATATATATACAATGCATCAGTGATTGATTATTTCTTTGCCATCTTCTCGTTTTTTTGCTGAATGGCGATTAATAACGAGTATAGTAAGGTTGCTCACCGCTCCTTGGAATAGTATCTCATATGTACAAGCCTTTTGAAACATTGAAGACAAGCGGAATTCAAACGATTGGTTGTATGGCACACATCTGAAAAGCATCAATCATTAACAGGAATATAAAGAACAATAATTAAAAACGCTAAAAAATTATTGATCCAGTAATTGAACATATTTTGTAAGATAAACGTAGTGGCCGAAATAGTCAAAAGTTTTTATATAAATTAAGCATTTATTTATATTTGTTTATACAGTGGAATGGCTGAGAGTCTCTTAGGAATTAAATGTGAGACTAAGCCTTGGTATCAAGGTATTTTAAAAACAGGTATTTGCAAAACCCAAGACTTTCTAACGAGCACTGCGCTATTAAGAATCTTAAATTGTCCAACGCACATTACACGCTAAGACCCCAGGCGCTCTTTATATATATCTTCTTTTCATTTGTCCAGCTCGAAGGCTGGAAAGAGTGGCACTATCTTACAGAAATGGACCGCGTTGACTTGTTCCGTAGCTTTCGGTGATTGCTTTCTACAGACACCTTCTTTACCAACTTAAGGTCACACGGACCAGCCGGTCATGACGAAATTCGATCAGCTCAATGTTACATCGAACGCTATAATATACTTTGCTACATAAACATAGAATTATGTAAAATTTCTAAATCTTTTTTACGCTCGATCTCTCGTTGCTTCTCTTTTCTATACATTTCATAATCCTCGTCGTCCGTGGGCAATTCGTGTCTGCACAATGGGCAAGAGTTCGTCTGGAAAGAATGCGATTATTGAACAAATGTGTAAAGCGAGAAGAATAAATTGATCAAACTGACATAATTGGCCATACTTTTTCCAACCAGGGAACGATGCATTCACAATGGAAAGTGTGTTTACATGGCAATACATAAACTGTATTTCCCGTCTCGAAATCCTTAAGGCATACTGGACACTGTTTTATACTTTCACTCGTAATTTCGATTCTCTCAAGGGCCTCCAATGATGCTTTCGATGCTGGCGGAGGCAATTTTTCCTGCTGTCCAAGCAATTCCCACATTCCAAAATCTCGTAATAAACGTGCCATTTGTATCAAATGATTAGGCGCCTCGCCATCCCGCAACGGAGTCCAGCCCATTTCATCAAAATAATCTGACATACTTCTTTCTTGTATTCCACGACTGAACAAAAAAATAACATGTTTACACAATTTAATATTAAGAAACAAAGAATCGTTTAAGTGATTATTCGTTACCGGAGTTGTTTCCTGCTTATAACAATTTGTTAATCCAGATACAATTAGTTACCCTTCGTTTATCCACAATTATAATACACGTTTGACGGTAGATCAAATGTACGAGTCATGAAAATACATTTTCAATTTATTACAAAGAGCATAGCTATCTGTGATGCACAACTCGATGTTCGTTCTCGACGCGTTCCCTACTTATCGATAGAACTTGTGGATGCGCACTGAGTGTCTACACATTTTCAACATGATGAACAGTACTGTTCGTGACAAGAGCTATTAAGCTTTATTGTTACATCGGTTCATTAAAGTTTATACTTTCTTGAAAAATATTTTTACTAATCAAAATTTATTTTTCTTTATTGTTTCTATGAGATATGCCACTTTCATGTCATTTTTGTTGATGTGCAATTAGTGTCCAATCTCTGGATGAGAAAATATGGTGCCCTGAGCTTGGTAGGATAATGAGGATCATCGAGCAATTTCACGGGGTAATACGGGTAACAGAATTGTTAGACAATATTATGAATTACTGCTACCATTCTGTACCGATTTTGGGTAATATAGCTCATCAAGTATTTTAGCTCGGTGTTAAGAATATTTCATACAACCGTCGAAGAATCACAGCTGCAAAATATTTAATGGAATACAACCACTGTCGTCACGGTCAATTAAAAAATGTCTCATTTTTGCGATCGGGCATACAAAAATCAAATACCCAATGAACGAAACGGCAGTTAAAAGCTTATAATCTATCGGATAAAGGCATATCGCCAACCACAAGCAGTCAAGAAATAATCGAGATTTTATTACACGTAAAGCGAAAATGTTCGTATTGTTGAACCTCGTAACACCGGTAACGAGACGGGTCTATTATACATAATTCGCATGTTTAATGTTTTCTACACGATCGTTAACATCCACCATCGACAAACAAATCGAGGGGTCGATGAAAACAAATTCATAAAAGTCCCTCCATCTCTTGCATAAATTGCATGTAAGCATCGTCCTTTGTCTTATGCTGACTAGCACGAACCGGCTGTACCTCGGATATTCTTTCCACGATTCTTGGTGTGCTACTGGGCTTTCGCCTGTCGTCGCGTTTCACTCTCAGCGACGTTGGTAAAAATCTCGTAACATCAGCTGCGAGATTTCGTATCTGTGGCTTAGCCTCGATCGTTGTCGAGCTCTTGCCGTCCTTGTCCTTTCTGTTTATCAGCTGTGGCGCTGCTGAAAGAACGTTGGGAGTCTTTGCCTGCGAGTTCGCGGATGATTGCACTTGCAGTTGCGAGTTCATTGTGTTCGACATTACACCAAGATTCGGCATTTGCATCTGAGGTGGCGGCATACGAGGCATACTCGGTGGCCCAGGCCTTAGCATCCGTGGCATACCAGGTGGTGGTCCAGGTGGAAGACGTAGTCCTATGCGGGGTGGCGGGGGTGGCGGCATTCTCAGATGCATGGGTGGAGGTGGCGGTCTGTAGAGCAAAGGTGGTGGTGGCATTCCCATTGGTGGCATCGAATGTTGATGTTGCTGTTGCTGCTGCTGCTGTTGATGTTGTTGCTGATGTTGCTGTTGTTGTTGCTGTTGCTGTTGCTGTTGGTGTTGCTGCTGTTGTTGTTGCTGTTGCTGCTGTTGTTGCTGTTGTTGCTGCTGCTGTTGATGCTGTTGTTGATGTAAATGCTGTTGATGCTGTCCATGACTTAGCGAATGCTCTGAAGAACCAGGTGGCTCTATGTTCTCACTGTCCGTTTTATGGTTGCTCTTGGCCGATTTGCCATCGGATTCAGCATCCAAGAGCGAGAGCCTCGCGCTCAAATCCTGAGCTCTCTCGGTTTCACGTTTTTTATGAACAACTTCCATTTCTCTCATAAACTGATCAATGTCCTGTCCTGCCATTGCCAACATTTTTTGTTGCAACGTGGTCGGCTTAACTTTAGCCATATCTCGCTCCTTTTCCTTCTCTTTATCTGCTTTTTCTTTGCCATCTGAATCTTGCTTCTCCTCTCTATCGTCCGCAAAACGTATCGTACGAGATTTGTGAGACGAATCCCTAGACTGTAAAGAAACAAAGGGAGACAAGGGATATCATTTTGTGAATATGAAAAAATTGGTTGTGCTATATTTTAACTAATTCTTACCTTCTCTTGAGATTCTTCGTCTTCATTTGAAAGGTCAGGTGGTGGAAAGGGTGGAACTCCTGGTGGTTCTTTGTTAGGCGCAAGAGTTGGTATGCTTTGCGGGCCAGTATAAGCACTAGTTTTCTTCAATATACTGGGAGGTATTGGTATGTTCATTAGTGGATGATGCTGCGGTATGTAATGAGGATGAGGAGGAAAGATGTGGGCAGGAGGTTGAGGCATATCGGGTAGAGGAATTTGCGACGTTAAGGATCCTATGGAACAACAAATAAACAAGATAAGAATATGTCACATATGGCAAAGTCCCCCAAAGAAAATACGATTAGCCATGAAATATTTACCCGGAAATATTCGTGTCATGTCGTTACCTGCCGATGGCAAAGGTATTTCATCGACTTGAACTTGCTGAGCATGCCTAACAGCTTCGAAATATGATACTAGATCTATTCGCCGTCTCTCATATTGGATTAGTTGTTCCTTAAGTTCCGACCATTTTTCCTGGTCGTCCTTAGCCTGTGACAATAATATTTGTTTGAATCAATATGTCGTGTGACCATATCCGCAAATAAAACAGTCCTATAGGTACATTTCCTAGACTTACCAGGCCATTTAAAGGCAACAATGTGGTTAATATTCTTAGTATACTTACATACATTTTTAAGACGCGATCTAGGGTCTCCTTTAGCTTCTTCCTCTTGTCTTTGAGTACTTTCTCATTCAATGGCGGAGGTTGCATAACGTTGTACTCTGATATCAAATATGAGATTTTAGAAACAATATTAATATTCTTAAATAAATATAAGACTTTCTAGATCACAACCTAATAGAAGTTGCAAATGAAAAATAGGAACTCAAAGTTTCTCTTAATGTAACAGTGAAAATTCTAGATAGACACTAGCTGTCAGAATAAGCTTCGGAGATTACAGAAATGTATGAGAAAGTTGTGTTAAAGGTTTAACTTGTCACTTCATTTGGATTAGTGTCTTTAAAATCCTACCCATTTGATCGATCTTTTCCATCTCTTCAATGATCTGTGATGGGTCCTTTCCTTTGAGAACGGCAGCACGAACGAGTTGTCTCTGCTTTTTATTTTTCTTCAATTCCTTCTTGCGAGCTTCTTTACCTGTTATAAGAACATTAAAAATGAATCATTCATTACTTAAAGTTTATGTTACGGAAACACTTAAAAGTACAAAGCCCATCAAATTTGTATAAACATTGAAATGTGTCGACGATTAATTTAATTTAAGAACGTTGAAAAACAGAAAATTGAACCGATGAATAGCGTGTGGTTCGATTTTTTGGTTATGCAAAGTAAAACTTACGTGCTTGATCCGTCGGATTCATGTATTTCCCACTTTTAGTGGTATTTATTGAGCGTCTACCCATCTTTGATGTGTATATTAGTCACACTCCGGTTGAAATAGCAATTTTTTAAAATGTATAAATGCTTGTCCGGTTAAATAATTAGAACATCAATACTCCTATCAAACAACATTTCCATACCGCCATGACGGTGTTCGGGTGGCGTACCATGAAAGCTCGTCTGCCAAATGTTGTCAAGTTTCTAGCCCGGTGCAAGCTTATCCTGCCTCCCGCCAGAGCCCGCCAGCGACGTATCACTGTGAATTTCGTATCAGTTCATATAATTTAGTAAAGGAAAAAAATTGTTTTAAACGGGGTACTCCAGATACAATTCCAGCAGGGAATACATATCAGGATCAGGATCAGGAAACGCTTCCTATGGGTGCTGCTGTACCCACAGGAAGTTGGATGCACTAACTAGTCATATATATGGCGAAGATACAATATATATATATATATATATATATATATATGTAATTTGGTGGTCCGTATAAGACGCTCGGATGTTACGTGATTGACAAGCAAACAGTCCGATATCGCCTGAACTTTACAAAGATGATAAAATCGATTAGTCGGCCTTCCGATCTTAGCTCGACCAGAGATTAGGAGAAAGATCAGCAACGCTTTACAAAAATTGAAACCTCGAGAGTTGATTCTGCGACATCTGGTTGGTCAAAGGGTGAACTTTTTTGTACCCACGTTAAGTTAGCGGCAAGCTATCGTAGTCATATATATGATGACAATCGTGGCGATTTACCGTATCCTTTGAACGCCGCGGCATTCATCATATATATGACTACGAGACGTTGCAGCCAAGTTAACCTTGGTACGACAAAGTTCATCCTTTGGCCGCTCAAATGTCGCAGAACCAACTCTCGACGTTTTAACGTTTGTCGAGGGTTACTGAGCTCCCCCGTAATCACTGGATCAACCGGAACATCGCAAGTCAGGCGATGGAACCAAAATGAACCCCCGTGAAGTTGGCCGGTCAACTTGCACTTAATTAATTGAGTTTTTTTATATCGTTAGGTGGTCGTTAGGTAGCGTTAGGTAGTCTAATTAAAACGTTAGGTAGTCAATAGTTTTTTTTTTAATAATTAAAAATGTATGTGAAGTTGGCCAAAAAATTTTTTTTTCCTTTATTTAACTTTTCAAGAGGCTCAAATGATGCGTAATCGTTAGGTGGTCACGAATATACTAATTAAAACGTTAGGTAGTCAACTATATCCTTGCAAATCCAAAAAACAATTTTGCGAATTATGCATGCGCGACGCATGCGTAATCGCTTGATGCCCGACTTGTCAGATGCAAACAAGAATCAAGATGGCTCCCGCATTCTCATGCGCGTCAATTATGAACCAACTTTCCGTTGTATTGTGAATGTTTGTGACATTAATTGGAATAAAACTCTTCACACATATTTCCCGAATACGACTTAATGGAATGAAAAAGGAAAATGGAATGAAATCTCTAACGACGATTCAGGACCGTGCACTGCCATATGACGTATGAAATTTCCCTTATGCACTGGCACTCGGGCCACCGATGTGTCTTCTTCTGTGGAGGAGGTGCTGAATAGGTTTGATTGCGATAGAGATTGCAATGCCTTTTCGACAATTGTTTCTGTCTGGACGACTGATAACAGTGATCACACTGATGACTCTTGATCCGTGTGTATGAATGTGTGCCAAAGATCGCAATTGTCAGTCGACTGGCTAAGTTCACACAGGTGCGCATTAGCCGTTGCGCATGCATAATTTGCAAAATAGTTTTTTTGGATTTGCACGGATATGGTTGACTACCTAACGTTTTAATTAGTATATGCATGACCACCTAATGATTACGCATCATTTGAGCCTCTTGAAAAGTTAAATAACGGAAAAAAAATTTTTCGGCCAACTTCACATACATTTTTAATTATTATTTTTTTTTTTTAACTATTGACTATCTAACGTTTTAATTAGACTACCTAACGCTACCTAACGGCCACCTAACGATATAAAAAAACTCAATTAATTAAGTGCAAGTTGGCCGGCCAACTTCACGGGGGTGTCCGTGATCCTCTTATTGAAAACAATCCAGGTGGCGTTGCGATCGAGGGATGTATAAACATAGCCTACATTTTTGAAATCTGTCATATCGCGTGTTACACGTAGTGAAGCGTCTTTTCGAATTCGTAAAGTCAATCGGATAGTTTACCCGGATTAAAATTGTGAAGTGGCTATAGTATTTAAGTCATGACGAAGAACTGCGTTGTGCCGAAATGTAAGACGGGCATTAAAAGTCTTAAAATAAAGTGCTCGGTTATTAAAGTACCATAGAAAGGCACAAAAAATGGCAACACGCAATTCCCCAGAGGCAATTAACACCCTCACATTACGTATGTGATAAACATTTCGAAGAAAAATATATAGTTCTATCATTATATTGTTTTCTTAAGATTTTGTTGAAGATTTGGATAATTTTTCTTTCATGTCATATGCTCGTGTGTAATGAATTTTGGAAGGTTTGACCGAGCGGTAGTTCAGATATTTATTGGTAAAAAACACTATTTTTGGAAGTCTTTCATCAAAGCTCGTGTTAAAAGTTGCGTAAGAAAAACTGAAAAATGTATAGAAAATATTATGTACACGTGACTATCGTCATCTCTCTCGCACCGAGCATCCCTCGATCGCAGCGACCCTAGCGGTTGACACGGCAAGGGGCCCATGTAGAAACTCAGAGTTGCAAGACCTGTATGTAAGACCGTGCTTCGACTATCGAGACTGTCAGCAGCGAGGTAGTGCACCGTCAGTATTGCATATGGTACCGCGTATGGTTCTTTAATTCTGTTTGGTCCATATACAATTATTCCAATCTATTTAAAAAAAGATGGCTTTAAATGTATTTTGAAGCCTTACTAAAGCTTACTGAATCGCCGCGGTATTCGGCACATATCTATGACTACGGTAGCTTGCGGCCAACTTAACATGGTTATAATATAGTTCATCCTTTGGTTGCTTAGATGTCGCAGAACTAACGATCGACGTTTCAACTTTGGTTGAGCGTTGCTGATCTCACCCCTAAACACTGTCGATGGTATCATCTGTCAATGTAAAATTTCGCTGCTTGTTCATATACTTTTACTTCGATAAACATGTAACGGTTTCCGAGCAGTAAGTTTTTTCTTAGATATTTGCGACGTGAAGTGTATTATAAGTGATTGCAACAACACATTTTACTCCAACTCATTGTTATTTTTCTCGCAGGACACGAGAAACCACAGCATTTAAACGACACACGGAGTTATTGGCGTGCGCGACCCAGGGTGGGGTCTGACTGCCCCGGAAACCTCCAAGCATTGGACCACAAATGATGTATATTACGATGATAAGTTGAAAAAACATAAAACGTTCTACGCGTGAAGTGAAAAACCATCAACTATGGCACGTCCAATAGTTCCGAGCCAACAAAAGTTGGCTGAGAAGTTGACTATTCTCAACGATCGTGGTATCGGTATGCTGACGCGTATTTACAATATCAAAAAAGCCTGCGGGGATGCAAAGTCGAAGCCTGGCTTCTTATCCGACAAGACTCTTGAATCATCAATAAAGTTGATCGTCCGCAAATTTCCCAACATCGACATCAAGGGATTGCAGAATATAACTAATTTACGCAATGAGATCATCAAATCACTGTCTCTCTATTACTATACGTTTGTCGATCTCTTGGATTTCAAGGACAATGTTTGTGAATTGCTCACCACAATGGACGCATGTGGGGTTTTTATGGATATAACGATAAATTTCGATCTTACCAAGGGATATCTGGATTTGGTGGTGACTTATGTAAGTCTCATGATACTGTTGTCCAAAGTAGAAGATCGTAAAGCTGTTTTGGGTCTATTCAATGCGGCTCATGAGATGGTTCACAGTCAGTCAGACTCCAGCTTTCCTCGTTTGGGCCAAATGATTATGGATTACGATACACCACTGAAGAAACTTTCGGAAGAATTTGTTCCTCATTCGAAACTCTTGAGAAATGCACTGGCTTCTCTGTGGCCCGTTTATCCAGGAAGAAATTTGTCAGCTGATACTTGGAGAGCTGATCAGAAACTCAGTCTTGTTGGTAGCCCTGGACAGATACTCAAGGCAGCGTCGACTGATACAATGTCCTGCGAAACTTTAAGTTTGGACAGGATCGAACGTTGGGTCATACTTGGCTTCACTTTGTGCCACTCTTTTCTCAGTCAAGACCAGCCGAACAAGCTTTGGACTACTGCGCTTGAATCAGGCTGGGTATTGGCCCTATTTCGTGATGAGGTCATATATATTCATCAGTATGTGCAGTCTTTCTTTGAGGGTATAAAGGGATATGGAAAACGAGTGTCTGAAGTCAAGGACTGTTACAACCAGGCTGTACAGAAGGCAGGCTATAGACATCGGGAGAGAAGAAAATTTTTGCGAACTGCATTGAAGGAATTGGGGCTTATAATGACCGACCAGCCAGGACTTCTCGGACCAAAAGCATTGCTTGTTCTCATGGGCCTGTCGCATGCACGAGATGAAATTCTCTGGTTGTTGAGACACGGAGATAATCCACCATCGCAAGGCAAGGGAAAGGGTAAAGCCAGTGAGGATCTCGTTGATCGCCAATTACCCGAGCTGCTGTTCCACTGTGAGGAATTACGAGCTCTAGTTCGCAAATACTCACAAGTGTTGCAGCGCTATTATGTGCAATTTTTATCGGGTTTCGATGCACCCTCGCTTCATCAGATGATACAAAATTTGCCTGTGTGTCCAGAAGATGAAGGCGCCATATTAAGCGATCTTTGCTCAGCGATAGCCGGTGTTACAGTGAAACAGGTTGAGGAGAACGAATTATTTGATTTTCGTGCATTCCGTCTCGATTGGTTCAGACTGCAAGCTTACATGTCAATAGCAAAGTGCAGCATGAGTTTAGCTGATAACCGTGAGCTCGCTTCGTTCATGGATACTGTCGTGTTTCACACAAAAATGGTTGACAATCTCGATGAAATGCTCGTTGAGACTTCCGATCTATCGATATTCTGCTTCTACAGTAAAATATTTGAAGATCAGTTTCACATGTGTCTTGAATTTCCAGCACAAAATCGTTATATCGTTGCATTTCCGCTAATATGCAGCCACTTCCAGAGCTGCACTCACGAGCTTTGTCCAGAAGAGCGTCATCACATACGCGAGCGAAGTCTCTCGGTCGTCAATATGTTTCTCGATGAAATGGCAAAGGAAGCGAAGAACATCATCACGACAATATGTGACCAACAGTGCAACATGAGCGATAGCCTTTTGCCGAAATATTGTGCTCAGTTAATATCACAGGTTGTGAATCGTAAGAAAAAAGATAAGAACAAGAAGAATACTATCGAGATTCACAAACCAGGTATCGAGAGTTACAGAAAAACTCGCGAAGTTCTGACGACAATGGATAAACTTCATATGGCACTTACCGAACTTTGTTACGCTATAAATTATTGCCCGACAATTAATGTGTGGGAATATACTTTTGCACCGAGGGAGTATCTTCATCAACATCTCGAGACTAGGTTCGCTCGTGCTCTCGTCGGTATGGTAATGTTTTCTCCTGAATCGAGCGAAATAGCCAAACCGTCTGAACTCTTCGTGAGCGTACGAGCTTACATGAACGTACTGCAAACAGTCGAGAATTACGTTCACATTGACATAACAAGAGTATTCAACACAGCCCTGCTCCAACAGACTCAATCACTGGACAGTCACGGCGACAAAACTATCGCCGCTCTCTATACTCAGTGGTACTCGGAGGTGCTACTAAGGCGTGTAAGTGCCGGTAATATATGCTATTCCGGAAATCAGCGAGCATTTGTCAGTTTGTCTGCTGAAAGTTCGATCCCGTTCAACGCCGAGGAATTTTCCGATATCAATGAATTGCGAGCATTGGCCGAATTGATCGGTCCTTACGGCATGAAGATGCTCAACGAGACACTTATGTGGCACATAGCCAGTCAGGTTCAAGAATTGAAGAAACTCGTTGCTGGTAACAAAGACGTACTGGTAGCGCTTAGAACGAATTTCGACAAACCAGAAGTAATGAAGGAACAATTCAAGAGATTGCAACAGGTCGATAATGTTCTTCAGCGTGTGACAATAATTGGAGTTATACTGAGCTTTCGACAACTCTCGCAATCGGCACTTGTTGATGTGCTTGAGGAACGTATACCTTTTCTTTTGAGTTCCATACTCGATATAAGACATCATCTTCCATCGGGTGATCCCATGCGCGTTGTTTCGGAAATGACATCAGCCGCTGGTCTAACTTGCAAAGTCGATCCGACTCTCACAGCCGCGCTTAGAACGCAAAAAGCCGAGGTCGACGAGGACGAACACCTGCTCGTTTGCTTACTTATGGTCTTTGTAGCTGTTTCGATACCAAAATTGGCGCGTAACGAGAATTCGTTTTACAGAGCGTCGCTCGAGGGTCATTCGAACAATATACATTGTATGGCAACGGCTATAAACAATATTTTCGGTGCACTCTTCACGATCTGCGGTCAAAACGACATAGAGGACAGGATGAAAGAATTTCTGGCTCTCGCATCGTCGAGTCTTTTACGTTTGGGCCAAGAGGCTGACAAAGAGGCAACAAGAAATCGTGAATCCGTTTATCTTCTGCTGGATCAAATCGTGCAGGAATCGCCATTCTTGACAATGGACCTGTTGGAGAGTTGTTTTCCATACGCCCTCATAAGGAACGCCTATCACGATGTTTATAAACTGGAACACTCTCAGTCATGAGAGGACATGTTTTCTCTCTTGCTCCGAGCAAAGGGATAACCATTCCCTAGCGCAATCGCAATGGATATTGCAAGACAGAATTTACTAAGCTGAAACGCCAATGTTCAGCTAAGCAATTACGCTATAGCTGAAGTTCTTTTACATCCATTTCATAGATCGAATGTAGTCCTACATATACAGGGTGTTCCAATAACTATTAGCACTTTAGATATCACAAATATTTGCTGAAATAAAATTGCACAGCACGAAGGGGGCCATCCAATCGAACCAAAGTACCCAACTTCCTGGAAAAAGTACGTAACTTTTATTTAAAAAACTTTGTTCGCTTCGTGATAGATGGCGCTGTAATGGCAAAAAATCCCCGAAAGTACAGGAAGGCGATAATACTTACAGTTTCGGTAGTAAATACAATTACTACGTATATAGTAAGTGTTCGAAATAACGACCATCAGTATCAATGCAATATTGGACTCTTTTTCGATTGATTGAGGCTGTAATAATTCTTTGTTGCATGTCTTCAGGTGTACTTGGCACTTCTTTGTACACTTTATCGTTCCACATTCCCCATAGAAAGAAGTTTAAGGGTGTTAGGTCTGGGGAACAAGCTGGCCATGATATTGGACCGCCGTCTCCAATCCAACGATTTGGAAATTTTTCGTCGAGTTGCCTTCGTGCGATCAATGAATAATGTGCTGGATATCTGTCATGTTGATACCACATGGTTTGTCGTGTAAGTAAAGGCAACTCGTCTAGCAAAAGTTCCAATGTGTCATTAATACAATTCCTGGAGATGTTGCCATTCTAATTTCTATTAATAAAAAAAGGACCAATAATTTTATCACCTATGACTGCATATTATTCATTGATCGCACGAAGGCAGCTCGACGAAAAATTTTCAAATCGTTGGATTGGACGCGGCGGGCTAATATCAAACCCAGCTCGTTCCCCAGACCTAACACCTTTAGACATTTTTATATGTACAACATTGAAAGATAAAGTGTACAGAGAAGTACCCATTACACCTGAGGACACACAACAAATAATTATTACAGCCTCAATCAATTGAAAAAAGAGTCCAATATTGTATTGATACTGATGGTCGTCATTTCGAACATTTACTATAAACGTAGTAATTTTATTTACTACTCAAACTGTAAGTATTATTGCCTTTCTGTACTTTCGACGATCTTTTGCCATTATAGCGCCATCTATCATGAATCGAAAAGACTTTTCAATAAAAGTTACGTATTTTTTTTATGGGGAATTCGAATCTGCAGTAAAAACATTTAAGATTTCAAAGTTGCCCCACGCCCAGCCCAGAGGATGCCGGTGGGGGTGGGTACTTTGGTACCATTGGATGACCCCCTTCGTACAGTGTAATTTTATTTCAATAAATATTTCTGTGAACCTTACCTGTTTCGAAGATATCTAAGGTACTAATAGTCATTGGGACCCCTGTATATATATATATGGCGTTATGATTAATTTATGTCGATTCATATTGACCACTCGAGTGGAGCATTTCGGTTGATAGACACTTATAATATATTATTATCATATACGTACGCAATGTGAGGTATGTTAGAGTATTATATTTTATTTTGTTATTCGATTGCAAACGTCGCGTATCAAGTTTCAGTTGATATATATATTTTTTTTCACCCACCTCTCATCTTCATCACTATCATCACTTATGTGTCAACGATGTATCAATGTAAACATACCTTTACCACGTAGTCTCGAGGTATATCAATTTTTAGTCGCGAATTTTATATTATAATGTAAATTGCAACTATTTTACAATAGTTTCTACGATAAATAAAGGTGTCTGTCCGAACGACAGCTATGTCTTCCTTTTCTCATTTATATTAGGTTTGAACGATCCATTCCTAAATATTCCACGAAACACCATAAATGTAAAATGTATGCTTTATTTAATTCTTTACAGTGATGTTGTTTTTTTTTCATCTTTTAATCACATTAACGTAGCACAAAAGAGATTCACAATCATATTTTTTTTTCTTTATTTATACTATCCTTAAAACACGTCATGTCCTAAACATTTTTTTTGGGTGTGGGAAAGGTGAAACGTGAAAGTAGTTGGGCTATATTTGGATGATTGGTCATTATCATGCGCAATAAATAGGATGTTGTGAGAAATCATACGATTTCAAAGTGTATTGATCGTCGTAATGAGTGCGAAACGTAAAAAGAAGATAGGAAGATATGCGGGGGGGGGGGGGGGGGGGGGTTCTCGTAGCGAGCAAAGGTCACTTGGTGTTTTATCATATCCAAGCAACTTTGTGTTTTTTTTTTTGTAAAACAAATTCAAATCTTGTCAATCAAAGTTATGCGATAAAGTAATAAGAGGAGGAATAGAACATAAAAGTCAATTAGCTTGAAATAATTCCGGATGCACGATGTTGATAGGTCACCACGTTTTTTTTTGGATCGATAGAAAAAATATAATATGTAATTTGTCTTTTACTTTTTTGTTCTTTTATCCTCTCTTCGCTCCTTGACATTATGTACAGGTGATGTGGGTTGAGGGAAAATAGTGCATCGCGTCACATTTGGAACGAGAAGCCTAAGCGCAGAGTAATAGAGATTGGTAGGCGGGGGAGGGGAAATTCTGGGGGACAGATAATGGAGGAAATATCTCTTATCGTTGATTACCTCGCACGCATCCCCGCACGCAATCGATATTCTAACTAACAACGAGAGCTTTGGCCCCATTCAAATCCAACCCTCGCACGCATTCGATAATTTGGCTTGTAATCGCGCTGAGGAGGATCGATGGAAAAATATTAGAATAATTCAAAGTGGATATTCCAATCATCGTTAATCTGCTCTTCGATTTGCTGTCGTTTTTTTTTTCTCTAAAATATTTCTAATACTACCATAATCGATTCTCCATTTTTATGATAAGAGCATCGTGGCTACTTATTGGTCAAAGAATAACGATTTGTTCTCACGATGTAAATCTCGTTAATTTCATTTTAAATGCTTCGACGACTCGAGACATTCTTGTCTCCGTAAAGTGGAAGATTCCAATTCATCGTGGCAGTGAATAGATTCGATTTGTGAAGCACGGTTTGAGTGGAGTATTGAAAGATCATAGTTTTTTTTTTCTCAACTTTCTATGGAATTAAGATGTACACAGTAGAAGAATCAGACTCTGACGTAATTATTAGTTAATGATATATAGGATGTATCATCGCACCAGAGCTCGAGATACACACAGCCTTTTCGAAGCTGCTTGGCAGTGTCTTGGAAGCAATGTCAAGAATCCCGAGCAATGAATTTCGAAAAGAAAAACGAAAAAATAAGATCAAAGAGGCAACAAACTGCCCTGGCAGTTGAACGGGGGAATGACGGAGTAGAGACTAGACCGTCTATCTAAGCTTTGCAGTGCGAAAAACTTCGCAGCTGCAATACGATTGGCAGTTCACGTTGAATTTGTTTTTTGTTCTATTTTTATTTTGTTTTAACTTCTTCGATTTCCCACATATTCTCATGTTTTGTCGACCTAATGAAAAATGATATTTAAAAACGTGATTCTATTGAATGGCGCTAGCGACTCTCGTTGCGTCTACGATAAATGTTTAAACATTTATACGGTGTGGTGCCGTTTGTCTTTTTTTTTTTTGTTTTCTTGTTGTCAGCCACAGACTCGGGTATTAGTCGTTGACCGGCAAGATCTATAGATGATGAATTAGATAATAGCCGTTCTACCACCTCGGCGTGTGCCTATCCTTTGAGTTAAACGAGGTTCATACTTTTTTATTTTATCCTCAAAAAATCCATCGATATCTATTTTTGTCGTTTGTTTTCCTGGCCCTCGCATAACCACACATACATGCCAATGCATTTTGTTCTTTCTTCCTTTATCCATTTTTGTTTTATCAATCCTTAGCTCCGTCCTGATTACAAAATACAGAATAATATCCCGCTATAATACAGATTCTGATATAAAAACAAGTATTCTTATTTGCTTTACGCATTATCTTAAGTCTATAATTAATCGTTTATGTATAATGTCAGTATTTATTTACACAGGTATCCCCATCATTGCTTTCTTGCTTCGTATATATCACTTTCTCTCAATCGCTCACTAACGCCCACGCGTACGTACAGACAGACAGACAGACAGACAGACAGACAAGCATACGTACACAGTCATTCTAGCGCATTCTTCATTTCGCTTCTCTCACATCTATATTCTTGTCTCGCTATAATTTCGTACGATTCGCTCTTAATAATCACAATTGCGTCTATTGTACATTTTCACAAGACCCGCAAAATTTTCGGATTATAGCGATTTGGCTGGCTCTCTTCCTACCCTCCTTTCCATACGCCAAATTATACTGCTCGTTTGGTTTGAATTTAGTTTAATTTAAACAATTTTTGTTTTGTCACCGAGTTTTTTATCGGTTACATTAATTCTCCTTACACGGAAGATTCAGATTTTCTCAAAGTTACGAACGCACGAATCCTCAAACATTGACAAATTATAACGAAGGTGGAGAGAAATTATGGTCGGAGAATGTACGTAGAAAAATGGTTGCAATCAATTAATTCGGTATGGTTTCATTCTTGTGCTTAAAATGAACGGAACGGCTATAGCGAGAAATTAGAATTAACGCGGAGGTTTCGCGACTCCCTTTGTTTTGTTTTGTTTTTTCTCACCTCACCTTACTAGCGCCCAAAAGGGCGAGTTCGTTTCTGGTAAGTAACTTTATGTAAATTATGAAATGTCTAAAATCGATAAATGGTTTTCAATAGCAAAAAACTAAAACAAAGGAAATGTTTGATTACGACATTCGCGATTTAAAAACAAAACGCTTTAAATGCTATTGTGCTTGTGTCACGCAACTTTTTGTTCGTAAATTCAACTCGATGTGTCCAACCCCGGCAACGGAAGGGTAGGGACGTGAAACGCCAATTCGCAAAATTGAATTTTAACATGGAAAAAAGTCATAATAACGTCATATTTATACGTAGAACATGCCTCGGAATCTAATTAACGCCCGTGAAAGGATGTTTCGCTCTTTCACTTTCTCTCTCTCTCTCTCTCTCTCTCTCTCTATCTCTTCGTCTTTGGTCCGCCGTGGCCATTGCGTAAAGCGCATTCGCCGTGCATTTCCCGTTATCGCGAAATGAAGAAAACTATTAATATAATGTACAATTTTTTTGTTCGTTTCTTTCCTTTTGTTTGTTCTTGGAGATATCGATAAATTATGAACGGTAATATCAGACAGTTATCAGTACGAATAATCGACGAGAATAATAAAAATCGTTATAATTAATAATAATCATAAATGAACTAATCGCTATAAAAAGATGTTTCGTACGGTTTCTTTGTTTGTTTACTTATTTTTCCTTGGCTCGTTCAGTTTCTTTCTCTCCCGTAACCTCCATTTTGTTGTTGCTTCAATTGGCTAATAAAAATTAGTGTATAAGAATAATACCATATCGTTAATTATTATATACTACAATGGTACAGAGATCAAACGAATGACCTGCGATAGTTTGGTAACGCTGAACGCCCCATATCTCGTCAACGCCGAACAAAAAAGGCTGTATCGTAATACAAATACACCCGTAAACTGTCGGAAGTCGTGCGGCGTGATTAATGAAGATCGATCTCTTTTCGAATAAATATTACATTACACGAACGACCTTTGTTGGCGTTGATGAACGTCTTGGTGAACCTTGAGTATGATTGAAAGATTCGATAGAATTAAAAGTGCAGAACTTTTTTTTAGCAGTTTTCATTAGTTTCCTCTGTTTTTTCACTTTTTCTATCGAATTTTTCAAACAGATAATGACGCGGCTGTACTCGTCTCATCGCGATTTTTAGTTCACGGCAATGTTTCGACGCGAGATACATGATATATTGCGCTTACTTTACAAACACGCGGGAAAGCCTTTGTAGCGTAGCGAGCGATCGGGTGATTTTTGTTTGTTCTGTTTACATTTTTGTTCGGAAGAAATTACACATATCGCATACGTGTTCCAAGAGTCGGCGACGACTCTGAATAGTTCGTCTCGAGCTTAAAAATAGCATTGTTGCTGTTTTTCAGTCTCACCGACGATCATCGGAGGACGTCGTCGTCGTCGTCATCGTCCCGATCACGGAACTATGCTGGTCGTGACTGCGGACAATCTCGCTCGTTCGAGGCTACGGTCGTCACACCTTGTTGTGATGATGTCTCATCTCGTAGGCTGTACCCCTACCACCTCCCCCGGAGCCCGAATAGGCACCGGCGTACAATTCTGGGTGATTGGAACGGCTGGGATTACTTGCTGAACCGGCGCTTGGTGGTGCACTAGCTGTGGGAACCGAGCGATAGCCTGTTTAATCAATTTTTTCAAAATAATAATCATTCAGGCCTGCACGGCTTCTATGCGAAAATCATGCTGTAAAATAAATTGTTAAGTTTTCTTTTGGGCTTTTGAGAACGGAAACGGAGCAGAGTAAGAAAAAATATACAATTTTCTGTTCCGTAGTAAGCAAGGATGGGATTTGTCAATGACGAAATGATAATGATCTCGTGGATGAAGCCGGTACGATGATTATTACATCAAACAGCTAAAAAAGGCAGTGGTCAGCGAATTCAAAATTTCCTCATGTAAATCACGAGTCAGTGAACACTACAAGAAGCGAGAACGAAATATAATAATGAAATAAAAGTTCAGAAGCAAATGCAAGAGCGCAGTCCTGTTCTCGATCATAGATTGTAGAATACGAAGCTTGCTTTAAATTCTATTTTCTAACTGAGGAGGAATTAATGACTGTGTCTGAAAAAAAATCGCGTTTTCTTGAATTCGCTTCTGCCGTGATTAATGGAGAGTAGCCCCAGCTCACCTCTGCAGCTCATAGAGAACGATAGTGTCGTATAGTGATGCGCGCGTCAATCAATGCGAGGAAGATGCGAACAGGAGAAAACACTGATGTAGTTTGCGGATTTTTGTTGCTCTTTTTCAACGCGTGAGGACCAAGTCAAATCGTCAAACGAACGTATATCAATTCGATGACGAGTGGGCCTGATTCGCTTTGGCGATGGGATAGCGTTTGATTTTGTTTTGCGAATTTATTTTTGGATGATAAACTTACCTTTTGGATAATACTGAGCTCCTCTGCCTTCACCGTAGCCGTGAGAAGGTCCACGCGTACCGTGACTTCGACTCTGATTGGGAGGTATGCTTCTGGGTCCTGGACCACCACCACCACCACCGTGCGGATGTCGCTGCAGAGAAACAAAATCATTTTTATTTTTTCTCGTTTCCTGAGATATGAGTAATCGATAAATACACGAGGTTCCCTACCGTGTGGTTGTTAGAATGAACCAATCTATGGTGTATCATATTTCTATTTTTCATCGACGCATTGCGATGATCGAATTATCACTTACCATTCTTCTTAGAGTATTCATCGGCCTTCTGAGCGTATCACTGATTCGCCTCGCGGGGGGTTTCTTAGGATTGCTCGATGGCGTATGAACAGCGCAACATTTTATAAACATTCCCATGAATATCATAAATGCAATTCCCATTAGGAGGACGGCCCACCAGTATTCCTAAGAATGGAGGATAAAATAAAGCGGAAATAAATTCGGTGGGCGTTTTTATAAAAAGTTCTGCATTCCTTATGCTTGAAACTTAGGCATACCGTCATCCACTGCGCGACTGTCAAAAGTGTTTCTTTGTTGAAGAGAAGATTCTTCAATCTCGCTAGTGGACCTTCCGCATCGACCGCGCGGCATTTTAGAAAGACGTCACAATAACCCTGCAGAAGGAAGAGTACCGAAAATTCAATAAGAATGTTTTCAAATTGTGAAATTATGATCATATAGCGAATAAAAATATTTAAGACAATTTGATATACCTGAAAATTGTCACATGGCGAACCCGGTCTGAGGCTTATGCCGCCGTCGGGCAACCCAACGCTATGAGCAAATTCACTGGTGCTTCGGCAAGTTGCTAGATCTGTACCGTTCTGACAAGCCAGTTCGCAAAGTTTTCGTTTGTCGATATTCGGTATTATGTTACTGGTGAGGAAACACTCGGTGAGATTCCACTCCAGGCAAATCGAACCGGTACATTCACCGTTGATGCACAACTGCAGAACAAATAATAACAAAATTCGATTCCGATCGTATTAATGTTTCCTTTGTTTGGAACAAAGAAGTTAGGATTCAATTTTCGGATCTGTATAGAAATTTGATACTCACCTGAGTCCCTTCATTACACCGAGTCTTGTTCGCTCTTGGCAATGAGACCGGACACTCGGATGATCTTCCATTACAGGTCGAGTTGTAACTACAATCTGACTCTGCTTTGCACTGAACTCTGTCGTAAAGTGAAACGAATTGGCAGGTATCGCTGGAGCAGCATGGACCTTGGCTCGGACTGTTTAAAAGAATTAAATATGGATTAATCGTTGTGGAGGTGTAAAAAATACGATTATATGAAAACAATGAAATATAAAAAAGAAAGAAAATTATAATACGTGATTTCCAAGGGATACAATCAAAATCGAACCTGCATTGGGTGCCCTTTCTTCTGTTGCAGCCTTTGGCAGTCTCGTTGTGGCTCTTGTCGTAATCCGAAACTTGTCGTGGATAGCAGCATTTGTCGACGCACTCGACATCGTCGTAGCCACAATCGCACTCTTCGCCAGCCTCGACGATTTTGTTCCCGCAAAAAGCACCAGCGGATGCTGTTTCGAATTTTTTATATTAGGTCTCATGACTATTTTAAAGAAGGAGTAAGGCGAGTCGAACATTTAAGAAGAACCTTACCAGTGAAACAATTTCTTTTTTTGTTATCCTCAATGGCATCGAGTACATTGCTGATGTTTCCTATGCTGCATTTTGAGAATTTGCTGTTGTTTGGTCGGTCGCCACTCGTAGCTGAGGCAAACATTATATAATTGCCATGAAGACCACCAGGTCGACATTCCGGTGGAAAATCATGCTGCAAGAATGATTTACAATAAGTATGAATTCAGTGTACAATTGTCGAAAGTAAGTTCAATAACAATCCTCTCGGTATATTTCTTTCTGTTCTTACCGGTGATCCAAAGTTATGTCCAATCTCATGTGCCAATGTCAATTGTGAAACTTTTGGTGGTACTCTGCTGTTATAGTTGACGAAAGTGATGATTCCAGTGTTGAGTGATCTCTTTGTAGAGTGGTACATTCCTTCGACGGTTTCTGTATAGGTTTTATATTTCTCGCATATACCACCGGATGCACCAGAAGCGGAAGCAACCCAAGCGAGACCTAGAGTACCTCCGGTAAAATCTCTACGGAGCGTCGGACGAGAAAAATATTACTTATTCCAAAAAATGAAAATCTTCGGAATTTGAAAAGAAAAAATAGCACGAAACGTACCTGTACGTGAATACATATGCAAGACAGAAATCTTCATGATTTCCTAACGAGTGCTGATTCAAAAAGTTACTGACGTCGATATTTTCCATACAGAAGACATTTGGTTTGGAATCCGGTCTAGGCGAGCAAGCCGTGTCGTTGTCGATCTATCAATAATAAATTACACAGTGTATACTAAAATTTCCAACATCCATCGGTCTGTCGTAATAAAAGCAAACAAATTACCTTTATTCTCTGAACTTCAAATTTGATATTTCTATGCTCGATTCTACCATCGAATCGTGTGTCCCTGTAGATATAATTTACCGCAGTAACGTGATGTGCTATGAGCGACAGGATTTCTTCTCTCGTTTTTTCGGGATCACCGTGAAGCTGGAAACAAATTAATCTCGATTATTGTAATCTTGCAATTATCGTATTCTGCCAATATTATTTATGTTTTGTCTCAATTTTTAGTCTTGTCCGAATGTGATTTCTACAAAGTGGAATATATATCAATTTTTAAGGATCACGACAGCGAGGCAACGAGACTATATCGGTGGGCACCGGAATGAAATAAAAAAAATAAAAAAAACAAAAAAACATTGAGATAAAGTGAAGGAAGGAAGTGAGTTCGACATTCAAGACATATTTTCACTCCTCGCACGGATGCGATAGCACAAAGAGATCAAAGCTTACGAATTTCCGGGTATTTTATTTATAGTTGACATATTTCTTGTATTTTTCTCTGTCTCAAATATTCTGTACCGGAAATTCATGGATTGAGGATGGCAGATTTAATTTCATGGGAATGGCAAACTCACGTGTTCGGATATGTGACGCCATATGAAGGGATCTGTTTGTATGAAAAGCGAGCACGTATTTTTGTTGTCCTCTTTTGGCCTCGTGGCCCTGCGATTTCTACGATGTTCCGGATTGTTCGCTTCTCGCGTATACTTGTGACCGGGTTTCTCCTGATTGCCGTTCCATGGATCTACTTTTGGTTTCTCGTTGTTGATTTTCTTCACCACTGGTGGTGGCGTATCTGGCTCGCCAGAATTTTGAACTTTGTCCATCCATTCGGCGACTTTGTCCGTTATGCCACAACCACTCGAGTCACCTAAAATTGCATTCAATCAAAAAGGACAAAAATTAAATTTTCTCAGTAGCTACATAACTAATTCTATCCCTCTTACACTCGCTGTCAGAATAAATATCGGTATATATTAATACAAAGTTTGCAGATCTATCATTTATTTCCAGAACAAGTAAACGCATCGTATCTCGAGAAGGAAAGTAAGAAACAAAAAGCAGAAGCTGGCCGAGTGACGTTACACTGAACTCTCAAGAAACTTCACTGAGAAGTCTCGACATTAAAATGGTTTTCATGAGAAATCGAAATGTGTATGTTTCTGCCAACAGTTCAAAACTTTCGGTGATTTCACGTCCAATGATCCCAGTCTGACTTTTCCTCTATGTATCTTCATTCTCCACTTGCATCAGCCACTTGTTTTCCTCTTTGCTCTCCTCTTCACAAGCCACGAACAAAATTCTCCGCATGAAAGGTAGAGTCGCCTTAAATCGCCGGAGAGAATAAACTGGGGGAGCACAACGGAGGATTATTGTAGTTCATTTTTTTGTTTGCATCGAAGATATTATTCCAGAAATCTATTCGAGTCTATTGTATTCAAAGGGCGACGTACGGAACAAGTTGCATTAACGGGCTCGAACCCGATGAAATATTAAGAGCTACGTTTTTCAAGCACGTCGGAGATTCATCAATTTTGTTTTCATTGTTTCTCTGCAGATATTGCTTGAGATAATTGACGTTGCTTTTTCGATATCCCCAAGAATAATTGCTAACCCGTCCGCTTTGGCTTGGTACAGTATGATGCGATACCGCTCTATTTTTGTCGATGTTGTCAGGCCGATTCGTGCGGATCATTGTTACCACGACAAAGAACGGGTAACTCGATAAATGACATCGTTTCTTGGATAGAAGAAGTTAATATCGAGATCACTCGCAATACCGTGAAAAGCTTCGGTTCGAGATTGAGAGTGAAAATAACGCGAACGATGCGAACTAGAACATGGTATTGGATGAAGAAGTGAAAGATATCTTAACGTGCCATTTCGCTATCTCAATTCCAATAATACTTGTCTGTCTTGTTCTCTTTCTCCTGGGACGTTGAAATTATCGCGAAGATAAGTGGATATTGATTTTGACGAGACGGAAACTGACTCATTATTAATTTCCCATTAATCAAATAAATCTGTTATATTATTTTTACCTTCGATCGATGTCTGCGCATGATCAAAGATGTTCTACGAATCGTCGTGAACTCATACTATAACGTTTCAAAATTGAAAATGACCTCGTTGATAAAAAGAAATAATGCCAATTCAAGAATTCAAGTTTCATCTTATCATAAACTTAAAATAAAAAAAAAAAGGAATTTGTATTTTGATATGCATCAGCGTTTTCATGGAACGAAAATAGGACATCGTTTCCCGTTTACGGGGAGGCATGTTGAGGAACATCAGGGTCGTATAGGGATTGGCCGTTTGTCCCAAAAATTGAGAATGGCAAAGAAATTTGGGTCTTTCGCCTTGGGGACGAAAAAGACGTCGGTGGATTTTGGGATTTGGCTTGTAATCGCGGAATGAAGAAAAGTGAGGACGATGGTTGCTCTGAAATTCCTTGAAATTTATGCATCGAGGCAAAACGGCTCGTTAATGTTGGTAGATTCATAACGGTTGTACACGTTGGAGAAAGTTCCTGTGGGAGTCTTCAACATGCACACGCGATATATAGTTCACACGTAGAGATATGTTGTAAATGTATATAGGTATATAGGATAAGCACGTATAGAACAGGGAAGAGAGAAGATGGCGAATACACGAGTGCACGGAATAACGATAAATATTGGAATGGGAGGATGCGAGGCTCCTGTTTATTCAAGGATCGTTGTGTATCAAGAGTTTAGAACAGAAGGAGCTTTTGTTTGAGGGTACACCTTATACGTTACACTATGTTTCCTCGACAATATCGTTTATTACAACGTCCTGAAGGAATTTCTTTCTCTCTCTTGCTTCTCAAAATTATAATCTCGAGAACGATATTACAATTTTGTTGAATAAAATGAGATAATAATGAGGTATATTCAATGATTTTCTGTTACATTGATAAGTTCTTGAATAAACTATGAAATTTTTGGATGTCATGGTAATAGTGCCTGAAGGAGTTCTTTTTAGTTTTCATTAACTTTTCTTTTCTTGTAAATATTTTAATTTAATTAAACAGAATATGTAAATAGAAATAAATAGCGAAAGATTGAATATTATTGCACGCTATGTTGATGAATTCTTGGCTAGATTTTAGAAATTTTGGACACAATTTTGGGAATAACTGAGATAGCTTGGAAAATGATCCTCGCACAGACGGAGAGAGCGAGAGAGAGAGAGAGAGAGAGAGAGAGAGAGAGAGATAAGCGATATGCCCCCCTGGTTGTCGCAGTTTGGCGAGGGAACAGAGACAAAGGAAATGCCGCGTGCTTATGTGCATCCGGTTAGAAGCGTCGAGAGCGATGAAGGACGGGAGGGTGGGAGAGTACCCCTTGGAGTATCATTTGTGGCTTACACGTTCGAGATGAGAGCGCACGTTCTCCGTCTGTTGTGTGTGTGTGTGTGTATGTGTGTAACTATGAGCGACAAAACCACTGCGGTCGCTTAGTGCTTCTCCGTTCTTAACGTCTAATATGAATTAGGACAAACGATCGATTTTCCAAACCGAGTTAATATATTTGTTGATATAATCGAAACAAAAATATTTTTAATGCCTTTTTTTCAGCGAATATAATTTTATGTAATAATAAAAAATGTATGGTGATCGTTAAAGATATTATTAAATATTATTATTATAATATAATAATATTGACAATAATATTATTATCATATTATAATATTAACAATAATATTATTATAATATTGATAATATATATTATATATTATATATTATTATTATTATATTATCATATAATATAATATTAACAATAATATTATTATAATATGAAGAATATTATAAATATTATATATTATATAATAATATCATTAATATTATCATATTATTATAATGTTAACAATATTATTGAATATTATGAAAATAAACATGTTCTATCATTGATGTCAGATCGATGGAACAGAATTATTAATTGAATTATCGTCACTTGCAAAAACTACAATTATTTTTATTTTTAAAAATTTTAGATATAAAATGACGAAAATGTTTTTCATTAATTTTAATGCTGATAAAGGTCTCATCAATTCAGTTTTGTCATCCGTTGCGCGTAATCTTCAGTTTTTACGAAAAACTATGAAAAAATTAGTGAGCCGAAATATCCAATTTGCGAAGATTTTCCAATAAGAAATCTTATTTTTCTATTTTTCATAATTTTACGTGCAATAAATGAATGTCTAAATCTGAAAAAGCATCGAATGCAAACCCCTACTTTACATCCAACTCCAATGGGAAGCACTCGGCTTAAAAAAGTCTCTCGAGTTGCTCTCTCGCAGATCGTACGTAAGTTTAAAGGGCTCTTTCTTTTCATCGTATATATAGCTCTCTCCACTTGTTCATGAATAATTCGGAGATGCACTTTACGATTTAATTATTGTCTTTACGACGCCGGTCAACGCTTAAAAGAGAACCAAAAACCCAGAGCTACGATGAAAAGAGCTGAGAGTTATACATCGTGGTTCGTTCAAATACGCACACACACATATAGGGCGTTGCACGTTAAATCGAGCAGATGCGTCATTTTCACCCTCGTTTAATTGAAGAACTTAGAAGAATTAGAAATTCTGGGATTTATAAAATCCTTTAAATTACGTAGTTGTTTCACTACGCGTTGTTCAATTTTGGAAGCTTCGAGTTGAAAAATCTGTACGTTGATATTCATAAATTCCTCTGCAAATTTTTAAATCGCATCTAGCTTTTTATTTTATTTGCAATTTGTTGTTTAGTCGTTATGAAACGAGAATTAGACAAAAAGCGAGCAGGGTTCGTGTATGTTTCAATCAGGGATAGAACACCCTGTACATGCATTTAAAAAAATGGAGTGGGGGCGCGCACGTCGAGCAAAAATATATTTCCGGAGGGCAAATTGGACGCTCGTCGTAAAAAAGTTTTGGGATCGTTAGGGTGATGCACGACGGTGCGGAGAGTGCGAAATTCTCCCTCTGTCTCTTGTTCTTCTCTCTATTTCCGTGGAGAACGAGAAGCGCATCTTGCCGGTGGAAAAGCTTCGAGGAGATGTAAACACCACACTGGTGCACTGGCTGCTTTTGCGGGCCGTTGAACATCTACTCGGCTCGAGTACCAACGAATCCCTTTTTCTCCACCCGTGCGAATTTCCGCCGTCCAGAAAGAGCGGGAGGTTCAACGAACCCGAAATATTTCATCTTCTCTTCGCGTCTAAAGCTTTTTTTTTCTTTCCTCTTCTTCGAGAGAAAGAAAGACCGAGAGAGGGATAAAGATAGAGAGAGACGAAGAAAGGATTTATCTCCCGAGCTGCGCGAAATGAGTTCAAATCTCGCACTCGCTTCCTATTCCCGCTTGGTTTGCCGCTTAACGCGAGATTAAAGTCACCGAAGGTGGACGAATCGCGTATTAAAAGGCACGCTCTCGTTCGTCGAAAAAAATATCTCATAAATTCAAAATTCCCGCATTTTGCTGACGTGTTCATATTGTCTTCCACGCGAAGATTTGAAAAGCTGTATTCTTTTTGTGAGAAATTATTAATAGAAAAATTTCGACGATTTTTTCATCTCGATAAGAACAATAAATTTGTAATATTTGCCAATATTTGAACTTTCAGGTCGATCGATCAATGCGTTAACGAGTTACGACATTAAAACACATTTAACACAGTAAACAAAATTTATAAAAGATGTGCAAGTTTAAATTTAAACATTGTTGCCTCGTAAAAAAATAGTTTCGCACAAAAATGAAACGTTTCTTTTACACGAAGCAAGAATAAAAAATATATACTTACTCAATATTTCAGTAATAATTGAAAATCAAATTTCAGACCGCTACGTCGATTCATCGTCGATTAACGTATAAAGTTTCAATTTTACAATTTTATTATTCAATCAATGTTTTAATCGTAAATTTATACGGAGAATATTTCCAACACCGATATTTCAATTTATGTCACATTTTTTGCTCAGATTTTATGAAAGTTACAAGGCACATAAATGCCAGAATATTAAATTTTCTCTCGTAATATTTTTTTGCCCACGTCTTTTTTATTCTTAGCGGCGTTCCGTTTCGTAACTCGACTACCGGGTTAGCAACATGATCATCCACGATGGATAATAAAGAAGAGAGGAACGTGACGTAGTTTACGAGAATATAAACGTCGGAGAAAGAGAACGGAGAATCTGGGAATAAAAAAAAGTTCGAGAGGGGTTGAAAAAATGAAACAAAAGAGTGGGATAAATAATGAAAGAGGATATGATCGGCTCACCTTCCCTGACATCGGCGTATGGATCACCGACGTCGTTCTCGTGGTAAATGACCGAGTGATGCGACTCGTTGAGGCCGTGAGCCAACGCATAATAGTGCGCTTTCTCGACGAAATAAGCTCCGTCTCGTTGCGAGACGATCTTCCCGTGAAAAACGCCATCGCTCACGCTACCAAACACATGGCTGTCTGGTTCACCTGAAAATTGAATCGAATAACCAAAAACTTGTTAAGATTTGTTTTATATTTTCTTCAATTTAATTTGAACGAATTATAAATTAAGTAAGAGAAAATAAAGAATTAAGACGAGTTTGAGACAATATTTACATTCTGTCGAATGAACAAATTTACACGTAAATAAAAATTGTGGGTAAATTTGATAAGAAATAAAAATATGTATCCCGTTAATTCGTGTAAATTCGATGTCTTATGAATAAATTAGATAAACAAAATTGCAGTTGGTCCCACGGCAAAATTCAAGAGAATAAATTGAGGAGAAGAAATGCAAGAGAAGAAATTCAAGGGAAGAAATTCGAGAGAAGAAATTATCGTCGAGACGATGGCTAATTTATAATTCATGAGACTCACCTATCAGATGACCCTTGTAGATGTGGGAGGTGTCGAGATCCTCAACCTCGCCGGAGGGTCCCTCGATCACGAGATTGTCACTGAATACGCTGAGATCCCTCTTGAGACGCAGGTGAAAGTCACGCCCGTGCGATCGAAACTTGAGATTCAACGAATTGTCACGAGTGACCGATCTTTTCGCCCTGAGATGATTACGATGGACCTCGTCGGTGGAGTAGGATAATGGCTCGTAGTGGCGTATGTACTCGTTCAATCTTCGAGCTGAAACACAATAATCAACGAAAAACTCGTAAATAACAAATATCTTTCAATCACACAAAAATTAACAATAATACTTTTTTCCCTGTAGTCGATAAATCATCGATTATTCCGGAAATATTAAACATCTCAAAATCCTGTCCAGTTTATCAACTCTTACAAAAATCATGTAAAATACAAAATAAAAAGAAGAAAAATGTTTGAACGACGACAGAAGAAAAATGCTCCGTATACGGTCCATTTAGATTGACGCGATTCGAAGGAGTGTACTGTTTGATTTTCCACTGTCATGTAGAATCGCGAGAGGGATCTTGTGGACCGAATCGGAGGAAGGACGAGAATCGAGGCGGAAGAGAGTTCGTTCTGTGCGACAGGTCGACGAACGCGAGATCGATATTCCAACGGACTGCGACTCGTGCACCGGCAAATGTGGAAAGGGGGCGAGTGTGGGAAGTCCGCGAGTCGTTCTTCGCGGGTCATCGACTACTCTATACCGTGAAAGTCCCTGACGTGTGACATGTCAGCTGTACGAACGTTATCGCTCTTTCCTCCCTCTTCCTCTCTTCGAGCATATCCTCCGCATCACCCGGTAGAAATGTCATAAACGCGATATATATTCCCATTGATACATGGCTCGATATGATTTTGGCTCTATACCACGCGTATGTATCATGGAACGTCCATTATAAACATATATGTCGAGGTATATAAGCCAAAGCTCTATCCTAATGCAACATTAATGAATCCAACGCACTTCCATCGACGATAATTATTCCGAAGGTAATTAATGGGAAGATAATTAATGGGAAACACCGATCAATAAATAACGACGATGCGAAAGTGTAGATTTAGCCAAATATTTATTATCGATTATTAGATATTCCGTTAGTGAATGTTTTTATCGATTATTCATTTTTGTTTATTCATAAATTGTTGATAATATTTGAGGTAAATAAAATTAAAATTGTATTCTTAGGATCGAGGAATTTCGAAACGTTTTACCTATGTCTTGAATAAACGTGAGATAAATGTTAGTTCTAGGGAAAAAAACGAATTCGCGTATATCAAAAAATTGTTTCTACGAGCTTGCCACGTTGTAATTCTCCATTTCTTTTTTCCTCTTGATTTTTCTCACGCTCGCAAAAAATAGTCGACTATGATTCTTCTACTATTCGATCTGGAAAATCGATGGAATAGAAGAGAGAGAGAGAGAGAGAGAGAAAGAGCGGAAGGAGAAGAGAAACGAGGACAAGAGAGAGCTATCGGTCTCGACGCCATAAATATTCGACGTGAAATTTACGAGACGCTCCGACGATCCGCGAAATAACGGAAGTCCAGCGAGAAACCGGAAGAGAGGCTGGGTCCCAACCCAGTCGGAGAGAGAGGAGAGAATGGGGCCTCTTCTTCTTCTCTTTCTCTCTCTCTCTCTCGTCTCTGTTGCTGTTGTTCTCGTGTCGAAGCGATGATAAAAGTCGCGATCAAAACGAAAGAAGTGCGAGGGGGAAGAAGAGAGGGTTGTAAAAAGAAAAAACGCAGTACGTACGTGCTGTCCCAGTCTCGACACTTTGAAAGTTGAGGTGCTGCTACAGGTAATCGATTTCGAGTGCTTTTTTTATGGTTAGTCACTTTTCGAGTGTATTTTTTTGTCGCCGATCCATTTTTCGCGACTTCTTTTTACAGCTCGGCCATATTTTTTATGATAATACTCATCATTCTTTTTATACCTAGCTCTACGCCATTCCTAACTTTTATTCCTCAATTATTCAAGATACAAAAATGTTTTCGAAAAAACCTTTTAAAAAACTCTGTTACACGATAACCTTGGCAACCTCGAAGATGTGGATTGAAATTTTTGTTAAAATAGTTCTATCGTTATAGCGTTTTCGTTAGATTTCACTGAAAATGTGCAGAAACGTTCTTTGATGTCATATGCACACGTGTGTAAAATTTCAGAAGCCTTTATCGATTCAACAATCACGATATTTGTTCTTGAAAATCGCCATTTTTCGCAATCTCCCATAAGAGCCCGTGTTTAATATCGCAACATTATACAACGAGTATCTCGATTATTTGATCGATGAAGCCTGTTGAAATTTTGCACACATTTTTATATGACATCAAAGAAGCTTCGATTAGTTTTCGTAACAAATCTTATGGAAAAAAAATTCATGCTTTTGTTTATTATATAACAAATAAACTTTACGTAGGATCAATTTGAATTTTGAGTATGTTGTTCTTTAGTCGATTTGCAACAACTTTTCTTAACGAACTTAAACGCTCGGTCCACTTGGAACGTGAGAAAAAGCGGGAATACAATTTTAATCCTCTCCTACCGACACAACTGCCTTAAATATTCATCGTTAGTGTTTCAGACTCGAAGGAGTCTGGAGTAACGGATACAAGAAAGTCGAATTTTAACATTATGTCACATAGATACATAACGAGCACTTTCGTTCGTTGTACATTGTCCCGCGTTATTTCACACTTGTCTCGCGAATGAGGTCGACTCGCGCGTGGAGTTTACGGGTTCACGCTCGAGATGCGCAGGTTCCGGCGCAAAGACCGGAAGTCATATCGAGAGTGGTGTCTCGCAGCGCCGGGCGCGACAATGTCACCACTAGGAACATTCTTTTCCCATATTCCATGACGATGTCTCTCTTTCCATTAGAGATTTTCGAGAATAAGAAAGCGCAGTGTTGTACACATCTACGCGAGAACAACGATGAAAAAAAAACAAGCGAAAATACTGAGTGAAGTGAGAATGAGAAAGACATCGAGCCGGGAAGAATAAACAAGTTTCCTTCGTACGAACGTACGAGGCGGAGGCCAAAACATTTAAAGTGGGAAAATGTGTGGACCCTTCGGAGCTTTTCAAACACAGCTAAGGAGGTCTGAAATAAGCCGGTCGGATCGTTGGCGAACCCCTCGAAAGTTGAATTTCCGCTAAAGCCCCTATAGGAATGTGCGCTCGTCGAGGGGTTTGAGGTAAACAAATAAAGAGTTGGGGCAGTGAATCTTGATTTTGGCTATAATCTCCTCGCTCGAATAAACTTCAGCGACGAGGGTTGAAAAGCTGCACTCGAAATTCCTTAGAAGCTCTCGCTTGTATTGAATTCACCTTATCAATCCTACGGGATACGACTCGAGAGATGAGAAAATTAAAAGGGATTGAAGAAATCATGAAAATCAATTTTATTCGTTAAAACGTTTTACCCATAGAAAGAAGAAAACGTCACCTCGGACATTTCGTGAACGGACGGATGAATGTATAATAAAATTGTGAAACCGCAGTTTCAATTGTCCGTTAGTTGGTGTATAAAATTCGAGCTCGAGACGGAACAAAATGTCTTGAAATACGTCGTTCAACCAAACCCAAGGAGTATAATTTAAATGAGCGTTTCGCGACAAAAGAACAATCTCTCTCCCTTTTACTTTTCTTATATATAGATATATTGCGCAACGAGGTAGACGACAGTTTCGTGTAAGCGAGAAGGGAGGTTGGGTATTCATTTAAATAGCCGTTTAACGAAAAGTCCGACGAGACCGCGTGGTGAACGACGAGAAGACTCGAGACCGGAGAGAGAGAGAGAGAGAGAGAGAGAGAGAGGGAGAGTTGTATAGCGAGAGGAGTGAACCACCCTTCTACTAGGGGTTGAGTCTGCACTGCGTCCTTTACGGTTCTCTCTCATTCATATATATATTATATGTAATATATATGTATATATTACATATATAAGGAGAACGACCCGGTTTCGGAAGGATCTCATTTCCGGTCGCGACATTTCTCCACTATTCTCACTCCGTCTTCGTACTCTCCTGGTCCACCTCCTCACCACAGCGGGGCAGGGGTCGGTGGTGTAGTCGTCCTTCTGCAAAAGGTCTCTCACCCTTGGACTTTGTGCTACCGTCTGAGCTCGACGGAACGTGTAATATATAGATATATGTATACATAAATATGTCTCCCTCTCTTTCTCAATATATATGTATATATATGTATATGTGTGTGTGCGCGTGTGTGTAGGTGTGCAACATTTTCACCGGAGGCAGTAAAAGCCGGTTCTACCTTTTGAAAACCGCATAGATTGCTTCTAGTATGTCGGTGTGCTCGACAATGAAAGGTAGGGCGCGTTGTTGTAGCATTGGCATACAGCGCCATCTATATATATATATATATATATATATATATACAACCGAAATGTGTAGATGTAGAACTATATATGGTAGGGAACGTCGACGGCCGTTAACGGGACAGCGCATCGCGCTGGATATAAACGTTCTCGGTGGTTGTACGTATAAAAAGATATACGAAACTTTCTCTATATCCCTCTATTTCGCAGACGGAAAAGCAGGAGCTACGGGGGTAGGAAATGGAAGTGAAATAAAAAGAAAAGAAAGAAAAAAATGAAAATGGCAAAAACACGACTGAACATTGCGCGAACACGGGACAAAAAAAGCTTAGAAAAGCTCACGACTGAAAATGTCATACGTGAAAATATACGCTGAATACGGATATAGGCACGTATCGCACAAATTTAATATTCATCCGCTACCGGATGAATTTTATTTTTTGTTTATAAAAACGACAGATTATTGCAAAAGTTTCATAAAGTAACGAGAAAAGACTGCGTCGAGTGTCAAAATGGCGAAGGAATAAACAAAAATTTTATGTTAGATGGCGCAATGGTCGAGGCGAAAATTACCCATATAAACAGTATTCACATAAATAAACCGACGAAACAGATTTTTTTTCTTGGCTTCTGCTGTGACTGTTGGTGAACAGTCTTATGAATGAAACTTCGCGTCCATCTATCGTTATATATATGTATATATAAGAGCCCATAAAGTACATCAATCTCTCTCTCTCTCTCTCTCTCTCTCTCTCTCTTTATACATATATAGTGATATATATAATAATAATTATATATATATATATATAGAATTGTGTACTTTACGGGCTCTTCTCTGCGGCAGGGAGTGAACGACGAATAAGGGAGATGGGAAGAGTTTCCGGTAGGTCTTACGAGTAGTACCTATTGATATAGGTAAGTATATAATATATGTACCTATGTATATACCTACGAATATCGACAGGAAACTTTGTGGTCAGAATGGGGCGTCATGCGTCACGAATCGGTGAACGCAATGTTGCTTCGGCCTTTATGATACTCGAGCACACACGTAGCTCGCATCCATTGCATGGTACAGGAGGATGAACCATATGTGCTTATACGTGAAACAGCTGGACGTTTGATGAAACGATACGCGATATAACGCGCATGAAAAATTGCAATATACAAAATGGGTGACGACGATAGTTTTGTTCGATCTGCGTGAACAAATTATATCCACGAATCTTTTCGTATGATAAATTCTGATTAGGAATAAAAATATGAAACAATGTTACATATTTAAGAATGAGAAAAATATTGACGATAGAATTGTGTGGCTGGGAAATTGAAATGAGATTTTCTACGTAAGGAAAATCCATTTGGAACTTTTGTTTCGTCCATTTTGGTGGGATCAATAAAATCTCAACAAACTTGCGGACCCTTTTCACCCTCGTGCTTGACCCCAGTGGTTCTTCGTTCTATTATCGCCCCGAAAATTTTATTATCGTACGGGTGAAATTGTCTGGTCAATATCTTCCCTTAAACCTTTTTTTGCACGGTTATACATCTCGTCTATTTTTGTATAACGTCGAATATTCGACCGAGGCTGCTGTCGCTCGTTGTCGAGCTACATATTGCTCTATTACATATATATGTATATATATATACCTTGTTACAGCTATATTACAGCTATATAGATATATAGGATGTGGCACCGACCTCGCGCAACTCCGATAGTGATCGTTATTTATTAATCGTGACAGCACGGTACTGGAACTCGCGTGCTGCTCACACTGCTCAATACAGACATACGCGTGCACATACACAAGTATTCGAACACATACATACATAGACGACTCATCCATGGGCTTGAAACTCTACGAAGCGCTACAACGAGTGATTTAAAAGCTCGACCCCTTGATATATATTTGTGCGTTTCTGTGTGTGTGTGTTTGCGTGTGTGTGTGTGTGTGTGTGCAGTAGTAGTAGTAGAGCCCTGGTTGTCCACTGCTCCCTGTCTCTAGTTACACGTGAGGGAAATCGTGTTTTATCAGCGTCCTCTCGAGCTGGTGGCCTCGAGAGAGCAAAAGAAACATCAACTGTACCGAGTCTAGCGTATTTTAAGCCAGAGTGCAAATTTTCAGCATTCATATGCATTTAATTCTTTGCCGTTGGAAATCGACCACGTTTGACCGATGTGATAGTCCTGGGCTCTTGAATTTCCTCATACACATACAGGGTTTTGGTCGCTATAAAAATATTCCGATTTACGATTCGATCGTTGGATCGTCAACCTCGCGCTACACGGATTGAAAAATATGCCCGACGACAGGAATCTGGTTTTTGTAGAAAATAAATCACATATTTACCCTCGAAGTGAACTAAAACTATAAAATGAAATTCAAAAAAGAAATCAATATTGCTATATTTTACAAAGGATTTGCGATTTGTGGGGGATTAAAATTTTATTCCCGTTTTTTCTCACATTGGAAGTGGACCAAGCGTTAAAGTTCATTAAGAAAAGTAGTTGCAAATCGACTAAAGAACAACATACTCAAAATTCAAATTGATCCTACAGAAAGTTTATTTGTTATATAATAAACAAAATCATGATTTTTTTTCCATAAGATTTGTTATAAAAACTAATCGAAGCTTCTTTGATGTCATATAAAAATGTGTGCAAAATTTCAACAGGCAGATAAATATCGTGATTTTTGAGTCGATAAAGGCCCCTCAAATTTTACACACGTATACATATGACATCAAAGAACGTTTCTGCAAATTTTCAGTGAAATCTAACGGAAACGCTGTAACGATAGGGCTACCTTAAAGAACACATCCTTACACGATCGAAGAATATTCTATTGATTAAAAATCAGTCATTATTTTTGATCAAACAATTGATTGCCAGACGATCCTTTCTCGCCGAATGAGAGTGCGCAACTATATTGCGCATCCCCACTAGACGTATACTACACTCGGTATAAACTGATGGATATTGGGCCGGATGGTTGGTTGTATTCACAAATTCCAATGTACGTAGTCCTTCGCCTTTTTACATTTTTCTTCTTCGCTCCTCATAATACATGTCCAGCAACTCCTCCAGTGAACTTACAATTTTTTTAGGTGAGTTCCGAATCACCGAGAGCATAAAAAAATAAAGAAAAATTTAATTGCTGCCAGCGGGAATTGAACCCTGACCCACTGGGTGTGAGTTGCGAACGCTACCACTATGCCACTGCCTCTCTCGGTAAAAAATGTAACCCTTCAATATAGGACACTCGGTATATTCCCCTCCCATTCTTCCGATGTACGATGACAGTGGTCACACCTTTTTATTACGTAGATGTATATATATATATATATATGTCCTTGGGTGTGTTCGAGGCAAGGCTCCTACTAGAGTTGGCCAAATTGAATGAAAGGTGTGGAAAATGTTGCCTCTGTAGTCAGGTCGTTGATAGAGAACGAGGTGAGCTACGACTATATACATCTATGGGTAGGTATTAAAACGATATACATGTATAGGTATCGAATGGATATCCTGGATTGGAACCAAGGGTTGCTTCGACGAGTTCACTGCTAGGAGGGCAGGAGAAGGGTTGAGGCAGGAGAACGGCACAGAGCAACAAAGAGCAAGAGAGAGAGAGAGGGAAGAAGGTAACGTGTGCGGCCAGAACCAATTGACCCAATTTCAGTATACCTCGGACCCGATCGAGGAGACTCAACGAGATCGGACGCCTGGACAGCGGCTGCTTCCATTATCTAATTTAACTATTTAGGGAGATAGCTAGAGTTGGATGGCCACTCGCTCTCTCCCTCTCTCTTTGTCTCTCTCGTTATCATTGTCCGAGGCGACATCTCAAATTATTCCACCGGGTCTGACTCAACCGACCTATCGATAAACGATTAATATCGGCGACCAACTCGCGAAATAATTGCCTTTTGACGTTTCATTGGGAATCTTTTGACGCGAATACGTCTTTAAAATTCGTGTCCGCCTGTGGGGAGACAATCGTGCTCGAAGAAACAAGAGTTCCTGTTGGGATAATTTCAAATTTCAATAACTCGATTAACAATGAGAATAGACGTAGCACCTTCATTTTGGTCTCGTTTTAAAGAGGAAGGATGAAAATTTGTGCCAATGCCACTGCGCAATTCGTGGCATTATAATTCAATTTAATTTCGATCAAGTACATTAACGTTTTCACAAAAATAACTACAGCAGTGTCCGTTACTCCCTACATTTTTGTCCACAGTGGAACAGATTTATTTAATTCGATTAAACGAGAATTAAATTAATTGACATATAATAAAAAAGATTCTTCACGCATTAAATTTTCCTCACAGGGAATATGAATAAAAATCAAATAACGTATTCGCACAGTAACATTGTAGTCGGGCTCGCCATCTTTTAGTTTACTGAAAAGTATAATAGGAACGGGAATGACGTTGTTTCAAACAAACAAAAATACAAACGATTACTTTAAAAAATGCTATCGCCGGACGGAAATAAGTTTGTTCCATAAAACCAGCCACGGTTTTGTTTATACTTAACTACATATACCTATATATGTTTAACACAATGCATAGACTCGCGTGTAATTTTTCGCATGGAGAAAATGCGCCCAATGTAACGTCGAAAAACGAGTGGCAAAAGAGGAAAAAGCGTAGTGGGCCATGAGAAAAAGAGGGCACACACGTCTCTTTCTCTCTCTTTCTCGCGTGCCGTCTATTTCTCATGCAGAGCAAAATGCCGGAGCGTTCCATTTTTGCCTCGTTCCGTCGAACTTTCATACATGTGCGAAAGCGCGATGTAAAGAGTTCGTTTCGTTGCATGTTTTGCGTTGAATTCGAACCAGGTTTCCCTCCTATATATTCTTTTTTTTTCGCCCTTTCTCTCGTTCTTCTTCCGCTTTTTTATTCAACTTTCTACGCGTTTTTGGGTGTGCGTGTATGCGTGAATAAATCTTTGGTCGACATAGGAGACAAGAGAAAGACTCGAGTAGGGTGGATACACGTGGCCCATTATTAGTCCATATAGTAAACGCGTGTGTGTCGTCATGAGACGTAAAAAGGTGCTCGCCGCTACTCGCGCTCATCCTCTTTCCCCCTGTGTCAAAGCACTCGCGTTTTGCCTCGGGAGAACTGGAGAACGAGAGACGTACACGCGAAAAAGAAACGAGAAAATAAAATGGAACCTCCGCCATGAGCATTTTACTGAAGAAGCTTTGTCGAGGGATGCGAATTCATCATCGGTGTAAATTGTGATGAACGTTTGCACCTGAAATATCGGTAAAATATTTCCGCAATTATGGAAAGCAGAAAAAAGGATTAAACTGTTTTTCTTATTTTTTCGGGTTGGATCGTATTCTTTTTCCCTAAATAAAAAAAGAAAATGTTTTGGCGAATGCGACGATAGTTAAGATTATTAAAAATTATTATCAATTATATTTGAACATGATTAGAAAATAATTATTCAGAAACAAAAGGTATTAAAAATGATTAATCGACGAGTTTTTGGCGACAAAGAAACGAGAATAAAAATGGAACTTTCGCCATGAGCATTTTACTGAAGAAGCTTTGTCGAGGGATGCGAATTCATCATCGGTATAAATGGTGATGAACGTTTGCACATGAAATAGGTATCGATAAAATATTTCCGTGATTATGGAAAGCAGAAATGAGGATGAAACTTTTCTTCGTATTTTGCAGGGTTGGATCGCTTTTTTTTTTAAATAAAAAAGATTATTAAAATAATTGTCTCTTATTTGAACATAATTAGAGAATAATTTCTCAGAAACAAAAAGAATTAAAAATAATTAACCGACAATTTTTTCCCAGTTGTCGTTATTACAAAATAATAGCTTTTTTTTACGTAAGACATGTCGAGTGGGTCTGACACGCTCGTTCAAATCGTATTTGATATTGAAAGGATCGAGGTTCGATAAGCGGAAATAAGTCGGCTTATGCTCAAACGTGTTATATCGTCTATCGGAGTGATTTCTTTTTCTTCTTTTTTTCACCGAGGGCGCCGAGCGGGAAACCTTAGAACTCGAATACGATGTGTCGAAAACGAGAAAGAGAGATCGAGAGAAAGGGAGAGGGAAGGGAAACCTAATCCGGAGGATATGAAGCGATGTATTGGTAATCCTGGGTCATCTCCTTTGCTCGTGGAGGGATGATCGGCTCTGTTCCTGGGAGGGGGGGTTGAAGAAAAAGTGGGACGAGACGACCAATGGATCGGGAGCGAAAGATGAATGGCAGGGATGCTAAGAGGACTGCTGCAGCTCTCGTGGACCAAAGGGGATTCGAGCAGCTCGCGTATATATAAATACATATATACATATATACACGCGAATTCGAGCTATCGCATATATAGGCCAGTTGCATCTCTCCTTTCATGTTACGCTATATGGGTATGATTCTCCCTCGCGGTATCGACCTACCTCAATGTACAATGGAGAATGCGAACGGGGAGCTGTTTCGGGCATCGCCATAGTAAGTACTGAAGATTGAGAAAATTATTATTATGATTTTATGTCAAAATGTTAAACACGTAAAAAAATACATTGTATCAAATCGATTAATTAAATCGTAACTGATTCGAATTAATTTGAAAAAGTTTTAACAATAAACAATAGGACCGAGAGCTTTGTTTAAGAACATTGCATCTCAATATCTCGAGATTCGTTCGTTATTAATCGCCTAAATAAATTTCAACAAAATTACAGAAATTTGTACGAAATGCACAATTTTTTATTTACGTCTTATCGAACATTCCTCGTGTGTCAGTAGAAATAGTTACGATAGTTGTACCGGAGACACGTAACGCAACGAGTAGCTGGAGTTTCCCAGCTCGTACTTAAACTACATATCTATACATTGAGGAAACGACGTCGAGAACAAATACCGCGAGAATTTCCAAGAAAGGCTCAACGTCAGAGGCGTGAGCTAAACGTCCGATTGACGGAAATTGTCACAATAATACGCTTCTACTGTCGGATTACGTGAGATAGACGAAGATCCGATAGGACTAGGGGGGAGTAAGTGTACCTTCCCAAATCGAAGTTAAGGGTTTTACTCGCCAGAATTTGAGCATCAGCTCATACTAGAAACACCCAGACACGAATATACGTGTATGTATCTATAGATATCCTAGGTATAGAATGAGCCAAGAGCACGGGAAACATTGGTCTGTCCGATGGTGTTGTAGCTCGTACCGAGTAAGCGCTCGAATGAGCTTTGTCTCTCTTCGCTGAAGCACTAGCGGTTGGGATTGTTACTGGAATCACGTACGTACAGACATATATACGGGTTTATCGGACACATGCTGGATTATGCAGGCTCCTCCGTTCGTCTGCTATTCGTACATACATATATATACATACGTATGTTATACTATATATGTGTATATACGTGACGTAAGTACGCATGCGCGTATTATAGGTATACGGTGTATCGATAATATGTACAGGTATCTCTGCACTTGCGCCCTTACCCCTGGCTCATGTTGATCTAGCACGCGTGGACACCACAATGTTCATCCTCTCTTGTAGCTCTCTCTCTCTCTAACTCTCTCTCTATCCGTCTCTCTCATCACTCTGTCTCGGTCACTTCGCACAGCCCTTCCCCAATATCCGATCTGCAGTGCTATGCAATTAATTGGAATGTTACGGCGTGCAGTCTAGAAGCATCCTAATAACACCTTGAAAATTTACGACATAGTTTGTCAAGCGATATTTTATCCTCGCTTATGATTGGTACCCACTGGAATAAATGGAGAAACTTCTGGAGTTTTTCATAGCTCGCAAACGAATATTGCATTTTTTTCCAGATTTGAATTTTAGGTAGTGGATCAAATGTCTTTACGTTATCGAAATACTACGAATTATTTTGGGACTGGTTATATTTCTTTGGAAATTATTTATAATTTTTATTATTAGTAGTTTACTATTTTATTATTTTGTTATATTAGCATGTTCGCTCTGTTGGTTTGCAATTTATAAATGTATCGTGCATAAAGACGATATTCTGATATATATTCGAGGCATCTCTTTTTTTTTTTATCGTAAGTGTATTTAATGTTAGGTAGACATATATTTTTAACCCTTCGAAGGACGGTGGTAATTCACGTTACAACCTTGATTTTTTTTTTTGGGTTTGTCAAATTTATTTACTTTTTAACGTATTTAGATCCGACTTTTGACACTTTTTAGGTACTTTAGTGATGAAAGAACATAAAAATACATTTTAATTGGCATAATTGCTTGTACAATAAAATTTATAAATAGATTTTTTTATAAATCACGATTTTCGGAAAAATTCATTTTTTAAAAATCTATCCAAGAAAACAACTTAACATTTAGTGAGAGTGGATTTTTGGGTTCACTGATTACGAATTCGTTGTTATATTTTTGAAATTAAAAATGGTGAATTACCTATCGGTGTCGACTTATATTATTGTATTTTTTATCATTTTTTCGATTATTTTCACAATCCATCAATCATGCAAATTTGAAGCAAGATAATTTGGCGGGAACTTTTTACACAGCTCGTGAGTTTCCATTCAAATTTATGTTAATATTTTGTTTTCATAAAAAAATGATTTATTTTGACACAATAAAAAGAAAATATATCCCGTATAATGATTGTCTCTCATCTCTGTCATGCGCCAGCTACCGCAGTGGCATACACCGTCGGTGAATTTTTCACTTAATCAAATTTCCTCGTGCAATTTTATTTTGCACAATTCTTCGTTTTTTCGTCGTCTCGCGTCCCTGCCAAGCTAAACAATGTTTCCTATTAGCGATATGCCATGATAAATTGTAATACTAAAATTTGTTAAATAGAAAAATATATCTTTATATCTCTGCGATTACCATCGAAAATGGTTACATACGAGGAGAGATGATATCTTTTTCCCAATGAGGGAAATATACGCTTTACAAGGAACCGGCAAAAATGAGGAATTAACTACTATGGCAAAAAGCTCAACGCGATAATTTCAGAATTCCACTAATGCGTTTTTCCTCAACCTCCTCTCAGGTCCTGCACGAGGCTAAGAGACGGTAGAAAACGAAGAACGGAGGAGGTCGAATCGAGATGAGAAAGCTCGAGAAAAAGGTGGGACGAGTGAGAGTGAGACGAAGAAACGGGAGGCAGGGTAGAAGGAAAAGCACCCAGGGGAGCCAGATACAGCTTCACCCTCTTGAGAGGTGTGAATATTACGAACGCGAGGAGAGCACATCAGACGACGAGAGTGGAACGACGAGGGTCCCTCACCAACGGCGCGATTACAACGTTGCTTTTCCCGAACATACGCGTATATATGTATGTATTGCGGAAAAGCTACCCCCTTTTTCTTCCTCTTACTACATCTATCCCTCCCTATGTATGTGTGTAGCTGTGTGTTTGTGTGTGCGTGTGCACGGGTCGGCCATTTCAACGTGTTCTATATACACACGTGGTATAAGCCGAGGGGGAATTACATTTGGCAAAACCTCTCGTAGCTATTAAGGACGATGAGAAGAATGTGGATCGTGCCAGGGGGAGAAATCGAGAAGCGTAAACTTCTTTTCATTTCTTTTTTCTTCGCGTTTCCAAATGAGCCAAATATCCTTATTCCTCGAGCAATCGCGACGACGGCATCGCGATGATACTAAGAAAAACGACGAGGAATATTCTTTCGGGAGTGCGAGGTTGGAACAATAAAAAAAGAAATGGGATCATCTTCCCGATGTGATAAAAATAGATTCGCGATTAATAATTTATCTTCCGTTTAACGATCGTGTGAAATTCTGTGTAATGCAAAACTCAATGATTCCTTCTAGAGCCTTTTAATACCATCCACGACTCGGGTACAAAGATTTTCGTTCAGTTTCTTCGCGAACTTGCGTTTATTACTCCGTTCTCTCGGCTTTATTCTAAGGCAGATAAAACTCGCCTCCGAACGTATCCGGAAGTTAGGTGAGCTTAACGAAGCGCTGGCAAAGAATTGTCTTGGCGAGAACCGGAACGAGTTACAAAAAAAATCCAAGGTAAAAAACAAACAAAATGTATATATTTATCGCTCTGAACGTTGAAAAAAGAAAAAAAAGGAAAAGCACGTGGCATTAAGGGTGGTGTATGGGCGACATTGTTGTCAGGCTCAGTGATAGCGCGCGAGGTTACATACATACAGGGATTTTTAGATAGACCGGTAAGAGGGATGCGAGAAAAAGGTAGATCATATATATGTTGTAGGGGTGGGGAGGGAATGGCGGAGGTGGGAATGCTAAATCCCCGACTCTCGTTGGTACCCCGGTGTCGCTTCACACGCTCGAAGTACGTTTCCATATCGTGCTACGTACATGTTACGTGTGTTAAGCATCGAGCGAGAGGCTCGGTCGGAAGAGGAAACAAAGGGATGCGCGGGGTACAAACCGAAAGCCCCCCCGGGGTCGAATACGTTTTCCTGTTTATCCTACGTGCGAATCTATGTATACTTATGCCGTCGGTGAAATTACGAGGTCGCGGCTCGTCTGTGTGTAACAGAGCATTGCACTCGCACGCTCACATATACATTTATAGTTAATTAAAAACAAAGATTTTGTATAATAATTTCAACAGGTAAATTGCAGATGTGCTGTCGGCGACAGCTTCAGCTCCGTGTTGCTCTGCAGTCCGTTCGTACGTTATCTTCGCGATGACAAATCTGTTCTTACGTTCTCCATGTAGCAGGACTGTTCTTACGATAGGCCCGACTGGATCGGACTGGCGCGTGTCGCCTCGGGCGCCTCCCTTTATACCCCGGTGGTAGCGCCTCATTGGTCGCTGAGTCGGGGGTGGGGGTAATACACGGCGCGCTCGCTGATTGGCGCGCTAGCTGCTGCCGGGGATAACCTCTGGATCTCACAATATATATAGAAGTGTATGTGCGTGTGTGTGTATGTGCGTGTGTGTGTATGTGCGTGTATGTATATGTATATGTATAGTTTTGAATCGGCTTGTATATAGACACAGAGAGCTGTGTTTTCGTATAATTAAACACGAGGATGCAGATCATTTAGCATATGATCAGTGGGCTCGGTCGTGTGCAATGAGAAAGAGGGATGAATGTTCGGCAAGGGATGAAGGATGAGTTTGGCTTTGGGTGAAATTGCGAGATTGCTTCGGTGGTTCGCTCGGTTCTATTTAGGCTCAAACGCAGAAAAACAACACTACGCGTGTTTAACGAACAGTGACTTGGCTGCCTTTGAGAATTAACGACGAGCGGAACAAAGTTGAGGGTTGTTTTTCACTCTCGTGGAAGGAAAAAAAAGAAATTGTAATGAAAAGAAAAGTATCGCACGATATTCTTTTTTTCTGGTAACTTCGTAATTATTCATTAATTTTAGTATTTTTATCAGGTATACGAAGAATTATGGTTCATCGTCGGGGAAAAGATTTATTCGTTGAAAAAATAATAATTCAATATTAATTACTTTTTTTTTTAATGCAACGAAATGCGCTGTTCTCTCGCAGTTGCATTCAATTTATTGGTTATCAGATTTGGCACTGTAACATGCATTTTTTATTTTTATCGAAACAAAAATATGAAGAAGAACCGTGGGTCTTTCCTCGAGCGCAATGCTTTTGTATCGTTGACTCGACTCCACGTATAAAACTGGATTTATTCGTATATATAATTTATGCTTATATTAATATACATTCAAGCTTTTTCGTCTATAATATTCACGAGAGTGCGTTCGGTATGAAATTATTGTTATCAACGTGCGCGGATGATGACGGTATACCCAACGACACAATTGTTATACGTTTAACGTATTCACCCCGCCTCCCCCTCCCTTCCTACCCTCCAACTACTTGTATTTTTTACGTCGATGTATATATTTTGGATTACGGATTACCATTGACGAAATATTATATTATTTCCTTTCTATCAAAATATTTAATGCACGCAGTATTGCGGCAAATTTGAGCCGAATATTGCCGCATATCTGGGATTTACCATTTGTCGAAATTTGAACTAAATTGCGGAGATTATTTTTAATCGGGACAAGTATTTTCACATTGGTTATACATTGAACAAGACACGAAATTAATACGCAAATTGCGTGTATGTATAACGTCGGATAGTTTTGTTTGTTCAATATCAAAGTTTCCATTGCGTGTTTAAAAATAATAGAGAATGAGAAATGAAAATAAACAATGAGAAATGAAAGTGAAATTTAATTTTCTTGAAAAAATAATTGAGATTCTACTGTACAATCCTTTTCTTTTTGTCGCCAACGATCCTTGTGTGTATGTGTGTGTGTGTGTGTGTATATTTCTACACTGGTAACGAAGTATATCCACGCTAAGAAAAGGAGAGGGGTGCGAACAAGAGGAAAACTTTTCTGAGGGGGTTGGCATCTTTATGTACGCACTCACTCGGTAGATTTTCTCATGCATCAGCAAGCAGGGGGGGATTTTTATTCCTGGCATTGTTCAACGTGGTTAGAAATCGCACAAACACGAGAGAGGATGAGTTGAGAGGCGTGGTAGACCATCGGGAGTATTTTCAGAGCATAGCTCGGGGACAAATACTCGAATCGAAACGTGTGACAATTTCCAATAAAAAAAAGAAGTCCTATATTTCAATATATATTCAAAGAACAGTTAAAAACCAGCCAACTTCTTTATCGTACAACGTCGATCAGAATTCACCCAAAAACCGATGAAAGTTGTTCGATCGTTCGCCTCAACTGTCGGAAAAGAATTCTTTTCCACGAAAGAAAACAAGTCTGGCACCTCTCAGAAAATCAGAGGAGGCACGTTGGGAGCTTTGCAGAAAATATGATAATCACTAGCTTCGAGGCATTTGATGCGAGTAAGAGATGGATATATAAGAGGAGGAAAAAAATCTCCTATTACTATCGTAACGCAGGAATTCGTAATATGGCCGTCGAGAAGATTTTTCTCGTTTAAATCTGCAGCAGTAATGCATATACGTGCATGAGTCTGCAAAAGAAACGAAAATGGTCGATTTAACCGAAGCACCGTTCTGACGCGGTCGTGAAAGATTGTTCCCCGTGTGTATACATACATCCATATACATATATATATATATATATATATGTATAGTAGCATCGTTCCCCCGCAACGGCAGCGTTATAGCCGCGGTGTAATTAAAACTTAACGACGTTAACCCTTCATTAAGAGACAGGGCGAGTCGTAATTTCCTGCAGTCAAAGCCGTGAAAAGTTCACTCGATAGCGGTTCGGACATAAATCCGATACCCGAATCCCCATTTTTCGATATTTATTGAAATTTCGTTATTAAATTTTTTAAAAACAATATGACGACCCACACAATGGCAATCGCATTTTTTTTCAAATATCCGAACAATCGTAAGATTTTGAAATTATTCGTCAAACTTGAAGGAAAGATATTGTTGACCTTTTTCTTTTTTATTTAAATTTGATTTTTAGAATCCTGGAAAGCATTACATAGATGTAATCGCGGAGTATAAACCGTGAAATTTTCCACGCGTAGTTGAAGCAAATGTATTCGACGATAGGGTGCGATGACGCTCCGTGGAAATATTCACGGAATTTTATTGGATCGTAAATTGTTGCGCGAAATATTGTGAGTAAAATACGTCGCGTTTGTAACTTTGGACGGGCGATGCGAGTTTGGAGAGAAGCGAAACTCTATACGGACAACCCTAGCGATGTTCGATACACATTGGTTGTATATCGCGGCTTCCGATACGGAGAAGTTCGATAGGTGTGTGGTTTTATTGGCCTCGTTGCAGCGGTTTTGGGTAATATATAGTTGACGATGGGTATATCGTCCAATGGGCGTTACCAGTCCATGGGCAAGAGAAAGTATTCGTCTATACGTATAGTTATACGAAACGTATATATAGTTATAACTATACAAGTTTCGTGTTCTACAAGCCGTACTTTTTCAATAAAAGTGCTGTTACATAGTTACGAAAAACTTCGCGTACGCCCTTCCGGTGGCGTAGTTTCCGTCCGCACTAGCACGACTCTCTTATTGGTATTTCAGGAAAATCAGGTAACTCGAACCTCGCTAACCCGTATCGATCAAACATTCGTTTTTTCAATTTTGTGTTCTTTTTTTTTTGTTGGTTCATTACGAGAGATCGTTTTCGCTCGATGAAGATGAAATTGCGAAGTTGATCCGAAATATTCCAAGTGGACTGAGCGCTTAATTTCGTTAAGAAAAGTTGTTGCAGAACGATTAGAGAACAACGTACTCAAAATTTAGATTGATCCTACGTAAAGTTTATTTGTTATAGAATAAACAAAATTATGAATTTTGGTTCTATAAGATTTGTTATAAAAACTAATCGAAGCTTCTTTGATGTCGTATAAAAATGTGTGCAAAATTTCAACAGGCTTCATCGAGCTAATAATCGAGATACTTATTGTATAATGTTGCGATATTTAACACGGGCTCTTATGGGAGAGTGCGAAAAATGACGATTTTCAAGAATAAATATCGTGATTTTTGAATCGATAAAGGCTCCTGAAATTTTACACACTTGTACATATGACATCAAATAACGTATCTGCAAATTTTCAGTGAAATCTAACGGAAACGCTGTAATGATAGGACCATCTTAATGAAAGATAGAAATTGTCGAATGGATAATTTTTTAATTAATGGTATTATAAATTTGAAAATCGTGTTCGAACGGTTTGATCAATTATTTTCTACGAATGTTCTACCAATGTACAATCTTTTTATTTATTGTTTTTGTCCAAAAATTGGGAAAAATCACGTTTGTCATAAATTAAAATTGATCTCAATATTAATTTATGATAAACGTGATTATGATCTTGATTCAATTAAAATTTTTCTCAAATTTTAATTTATGATAAACGTGAGGTATCGATCTTCCGTTGACGATTTCGATCGAAAAAAACATAACTATATTTATATTTATAGAAAATGTTGCACAATCAGAATAAAAACTAGTGTAGTTTGCGGAGAAGACTGGACCGGAACGATTGTGTTACACGAAGCGAGACGACGAGGCCGTGAGATCGATAGTAGTTATTAATTCCGTTACTAATAGTCACCGCGAGGGGGCGACAGTATCGTTCTCTCGCGCATCGACGATTCTCTCTCACACACACACGTATTTCTCTTCATGCCAGTAAGTTATTAACAACAGAAACTGCCGAGCCCGTTCCTACGTAGTAAAGTACATAAATCTCGCGACACTGCGAGGAGAATATAACCGTGTGGGATACCGACGAGAATCACGAGGAAACGAGTTAAATGTGGCAGGGGGGGGGGGGGGGGGGGGGTGAGTGGGAGAAGGAGTAAACTCGGTTCGTTGTGTTAAGTACCAGGCTTTGGCAGAATTATGATCGATCGGATATCACAAAAAAGAGAAAGAAGGAGCCAATGAGAATGAGAAAGAGCGAGATAGAGGTAGAGAGATGCTCGAAGGAACAGAAAGCTTCGTGAAACGATCACGAATCACCGAAGCGCGAAAGAACGATAAGCTGGGGGCCCACGTTCTGTTATCGAACGACAAAGAAATCCATGAATGCTTCAACTTTTCTTAATTAGAGACATAACCCCCCCCCCCATATATACCTTTTTATATATTGGTGTATATATATATAAAGAGAGAGAGGGAGAGAGAGAGAGGAGAAAAAGGAAATATACATATATTTACTTTCCTTTTTAAGGATTCGTCCTTCGCCTGAGATTTTCCTTGTATCGCGATTCGTTTCTCAGTCGTTACCAATAATGTTACTTGCATCAAAGAAACCTTACACGAATCACCGTGTTCATCTTCCACGATTGAATGATGCAAGAAGAAATAAGACCTTATCTCAATGAGAGAAAAAATCTGGTGTTTCTATTCGAGAAGGTTCTTTATACAATTCCTCGTTTCGATAAAGACGTAATTTCGAACAGGATTGAAGAACATGTCTTGACAAGACGTTGAATCGATTTTCATATTTTTTTCAAGAAAATCTGCAAATGGAAAACACAATTTTCAGTCATCCAATTAAATTCAAGTGATTTTTGTAAAATGAAATAAATGACTCGGGGAAAAAAAATGTTTAAAATAACTATGGGGGTTGCTCGTTTTCCCTACGATGGTACGGAATTGAAATTTTACATCGGGACAAGAAAATTCTCATTGTTAGCCGCGAGTACAGGCTCGAGTGCGATGGCCTGTGAAGTAGCTGCGGATGTAGCTCCGATTTCGTGCTTCGTTATACGTACACTCTCTCTCTCTCTCACACACACACACACACACACACACACACACACACACACACACACACACAAATTATATATATACACATCAAGAGCCACCATAGAAGACGTCGACGAAGTCGCTCTTGCGTGGCCTCCCGCAATTCTATTATCCCTTGAACAGAAGGTGGAGACAGAACAGATAAGAGCTCGGCTACCCCACCGGTCTACATATAACTCCGTCCCTTTCGCAGTCCTTTGCTTAAGTATATATTATATAAGTCAAGTGTTTATATACGTAACCTAAGAGCACACATAGAGGGTGACTTACCCCCATCGCCCTCCCTCCTCCCCCTTTCACGTACCGCCACCACCTATACTTCCCTCTTGAAACAATTTACCCACTTTTCCTTCTTACTTTTTTCCCTCTTCCCCCTCCACTTATCTCTACTCTAGCACAGAGTGCGACACCCGGTATACGATTTCCTGCTTTCTGGTCTTTTTTTTTTTAATTCAATCGAGATAAATCAAGATTTTTAACAATCAAATTTTGGTTCCTGCAAATTGACAATTTAACGTGAATAACATTGGGTGTAAGTAGAATAAAAATATAAAATCGTTTTTTTATGATGCAGTCCTATGAGTTCGATGGATGGGAAAATGTAACACCGAGAGGATCGAGAACTCATCGTCACATTTTATTTTGTTTTACGATGGATTTTATTGCTCTGCGGCTAGTTTTTTCGTACGTATATTCTATGTATGCTCGGCCCAAAAGTTTTGTAATACTTTCGTCGAATTACCCATAGATATATACGCAACCCACTCTCATTGTCGATACGTGTTACGAGTATATACATTATTCTTTCAGCGCTAGTTCGATTACGTCGTACCTCGTCGAACGACATTTATTGGCTCGTGAGGGAATAGAAGGGACGAGTTTGTTACAAAGTTGTTGACCGCCATTGAAAAATTATGTCCGACAATATTATTTCCCGCGATTCGTCCCCGTTTACTCACCGGATAATTAAGATTCAAGGAAAATCGTTCGGGAAAGAACGTCGAGAAGTTTTTTTTACGTTCAATCAAAACTCTTCCATCCAGAAAGTTGAAAAGTTAATATTAACTTCAATGTCGTAAATAAAAAAAAAGCAAATCTGTTATTACAAAAGTTCAGAATTTGTACGATTATTTCAATGCTTGTATCGTTTTTGTTTAAACTATTCTTCGAAAGAATATTCTTTACAGCGGGAAACGAGAACGTTCGTTGAGCGAGATATTGTTATATCACCGTGAGCAAAAAAAAAGTGGTTAATCGTGAAACTCACCGCCCTTGAGTCTCTCGTTACCGTGTGATCTACAATGAGAGAATAAGACCTCGGATTCGGTTCACTCGAGCGTGTCGACGGAGAAGTTCATATCGGTGTGCCGATACTCCGGCTCGTCGAAGCGTACGATCGATTCGATGTTCTCGCGCTCTATCTCGTCGTTGATTTTCCTATTACACCGTTACACTTTGCCCTCGCCGACCGAGGGTGTTAATCTGATAATCTGGCAAGCTCTTTCGAGCGAATTCCGGCGCGAGGTACACCCCGGACCGGGCCAAAAACGCAAACTCACAAAATTATACACTTCATCCGATCCACCCCTTTCTGCTACATAATCTCGTTACGAAACCCATTCCTCGCGTTATAGTACACCTACACCTCTCTCGGTGGTGCTAAATTTAACGAGGATATCGATAATGAAAAGTAACGAGAGACAAGCTGAAAACAAACTTTAAATCGGCTATCGTTATCGTTATACTTCCATCTCGGGAGCGAGGGAGAAAGCAATAGAGAAAGAGAGACAGAGGAAGGGATAGAAAAGATTATCGATGAGGTATATCGTTGATCCTCGTTGTAGCATTCGCTCTTGCCTAAAAAACTTTTCGTCGGTTTTATCTTACTAGGAAAAAGTATTCCGCACGATATTTTTACCCTTTAAAAATCTAATCCAGAAATGTCGGAAAAATCATAAGAAAGGGAATATAAATGTTCGTACGAATGGGCCGAGCGTTCGAAAGAAGCAAAAAGTGGGTTGACGAAACGTTGAATGAAGAAAGCAATCGACGCAAGTTCAAGGAAATGAAACTCCTAGATATAAATATTGTAAAAGGGAGCAGATGAAAAAAATGTTAACCGTACGACGAAACTAGTTTGGGTTTTTCTCGTTTACGTTATTTAATTATTCGAAAACTGTACAGGAAAAATTAACATTTATAACATTTTCGACAATGCGAATGCGTTTTTTTTTTTATAAAAAATGTTGCAATTGAAATATGTGAAATGATTCGTTTGCACGATTTTTAACCAATTACAAATTCTTCCCCATAAGAAAGAAACTCCGTAATTTTAACTTTCTGTTGAAAGAAGCCGCGCTTACCTAAGCTAGCAAATTATGATTTCTGAATTTCGTAATAAAGAATTTTCTTTTTTTACGAAAACGTAGCTGGCTCTCCGAGGGAAAACGTAGGGGAAAGAAAGATGTGATTTAAATTCGATTTGATGAACGAGCGTAGACGAGGCTTTTCAGTGCTTCGCCAATTCTTTTAACTTTCGCTCTCCAACTTTTCTCCATTAGCAACGAAAAACTTTTCGAAACGAGAGGTACGGAGTTTTAGAACAGACTTTTGTCTAATAGCGAGCTAGGGTGTACGAGAGGCAGAAGGGGTTTCACCAGAGTAGGAATTCTGGTCGACTGTGGCGTATTGAACCAAGTCTGGTCTACGAGCAGTATAAACAAAGAATGAGTGGGGAATAAGAAGAGAGAGGAAGAGGAAAAAATAGAAAAGCTTATGAGGCCAAGAGATACGAACGATTGACCTCTTTCACCCCCCCCCCCGCCCCACTCTCTCTCTCATCCTTTTTCGGTTTTTCTTTTCCGCACTCCATCTCGAGTTCGACGCATCTTTCTCGATATTTTTATTATATATACGCGTAACCTGTGTATGTTCAACTCTTGTGTGAATAAGAGAACACAAGCAGGGAAACTACCTCGTTCACTGTATGTATTCCCTTCCATTACAAATCTCTCGAGAAGTTAAAACTCGTACGTTGACAGTGATAAAAGCGTTTTGGGGGTGAACTCTTTAAAATCTATTTTTAATTCTCGCGACCTTTCGCTTGCATTCGCCAGATTTTTATTTTAGGATAAATAAGAAAATGGTAAAAATGGTTCGACCTCTTTTTTTAACCCTTAATAGATACACTGGGTCTACAGGCCCCAAGTCCTTTTTTGACCTGGAATACTGCTCACTAAAATCCATCAATTGGGTTTCGTAACGCCATCTAACGATAGTTTGGGTCTCCAACTTCAATATCGAGAAGGTAGATTGTGAATTGGACCGTTAATCGGATTTCCGTTTCATTCTTTCCTTCTAAATCGCACCTGCGTTGGATGAAACAAATATACTTTTTGAAAAGTCCACAGAAACCGCTATGTCGATTTCAAAATACATTGTTTCCAGAGTATAAAACCATTTCTTTGTCAATAATTACAAGAATTACAGCAATTTTTGTAAAAAAAACTCATTTTTCACGAGTTTTTTTTTGCATAATTTTTGTTGCATATTTAAAATTAAATTTTTGATTTCTAACCAATATCCTTGTATTAAACAAGGTTCAAATTATACCTCACTATTTTCTTCATATCGCTCAATGCATTATTTCATTATTTATAACAATTTAAAAAACGGCTGGGTCCCATGGATCCAGCATAACTATAACGTGATGAGCTAAGTGTGACTACTAAGGGTCACCCCCTTCAATTAAACTATCTTATCGCGACAAGCGTTTTTAGTTCAGGTCTCCTTAAAAATCACTAATTGAACGGAAAGTTAACAAATCAGCATCCTTAATCCATTAATTGATTTCTTTGTACAAACGACAAGTATTGTATAAAAGTAAAGTTCAATTTTTTATTTTTCATTCGACTTTCGTAACTTCTATTCATAAAAACTCTGCAAGGACAGAGCTTTTGCCATTTCGTTTCTTCAAACTTTCGGAATTAAAGAAACATAAAAAAAAGTAAAAAAAAAAAAAAATAGAATAGTTACTCCACGCGAAGAGGAATTTACGATGGACGAAAAGGTTTCATCCGAGAATCACGGGGTTGGAATCGTTCGCCGTGTTACTTCGGGCGTTTTCCGAGTGGAGTTTCGGGGTTGGTATTTTCCTCACCTTTTGTCGAGATGACGCGAGCTCGCTCGTTTATACGTATATACACGTGTGCGTACACGTATATGTAGAGGTAGCGCACATCACGTTACCACACAACGAGACTCTTGGGTCAAGCGCCAGCGTTTTCGTACGGGACGAGACGAGAGGTGACTACATTTTTTGTTACTTTCGCCCGAATTTTCTCGCTACCTTTTCTCATTCGTTGGTTATATATGAAGGGAAGGTGGAGGCCGACAGTTTTTTGGAGTTCTAAAAATTCGGCGAATATCCAACTTTTCTTGGTAGACGTAGACGGTATGTACAGAGTCAAGACAATCACGCGGTTGTCCATTTTGGCAGGTCGATCTTTCTTTTTTCTTTGGATCGAGAGAGACGGTGGATGGAGCAAAGAAAAGGGCAAGGTCGAAAGTTTTTCGCGCCTCACTTTTGGTCTCGTTAATGCCGTGTACGATTTTCTCTCGTTGTCAGACTCGAAAAGAATCGCCAGACAGCGGCGAGAGAAAAAAAGAAGCTTAAAGGGAGGGAGAGAAATATCAAAAGCTCAACGTTTTTGTCTTCGCTCACTTTTATTTTACATTTCTCTTTCTCCCAGTTTCGTCGTAAATTCTCCTGTAAATTATACCTTCGGCAATATTACAACGTTGCAAGAAAAATATTACAATGAAACGAGAGTAAAATATTATAAATAAGTAAACGAAACGAGTTTTCGTCGTAATTGCTCGAGAACGAAAAAGAGTCACGAGAGATGAATTTTTGAGTGGTAATACAAAAATATAAAAACGAATGAAATATCCTACAAGTGCATTTTTCCCTCGTATAGTCGAACGAAGGGCGAGAGAGTGAGAGGGAGGGGAGAGAGAGAGAGAGAGATAGAAGTGACAAACATTTGAGAATCGCAATGCGCGTGTCTCTCCCGTCAACTTGTTTACAAAAAAAAAAAAAAAAAAAAAAAAAAAAAAAAAAAAAAAAAAAAAACTCGTTGGAGCGTGACATACATGAATACAAAATTTACGTGAATGCCACTCCCGTTTCATTTCCCACCGGCGGATAATTCCCCTGCGATACGAGCTTACGTGAACAATACGATGCCTGCGTGTACAAAACGATAATTAAAAGAAAACGAAAAAACAACAACAACAAGCTAAAAGCAAACAAAAAAAAATAAACAAAAAAAGGATACAGGAAGAAACGAAATTTGTGCTAGCTCACGTACAGTCGCACCGAGCATTCTCTCGTTCGGCGAAGCTTTCGTTGGAAGAACGGGAAGTTTTTCGTCTCTGGACGTAGACAAAGAGAGAGAGAGAGAGAGAGAGAGAGAGAGAGAGAGAGAGAGAGAGAGAGAGAGAGAGAGAGAGAGAGAGAGAGAGAGAGAGAGAGAGAGAGAGAGAGAGAGAGAGAGAGAGAGAGAGAGAGAGAGAGAGAGAGAGAGAGAGAGAGAGAGGGGAGAGAATGAGATAGATATTATTATTATTTCCGCATGAAAACGAAGGTGTCGCACGAAATGGCCCGAGTAAATCGCATTAACATCACGTACTTCCATCGCCACGTACAGCTGGAGATACGTTCTATATCGTGGTTCACGTGTGCCGAGGGTTGTGTTTTATATATATAGGAAGTAGTGAAGTATGCATAGTAAAGATGTGTATATATATATATGTGTGTGCGTGTGTGTGTGTGTGTGTGTGTGCGTGTGTGTGTATAAGATGCATACGACGACCACGTAGCAGTTCTCGTTGATTGCTATTCACTTCTGTCGCGCCTGTTCAAGAGTCACTTCCCGCTTGCATTAGTTGACGTTAACTCGTCGTAGTACGGCGATCTATATATCTATATAGATATATATAAATTGGAAAATATATATGTATATACAGGGTGAATTTCATAAGGTGTCATAGGCTTTATTCTAAGGTAGATGGGATTATTACAAACAAAAGTTGTAATTATACATTAGGGATATTTTTAATAGTTTACGAGATATAACGTTTTGAAGTTGGTCCAATCAGAGCGCGCTGAGAAGCGTTGGAGTCGCCCACTCCCGCCCTGGCCGTAGAGATAGCACAGTGTAGGAGGTTATATTCGGGGTTGCAAAATTCAGAGCAGTCAATTTTATTTATTATATTATTACGCAGACATTTTTATTTCTCGGGCATTGACTGCTCTGAAGTTTGCCGAGCGCGCCTAGAAGCGTTGGAGCTGCACACTCCCCGCCCTAGCAGCTAATGCCCGAGAAATATTTTTATTTCTGCGTAATAATGTCATAAATAAAATGTACTGCTCTGAATTTCGCAACCCCAAATGTAACGCCCTACACTGTGCTATCTCTACGGCTAGAACGGGGAGTGGGCGGCGCCATCGCTTCTCGACGCGCTCTGATTGGACCAACTTTAAAACGTTATATCTCCTAAACTATTACAAATACCCCCAATGTATATTTGCAACTTCTGTTTGTAATGATCCCATCTGCCTTAGAATAAAGTCTGTGACACCTTATGAAATTCACCCTGTATAGACTCTTGAGAGTAGATGTAGGCTCGACTTGGTTAGCTGTACTGGTGTATGTGTGTGTGTGTATAGGTGGGAGGGTGTATACATATAAATATATATATACACATCAATTGCCCTAGCCCTTGGTACTTTGTCCCGATATTAGTTGCAAACTACGAAATTATATATTACATTTAGGACGCAAGGGTACTTGTGCGAGACTCTCGTTTCGCACGTATTACAGAGAAGTGGACATTTTTCGTTACTTATGTTCGGTTAAAAGAGATGATAGAGGTTTCGAGGATGAGATCAAAATGAGCGAACCGATATATTTTCAACGACTGTCGAATTTTGTTATGAATATTTGTGCGAAGAATAATTAAAATGGCGTGTAGGGAAAAGTGAATTTTTTGGACGTCGGGAATTCTCGAGAATTCATATTAACGCTGGAACGAAAGCTATTTATCATTCACCGAAAGGACAACGATCCCGAGAACGCCCTCGAGGGTCGCGAAACGACGAAAGCTGAAACGAGACGGGAAGTAATTTATTTGTATATCGCAGCTTTTCATTTCCGAGCGTCGGGCTTGCTTCAGGGCCTTAGTGAGTGAGAACGGAGGAACAAGATTGAACGTACGCTATTACACGAAGCTTGGGAAAAAAAAAGAAAGAAACCGGAAAATAGATGAGTTTCTAAAAAATTTCAAACTTTTTCCCAAATAGTTTTTGAATCCTCAGGTTATAATTTATCTATCTCAAAAAATTCTCTTCAACATTCCCCGAAACGTAATTTCAAGAATTTCCATTTATTTACTATGAACTTTGTCTAATAAAGAACCTTCGATTGAAAAATTATCCGAAGTTTATTTTTCAAGTATAAACGAGCCAATGGGGTGGAATGCAAGCGTTTCCCTCGTGCCAATTATATTTTAACGATCCAAGAGTACAAACAATTTATATCACTGCTTAAATTCAAAGCAACCACAACAAGTTGAAAACTGTTATTTTTACAGGAGAACTTGTCAAAGTTTTCACCCTGATATTTTTCATTTTTTTTATACGTCCATTAAATGCTACATCTACGTATTACATATCATTTGATGCGTATTTTAAAGCTTTATTCGTTCATTAGTGAGAAATTGCAGCAGCTTTTATCTACGAAAATAAAATATCATACAAGGCCCCTTTGATTTAAACAAAAATACGAAAAGGGTCGTTGTGCGATTGGTCAATTTAAAACGCAAAAACCATGAGCGTCTTTATATAATATAAACATATGAACGATGTAGATACCATTTTTGCAGTAAAAAGAATTTTCAATTTTTCTTTTTTGCACACCCTTTGCATTTAAGCAGTTAAGCAGCGTGTATATATTTTATATATTGTACATACTCCGTATGTGTGCGTAAATTGTCAACGAGGCAGGATTCGATTGCATAGGTTTAAAAAGAGTCGAACACATATATACATCCCTTCTATTCATTCCCGTCCTCTTTAATTAATTCAAATTGATCCAATGGCGAGAGTGGCCTGATGAAAGCTTCGTTTTACCGATACCTCCGCGCTAAATGAATAATTTCGCGTTCGGCTGTCGCTCCCATAAACTCGAAAAACTCGACGAAATTCTGTTTCACAATAGACAATCTATTGTAAAGGGGATAGGTAGAAAAGAAATAAAGAAAGAAAAAAAAGAAAAACAGCAACAACAATAATTTCGAACAAATTCGACACCACTCGTCATTCTCCCCAAAGGACTATTTCCTCGATTTCACTCTGTCTCTCTCGCCCTCTCGCCAGGTCGGCACTCGAGGAGGGTTTTCCGTTACAGAAATGGGACATGATAGGTGTACATGATAGGGAAGACGATCGAATTCTGTGCCATACACAGGGGGCATATTGCCTCGTGTGCGAGAACCACACAAGAGGTCCGTCCCGTTTGCCTCCGGTGTATCTCTCCCTTCTCGCCGTAACCACTCGACGAAAATTGGCTCCAACTTCTATAGCATTTCGATATACCAATATATATAAATATACATACACCTATATACATTTATAGAAAGAGACTATATATAACCACTCTTTTCCTCACATCTGCCACTTCAATCTTTTTTCTTTTTCATGCACTTTCGACCCTTGGGTCCTTCAGCCAGCCCTTAAAATCGTATATTCTCCGTCACAAAAAAAATACAAACACGACGTTCAAAGTACATACGTGGTGGAACGATGGTTCATGGGTGGTGTATGGGTTTTTAAACTATGAGAAATAATATATTGGTATAAAAGAAAGAAAGAAAGAAAGAAGATCTACAAGTGAGTTTAAATAATTAATTTAATCGATATAGAACGCGTAATGGTGTGTTCGATGTGTGTGCACGCGCATGTTTGTACGTGACCTGCGTTGGTGTCTGAAATTCGCGAAGACGCAGCAAGAGTTCTCTCATGGTTTATGCAAGGCCGTTTGTGTATCGTTGAACGTGCAAATACACGAGCGAGAAAGACAAAAGAGAGATCGAAGCATTTACGTGGCGAGAAGGAAGAGAAAAGTAGAAAGAAAAAAAGCAAGAAGTTAAAGAAAAGAGCGATACTCGTGTGTGCTTTACTTCAAGATGGTAAAAAGGGGTCAGAGGTAAAACGAGAGAAGTAACCCACGTTGATCGAACGTTACTGAATTTTTAAAACATTCGACGAAACTCGAACGCCAATACGAGGCGAAGGAAAACAGAATTTTTTTGCTATTTCTTTTATAATTGAGTAATACTTTTTCGATCGCGATATTCCGATTTAATTATCGTTCTTCCCGTAAATAATAAAGCCACGCGTCGTACAAATTGTTATCGAATTAAATTTAATACAGTTTGTCTCGAACAGAACTCGCGTTTGCGATCGAACGAATCGAATTTCAACAACTTTTGTTCGCATCGAATCCGATTTTATGATAAAAACGAGCGAGATGAGGAGCAGCCAGGAAAAATTGTAAAGAGAAGAGGAGAATTTTGTCATTCGACGAACATTCGTCGATGCTCCGGGATACACGGTGATGTAATTACATATCGATATCATCGCGAGGCGAAGTAAGAGTGGAATAAGACTGTGCAGTGTGTGCACTGCAATGTGTGCACGTATGTGTGTTGGTTGGTGAACACCAAGTAAAGCGCGCTTCTTGGAATACCATCGCACTATCTCGCACCCCTGCAGCGACATTTCTCTCTTTCCTCTTTCTCTCAGGGTCCCAACTTCAATTTATCGGGTATTCACGGTACAGTCTGCTTTTCTCCAACAACACGTTTTTCGTTTCTACGGTAATACGGTGTCTGTGCTGGTGTGATCGTGTCTATGAATGTCTGAATGTATGGATGTGTTTTCTACCTGTTCGCTTGACTATTCCCTCGTTCTCTCTTTCATATATATATTTTCCCGGTCCGCAATCAAAGCATCCGCGAAGCTGGGACACCCTCGTTCAGAACAATGCTATATAGATATACGTGTATGTACGTATTCTAGCTCTATATACAGGGTGAATTTCATAAGGTGTAACAGGCTTTATTCTAAGGTAGATGAAAGCATTACAAACAAAAGTTGCAAATATACATTGGGGATATTTTTGATAGTTTACGAGATATAACGTTTTGAAGTTGGTCCAATCAGAGCGCGCTGAGAAGCGTTGGAGCCGCCCACTCCACGCTCTAGCCATAGAGATAGCACAGTGTACGGCGTCACGTTTCTAAAATTAAGAGCAGTCAAATTTATTTATTATATTATTACGTAGTCAATTTTATTTCTCGGACATTGGCTGCTAGAGCGGGGAGTGGGTGGCTCCAACGTTTCTCGGCGCGTCCAGGAAAACTCAGAGCAGTCAATACTCGAGAAATAAAAATGACTGAGTAATAGTATAATAAATAAAATCGACTGCTCTGAATTTTGCAACTCCAAATGTAACGCCCTACACTGTGCTATCTCTACGTCTAGGGCGGCAGTGGGCGGCTCCAACGCTTCTCGGCGCGCTCTGATTGGACCAACTTCAAAACGTTATATCTCTTAAACTATTAAAAATATTCCTAATGTATATTTACAACTTTTGTTTGTAATGATCCCATCTACCTTGGAATAAAGCCTGTTTACATCTTATGAAATTCACCCTGTATATGTGTGTATATGTATATGTATATATATATATATATGACTGCGACGGTTGGTCAGCTACGTGATCCGGAATCATTACGCGAGTCGACACGGTCCTCCACTCATACCCAAGCCCCACAACCCCGACGTGTATGTCATCGATTTCTAGTAATCGCGAAAGGGAACAACAAAAGTAACGAAAAAAAGACCAACGATACGAACCGGATATTTCATCGAGTACCTACGATTCTTTATCCAACGGCAATGTTTCATCACCGTCTCTTACTCCGCGAAAAAAGAAAAAAAAACAGAAAGAAAAAAAAGCGTTGATACTTTTTTCGCCCTCCCAGTTTCCATCAACTTTTATGACTCAATTTGTTTTGAAATTTTATTCGCTGCACTTCGCTGACTTATTAGTCGTAAAGTTCATAACGTCTCGAGCTATATGTGCATGTGTATATACCTATATATGTATTATATATTACATATTGGCGAATCGAAAGACGCGAATGAATTTATGAAGAGCGAAAAGTTTCTTTCGGAAAGGTGCCATATATCGAATGAATCGATTAATCGTTATCGCCTGACCCATTACATTTATCACTACAGCTACTGAATTAATCATGTAATTTTGTTTTATTGTTATTGAATCGTCGTTTGAACATCGATCATCGATACCTCGGAATAGTCGTTGCAGTATTGATACGAATTTTATTTCGTGAACAAATTTGAAAGGTCAGGCCAAGGATTCGATCATGAAACCGTATACTAACCGTTCTGCCATCTCTGTCCCTCTCACTCGCTGTCAGGCTCACCCTCTCTCTCTTTCTGTCCTGGTATAGACGATAGATTTCGATGAATCGAAACGACGATGGCTTCCGTCGAGGGAATCCAACTGCGTCTATCACTACGATCATCCATCACTCGATCCCACCACCCCTCGCCTCCTACCCCTTACCCGTAAGGGTTGGCCTCTGCTTATAACTATATATATAAATATATAGATATATCTTTGTCCTATCTCCATCTCACTCGATCTGTGATGATTATTCATGGGCATTCAACTGCAAATCCCAAACGACGCAACCAGCAAATAGGCGCACAAACTCGACGCCGCCGACATCTAACTAATTGATTGGGGAGCTCTTTCGACCCGCCCGCGTTTGTGTCCAACGCTCTCCCTCTGGCGTTCCATCGAAAAGCATTTGACACGATCGCTCAACGAGATTCCCCCCTCCCCCACTCGTATTCACCGCTTCGGTCGTACAATGATGTAGTTACAGCATATCTATCTAATAGATTGACCGAGCCGAGTTTAGTATGATCCGAGCGAGGATAATTTCGAACAAACAGAAAATACAATTTTTAAACGAGACGCAATATTGCAGATTTATAATTTACATTTTATCTTCCTAACAATGAAACATATATCTTGGAGCAATCGAGCTTCATACACGCTGTCTATTCTTTTTTGTTATTAGAAGAAGAAAAAACATCAATTGAATCGTAACTGTAAAAAAAAATGTAAAAATAATTGATGAATCCTTTTGAATTCGAGTCTGATAAAGAAAGATTCTCGTATTTCTACCTCGTGTCCAGCGGGTAATAAAAAATGAGAAGTCATTTCTTATCTCTATTACGGCGTGATTTTTTTCTCTCTTCTTGTTTTTTTTTTGCTTCTTAAGAGTGCGTTACCGTTCTCTCCGAGCCATTTTATACCATTTTATCCTGAAATCCCGTTAGCCCCGGGATCTTGGGAGCGCGCGGAGGTATTACGAGAGCGGAACACGTGCCTTTAACACGAGAACAAGGAGGAACGAGCGTCGGGGATGCTCCGAAAGAGAAGAGAAAGAGAGAAGAGAAAAAGTATATATATACATATATATCTAGGAAAAAAAAGAGGGAGAGTGGGTGAGCAAGCAAACGACGGAATTCAGGGGTGACGGAGAAAGCCTGGCTTTTCTTAGCCCAGTTAAGATTGGCTCGGGGCCAAAACTGATGGGCCAGCACCGACGACCATGCAGCTTCTCTCCATTTCTACCTTCTAAAGTGACTTAAACCCGATCCATTGCCGCTACGCGTTCTCCCTTCCCGTCTCTACGACTCTAATTATATACAGAATGATTCGAAATTACGATCAAAATATAAATCCGCTCTCTGATTTATCACCTTTTCATCCGACGGGAAACAAAAATTTGTCTCCGCGAGACTATATTGTTATTGTGATAATGGTAGATCGTTAGATTTGTTCGGATAACGAAGAGTGATGGCTCGAACCAAACGAGACACTCGATGCCTGTGATGGCCGCCGTGAGAAGTAGATACATGAAATGGTCGGACTGGCGCGAAATTTGAATTGGACAGAAAACGATTGGTAAAAATGTTTTAAAAAAAAGTATCACAATTTTGATTCTGCTTTTAATTTTGATTCCGTTTTCTTACAAATGACTGTCAAAGTCGTATCCTTTTAGTACAACTCCGGTTAAAGCGACCAAAGTCTTTAATGAGCGATCTAATTTACTAAAAATTATCCAGTTAGTTAATTCATAATTTTACGAGCGATTTCCCTCTCTACCCCATCTCCCTTTTCTCTTCGATACACGTTCAATTATCCCCGTCTAAATTGCTTGCAATTAGTGTTTTGTCATCTTGTGATGGATCACTACATTAACTATAAGTACCAGGCGCACCGAAATGCGTTCTTGTTTTTACAACGTTCTGTGTAGTTCTTACGACCAAGCAAAAAGCAAAAAAAAACAAACTATAGTCACAGGCGTTTTACGCCAATAAATACAATAAATTGCATTCTCTATTACTATTTACAACATTATTGGCTAAATATATAGCTCTGTTATTTGTTAGCTGTAGCTCCAACTGGATTTACTAAAAAAAAAAAAAAAAAAAAAAAAACCCAGATTAAATAATCTGCCCGATTCCTTGCCGATCGCTTTATCTAGATTCTAGTGCACTTTCGATTATTCGTATTATCGTTACGGCATAGAAAATAATTACATTTCGATTACGCGTTATAAAAAAACATTTCAAAACCAACAAAAAAATTACAATTTTTCCAATCTCAATAAACGAATAAAATTGAACGTAGAAATTTGAACCCTACGCGTACCGATATGAGTTTATTTCTCAAGAACGTTAAAGAAGCAAACAGTGGAGTATTTCTTCATCACAGATCGCCCGAGGACTCTGGAAACAAGGGAAAGACATAGATAGAGAGATAGACAGAGGGAGAGACCCCCAGGTTGCTGTGGCCATGTTATTTATCGCTTTTGGTGCGCTAACCTTTCTCGCGGCTCTACGGCAAACGTTCGGGCACACCAGACGCGACTGCTTCCCAAATAAATTTCACTCTATGTACTTGGCACTTATACAGGTCATATATACATGCTCTATATATTTTATGTACAAGCACTTATGTAATATATATATACACGTATTAGTACACGTACACGTATGTAGACGCGTCCACCGAGGTGGAGAATAATTACTTTCGGTTCGCGGGTTACACGAAGCCCGCGGGAGGAAAAACAGAGAGGAGATCCGGTGATTTAGGGCGAGCTCGTGTATCTATATTCGAGTGCTTCGAAAACCTTTTTTGTGTGTCTTTTCTTGTCTCCGCGTCGACGAACTTTACGGCCAAACTTGGAAATTTCGACCAAGTTTTACAACGGCCAGTCAAGGATACGTTGTACCTTGCGTGGGTTTGTGGTTATTTATGTATATGGATCGTCGATAAGAATTTCGATGAGACGCGCGACGAACGGTCGGATAAAAAGGCTGATGTTAATTTGCTATTGTAACGATGAAATTTATTTTTCAATAATAAAATATTTGTATTTGTTACGACCGAGGATTTTTTTTTACAAATATTGAATTTTAATTAGCATTTACAAATTTTTACCGAGGTTAAAAAAATAAAGAAAAGATCGTAGCCGCACGAACCGAGTGACGTTTTTTAATTTGAAAAATGATAAATTTGTCGTTTTAAAACTGAAATTGAGCATCGAGTGCACGATGTCACAAAATTTTCCATAAATTATGTAAATATTATTGTAACCAACAACGACTCGCTTCACTCAGAAATTTCATATTTACGGTCAGTTGATCCGAATCATCGCGAGGCAACGTTTTTTTTTCCAGCAATGCGGAGAATCGAGCGCATATTTCCCAACCCCAGGTCGATGTAAAATTATTCATGTCCTTTCTCGATAAAGTTCATAAAAAAATGGTATTTTCGCATTCTCGTGCCCTCTTTATCTACCGTATCGTACTAAAAGTTCACAATTTTCCGATATTTATCCACGCACGAGCTCGTATCGGTATTATACAATATCGATGGTTTCATGAACAACGAACTCATAGCTCAAGGTAATATCAATCGCATCCATAAAACATGGCCGAAACGGTGTTCTCTCTATGTGCGCGAGCGCGAAACTTCGATCCTCGGTTCTCGGGCGTGCCCTCGTTCATCTCGCAGGATAGAAAGAGAACGATAGAGAACGATAGTGGGAGGAGGGGATGAGATAAAGGGAAAGAGAGAGAGAGAGAGAGAGAAGCAAAGCATATACAGAATGTGGACTCACGGTGGGGACAAAGGGTATATAACACCCCGCGATGTCGTCGCATGAATAATCATCGGCTTTCTCCAGGCAATTCCCGCGGGATATAAGAATCCCTCTCGCTCATACTCTTCTTCCTTGTAAGGCAAATAGAAGAAATGAAAAAGAAAAAAACGGGTAAACCTTGAAAGGGTAAGCCGGAGGTATCGGCACGAGCTCGTCGAAGGGATAAAATTCTCTCAAGGACTTATAGCTCGAAGTTTTTGCAAAAGCGTTTTGAGTCTATATCGAACGTCTTTGGAATATACAAAGCACGTAATAACCGACGAAAATTTCTCGGTGGTTTGAGCACCAATTAATATGGAAATGACAAAGGCGCGACGAGAGGAGGGACAAGACCGAGAGTGGTGGTATGAGAATTTCGATGGGTTAGAAACATCATTACAGGACGCAAATGAAGTGAAGGCAACGGAGATATCCCAGGTGGACCACAGGATGCGGAATCTCGGTGAGAGGACAACCGGGAGAGAACGCAAATGCTCCCGAGTCTCGTTCGCCACGGCGAGGAACCACGAGCGTGTTACCACAGGAAATTAAACGAGAGTTATTCCGTCTTTGGCTCTACATTGTTTGACAACAGTCCAAATAGCGAAATGACGAGATGAAGAGAGAGAGAGAGAGAGAGAGAGGTATGTCTCTCATCTTCACTTATTTAGGCAGCGCCAGGGGGGGGTTAAGCTTTGCGGCTTGATAATTGACGCATCTAGTAATTCCGTCTGTCGCACGAGATTCCGTCTTCGTGGTGTTTTCCCTGGCACTGGTTGAATTTTCCTCTATACCACTGGCGAAACGCCGGAGAATTTTGGCTCAAAATTTTCGAGGTGAGAAAATGTTGGTTTGAAATGAAATTCCAGGAATTGTTCGACCTTATTTTTATTAGACGGTATTAAAGCTTTCTCTTGGAGCTTGAATCTTTGTTGAATTCGAGAATGGTCCATTTTCATTCTGCACAAATAGATATAATTTTAAAACGAAAATTATCGCTATTAGTTAATTTAAATTCTAACAAAACATTTTATATTGTTAATTATTTTGTAAACAAATAAATTTCGATAAATTATTTGTTCATAAAAATCATTTTCAAACAAATTCTTTTACAGAATAATTATTTTCGATAGATTGCGTTTTATAAAAAGAATTATCAATCAATTATTTTCCAATGATACTATTGTTATTATTATTTTCTATGTGAACATTGATTATTTTCTATGTGAACTTTGTTATGTCTGTGAAATTATGATAACTGGGAAATCAAAGATCAGAATGGATCTTTGAAATATACGAGGTGTTAGGTAACTGGAGCCAAAAAATACCTTACTGGGCGTCGGTACGAGTAAAACCTTTTTATAATACCCTGCGGTGAAAATTGATCGAGATATTTATTCGCAAAGTTCGAACTATTACGTAACAATGTCCATCGAACACCACGTCGATAAAAGCGAGGATTGCAGTTTTGAGAACCAGTCAGGGCTTTTTTTCCAGTTTTTCTTTTGTTTTCTTTACAAAACAACTATTAATAAAGGAACGATTATTCGATACGGTAAAAGAGAATAATTTTTTGTTCACTAAATCGCATAGAGGAGGGCTCGATGACATTGCTCAACCTTGCAAGCTTTACTAATTAATATTTTGGGCAAATTTGCATCGTAGAACAATTAAACAAAATGCATTTTGCGCACACTAACGTTGATTACCTATGTGGGGCAGCGGGAGGCATATTGTGACATTTTTAAAAAAAATTTGTGTAAAAACGAAACTAGACAATATTTCTTAATTGTAAAAACATGATTTGCAAAAGTAACTGTCTGACTAACTTCTCCCTAATTAATATTTAAAGTTTCGTTCATAATGTTTAACTGCGGAGGAATTAAAAAAAATTTCACGTGTTACAACTTATATTCGGGGCTAGTAGTAACAGCCTGGGGGTAAGTAGTAACAATACAGACACTAAAATTACGTGCTCAAGTTATTCATGCTTATTAAGCCTTATTGAAAAGAATTAACATGTGTTAAAATATGAAAGTATGTGATTTACAATTAGTAATTAGTACAAAACAACATTATTAAACAATATCTCTTGTGTCCTAAGTAAAAGTCTTGGATACCTTTTCATAAAGCTTTTAAACCAATCATGTCCTGCCATGTTACTTTCATGCCATGAGTCGTCGATAGCAGTCTAATACAAATATTTGCACACGATAATAAGTATGAAGATATCTTTTCTTCTTCTTCTTCTTCTATAAATACCAACCTAGGTTTTACATATTCATTATTTTTTTCTCTTTTTTTATGTATCTACATAATGAAACATGGCACAAATCGAACACTTTGGCTGCTTTTATGACACTAGTCTGTTTTCCTATAATTTCAATAGCAGCCAACTTGTAAACTTATCTACTTGGAGTTGCTTGATAAGACTTTCTTTTGTAATTTCTCATTTTGCAATAGAAAAAAAAGAAGTTGCTAAATACTTAAAATCGTTTACACCGCTATTCTAAATAAATATGTAGGACAAATTGCAACGTGTTACAAACATGCGGGGCAAGTTGTAACGTGTTAAAACTTGCCCCACAGCATATTTTCTGACTCAAACTTAGATTTATATAAAAAATACAATTGAAAGGAAAATTAACTCAATCTATACGAATTTCAATAAATTATCCATCGATTTGAATTGGTAAAACAGATCAAATCCTTTAAAATGGTACCAAAAAGCAAACAATCACGAATGAGATTTTCTTTAGTACTTGGCAGAAACGGAGTTCATACATACAATTATTCTATGCATCGCCCAGCGGGCCACTAGCAGGACTGAAGTAATACAGTATGTAACATAAGATTAATTAAGGCCAAAATCTTTTAAAGAAATACTGGTATTCTAGCAAAAAATTGAGTGTTACTACTTACCCCTGTTACAACAAACCCCAGCTCCCCTACTTCCCGTGTCCAGATAATTAGTCAATAGTCAATAGCGATTTTTTTTCAATTCTAATACATAAAAAAAATTAAATAATAATCAGGAAACGATAATGTTATTCTTTCGTGAAAACGTCCAACAAAACTTGGTCTATAATTTCGATAGATTTTTCATCGTAATTTCCGTTTCCCTACTGCAATAAAAATGTTAAAAAATCATATTTTTTACTCGTCTACAGCTTTCAGAAGAATATACACGGATACCAAGGCTGACCGAGCGAGTGCACGCCAAGGGTCACTACTCATGGTCGAATGCACCAAAGCAGTTTCAATAGCTGGCATAGAGCGAGAGGGCGAAAGCTTTGAAGATATTGGGGAGAGAATATCACGAGCAGGCTAAGAAGAGAAAAGATGCAACGGCACATGAGAATGCTTTGGTAAGCTGTTTCATCGCAAAAGACATCGAGCGTTTTATCAGCGTATACGTATTTCACAAACAATGCTCTCTCAAAGGAAGCAAACGCGTGCTAATGACCTCACTATTTTATCACGAAAATGCTTACCATCGCATGTTTTAAGCCGCCGTTATTGAGGTTTACAAAACTGCCACCGGGAGTCGCGTTGCAATGACCGTATTTCATACGCGTATTTTCCAAGGCGCCGTCTGGTGGCAATTTTATGAACCTCGGTATGGCAGCTGGAAACATGCAATTCTACAGATTTTCGTGAAATTATTAACCGTTATTTAAAAAAAAAAACTTCCCAATTATGTATATACTAATTTCAATATCAACATGTTATTTTTGAGAATACAAATATTTATCAAACTTGTTAAAAATCTACTTATTGAATTATATCGGATTACATCCTACTGGATAAAGTATTCAAATATTAATTATTACAATGTAGATATCTCTTCACACATGCCAATGTACGTTAATTGAAAATGTTATATCCAACTATTTTGTTAACCTTAATAACCTTTTGATAACCTTAATACAGTAAAAATGATGAAATAATTATCGTGAAATAATCGCGATGACGTATTTTTCCCCAAACATTAAAAATCACCAACGATAATTTTGTCGACGTCAAGATATGAATCTATATTATAAACAACAAACAGATATATATATATATACAGGGTGAATTTCATAAGGTGTAATAGGCTTCATTCTAAGATAGATGGGATCATTACAAACAAAAGTTGCAAATATACATTAGGGATATTTTTAATAGTTTACGAGATATAACGTTTTGAAGTTGGTCCAATCAGAGCGCGCCGAGAAGCGTTGGAGCCGCCCACTTTCGGCCTAGCCGTAGAGATAGCACAGTATAGGGCGTTACTTTGGGGTTGCAAAATTCAGAGCAGTCAATTATTATATTATTACGCAGTGATTTTTATTTCTCGGGCATTGGTTGCTAGGGCGGGTAGTAGGCGGCTCCAACGCTTCTCGGCGCGTTCTAATTAGATCAACTTAAAACATTGATATCTCGTAAACCATTAAAAATATCCCTAATGTATATTTGCAACTTTTGTTTGTAATAACCCCATCTACCTTCGAATAAGGCCCGTTACACCTTATGAAATTCACCCTGTATATTGGTGCCAGGGAGAAATAGATGAAGAAATATTTTCGCGTTATTCTATCGCCCATTTCGCCCCACTTGATACATACCGTTCTCCGATTGTGGCATTTGCCGGACGACTATACTCGAGTTTTGGCTAGGCCATTCCGGGGTCTAGCCTCACCAAGTGGAAATTTCCCCGGGCGTTAGACAAACACCGGAATTACCGGGCGTTCCCTGTTATTGGATTGCCAGGAGTACACATACCCTCGCTTCTCCCGGTGTTTTCCAACCCATGTGTATAGCTTGAAAATAGCTCGGTAGCTTTTCACAGGTGGCAGCAGCAGCAGCCGCGTAAAAAGCTACCGCTCAACTCCATGAACACTTTCCCTCCGCCATTTTCAAAGGAAGAGACTGGCCGATTATTATTTATTTTTTATCGAGCTTGGGACTGTATGGTATGATTGGCTCGAATGACGGAACGGCCATTAACGCAGATTCGTCCAACGTTCTATCTCGATAGGTAGGTCGAATGTGCACCGCGGCTCGTGAATCATGTTTACGCCAACTATCGAGAGTCGATCGATATCGAAATGAAAAGAAAATTGTTGTATTTGATAAAGAGGGCTTGATTGGATTTCCTGCCATTCATTCATTGTTCGATCATCCCTATTGATCTACCCAACTGACGTTTGGACAAGAATTGTTCGTAAAGCCATTAACCTTAATTAGTAGGATTGATTTTACAGCCCTTCCACCGGATCCCGAGGTCAACGAATCCTCGACCTCACTCATCGATCCACCCATGGAACATTAGTGAATAGATATATATAAAAAAAAAAAAACAATCGTTAATCCCAATTAATACGACGAAGGGAAAAAATACAATTAAAACCGAGTCAAAAAGCCCAGAGCCATTCTTTAATTATTCGACTTCCCATTATCTAGGTTCAAGTACGAATTTCCGCTGACCTTATTTGCATGAATTAGGTACTTCGAAAAAAAGAAATGAAAAAAAAAAAGAAACGTTATCTCCTCATCGCGCATCCCAGCTTAAAACACGCGCACCTACGTCACTAATGCGTATATTCCTTCGTCGTCGCGGTGTTAGGAGATGCCGCACACTCGACCACGAGGATTACGCAATGTGCCTCGTTTCATACATATTCATTCTCTTGGACACCGACACCGAGACGCGTGGCTGGCGCAAGTTTCAGATTAGCCGGACGTCGAGGTTTAAGGTGGTAAGCCGTAAAGCCGGCGAAGGATCTCTCACGGAGGTTGACGACCGTGTGGAACACGCGTTTCCAGCGATCATCCCACAACGCTCCTCTCTTGTCTGTTTCGGTATAGATAAATATATGTACAGAAGTATCGCGGCTGTCGTGTACACGCGAAATCCTCTTGTTTCCTATTGTTGAAGCAACCCATACGGCTTTGTCCCTTGCCATATCCGAGTTTCGCTTTGGTCATTATTACGGTCGGCAACCGGTATATGACGGAGACTTTGGGATAATGGCCAACTCGTACGGTGTAATACTCGCTCGTCTATTCGACTTCGAGGAAACATCGGTGGACGAAGGAACCCTGAAGACTCATTCATCCTCAATCAATCCTAGAGATTCATCCATTCGTATTAGGAAATTTTATCAGGAAAATTTACAATATTTCGTATTGAATAATTCAAATCGATGCCTCGAGTATAATTACAATTTGAATAAAGGGTACAATTGGTACAAGGCGCAATTCATTATTGACCGAAATTGTCCGGAAAGTAATCGCGTTTATTAATTGCGCATCCAATTACTTTCTCGCCAATGTGTCTATAAGAATTTTTAATAATTCATTATTGATGATAAAATTAAGTATTCATTTGGAAAATATTTTCAATTACCTTCGTCCAATGATGAGATTAATTATTCGGACATCCCTCATCCCTGTCGAGCCTTGTTTCAATTTATTTTTCAATAATTGATAATTCATTACGAACAATTTTGTTCTATAAATCATAATAAATAACGTAGTAGACATGTCTGAAAACAACAAAGAAACGGTTTCGACACATTCGACGTCGAAAAATTCAGTCACGAGCCGATGGAGGGCAATGGTCTCTACAATTCTCTGCTCTCTGTCCCTCTCTGTCCCACATGTATATACCCATATACAGTAGCTATATGCTTTCACAACCTACCCTCGGCATTTTAAATACGACCGGAGAAATATGAAGAATAAAAGGGAAAGTTGCTGAGGGTTGGTAGCTATCTATACGTATAAACTCGTACACTCATACATCCACACACAGACAACGCGTTGGAGAACACGATGAGAATCGATCGATTTCCACGTCTGGCCATTCTGAAAGAGTCGAGATGTACCAGGCCGAGGTTCGTCGTCAGTGTCGTCGTCGTCGTCGTCGTCGTCGTCGTCTGTGTTGACGAAAATCGATCGAGTGCCCGGCAATCCCCTGGTCCGTTTCCCTCATGCCCCTTATCTATCAGGCTCTCGCACACTATCGCCAAGCTTATTGTTGGTTACGCTATATATCTAAAAACCACTCGGTTTATTCCCTCGGCTCTCAATACCAGAATAACTCAGTGGCCACCCTACGCGCTTTCACAATTCTATACGTATCCCTACATGTTTCAGAGAGTGTGGTTGAGCGTCGCAGCATCCCCGAACGTTCTCTTGCCACCCTCGGCTTTCTCGCTTTTTCCCTCTTTAACGCTCTCGTAGACTCTTTCTCTCTCGATCGTTCTCATTCTCTCGACTCCCCCACCTTCGAAGTTAATACCATTAACGTGTATTCGGTAACTATCGAGCGTGACGAGCACGAGAATGGACGTCCGGGTGTGGAAATCGCGGTATGCTCGCTCGACCGAGAATGCCAGGCCGACACGACGCTCGCGTTTTCTCTCTCTCTCTCTCTCTCTCTCTCTCTCTCTCTCTCTCTCTCTTGCTACTCCCGGGGCTTTCTATACACCGTGGCTTTTACAGCTCGACGTGTACGCTTTTTTTCTACAATTTTCAACCCTGCGGATCGAACGACTCTCGGTATCATAAATTTATTATTATTGTTATTATTAACCGGCTGTGTAACTGACGATCGATAATTGAAAGAAATGTACGAATGATTTATCGATCATCGATTGTCTAGACTGAAACGAGAAGCCATATTAAAGCGATAATAGTTTAAAAAATAAAGGAACAAATAAAGATATAATAAATAATTAGTAAAATATATATTATATATTATATACTATATTTTTTTTATTAGATATTTATATATTTAAATATATATATTTATATACAATATTTAAAAACTATAGTATATAATATATAATATATATTTATTAGTTATTTATTTATCTATATATTTAAACATATATAATAATCATTTATATCATTAATTATATTATTATATTATTTACCTATATATTCAAATATATAAAATAAAAAATATATATATATTTTATTAGTTATATTGTAATATAATATTATAATTAGTTATTTATTACTAATATAACATAATATTAAAAAATTATAATTATATAAGGGTTAAACTAATAAAATATATATTATATAATATATTTTATTAGTTACTTATTATATCTTTATTTATGTCATTTTTAAAAATTTTCTTTACTTTAAAAAGACAATCGATTTATTACAATACTTAATAAAAATCTAATAAATAACCAATAAAATATATATTCATATAATACACAAAATATCTAATAATAAACAAAAATATAAAAGTAAATGCCTAATTAAATAAAATGAACGATACAAATGGAATAATAGATAGAAACAAAAATGTGAAAAACTGAAAACATTAAAAATATGTTGATAAATGCGAACTCTGCGATAAAACGATCGATCGGAAATCATTGCAGTACAATTTGCCGATGGAAATTCATGCACCGTTCCAACAGACGGCCTATTTCCGGTCTGTTCGATCGTGAATTATAGAACAACGTGTATCGAGCGTAAAACCATCGAGTTTTTCACCGAATATCGATGTTATGCGAATTCCATGCCAGGAAGGTGGAACAAAAAATGACGATGTTATTACGAGAGCTCGAAGTCCAGAAGCAACGACGATGATATTTAAACCAAGCGCTATGTACATTGTCTCACATATATCTACTTGTGTGTAGCGTAGTAGAACAAGTAGTGAAGTTCCATTGTCGAGAGCTGGAGTCTCGCTCTGTTTCTTCTCCATCGGAAATCACAGGAATATTGTAATCTTACACACACACACACGCACACACACACACACACACACACACACACATATCTATATAAAAATGAATAGGAAGAACCTCCCAATATAAGCAACAGCCTCGACGACCCGGTCCAAAAGTAGACAAAGATACCGAAGATTTTTTGTACCAGGAGAAAAAAAAAGATATATATACGAAACGAAGAGTAGCGAAGTGAGATCGCGAAGTGCAAGCAAGGAGGAAATATCATTATTTCGACGAAGAATGATGATAGGTAGGAGAACGTAGCGCAACTCCTCTCGTGCAAGGGACGAGACGTCACGGGGAGGGAAGGGGTAGAATAATAGAGAGATACGCCACACCGGGTGGCGTATCATTATTCCAAGAGCGCGAGAGCGAGGAGGGTCTTCCGCACCGTCGGTTTGTTGCTCTCGCGTCCTACTGCGTTCCATCTCTTTCTCTTACTCTCTGGGTCTTGGTTTCATTCATTCTCTCTCTCTCTCTCTCTCTCTTAACGTCTATATAGACCGAACTTCCGCTTCGCTCTCGAGAGACCACCGGAGAAAATTTTTCTCCCGACGACCACGAGGAAGGCGGGAGGAGGATCCAGGGATTGGTCCTCGGTCACAGACGCGTCCCAAGTACAAGAAAACGACTGCTGTTTACCCCCTCCATTTATTATACCGCGCTGTGTGTATGTATGAGGGATTCCACGTCAAATCGACCACTTTTGAATCCGATCCCTTTTTAATCGTGCTGAAATTTGTATATTTCGTACTACGACACTGAAAACATTTATGTGAATTTTTTCAAATTTTTTTAGACAACTGGAAGAAAGGTACGAAGTTTGAAAAAATACTCATAATTTTTCAAAAAATTAATTAATCGAGACGTTTTTAGCTCTACATTTTTGTTTTTCAGATGAATCCGACAGGATTGTGAGCGTTTTTTTAAATTCATAGCTTTTTTTTCGTTTGGGTAAAAAAATTTGGAAATCATTTAAAAATTTTTAGTGTAGTAGTATGACATAAAAAATTTCAGCAAAATTACAAGGTGTTGGGTTCAAGAGTGGTCGATTTGACGTTGAATACCTCATATCGAGGGCGACAGAAAGAGAGAGAAAGAGAGAGAGAGAGAGAGAGAGAGAGAGAGAGAGAGAGAGAGATGGATAATGTGTTTGTAAGTAGTGTTTTTATCTACTTGATACACTCTATTTTGTATACCCATCCCTCGCAGCCGTAAGGAAAGATAAATGGACAAGGGCGAGTGAATAATTTAAAATTCGCGAGAAACGTGACGAGACTAACGAATTCGCCAAAATGAAAAATTCGCGATGGAATTGGACGATTTTTTATTTCAACAAATTTGGCAAAACGTACATACATACCTACGCATAATTTTTTTGTTTTTTATATAAAATGAGAGTTAACGATTCACAAAGTTATTGAACAATCGTTAAAAGGTACATTGTTTCATTTATCTGCTTTAAATAAAAATCCGTGAATAAGTTAAACAATGAAAAATGTGTATATCGAATAGAAGGTTAGTTTTTTTTTGCAGCCACATTATTTTTTCAATAATTAAGGCTCGCTACGGAACGAACAAATAAACAAACAAACAAACAAACAAACAAAACGTTCGTACTGTGTTTTTCTTTGCTATATTTTGCAAAACAAAATGGTTATCGGGGAATATCGAATACGTGTACTTTAATAATGTCGATGGGAGGGAAGTTAAACGTTTCTTGGACTGTTGAACGACTTACGCCAATTACATTCGGTTGCCAATCTCGCTGGGGTTACCGGGTCCAATTAATTAGTAGGTACGTACGCCATCAATTTATTTCCATCGATCGATAAAGCCATCGATTCGTGTTTGCACTTCGCTCTATTGTACACTCGTAAGCCTTGAAACGGAACGATTGTCGTTTCGACTAATTGGACGAAACAAAAAAAAGCTGTATATATATATAACAATTTCAAAGAAGACGTTCGAGAATACATCTTGACTTTTATAAATAAACGTATTTCTCGCTATATAGTAGATTTTGTTTTTAAAAAATCCTTCATTAGTTTTTGTTCTATAAAAAAATAAATAAAAAAATAAAGAAGATAGACAAATTCAGGCTGTATAGTCTTTTGAAAGACGGTAAGTTGCCTTGGCTAACGTGCCCGAAGCTACCGGCAAATAAATTTGTTAATCCCAGAAATTACGTTCAAACTTTTTTATGTGTTATTGACTATATATATATATATATATATATATATATATATATATGTAGTTTATAATAAATTATAAAATATAGTTTCTCAAGTTTTTCTCAAAGCCGGAGTTGCTCAGATTCTTATGTACGGCTTCCGCCTTTTACATATCTCTCCTAAACTCTCTGTCTCGCAATTTCACCGTGCATCCTCAATTCCACCATCGACCACTCCGGTGGACCTACAGTTTTTGGTTAGGTGGGTTTCAAAACACCGAGAGCACAGAAAAAGCGCATAGAAAAATTCCATTGCTGCCGGCGGGAAATCGGACCCAGGACCACTGAGTTGTGAGCCGGGAACGTTACCCCCTATGCCACTGCCTCTCTCCAAATCATAAATTATAATAAATAATAAATATATATATATATATAACTTATAATAAATAAATAAATATAAATTTTATTTATTATGTAATAAAATATAAATATAAACATATAAAATATAAATTATAATAATAATTATAATAAATAAATAAATATAAATTTTATTTATTATATTTATTTATTTATTATAATTTGTTATCCATTACAATAATTTCCATCTACATAGAAAATTTATATATATATATATATAAATATTGATATATATGTATATATCAATTTTCTATGTACATGGAGATAGGCTGGAAAAAGGGTAGGTAGTCGTATACGTGCGTGCAACCGAGTTATCGACCCCCTTATTCTACCATACACTAGCTATATATATTATATACGGAAACGGCTACGTACATATTATATATATATATAATATGTACGTAGCCGTTTCCGTTTCCGAACCCCGGGAGGCCGTGCAAACGAGTGAGACCCCGATAGGGGAACCCTCGTGCATTACGTCTAATGTTGCGTCACGAGATAACGCAAGGACGATTAGTCATTTGCCACCCCTCGCGCCCTACTCCATAACTAAGAGAGCGAGAGAGAACACTCTCTCTCTCTCTCTCTCTCTATCTTTCAACCCTACCTTCTCTACTCGAGAGCTCTAGAAAAGCAACTCCGCGAACACGATCAAGAATTTTAAGCCATTCGCATTTCTACGTAACACACTTTCCTAGATTCATCAAACTTTCTCAAACCATCCGTTCTACAATTTTATATCGCACAACTATTTTTTATAAATCGTAAAATGCCAAATGTCGATCATATAAAAAATAGAATTTTTACTGCAACATCTGCTTCCATAATTTCCCTAAAAAAATCAAGACATTGTAAAAGTAGTGCTTTTCTTTTCTTTTTTTTTTAAACGGGGAAATAAATCCAGAAACGGCTGACAAATGGTCTCGACCACGTCGAGCAGTAAAGAATCAAACCCCATGAAAGAGAGGCGTTATGGGCTATAGTCACGGTTCGTTATACCTACTTGGCTCAAGACAGTGAGGGACAGACAGACACAGAGAAGAAACGTGTCTTGAGCTATAGACCGAAGAAGGTAATCGTGCAATTTACGTTATAGGTAGTTGCGATCCTGCATAATTGCCAATAAACTTAGTTGTGAGAGTCGGAGAAGAGTGGGGGGTGCAGGGGGTAGTTAAGCCATTATACGCGTATAGGAAGTAGCTCGACTATCTTCGTTCACTATACTTACATACGCGACGTACCTAGCTACCTGTATTATTATACGTATATACCTATATAGCGTTTCTGATGCCTTTTCGCCAGCGCAGCATGTGGGACCGGTACCGCAAAATTCAGCGGCATTCATCGGTGGAACAGGAGTGGTAATAAACGTAACGTTACGACCATATACGAAGCTATATGGAACAGACGGTGTGACGTATAATACGTGACTACTACACGTAAGGCGACCGAGACCAGCCTGGGTAGAATTCAACTTTAGCAAGGAACAACTTTTCGGCCCTTCGCGTCTTGCGGAAAGTTCTCTCGGTTCTCGTAGTAGGTAGTAGGTACGTGAAGAGAGGACCGAACAAATAAGCGACGTATCCGAATGAAAATTGTTCCCGCTGCGAATTGCAACATTGTCGAAATGGACGTTTAAACGAAATCGTGGCTAACCGAGAGACGTTGTTTCGTGTGGGGAAAAAAAATGTAATCAAAAATGTGAGTCGTGTTCGTGACGGTTTGACGATTGTTGACCGAGAATTTGACGTTTGAGTATAGGAAACGAACGAAAAAGCGAGAACATACGTAAAATTTTTAAATATCGATGGGAGAGTGAATAATGAAATAGTAGGGCTGACGCGATGGAGGGATATATTTTTATTGAATTCGTGAAACTGTTGCGCGATATTAAAGAGCGAAATGGGAAACGGTGATTAAAACGTATTTTTTTTCTCTTTTCGACAGCAAAAAAAAATCATTTTTCATGAAATTTTTCATGCAATTTCAATTTGTCACGGACGATGGAGAATCGACGGAATAAAAAGAGTAAAAACATGGAAACTTTCGTTTGATCATCGACACATTTGTGCGACGCACCGTGGCACGAACGCGATGGAACGCAGAGCATAAAAAAAGGGCTACAATGTATTTGAAATATCCGTCGTTACAGCGCGAGAACGAACAAAAGCGACAAGGAATTAATTTTCAAAACGCCCATTTGAATAGAAACAAAGCGAATACGTAAAAAAAACATATATATGAACATTGCGTTTACAATTCTAAAACATGATCAAAAAGGGATGAAAACGCGTTCGTTAAAATTTAACTCATACGTTTTTACAGCCCATCCTTCATTCGCAGGCGCCCTTGTGTCATGAACTTTTCATTTCCGCGGTCGAAATAAAAAAATAATGTTCGAGGTTTAAAGCGAACGTCGAGCAGCGAGAGCCCAGGGATAAAAAAGAGAGAAATAAGGGGTGGAAAAGAAATATATATATATACACACACATTATATACATATTTAAAAAAAGGCGGGAGGGTATAACCGTGTCCCGAAGCATCAGCGTTATAATTCGAGTCCGGACGTGGATCGAGGCGAAGCGGCGAATGGGGGATGAGAAGCTTGGGTTAATTATACAGGATTAATTATATCTGCTAACATGCCCTGGCTTAGGCGGCAAAGATAAAGGGAAGGAAAAAAGAGTGCCACGGGTACGGATCGTATTAGTTCGCGGACGAGCGCACCCTACTCGAGTGTAGTTGGAACTTGTCGACGTCGTCATCATCGTCGTCGTCGTCGTCGTCGTCGCCGTTGACGTCGTTGACGTCGTCACTGAACTACATCACGCCATGGCACACTCGTACGCGCTTTCGTCAACCGTAAAGGCTGACGGTAAAGACGAGAGAGAGGCCGCACCGTTCGTCAAAGAGTTCGCGACGACAAAGTGCGACCCTTATATCTGTATGTGTGGATCACGGTTATGGACCTCGGCTTTTCCCGATCCACGGGAACCAGAAGTCTGAAAATATTCCGCTTGGCTATATTGTTTGAATAAAAATTTGTTTTTATGCGACGAAAATTTTTTAATGGATTATCGTAAGGAAAAATATTAGATGTATCTTTTATTGTTATAATTTAAAAAATGAATATTATCATTTTGTGTCAAGCGATAAAATTTGAAGGATTTGTCGGATAAATTTTTGAATAATAATTTGATTGCAACAAATTTAGAATTTCTCTCGAGATTCGAATTAAATCAAACGAATTTCAAACGAATTTTTCAAATATATTTTTCGAAGAATAAAAAAATCTTGATTGCGTTTTTGTAGGAATTTCAAAATAATTATCGTCGTTCCAAGTTATTGACAAAACGTTTAACCCCTTTCTGTACATTGACGAGTCTGGCTCGTGATGAAGATTTTGGCCCAAACGTAAACAGCGTCTGTTTCAAATAATTTAAGAGGCAAATCGACTTTAGAGGCCGAGCAATATAACAACCTTTGCGATTTTTGTTTTCAACGAAACTAAACAACATATCAAATTTCGATAAAAAGGACTTTATTATACAAGGTTTGAGCCGTGTTTATTAATTTTATCGGTGCTGTACTAAACAAAATGGCGGCATTTTCCCAGCCGCATCTTTTATTTTTTATTGCTGCCTGGCCGAACTCATAACTGCTGCAATTTCAAAGCTACGATAATAAACCAAAAAGAATTTCATATAGTATGATAACAGCCTCGGCATTACGTAGAATTTGCTTTTTACATTACACAGTTGAAATGTTATTAACAATTTTCGTGCATTTGTTTTTGCGTTTTGTCGAAATTTTCGTTCTACAACACGCCACTTGTGTAAAAATCAATTTAAAAAAGAAATCCTACGTAGTATCGAAGCTGTTATCATACTATATCGAATTCTTTTTCATTCATGATTGTAGCTTTGAAATTGCAGCAATTATGTGTTCGGGCAGACAGCAATGAAAAGAAAAGTCGGAGCAGAAAAAATGTTGGGAAGCCGCCATTTCGTTTAGTACATCGCTGATAAAATTTATAAACAATGCTCAATACTTGTATAATAAGGATCTTTTTGCCGAATGTCGATATGTTGTTTAGTTTCGTTGAAAAAAAATCCCAAAGTTTCTCATATTTTTCGGCTTCTAAAATAGTTAGCCCCCTTAAGGTAGTTCTATCGTTGGGTGGGGGAATAAAATTTCATTCCCGTTTTTTCTCACATTGAAAGTGGATCAAGCGTTAAAGTTCATTAAGAAAAGTTGTTGCAAATCGACTAAAGAACAACATGCTCAAAATTCAAATTGATCCTACGGAAAGTTTATTTGTTATATAATAAACAAAATCATGAATTTTGTTTCCATAAGATTTGTTATGAAAACTAACCGAAGCTTCTTTAATGTCATATAAAAATGTGTGCGAAATGTTTAACAGGCTTCATCGAGCAAATAATCGAGATACTCGTTGTATAATGTTGCGATATCACTAGATTTACCAGACCAGTCATTTTGACTGGTCGTGCAATTTTTAATTAAAAATTCCTACTGCATGTAACATTTGTTTTCTGAAATGACGTTATGACTTCTGTAGCTGTAAGTAGAAAATATATTTAATGAACTCAATACAACTTTATATATATTTGTAACAAATATATTTAGATAGAAACAGGTATATGCAAATAGCTGGTAAATCTAGTGTTAACACGGGCTCTTATGGGAGATTGCGAAAAGTGACGATTTTCAAGAACAAATATCGTGATTTTTGAATCGATAAAGGCCTCTGAAATTTTACACACGTATACATATGACATCAAAGAACGTTTCTGCAAATTTTCAGTGAAATCTAACGGCAACGCTGTAACGATATGACTACCTTAAGTAAAACCCCAGGCTTATTCAAAATATGTTCTATTACATTTGATGACAAGTTTTAGGAAGTACTTGTTACCGAAACAAACATCTACATTTCGACTCGTTTTCGAGAATCACTCTGGTCCGTTTACCGCGCTCTAGTCCAAATTTTATCGCGCTAAATGACACGGAAAGGGTTTAATGAAACACGAATCCGAAAACCATCGGTTATTAACATTTCATAGAAATTCCAACCTTTTTACTAATCATCCCCACAATAAACAATAATATTTCAAAATAAATTCTACCTTCTTCTTCAAATTGAAAATAACCTCGATATTAATTAAAAATTTAATTCTGCCGACGATTACCTCGAAACGTACATGCACGACAAAAAACAAACGTTACGTTTGCACACATTGCGTTATAAAAAATAGTAGATATACATGCAACCTACACTTTATACGTAAATATCGTTCCAACATTCGACTGACGCTGCCATTTTTCCCTCGATCCACTTTGTCCCGCGTTCGTACATATATAACACATATATACTTTCGAGGGAATTCGTCGACAGGGAAATTCCGGTTCCTCGCTATGTGAAGAGAAATTCTCCGGATGCGGCAAGGCATACACACACATGTGCACGGTTGAAAAGGTATTGGTATCTGGTATATATATGGAAATGTACGAAAGCTGCTGGAGTAGACGAACGTTTGGCGAACATTCGTGGGCGAGTCGAGGGAACAAGACGGATGGGGCGAAGAAAAAAAAAACATAGAGGGTCGCAAGAGGATATTTGCATCGGGGTGAGTTCCTAGACCGAGTCTTCGTCGACGATATCCCACATATACGTGGTACGTCACTCTGGGAAAGTTTCACGGATCGTCCAGTATACGTCCTAGTTCATTCTGAGGGCACAATCGCCTCTGAAATCTTGTATGGGTGTGAGTGTGTTTACGCGTGGGTGCGTCAATATGGAATTGGAACAAGCACGAACATACGTAGGCAAACTGACGAGCATGAGGGTTGGAAGGTTATTCGCTATATCCTTGGAGAAAGGTTGTGAGGGATAGAAAGGGGTTTGGGGTGGAGGTCTTGTAGTACGATAAAGTAGTATCGCTTGGTACCGGGGATATTAGTCGAAAGTATGCAACAAGCTGGAGTTTAGGAGGGAGATATAGTCCTGGCCGGAAGTTCGTCCTTGTCATCCTCGATCCACCAGCACCACCGGAACAATTTCATCGGCATCCAATCTCAGTTTGCAGACTACACATTATCCAACCTCGTTCCTCTTTCCTTCGTTCTCACTATTTTCGTGTTTCCAGTCGCCTATAAATAGCGACATCTTTATAAGAAATATATTCTTTTTTTTTACCTACACGTACAGACTTTATGAATTATCGTTACATTTTTCGTAATTTTTTTATTGGTGAGAAAAAGAATAATTTCACTGTACCTAAATGAAGAAATTTCGTTACTAACAAGAAGAACAACTGCATCGGTTAATGTCGACTTTATTCGGCGATGTTCGGAATCGCGGATGCGTGCGCACTCGAAAGGCGCGTTAATTTGAATTTTTTATATCGTGAATTTCTGGGGGAGGGGGGGAAGGTGAGAATTGGATTTTGTCGAATAGAAACGAAAGTTTTCTAGTATATATTTATAAAGACAGTTTTATATATGTATGTGTGTATGTATGAACATCGAGACGAAAGGAAATTATGCTGATGCAACGGCACTTTGGTGCTTTCTCCTTTCGTCTCAGCAGCGCCCAGCCGTCGCTTCTCGTTACGTTCCCTTTCCGACAATTCGTTTTGCGGGATTCAAACGAATCCGTGGCTGTCTCCCCCTTTGAAATTTATGAAGTCGCGACGAACGGCGAGGGTTGGGCGTCGTTCGCTCGACGAGAGAACCAACGTGTCTAGCTCGTGGCGCGTCGAAGCTCGCGAAAAGCACGTACCATCACCTACGTGTATTTTCTCTGCGCCACCCCTTATCACCAACCCAACGTAACCGCCCAAACCAAATGTACAGGTAACTCGCCTTGGAATGCTTTTTGGGTACAGAGTTGGAAAATTCTCGCAACGTTCGCGAATCCTATCTACGTGTTTAGCTACGTAACGTATAAATATTTTATATATATACGAGAGAAAGAAAGAGAGAGAGAGAGATGTGGTCCATCTCGTCCAAGTTAAAAGAACATGCGGAGCATGCAACATATTGGAATGAATTATTCGCGTGCTTTCGTTCCTCGCATATCCTCGTATACAATAGGCAGCATCATACGTGCTCGTAATACGATTTTGAATATTTTCAACATTTTTCATCCCTTCCAAATTCAAGATTTTTCACGTCACGAACTAAACGAGGTCAAATATAATTCTTTAAATATAAGCAGGATATCGTCCTTTTTCTAGTTGTTTCCAGCTTCCTTTCACATCGATCAACTTAACTTAAAAACAACTCCGACGCATAAATTTTGCACGATTGTTGTTCTTCCAATGAATTTATCGTTTATAGTTTGCTCGACTGCTTATTTCTAGCCTTGCTATGTATATATATAAGAAGTTTGGCGAGGCAGTCGTTGGGACAAATTTATAACTTGGGTTGGATAAAATTGAAGTTACAAGTTTTGCTTATTATACATGTACGTATAAAACTATTACGAAGCCGTCGCAGCTGTGAAGTATGGAAGGGCGGTCTTTCGTCGAGAACTCGCATGAATATTCAGGGCGTACTAACGCTAATGTAGGGGAGAGATGGGAAGAGATGAAGGACTATCTAAGGGCGACACAATGTCTCGAAAACTATATTCCCCTATTCGTGCCATCTCGTTCATAAATTAACAAACGCATAAATTTATTTTTCGATCCAAACGCGACGAAGATTACGAGATTTTTCGAAAAATCATTTTTCGTTTTCAAGAAAAATATTGTTGAAGTCTGTAAGATTGAAAAAATAAACGTTACAATCAAGGGAAAGAAAGAAAATATATATAACAAATTATATTTACAAAACGAGAAAAAAACTACGTAATTGAAATTACAAAAAAATTGCCTGTTCCCACGGGCAACGAGACTTTATTTACGTTTAGCCGGGAATGAAAGAGACTGAGCAATTATAATTACAGAAATATGGGAAAAAATAGAATAAAGAAATAGTTTATCGCAGGAATATTTGCCTAAAATATTTGTCACAGCTCGTGAAAGATGGAGGAAGAGAAGATACGAAATTAAAGAAAGCCGAGGGAAAATAAGAACAAAATTTGAATCCCCTCGCACATATACGTGTGTGTATGTATGTGTGTGAAAGAGAGGGAAAGAAAAAAAAAACAAAAAAAAAAGGTGAACGTTCTCATTCGAGAATGAACTATGTATATGCAGCAGGGTCCTAAAAGCGGGCAATTCCTATGTGTGCGAGAGAGAGTCTCTTTCTCTCGTCGCCACACCGGATTTCGCTCGACCCCGCGAAACGATAAAAACCGATCTCTCACGGGACGCGAACGCCCCGGAGACAAATGGATCTCGGAGAGAGAGAGGAAGAAGGAGAGAAGTGCGAGAGAACTGTGGAGTAAAAATTCCAGGCAGCCCGGATCTTGCACGGAAAAAGGAAATATCGCGAGTCTTTTCCTCTGGCAATGCCGAGAGTCGAGCTATCTCTCTGTCTGTCTCTCTCTTTCTCTCTTCGCCCCCGCACCCCTGCGTCCATCTTTCTTCCTCGGTGTATAACATCACACCACGTACAGCTGCGACCTCACCAAGAGACGAGTCTTCGAGACCGCAAAATTACATTTTAGGGCGATGTAAAAGAAGGAAAATAAAAAAAAATCTACGCAAGAAAGTGCAAAAAAAGACTTTTGTAACTATACGTAGGTACGTTTCTTTGTACCGCCACTGGTCTCGGTCAATGAAACAGCTTCCAACGGAATAGAATTATTTTTCCTTTTCAAATAAATATACAAAAATTCTGTAGGGGAAACACAATGAAGATTTTTCAATTTTTTGAAAATGCACAAATTGCATCATTAATTTTTTTTTTTAGAAATGTGCTAGATAAATTTCTCTGTGTATTTCAAGTACTTTGCTCGGCTCGTTCTTAAATCGAGTAGAAGCGATATTTGAATAAAATAACGAATTTGAAATTTCTGACAAAAACAAAATAAAGAACATTTCACGTCAATCAGTCAATTTAATCAAAATGATTTTTGAACAAAAACAAAATACCAATCGTGTTTCAGAGGACGAGAATCGCAAGAGTGTATATGCATATACGGGCAGGTGGCATGAGGCAACAACACGTGCGAAAGACTCGAGAGCGAATACGTGGAGTATGGCAAATATGTATCAACGATATCGATCGGGACTGGTTCGTACCTGCTTGTGCAGTTATGTACAAACGTATATAAATATACCATAGGACTATAGCACTGCACAGCTCTAACCAAACAAACCCAAAATCCGAGCCCGATCGAACCCAACCAAATCCCGGATGTTCTTGTACACGACAGCAAGAAATGTTAGTTATATATACACATATATACAGGGTGAATTTCATAAGGTGTCTCAAACTTTATTTTAAGGTAGATGGGATCGTTACAAACGAAAGTTGCAAATATACATTGGGGATATTTTCAATAGTTTACGAGATATACATTTTTAAAGTTAGTCCAATCAGAACGCGCTGAGAAGCGTTGGAACCGCCCCTCTTATCCTAGCCGTAGAGATAGCACAGTGTAGGACGTTACATTTAGAGTTGCAACATTCACTCAATTTTATTTATTATGTCATTACGCAGTCATTTTTATTTCTCGGGCATTGAGTGCTCTGAATTTTGCCGAGCGCGCCGAGAAGCGTGGGAACCGCCCACTCCGAAATATAAATGACTCCGTAATAATATAATAAATAAAATTGACTGCTCTGAATTTTGCAACCCCAAATATAACGCCCTATACTGTGCTATCTCTATGGCTAGTACGGAAGTGGGCGGCTCCAACGCTTCTCGGCGCGCTCTGATTGGAGCAACTTTAACCATTTATATCTCGTAAACTATTAAAAATATTCCCAATGTATATTCGCAACTTTTGTTTGTAATGATCCCATCTACCTTAGAATAAAGTCCTGTTACATCTTATAAAATTCACCCTGTATATAATAAACATTTCTTCCATATATACGAGCACAGGTATACCGTACATATATTTAGTTAGTAAATGGGCAGATGGTAATGTAGATCGAGCGAACACGAATCATAGGGACGTATACACAAACGCCGATAGCCCTGTCGATCGCATATTTGTGAACATATTTGTAGGAGTTGGGAGAGAAAAAAACATTGAGAAAGTTCAGAGAACAAGCTATAATCTGAGTACCGAGGTCTGGTAAAGTTCGAATATTCCTGTAAATGTATTGTTTGAGATTAAAACCCTTGTACCAAAAAAAAGGAAAAGAAAAAAAAGACATTCCCCCTCGAGCGAACAAATCTATTCGAACATAATGAATATTTTCTCATTGCTTCCAACTTGCCTCCTTCCTTTTGTTTTATCAAACGTGTGTATATATCGCAAAAGAGGAGAATTGAATAGACAACTCGTTGGGAAGAATATATAGCGACGAATATCATAAACATCAGTTGGATCTCGATTGAGAAAAATCTCTCTCGCTTCATGGTGGAATTTCTTAACGAAGAGAGGTAGTATATATAAGCCCGGCAGCAGACGACGAACTCTGCCCCCCCCCTCTCTCTCTCTCTCTCTCTCTCTCTCTCTCTCTCTCTCTCTCTCTCTCTCTCTCTCTCTCTCTCTCTCTCTCTCTCATTGTCCACAGCTGGCGCGATTCTCGGTGAAATTGCTCAACGAGAACGAAACAATAAAGTAGAATAAAGGATTCAGTGTCTCTGGAATTAAGTCGGGACGTTTCATATGTCTATATATATATTTTTTTTGCTCCAAAAAGCTCTCGCTCAGACAACGATTATGCATCGTTTCGTATTTCATCACGAAGGATCTTTTTAAAAAAAACAACTTCTTATCCTTTTTTTTAATATCTTTTTCTTTTAATTTCGCGATCATGCACGTATTACACTACCCCGTTGTATTTTAAGTCGAGAAAGTTAAAAAAAAATAATCGCGAGGGGCGTGCGCGCTTCCAGGCAGGATTTTCAACGCAGCGAATTAAAGCGACATAGATAGCCGACGACGACCGGATGTACGGGAGACGATGTCGGGACACGAGATCGCTCGTTCGCGCTCGTACATTCGTGTTGACCGTTCTTTCTTTATTCGCTGCTGGTCGGTTTCCCGGCTTTATAGCTATACATATGTATATACGAGGCATTCCAGGCTATTTGAAATTTTTGTCGAAAATGTTGAAACTTACGATAAGAGTCAATCACGGGGACACAAAAATTTCACTCGGTTATTGCGATGGAAAACGAAAACATACGAGTTACAGAATATTCGGGATCAAATAATCATCGTATATGTACAATTTTTGAAATAATACGCAAATAAATAAAAACTCTTGTTGCTATTATTTATAAACATACTTATTATGACTTTTTTTTAATTTGAAGCATGTTAACAACGAGAAAGTGTAAAAATTTGTTTATAATAATTGAAAAAGATTATATAGTTATAGAAAAATGGTTTTAATAGTTATCAAAAAAAAAAGACAATTTTTTTACCAATTTTGTAAAATCGAAAAAGATTACTAATTATGAAAAGCCCACGATCTACCCAGGCTTAAAAGTTGTTAAATTGATAGAAGTTTAAAATGAACAATGTTCAAACAAATCAAAATATAGACTCACTTTAAAAAAAAAGATTTAAAGTTTAAAACTTAAAAATCACATTTTAAATACATTTAAAAACGAGAGTTTTCAAAAAAAAGATTCAAATTGGACGACTATTAAAAAAGTTATGAGCAAAAAAGTAAAAAAAAAACGATTTTTTGAAAATTCGATATTTTTTTAACTGATAATAAAAAAAATTTCAAAATTTACCACGAAGAGTTTTTCGATAGGTACTGAAAAAAAAAAATATATATATATATATATATGCGCGTGTAGGTATATATGCGCACGCATATGGCACGCCTATAACGTACGCGGCGCAATTTCGAGAGGCGATGAAGTGAATTCGAGATAGATGTAGCGAGGAAAAGAGTTACGTGAATTGATGGGTAATTGAATGCCATCGACGTGGAAACGCATAAGAGGACATTAAAAATCCTGTCGAGCAAACTATCCTGATTTTACGTTGTAACGATATTTCGAGAAGAAAAAGAAAAATGAATTTCTCGCGTGGCTAATTGGGAAAAAGAAAATTGGCACGATTTTATAAATATTATTGAATAATAAACATTATTATTTTCTAGATGACTCAATGATAAATATTCTTATTTCTTTTTTTTTAATTTAAGTAAATAAAAACAGAGCGAAATTAAAAGTTTTGTTACTTTCAATTATTTGCAATGTTCATATAATATTTTGTAAACAGAATTCACATTGAACGATACTTTTGTTTTAGAAAGTATTCGTTTAATATTTGTTATTTTATTACTCGCGTACTTTTTCTCAACTTGGAGAAGAAAAAATTAAAAATTACATATTTTTCGAGTTAATAAAATCATTTTTCTTTTAAATTACGATCGTTAAAAAATCATAAATCATTTTTTAATTCCGATCGTGTCCATCATCTTTATAGATATCCGAAATATAATTATCAGTCTTATAGGCTTGTATCGAAAAAAAACAAAAATTTGTATAAATTTACGATCAATGAAATGGAGACTGGTGAAGGGAGGGGGAGAGTTTTAAGGGAACGGGGTTGTACGCAGAGGGTGGATTCGCGATAGAAGGCGCTTTTTGTAATCCCGAGATTGCAAGATGAGGCACGTTTCTTCACAAAGCAGACATACCACATGCTCCCCTTGAAGCTCTCAAGCGCGAGCGGTAATGCAATTGAAAATCTCTCCCTCTCCTTCCCACTCTCTCTGTCTCTCTCTCTCTCTCTCTCTCTTTCCCTATGTTTTATATCTAAGAACGCGTATAGTGCCTTCGATGTTAGCAAACATTCCTAGCTATTCGATTCAGGAAGAATGTTAATAACATTATACCCGCGAGCGTTATCCGCTGCATTCGAGGTTTTTTTTAATGCGAAACGATATCGATTTCATGAAAGAAATATTTATATAAATAAAATTTTATCTATAAAGAAATTAAGCAAAATTTTGTTATTTTTTTATGAATTTGTAACAGACTGGCCTCTACCGGTAAAACGAAGGAAAAAAAGTGCAGGTTGCACATGAGACCCTACCTTACATACACACATGCAGCCTCATCGAAATTTACTCGCGCACAACGAATACGATATCTTTCTCGTTTGGAAGCCATCCAAAAGTCTTTCGTTTACCACACGTACCTACCAATGAGTCGCAACGCACTGGACTCTCTCTCTCTCTCTCTCTCTCTCTCTCTCTCTTCCTCTTCCTTGGTACGCAAAAACAAAAACGGTCAAGCGAGCCGGCCAGTTACCCCGTGGTCTGATTGTTGGCTGCATATGAGAGCGATGCAATAACATTCGGTACGACGTTCGACTTCCTCTCATTTTAATGCAAAGATTTTTCGAACTTCCTGAGACAGATTGAAAATTGGATTGGACATTGTGATAATATTATTATTATATTAATTTGTAAAAAGTTATGCAAATAAAACTGGCTTGTAATATTATTATATTAATATTAATATTATTAATTAATAAAAATAATATTAATATTACATCATTATATTAATATTAATATTATTAAAATAATATAATATAATATTAATATAATAATATAATATTAGCACTATTATCACAATTATCACTATTATGACATATATATTATTATATAATATTATATGCAATATAAACATATAAAATAATATAATAACGTAATAATATTAATATTATTCTTCGGAAATTTGCCAATTAAATGATTCGATAAAGATAAGAATTCATCGATCAAGGTGTGAGCTGTTGTTGATCCATGTAACTAAAAAAGAAATTGAAGACTAATTTATAAAAAAAAAAAAGAAATGCATAAAGAAGGAATTAAAAATTGGGACAAGATGAAAAATAAAGTAAAAAACGGATAACGTAAAACGTATTCGATAACAAAGGTAAGATTTTTTTAAACCCGCCCGCAATCGCTTCACGATCGACCGTGCATCAAAAGTAAACTGAAGTTATTTTAATTATTACTCGAGTGAATTTCTCGAAACTGTTTGAATAAAAAAATAATGGCGCCGAGCTGCGATAAGCTCATCCGCCTACTGTCCATCCAGCCATCGATTAATCCGCAAATTAATAATCCATGCTCCTTTTTTTTTTTAGACTACGAGGTCTTAGTCTCGTATTTGCAATGTGCGATATTAAAAATTAATTTATCAAGGAACTAACGTAACGCGGGACGATCTTAATTCCCATAAAATATTATTAAGAGAACCACCATGGATACAACCGGAAATTTAATTATTATTCGTACAGCGATGCTCGTCTCGATCCCATACTGGTTTTAGTCTCGCGGTACCCGTGCATTAATTATACAATAATCAACGTCTTTGCGCATGAATCTTACATTTCTCCCCCTCAACCTCCACCCGCCAATCTCGCGCTACAAATGTTTTCTTCCTCCCTCCTTCCCACCCCCTTTGCCAGTCATTCACGCACTCTATCGTTCTCTCTGGCTCTCTTGCCCCCCTCCCCTCCTCTCCTCTCCGCTCCACTCCTCTCTCTCTCTCTCTCTCTCTCTCTCTCTCTCTCTCTTCTCTCTTCTCTCCTCTCTCTCCTCCCCTTTCCTCTCCACTCCTTTCTTCTCCTCTCTCTCACGCTCTCTCGCTCTCTCCGCATGCCCCCCCCCTGCCCTCTCAACGTTCGTTCCCTTTGCCGTACAAGATGATCTTCACAACTATGTAAATCCCTCCTAGAGCCGTGTACGTAAAGCCACACACGTCGGTGCTTGCCACGAAAACGTGACAAACGGGAGCCTAAATTATATAATTACTGCAGGAGAGAGGAGAGTAAGAGAACGAGTGAGGAGGAGGAGGAGGAGGAGGAGGAGGAGGAGAGGAGAGAGGCCCGCAAATTCTCTAAAGCAATTGTCTCTCCTGTTGCTGTGCACAGCCTGCGTGCTGACGCAGACTGCCGGAAATTCTTGCTCGCTCCACACGCGACTTCCGTAAGGAGAAAACAAAAGATTTATACCATAGATACATATATATATAATATACCTATGCATACGTATAGGTGGGAAGGCGAAAATCGGAACTAACGAGAATACCGTCGTGTTTTCATCGTATTAAAAAAAAAAAAAAATAAGAAAAAAACACCGAGATATATAAATAAATAAATAAATATATAAAAATAAAAATGAGAATCAAGTGAACAATACGATAAAGTGATTGGTTGCTTGCACAGCGTTTCGACTTCGGGATCACGTTCGTTTGGCCAAAATTTCAATGTGAAACTTTGGCTCGCTCGGAGTTTCTCGCAAACGTCCTATATATATATATATATATATGTTAACTCAGAACTGTGCATGCTCTGCTGAATCCTCAAGCATATATACACACACACACACACACACATACGCACACACATACACACTCATATGCACTCACACAAATACATATGTATAAACACAGATGTGTACATGTATAGCTTTGCGTGCTTTGCGAGGGTTAACGGAGCGCTCTCAGTACTTACTTTCTTTTTCTACTTTTTTTTTCGCCTCACTTTATCCAAAGTGGAAGAGAAAAGGAAAGGGAAAAAAACTGGAAAAGAGAGAGATAGTCAACGCTCACCAGTCGCTTGAGGCCTTGGTAGGATCGTGGCATGCGCGTGTAGCGTGCGCCTGGGCACTTCAACAATATATATATATATTCATATGTGTGAGTGTGTGTGTGTGTGTGTGTGCGTATGTCTATTTGTCCATACGCGTGTGTGTGTGTATTTGGCCTGAAACGAGAAAAAAACGTCGAGACATAGAACCAGACGGGGACGTTCGGTAAAAAATTTGGAGATGTACCTACTCGTGGGCAAAGTCTGAGAGGGATGTATATATTCGAGAAGGAAAAAAAGTGATGACCCCATCTTGTAGATTCTTGTGTTGGAGATATATATATATTTGTATGTGTGGGTGGGTGGTTGGCCGGGCATAACGGTTTACTTGTGTGCGTGCGCACCGAAGGGTTATCTGACTAGTTCATTTTTGTGGGTTTTGTAATAAAGCCTCTACAAGAATCGCTCGCGTTAAGAGAAACAAAATTTATGGGCGTATTAGTGCAAGTTGATGATGGTCGTACATCGTGTTTCAGAAGTTTAGAATTGCTGGGTGGCAGAGTGAAAAGAAAAACGAAAAAACGTTCGAGCTAAGAGCCACGCCAGTTTTGCAACAAAACAAGCAAACAGTAGGGTTGAAAAATCAGTAGAAAGATGGAAAATTGAATGAAATTAAATATATTATGTCGATTAATTCTATTAAAATGAATAATAATAAAAAAAAAAAATAAGATGAAGAAACATTAAATTTGATAACGATTAAAAATCGCCAAGTAACAAAAGCAAATTATGCGATATCGTTAAAAATTAAACTCTGCGAAGATTTTTGTGATTTTTTCACGGTAGCTGATCTCAAATTTGAATTCATTGAGATTTAGGAAAATCAAAAAGTTCAATAAATTTGACAAAAACAAAAAATTGCGATTTCGTGAAAAATTGAACTTTGCGAAGATTCTTGAGATTCACGATAGCTAATCTCGAATTTGAATTCGTTGAGACTTAAGAAAATCATTGCACACGATGACGAAGTGAAGAAACGTAAGGAAAATAAAAAATCAAAAAGTTCGATAAATTCTGGCGAAGAAAATTCCTGCTCGAAGTTGGCCAATATTTTTGTACGAGCGTACAAAGGAATGGAGGAATAAAGTCAAAGCCATCGTGAGTCATTACTCGACTTTGAGGCCAACGACCAATCCGAGATTAGAGAGTCGATCGAAAATTGAAGAGTCTCGTAGTCGCGTTGAAAAATCTCCCACGTTGATTGCCAGTCACTACAGAGTTCCACCCCGTCGTCTCGTCGGCCTAACGAGTACAAAAATCAATGAACTGAAATATTACAAAAAAAAAAAAAAAAAAAGAAAGAAAGAAAGAAAAAACACAATAACAACAAAAAAAAGACGGCCCTTCGCCGCAAAAACGAAAAAACGCGAAAGAAAAAAAGATAATCGATAAAAAAGAAGGTAAACTTGTACGCTTTGATAACAGAGGTTGGCGACGACGGGGTTTCATGGAATATCTCCTCCGATTTTTCCTCTGGAAAATCGGAGGCTTGTACGCGCTCTCCTGTGTACAGCCGCGCAATTTTCATGAAAACCGAAGCGACCGGGAGGTGGGTAGCAGCCATAGCGAGCTTGCTATCGATTTTACGTAATAGCGCTCCCTCCCCGTCTCGTTCATGGCGAGTCGCTCGCGGATTCGACATTGAATGAGAAGAGGGAGGGAGGGAGAGAGAGAGAGAGAGAGAGAGAGAGAGAGAGAGAGAGAGAGAGAGAGAGAGAGACTCGAATCACTAAAAAGTAAGAGGAAGAACGAGAAAGAGAGAGAGAGAGAGAGAGAGAGAGGAGTCGCTAGCTACCAATTGCAGATTTTCTCTTTTTTCTGACAACCTAATCTCGTCCATGGAACTAATTCATTCCCAGTTCAGGAGGGTGGAACGAGGGGTGATTCCTTCGCATTAAGAATATTCGATTTGGAAGGTCGTTGCAATATCCCAAACCATATCCGGAAATCGATCACGCTGAACGTGTCAACCTCGGAATATCGAGCGGATTGAGATTAGTCGAAAAGCAAGGGAGGGGAGAGGAGGTGAGGAGAGAGGGTTTGTGGAGGACTCTACGATCTGCTACTATATATATATATATATATGTACTTTATACGTATATAGGTAGGTGCAAGTAGTCGGCGTGCTCGTGATAAATAAATTGGGTCGTTCGCGAAACGGACGGGGTCGACCTCGTTTTATCCGAGAGACACATAGACGCCCCCCCCCCCCCCTCGCTCTCTCTCTCTCTCTTTCTCTCGTTGCGTCAAACGCACACACACACGAAATGCGACAAGTATTGTGTGAACGATAGCGACCTCGAGCGAGACACGGAGAGAGAAAGAGAAAGATCTGTCGATTCTAGACGGTATATTTCAGTACACGTCACACCCACGCGACAATGAATGTTTCTTCGACTTTTAGAAACGTAGGTATGCAACTTATGGTATGTACATCGAATGAAGTAAGTTTTTGAATGTTTTCTATCGAGTATTGAAGGATTTAATTCAGTTTTTGTTTTCAACTGTTTTGTTTAATCGTGTTTTCAATTAATATTTCAACTGTTTTTAATTATTGTAGTTTGGATTAAATTATTTTGGGGAATTTGAGGTAATGATGGAATTATAGAATTATTTGAGAAAATGAGATTTTTGGGTAAATAATGTTGGCATGCTGTTTGTTAGCTTTTGTATCGAATATTTGATTCGACGAAATTTTTCATTGTTTTATTTTTCTGATCAATAATCGTTTGAATAATTAATTGCAATTCATCAAATTTATAAATATCGTTTTATTTCAGTTGAGCGAAATTAATTTATCGTTAACTTTTGTATTAAATATTGAAAAACTTGATGCAATTTTTCATTGTTTTATTTTTCTGATCAATAATCGTTTGAGTAATTAATTTCAATTCATCAAATTAATAAATACTGCTTTGTTCGAGTTGAGCGAAATTAATTTTTCGTTAACTTTGGTATTAAATATTAAAAAATTTTATACAGTTTTTCTTTCCTTTATCTGTTTAATAATCCTTTGAATCATCGATTGCAATTGATTAAAAATATACAAATATCATCTCGCGATACGCGCCACATTTTTTTTACCAAACCTCACGATTTTTTGCAGCCACGTTTGTGGTCTTTTCAACAATAATAAAATTTCACGTCTCCATTAAACCGTTTGTAAATCAACCCAGGATTCGTCCATTCCGAATGCAGCACGATTTTCCTCGTACCGGTTCGAGAAGAAAACGCGATGCCTTCGCGAGTTCACGACCTTCGATAACGTCGTCCGATCCGACGAGCGGTATCACGCACATTCGTATCTCGTTGTATATATATCTGTATACATATCGCTGCGCCTATGCGAATATATATATTCGATCGAAGGCAGCTTGTTAGTTTCTCGGCTTACAGCGATCGCGAATCGCACTCGTCTTTCCTCCGGACTTGTATAATACGCCCCGGCAATGACTCACCGACGGAGAAAGAGAGAGATAGAAGGAGAGAGACGGAGAGCCTAGAGAAAGACGACTTCTCCTCGTGGAGTAACTCTCGTCAGATTCGGATCTAAACTTTGCAGTATGTACCTCTCTGTCTCTCGATATATATACCGTTACATACGAGAGACGATATATATATATATATATATATTTTTTTTTCTAAGCAACGAAAACGCCGAGCTTCTCGTTTATACTCACGGCGTGTTCTTGTGCCAAGGCTTATCTCATATCCGCAGTTCTGTGCCTACGCTCTTCGTACAAGGGGTACTCGTAATACGGTGCATCTACTTGGTCGTGCGTATTTTAACCCTTTGTTTAAATCGTTTGTACGATTAATCGAAATTTTGCCGCCTTGGGGCTTATTTATTTATTCGTTTATTTTTATTTTTTGCTGCAAGATCAAATTGATTGAATCGTTACTTGATTCGTTGGTCGATGAAACAGCGAGATAAATATTGATTTTACAAATCATTAACAATCGTTTCTTAAGTTCTGGGGACAAAACGAAAGTCTATGTTGGTTTGTTTATATTCAGCTGTGTATGCACAAAAATTAATCGAGTATGTACTGAGAAGGGAATATGTGTAAATCGATACTGTTTATGTTTATAATTACGCTCGTAATTGGATCCGAGTGATAAGTACCGAACGAATAACCGTTCCCTTAAGTCCGATTCTGCAATTCCTTAGTCTACACCAAGATATTCCTAGGAGAAAGACGAACCTTCCAAGTATTCGATAAAGAATAAGTTCTAAAAACAAATTTAAAATAAAATTGAGTGTTATTTATTACATAAACTATTTCGTTTACTTTACCTCCTTTCTTCCATTCATTAACGTTAATTTTCTAATATTTTCTCACGATTGAATTCCACGAATTATTTCACATCCAAAAGTGAGTGTGAAATAATTTTAAAAGCATGGACAAAAGGGTCCTTTTTTATCTAGGAAATCCGTGAGATTTGAGAAAGTAAAAATGAAGGAAAAGTTTTTCGTACGTAACGACATAATTTAAAAAATAGTTGCATAGATCATTGTCGATAAATTTATTAAAAACCGTAACGTAGGGATTGTCGTATATTTTTTCTTCTTCTGCCTACAGCCTCGATTTCGTTGATGCGTTTACCTCTAAATCCGTACTCTTCCCCAATCTCAAGAAATAGCATTAGGAGATATTCCTTAACCATTCGGTTTCTTGAATCTCGTTTCGCGTTATCCTCGAGCGTTTTACAGACGCCCGCGTCCGCGCCATTTGGACGAAATCCAAGAGCTTTCCAGACAACTTTTACTTGGGTCGATTATATACACATTCACGTACACCGGGGGTGTTTATCCACGGCGAACGAGCCAAACAAACAACAAAAACCAAAAACGGAGTTTCCTGTGTATAACGGGACTCTCTTAGCAGCTTTTAAACGACTCGTACAACACACGTGTCGATCGTCCTTTTAGAAATCAACGATGCTTTTGAATCCTTTTAACCTTCTCCATACTTTCCTATTTCTTCTTTTTTACCTATGCCACGTTTTCCATTGTAACCTCAAGTTTTCCAAATAGCCAGAGATTGAATATTTCCAATGATCCAGCGAGCTGGAATAAATTTAAATCTTTTCTTTTCCCATCCTAAAAGACAATAAAAAACGAGACGATCACGTGTCTTGCAAATTTGTCCAAAGACAAAAAAAAGATGAAACGTTGGCATAGCTTGTAACAATCGATCCATGCTGGAATTTCCCATTTGGTATTCGTATATATGTATATACACGTACCTCCTACCTATGGTTTCCAGATGCGAATATATATCTAGTTTTATGTGTATAGAGAAGATATTCTCATGACGTTTATCTATATAGATTTCTCATTGGGAAACCTCTGGCAAATGTCTCCGGAGAGTCCGAATTCTTGGAAAGTTGGGAAATTGAGACCAGAGATAACCGAGGACATCATCGACGTTTCGTGGCTAACGCTATCATGGTGCAAAAGCTCTCTACCATCTTGCCTCTCGACCTCCCTCGTCTCCCACCACTTTGCCATCCTCTTTCACCTATATATCGCTTCTCCCACTCTCTCTCTCTCTCTCTTGGTGGTATACTCTTTCATGCGCCGTATATGTATCTTTCGGGAAATTCCAACGAAAGTTTCCGTTCTAACGGGAGGTATACGGAGCCGACGGCGTTTCGAAGCTGCGGTTTGAGAAAATACGCTCCCGGCGCGGTCTATCTCGGCAAGTTCCTCCGACAGTGCATATAATAATAGCCGTAGTTTCTATATGTATATACATATATATTTCAAACAGGAAATATGCGTATATGTATATTTACTATACGTATACGTAAACCACAATGGGAACGGTGAAGTCCTGACGAAAAATTAGTTCCTAAACGTCACAGCTGAGGAACGCTTTGAAATACGACAAATTGGCAAGAATTAGCGGGCGTGATTAATTCGTCAGGAAATAAACGTAAACTAATAAAGCGAAGGAATGAAGAATAAAAGTTCAATGTTACAAAGATATTTTTTAATTTTGTCTTCTTGAAATGTGAACAAGAATGTAATAGAAATTAACGAGCAGAAGTTATTTTCAACGAGGAAATGAGATGTAGTGTGGAATGTAACGATAAAAAGAATTTTTTTTCCTTGAGATAAGACGAATTTGCAAATTTGAACGGGCAAACAAAAAATTGAAAAAGGAAAATAATATATACGTTTGACGATATTAAGAAATAATATTGAAGATGTATATTTTAGAGAAATAGAAGAGGAATGCAAGAAGAGTGAGAGGGAGAAGAGAGAATGCGATGGAAGGGACGGCTAGAGATAAGAAGGGTGACGGGTGTGTGTAAAAAACTTATGTAAAAAGTTATGCAAATAAAACTGGCTTATATATATATTGAAGATGTATACAAAAAGAAAGTCATTATTCGACACGACGATCAATTAATCAAACTCGAACAAATAATAATTTCGATTATGTTTAATCTCAATAAAAATTCGGGCAAACAAAAAATTGAAAAAATTGAAAAAGAAAAATAATATATACGCTTGACGATATTCAGAAATAATATTGAAGATGTATACAAAAAGAAAGTCATTATTCGACACGACGATCAATTAATCAAACTCGAACAAATAATATTTTCGATTATGTTTAATCTCAATAAAAATTCGGGTAAACAAAAATTGAAAAAATTGAAAAAGAAAAATAATATGTACGTTTGACGATATTAAAAAATAATATTGAAAATGTATATAAAAAGAAAGTCATTATTCGACACGACGATCAATTAATCAAACTCGAACAAATAATAATTTCGATTATGTTTAATCTCGATAAAAATTCGACATTGTTTTCCACTTAATTGTGCCAATAGCGACAACCAAAAGTCCGCGTAAATAAGATCTAATATGAAATATAAAAATAAAAAGAATTTTTTTTCCTCGAAATAAGACGAATTCTCAAAATTGAACGGGCAAAAAAAAAATTGAAAAAATTGAAAAAGGAAAATAAGATATACGCTTGACGATATTGAGAAATAATATTGAAGATGTATATAAAAAGAAAATCATTATTCGACTCAACGATCAATTAATCAAACTCGAACAAATAATAATTTCGATTACGTTTAATCTCAATAAAAATTCGCCATCGTCTCTCACTTAATTGTGCCAATTGCGACAATCAAAAGTCCGCGTCCGAGCGTGCCACGCGAGATTCTCCGTATCTCGGAAAATGGAACACGATTCTTCGTATCTCGGCTCAAGACGGACTGATGACTCTCGTACCATTATGGAAACAACGAGCCTTAACAAGATCGACAAGTGACACAGGCGACAAGCGGTGTGCATGTAAAATGGTTTCGAGTTTCAGCGGTGGACTGACTTAAATATACACGACGTACACGCATCTACTTATACGAATATATACATATATACATATATACATATATATAGGCATGTGTAGAGAAACAGGCTGAATTCCCAAGAAGCCGCTAGGTACGGACTCGCCAAGTCCTTTTGTTCCCAACATACACCCAAGTGACGAGTTCGCGCGTTCTTAAAGAAAGAAAGAAAGAAAGAAGGAAAAAAAAGCTGAAAACAAATTGTACTAGACGCGTATGTCGTTGACCTTCCCGGCGATTAAATCGCCCTCTGTGTAACATTGCAGGCGAACGAGCGACAGACCGGGGAAAAAAATCCCAAGTGCCGAGCTATTTTTTCCCTCTCTTTTTCAATCTTTTTAGAAAAAAGAAAAAAACAATTCTCGTCCATACGATATATACGAGATATATGTAATGGCCGGTTTCGAGGAAACGAGAAAAAGACGAAGATCGTCGAAATTAGAGCTCGACGCGAAATTGGCCTGTCGATTGTGAAACTCGTGGCATTCGAAGCCCGACTAACCCCGCCCATTCTTGCCGAGGCAAACTTTTTTTTCGTGCGCTCTTTAATTCTCCACCTCCCCCAACCCCCTGCCACGCTGTTTTTTACTCGCAGACACACTCGGTCACAATCCCTGTCTGCCCTAATACCTATATATACATTGCTACCACATATATATTATATATATCCTAATATATATATATAATATATATGTGGTGACATATATATATACATATATATATATACATACATGGGGATATGTATATATTATATAATATATTATATATATCAGGATATATATTATATATGTATATGTGGATATATATATTTATATAATATATATATATTAGGATATATATATAATATATATGTGTATATGTGGTGATATATATATATATATACATGGGGATATATATATATTATATATATTAGGATATATATTATATGTGTATGTGTATGTGTGGTGATATATATATATATATATATATATATATATATATATATATATATATATATATATATATATATATATATATATATATATATATAATATGTGGTGATATGTGTGTGTGTGTGTGTATTGGTATCACGTACATACGTGTAACGACCATGGATTTCATAGATGTAGCCCGGTAAAGATTCCCAGAGAGTTTCTCACGAATAGAGAGGCAGCGAACGAGGCGGATCAGGGCCAAAAGTGCCATCGGATTAGGGACACTTTTAGGGAAGGAGATAGAGTTTATATAGATATATAAATGTGGTAACTATACGGCTACGATACGTTTCCGAGAAATCTGGAAAGCCTTTCGCTGGCTTCCCTCGAAACTTTCCCTCTACCCCCCCCTCTCCCCCCCGCCGATCTCGACGAAAACTTTGAGACACGTCGAGCGAAACGACTTGACAAAAAAAAAGGCACAAAGAAAAAAAAATAGTTCTTCCGAAGATGAGAACGAGATGTTTCTTTTTTTCCTCTCGCTCTTTTATATCCAATAATGTGTCGCGATACTTGCAAGGACGTTAAAAGTTTACTTTTCTTTTTTTTTGTTGTATTTCATTCCAGTCACGAAGTTTCTCGTACGTGTTATTTTATATTTTTGTCAAAATAGTTTGTGCCAGTGGCGACGTCGCAAGGGGTAGTTTTTCTATACGATTTTTATTATCGGTTTATTTGTACCTTTTTCTTTTTTTTTTTTTTTTGTAACATTTCCGTTTCCGATATCTTTCAACTACCCCCCACCCCTATTTCCGAATAACGATGACAAATTCGTTTCGATGGTGGAAATATGTTAGAAGCGTTGGTCTATTGTGAGGGGAAACGCGAATAGAGAAAAATTGATGGAACATCGATGGGAATAGAAAAGACGCCCTCGTTTTTCTCAATGCGAGCGCGAGAAATTCGATCATTGGCCATAAAAATGCCTCGTCATTCTATCGCATTATCTCCCGACCTTGAATATAGAGCACGAGTACATTGCGCGGGAAAGTATTATTTTTTCATGATTTTCGATTGAGCGACAACGTATTTACCAGTCTGTTGTTCAAATAAATTTATTTTTTCATGATTTTCGATCGAGCGACAACGCATTTAACCAGTCTATTGTTCAAGTAAATTTATATAATGTTTATATCGAGCGCGTCATATCTGAGGAATTAAGGAATCGTGATTCACGAACGGGTTGCGTATGGTTAAGCAGTGAGACCGCGAGATTAAATCTACGGTGGATCAAAATGTCTGTGACGTTTAGTTTCCTTCGACGAAACCGTTTATATTTCTTTGTGATTGTTTTTTTTTGTTCCGTTACGACGACCTGTACAAACTGTAAAACTAATTGTTCGACAAATTTAATTTATACAATTTTCAGACGTGTAAAAAAAAGAAAGAGATTCCACATTTTCCACGAAAAGAAGATAACAGGATCTCGCTTAGCTGATTAATTCTGAAACTGCACTGAGGAGGCGAAGCATACTTTTATTACCGAGTCGAGAATCTCAAACTTTTGATTTAATTAGGTATATTTAAAATTCCGCGAGAAAGACTACAACGCTCGAAGATTATTCCAATAATTTTTTGTTTCATTCAAACTTTGAAGCGACTGAAAAAATTGTTACAGTAAAAAGATGCGTTTGTAAAAATTGGAATAAAAGAAATACTTTCGCGTAATAATAATAACCGTAGTTATTGTTGAAAACGTAAATTATAAATATCAATAATTCAGAATTATAAATAATTAAAAGATCTCGCTTTTAAATGAAGCAATTGTGTTGGTTATAAAAAAACGTCAGGCCCCTCGAGCGAATGACAAACACGAGACGTTCTCTCTCGACAGTATTTTGTATTTTTGTTTTTAATTCACCGAGCGAAGAAAACGGGAAGTGAAGAAAAGAAAAAAAGAAAGGAAGAAACCGGCTGTTCGACTGTATTTGTTAGAAAAAAATGTTACAGTAAAAAGATGCGTTTGTAAAAATTGGAATAAAAGAAATACTTTCGCATAATAATAATAACCGTAGTTATTGTTGAAAACGTAAATTATAAATATCAATAATTCAGAATTATAAATAATTAAAAGATCTCGTTTTTAAGTGAAGCAATTGTGTTGGTTAGAAAAAAACGTCAGGCCCCTCGAGCGAATGACATACACGAGACGTTCTCTCTCGACAGTATTTTGTATTTTTTTTTTTTAATTCACCGAGCGAAGCAAACGGGAAGTGAAGAAAAGAAAAAAAAGAGTAAGAAAGAAAGAAACCGGCTGTTCGGAGATGATTCATAGGAGTAACCCCAACTCGCACGAACGAGTGTAAAGACGACGAGAGACTCCTCGAGCGCGTCGTCATATGTTTCTCACGTGTATAACTACCACATAGTCAAGTTGAGTTGGGGATTAGGGGTGGGGGGAGAGTCGTTGCAAGGCGTCGTTGTCCTCCACGGACACCTCCGCCCACACGCGCAAAAAGGGACGCGCGCACACACGCGTACCAGTCCGTCAAGATGCACGAATGATAAATACACGGCGATTACAATATAGATGTAGTTACGCTAAGAAAATAGGAACAAGCAAAAATACATTTTAATTTTCGATGCTAACCTAAAAAATGTGTGAAGAAAAAATAAGAGAACGAAAGAAACTCAACTCACCACTCTCGATGTACGGAACAAGCAGTAGAAGGAAAAGGACGTATCCACACGTATCACTTGGCATCGTCACCATATTCCCGCTCGTTCGCCACCGCGCTGGCCGACGAATAAAACCACACCAGCGTCGAAGGATAGGCAAAAGCACACCACAAAACACACTTGGGGAGCACGATTAGTGACAAAACAACGAACAATCACCAAGTACCACTAAAAAAAAACACTAAAGCCCCTTTTCGTCGCTCCAGGACCCGAAAGTTATACTTTACTGTATACATAAATACATACATATATGTATATGTGTGTGTGTGTATGTATATATGTATTTATCCACGTCCCTTCCTTCCCTCCGTTCGTTCCTCCAACGGTGTAATCGCTCTTTCTCTCGCCCGTAATAAACCCTCGTCACTTTCCTCCCCGCCTTCAAGGCCGTTTTTCTAACCCGCGACTCGTCTCAACCCGTTTCACGTTCGGATCACCGATTTATGACGAGCGTACACACGAGCATCGAGGCACCATCGGCAAACTCGAAGACGACTAGTCTGCCCTCTCCCCGCGCGCGGGCCCTCACGCACGTATGCACAATCTCGACAGCTCGCGACAGTCGGACACCCGAGCGAACACGTTCGCGCACTGTTTGGATAAAAAAACGCTCTTACGGTCGAGGAAAATAAGATTATCGGAGTGAATTATTAGCAGGAACGAAGTGGATATTCGCGAGGGGACGCGAGACGACTCGTTGGATTATCTCGCGCACGTCGTTTACCTTTTCTTTTTTCTATCACAGCTGACTCAGCTTTATCCTCCTTCAACGGGCCTTCCCGCTAGCACAACACTCACTTCACTAGTCTACGACTCGTTTGCTCCGTTTGTATATCATGTATATATACACACATACATATATAAATCAGTTCACGAAGGAGTATCTCAGGAAGGTTTTTAATAGACGCATCGCAGCAACAAACGATATCCGGAGGCATTTGCCACCATCGCCTGCGCCAGTCCTGCCACTGCTGGATCGCTGCGAGCTCCCCTGTCCTTCGACGTTACACCGTTCACTGCTGCTCCTCTCCGCCTTGATGCTTTTCCCCACTACTCTTGCTACCTACTGCTCGCTCCGCTAATGCTGACGTCTCTCTGCGCCTGTCCCCCTCTCCCTGGCGCTCCCCACCCCCCGCTCGCACGGTGATTCTCCCACTTACTCACTCTCTCTCTCTCACGGCGTCCACCCGACACTGCCTCGCTCCGTGGCACCCGCTTTGTCTACGGACACGGATCACCGCTAGATAGAGCCTGCGCACGGTCAACAGGGTGCACGGCCGCCATTCCTCCAGCGGCTGACGAAAGTGCGCATGCGCCACTCCCCTACAACACTGTACCGCCATAACGAAGCACGTCGGCAACTCTCGTGCAATTACGGTGAGAAAGTGCAACGGGATGCTGCGGCGGCCATTGTTCGACATACAGCGCGCGCCGACAGCGAAAAGCGCGGGAATATTTATAATTGGTTGTAATGAAATCTTGCGTTTCTCAATACTGAAATTGTTTTTTTTTTATTTTGTTTTGTTTTTGAACTCTATTAATAAATTTCGTACATTCCTAGCTAATGAACTGTCGGATTCTATGACTTTCGTGGAAAAATAATGAAATAATAAATTATAAGATAAATCATAATTATATTTCGAGTAATTATGATAAACGTTTAAAGTAATTTTTTAATGTTTATTTCCACGATCACAAAATATTTACTTAACTGTAATTTTGAAATGCGAATTATATCTGGTTTAAAAAATTCCTAAATATCAACAAAATAAAAAAAATTTTGAAATTTTAATTGACTTCGTTACTTCAAAATCGTTTGATCAGTTTTTTGTTTATTTTTTTATACGCGAATTAAGGCTTTCTTCGCAATGTGTCAAATTGTTAACCGTAAACGTTTTACGATGAATTACTGGCCAAATCAATTAATAATTCATCGGATGAACAAATCGCTCGTTTTTCTTTGGAGAACTAGAACTAAATGTAAGAATGTTAAAAATTTGTTTAGCAAATCTTAGATCTCGATAACTGTTTATTTTTGCACAACGCTTGTAACGTGAGCGATCAAACGATTTTTTCCAATGTTGCAAATGAAAATATAGAAAGAAAATTACTAACCTTTTTAAATAGAATGGGATGACTCGTGATTCGATGAAATCTCTGCGATGTACGTGACCGAGAAATCTGACGATTCGACGAACTCCAGTAGCTCTATAACAAGAAACGATGACACAGAGCCATTAAACTGGTACATAACGAATCGTGAATGGCACATGGGCCACGTATTGCAAGGGACTAATCCATCATTGCACAGCTACAAAAATGAAAACGTCGATAAACCAAAATCTGAAAAACCGAGCTCGTTGAACAAAAGTTTGAAAATCGTGAAAGTCAAAAGCGATGGTAAAATTCAAGAATGTTCTAAACTGCTTAAAAAGCAATGCAGGTTCGACGATGCTAAGAAAAATAAACTTATCAAATGTTTCACCTGTTGTTATAAAAAAGGGAGCGAGACAAATTTAATAAAAGACGAGATCTCAGAATCCCAGGGTGATGAAATAAAGATGTTGACAAAAAAACCAATAGAGAAAACAAAGGGACGCGATAAGTTATCCGAGGTTTCGGTCCAGGATAAAAAATTACCAACCGGAGATAAGAAAATAGCTGAAATTCGTAATAAGAAAATTGCGAAAGTTGGCGATAAAATTGGAATGAAAGATGAGAGAAAGACAAAATCTACGAGGAGACGGTCGGAGGAGAGAAAGTGGGAAATTTCTGAATTCGAAACGGCAGGAGCTTCGGCCGATATTACGAAGAGCTGTTGTTATCTTTGCGCGCAGAATTCCCTCGCTATATTCGCGGCGGGATCGAGCGAGCCAGAGCGACAGACAAGAGGAACCCAAGTGTCGGAAAAACCTCGGGTGAGAACCGTACAGTCATCGGTAAGAGTGAAAACTTGCGACCGTAGTACCGATTGTCGTCGAACGAACGAATCGATCACAAGGGCAAAGTTTAAGTTCAAGAAATTCAAGGTATTGAAGAATTATATGAAGAACGTGTGGCCAATGGAGAAAACCGTTGCTTGTGGTACAGATCCTCCGATGAGAAAGAGAACCAAGGGAAATTGCTGTATGAAACATTGTCGACGTTCCGATCTGCCCTGTTCGTCCTAAAATGAACCGTCTATTATTGAAAGAAATTAAAAATAGATTTGCATTTTAGTAGATGACAATTTCGAATGATAATTAGCCCTTTGAGCTCTAAGGACGCATATATGCGTCAGCCTATGCGTCTGCGGACCACATAAGCTTGAAAGTACTCAGGTCTCTAAGGGTTAAAACTGCTATCTGTAGAAACAGTTGGAGGTCACTGATTCCGAAGTTAATTAAGAGAAACGATAAATCGTTATTAAATAATGCTGTTTTAATGGCCGAACGAATTTTCATGTCGTTAACTGAATTGGCAATTTTTTTGACGATCGTGTCGTTTTTTCCGACGAAGCCGGTGATTTTTTTTCTTTCGCTACGGGTTGTTCGGTGGATTTGTTCTTTCCAACACATCCGAAGCAAACGAAGAACCTATAATTTAAGGAACGATAAGGCTTTTGAAATTAATTCTACGATTACTTATTAAATTCATTCAAATTTTCGTTTATCATTCGTATCAATTGGGTCGTTTTCGCTTGCCATTTTTTACTCTTCTTCTTCGTTTTCTTCTTTGATTGTTTCAATGTTTCGTTCACGTCTTTGCTGAATTCTAAGCACAGGTAGGGCAAAAAATAATATTATAAAAAATACAATTTATCTATTGAAACTTTTCAATAAAATTTATTATAGAGAATCGTTTCAAAACTCTTTACCATTTGCGTCGTGCGGTACGTCGTTGTGAATTTGACTGCCCGAAGCATCATTTTCGTCTTTTGTCTTGATCACTTCCGTTTGAGCTTCCACTTCCTTCGTGTGCAATCGTGCAAGATCATCAGAAGTGCCAATCGCCGAGTCGGACACGATCGTTTGTCCATGTGAAATCTTTTTTTCATGAAAAGTAAAATTCACATTGCTCTTAAAAAACTATTAATAATACAATCAAATTACATAATCCGTATTTTCGTACCGTTTCGAGACCGCTCGGTGCAATTGACGCTCCTTGAATGACGATTGTCTTTGCTTTCGCTGATTCTTTCCCGATTGCATTTTCCAATTTTCCACGATAATGCGCAGTCATTTCTTCATTTCCATCCAGAAAATGATCGACTAAAGTCAATTCGACGATGCAATCGTGAATAAATTGTTTAGCAGCGAGAACGTCACTGACATTTCCAACTTGAAGCGCTTGTACCGAAGCGTTCACCACGATTGGTCCTGATACTCTTCCACTTTCGGTCTTCGGACGCTTCAAGGCTTCTCTCAGAAGAGTCATTTTCCGGGTCAAATCGTTAAACTCTGTTATAAAAAGAAAATAAGACGATTTAATTAAAAATAATTCATTCCTATTTCGCTAGTCATAAAACTAATTCCAATTAAACAATAAACGCGATTATTTAAAAAACTGAATTGTAATTTATTTTAGCGAGTTTAATTAATTTTTAATTAAATTATACACGATCGAATTAGCGAGATGTTGGGAAGATTTTCTTCGTGTTAAAGAAAAATTTACACCTTCGGTCAAATTGGCCAAAGTCGGTGGACTCGCGACGGGCCTCGATTCTTTCGCGATCTGATGAAAATTGGGAGAGACATCGTGTACAACATTGATAACAGAATCGACCGCCGTAATGCTATAATCGAGATTCCACTCGTTAAAATTCTTCGCACGAGCTCCAGATCCTCGATCGAGATTATAAATATTGTTTGTCCCATTTTTCGAAGAACTTGGAGCGTTCATTGTCCATAACGATATTTCACGATTGTTCAACCAAAATCTTCGATCGCCATAATTTTGTCAACGCGTAAGAAATAAATTTAAAATTTCAACGCTTTTTTCATTTTGGATCTTTGAGCCTTACGTCACGCGAACTTCATCGCGGCCTTCAACTATTTTGTAATCACGCTAAAGGCTCGCGAGAATGAAATATTTTGCTGTGTCAACCTTCTCGTGAAACATTAGGGGGAAGACTTAGACGTTGTAGATCACGACGAGCGAGTCAGACACAACTGAGGGATAAATCAAGTGGAATAAGTAACAGTCGCGACGCTGAGCTAATGTACACACATAAACATATACAGTTATCAATCGTGGGAATCTTTCAAAATTTACGCGTCCTTACAGCAAGTCGAAGCACCTATACGAAGAACAAATTTCCAGAAAATAGCAACAACAATAATCGGTTTCTTCGAATTCACTGACAAACGGTTACCATTTCTCCAATTTTCCCTTTTATTCGAATTTGCACTATCTGCTTCGATAAATTCGCACAGTCATTCGAGAATCGAGGGAACTCGTGTTTTAAATTATTCGGTGATATTGGATTTTACTTGGCGCAAGTATGACAAAAATGGGACAACTGATAATGTAATTTTAAAATAATAATATCGCGAGTTTAGTTTTAATAAATTTTCTTATGGGAGAATGTACCGAGGCTAAATGGAAGGTCCTTGCGATTTGCTTTATGGATGAGATATTTTTGTAAATTATGCAGCCCAAAATCCTTGATTTTGTGAACTCTTATCTCTACTATTGGATCTTTCATCTTTGCCTCCTACAATTTCGCCTTATTTACATATGGGAGACCCTGAAAAGTTTATGTATATTTTTTTTCATATAGACAAATAATGTAGTTTTATCTCTCGTGACGCTCGTACTTGTATTTCGCTCGTATTTTTTATCTTTATGCAAAACCGTGCGTTTGGTCATGCAAAAATGAAATGCTCGCCGTAAGCAATTCTTTGACGAGCGGCTACGAGCGACGAGCTTCAAACATTAGGTATATTAAACGATCGACGGATCCGAAAGAGTGCAGTTCGTCATGTGCTAGAGATCATAGCGTAACTCTTGTCGCGAAACGCCATTTCTTCAAAGTACGCATCGCTTCCTCGGTCTCTCTCTCTCTCTCTCTCGCTCTCTCGTTCTCTCTTGTCATACATGTATCTACAAGTCGTGATAAGATTTCCGCAGTCGAGCGATGTCTCCTTGAGATAAGAGAAATCATTCCGCAAACGTCTTCAGGGTGATGGTAAAATCTGTGAAAAAGAAAAGATATATAATCGGTGAAACTTGCATCGGCCCAAAACGTGATTTATTGTACATCGAACAGTGATTATCCAAATAAAATTGATTGGAAAAGAACGGGACGATAAGGTGAACGATCTTGGGCGCATCTGAAAAACCTTACTTTTCAAAGAAGTTGGGTCATGTCCGATTCTTTAGCGTTTCCGACGTTATACCGATCAGACTCAAAAAAGAAAAGAACACTCGGGCGTGACTCATCTTATCATCGATGACCCAGAATGAAGATAATAGAGAATAAATGTCGAGAGTGGGATATTGAGAAGTCTGAGAATACAAAAGTGCCACATTCGAACGGGAGACACATAATCGAATTATTGTATATCTGCCGATAAGGTGGCTCGAATAATGGACGATCAGCGTCGGAAAAATATCATCGCCCCACGGCGCTAGTTCTCGCATTAGCGGAATCTCGGTCGAGCGTTTCATATAACACGCGTCGTACCGACGATACGGGGGAGTACACGCCCGGTATCTTTGAAATAGAAAAAAAAATCAGTGATACGTCGGCATTACCCTCGACCGGCAGCAACGCTCCGCGCAACTTCTCTATCGTTCCGATCTGGCAACCAAACCAATATCCACTTAAAAGCAAACATTAAATACAAGAAAACCCGAAATTACAACCGATTCGAATCTCCGGACGCGTTGCTACAAATTCTATTCGTTTCGCACCTTGTCAATAATAATCTCACCGACGTATCCTCACGATCCATCGACTATAAATTCTAAATTACAAACGAATAATAAGAATAATTAATAATGAAAAATACGAAAATTGTTGGGTGAATGGACGTACGCTTTTATTTAAATAAGTGTGAATTTAAAAAGATCAAAGAACGTAATAATTAGAGGAGAATCGAGGATTGAACGTTCGATCAATTAGAAGATTAGAAAACTGAAAATTCGTGGAATACAGAAAGTGTGAGCGATAGACGAGATATGAACGAAAGGACACGAAAGTCGGGAGTTTCGCGATGAAACCGTTGAAAAAATTGGGGGGAATGGTCGGATATAAAGTTGGTGTTCGTCGATCGACTCACTGTCCGTCACAATCAAAGCGGTTCGATCCAAGTCGTGCGTGATAAGAGGACGAGCTAAACGAACGAGAGTGCAAATGTGTATGTGTGCGATATTCTGTAAACCACGCTGTGAACGGTTATCGGTTACTCATCGGTGCAGAATCTTTCGAGTATTCGGTGTATTATTCCATTAAATATCGATTCAGGGTAATAAAAGTATAAAATGACGATCGAATGATCGTATTTTTCTACGTAAGTTCATCGCTAGTCACTTGCCAGGAGCTGAACTTTCGTTTACGCGAGAGTCGATCGCCGGTTAAGAAAAATAATTTGGAATCGTTGCTTATCACGCGTCCGATAAATCTCTACACCCATCGAAAATTATATGTCTCTATGTATACGGTGTACATACACGTAGATATAAACAAGGACGCAAACATAGACACGCAGAGACGACCTCTGTTCTTGTATATATAGCGTATAGTTGAAAAAAGGATCCAGGAGACTCGATACATCAATAACAGAAATGAGGGAGAATAATGTTGGACGCCGTGATCGGAGCTACTTGTGTCTCGTCGCGATTTACGCGATTCACGCGGTTCTACTTAACGTAGTGTTTGTGCAGCCGAATTTGCACAATATGAGGAACACTCTGTCATCGGGTTACGTGCTAAGCACCTCGGGATATACGAATATTGTGATTAATTCGAACAAATCAATGCTAATGAATAAAGAGGGTGTACATTTTGATAAAGTGGCACTCGACTCGACCAATCGAACGAATTCGAATGGATATCACGAGGAACGAAAGAATGTCGTCACGACGGAGGATGATGATTATGACGATTATTCCGCGGAAACGTCGACACATGGATTCTTGCAACAGGTGAGATAACGCTCGTACATGTACGTAAACCGGCGCGTACTCGTTCGTACAGATAATAGAGAGTGCGCGCCAAGGCCCGTTGTACCAAGCGACCATTTCCAATTCCTTATCTTGGTGCATGGAGATAGTGTTTTCCCCACTAGCCAATTTCATGCCCTTCCACCGATCGATCGGATAAAAAATCATCGTTCGAAACTACACGTGTTGTAATTACTCCGAACGACGATCGTACGACATGCTCTTATCTTCATCATTACTCTGGTTTATCCTATTTGTTGAATCGATGACACGAGATCTGTAATTCAAAAGAAATATGATTGTTAAAGCAATTCAAACAGAACTTTCATCTTAATAGATTGCATTGTTTGAATTTAATCATTGACAATGTATCTTCGGATACAGAAATTTCACCTCTTTGCCGACAATATGGTTAATTGAATTAAAATTTGAGAAAGTACTTGGAAGTTCAAACAGCTGCAAACCCACCTTTTTTTAATCGTTCATCACACATTCTTCAAAAGGGACGTAATGTCAAAGACGTGTGACCTAGTTCTGTCTCGCCAATAACATCTCGCATGGTATCGAGTTAAGTGGTTAATCATTCGTAACGTTCTTAAGTACCTGCGGTCATCAAATCTCCGTTGTCACTGAGGCAAGGTCGTGTGTCCTTGCATCTTCAACATTTTTGTCATCGTAACACAAAGTTCAATTGGTTCGATAATATTTTTATGCTTCAACGTTCTCATTGAACATAAGAATGTCAAAATTAGGAGTATTTGTCTTTAATTGACTAATGAAACGCTGTTATTGCAGGCAAACCTCTAATTCTTTTCAACCCCAAGCTTATCAACCTCGACATTGGCAATTGCACGCACATTCTTTCAAATTTTAATCAGCACGTTAATACGTGCTTTCCATCTCATTCTCATTCGACGTAAGAATGGTAAATCGTAATTATTCTTTAATTAATTAATTAATTCAATTAATTAATCGAGTACCGCGTTTAAAATCCAACGTCGATTATTATCTTGCAGCCTCTAATGTTACTGTCGTCGAGTCTAGACGCTCAAACATTTAAAATTATGTTTGGTTTTTGTTTTTTGTTTGCAGTCAAAATCGGGTGGAGCGGCGCTACGATTTCTCATGGCTGCAACAAACTCGAGGGTATCACGATTGACGGATAACGCAATTACCACGGCGAGGTCCATCGTCGAGAGACTTAGCCCAGCAGCAGTAGGAATCCTTTCTGGCTGTCTCGTTTTTCTCCTAACATTCACGGAAAACGATTATGTTTAAGAATTCGTCGATCCAATATACGCTTACCTTATCACCAGCTGTCCAGTCACAATAATTGTTATTATTAGTTTTACAACCGTAATGATTATTGTTATGAATAATATAATAGGTATATATTATTAATTTATGAAATCAAATGAGATGTCGTTATATCGAATATAGATTATATTCATCCACAAAACGTGTTGGCTTACCCTCTCTCTTTAAATCCCTTAAATTTATCATTCTGTCTTTTTATTATTGCAGCATCCAAGTCGTGCGTCTCATCGCTTGGGTCTACCTGGCAATGGTGCAAATTTCATGGCCAATGACTGTGTGGCAGTATAATCGATGAAAGAGTCAAAAAGATTTCGTATTTTCTGTGGTGTTAAAAGAAAAGTTCAAATACTATGTACGAGGGAACAAATAACTCGATGGAACATACCTTCACATGTTGGGTACATACACGTCCTACTGAATTTTTCTTCGTTCAAACATCTTCTTTGAATTTTTGGTAACTGGCGTTATGTAAATTAGACAAAGAATCGGTTATCGAATATCATCGACAGGACCTGTAGGTGGATCTGTACATTGCAAAAAGAACTTGCTAGAAAAAGATTACATTATTCAATGAAATAAATTGGAACGTTCGACTTGTGTGTTATGTGTGCATACCTCGTATTTAACTTGTCATCTCGTTCAATGATAAATCAATAGTAAAATTAATAATATATAACGTCTTCTTCATTGTTCCGCATTAATTTAACTAAGTTTTGTATAAATTTTCATTGCATTGAGAAAATAATAATACAGCAGTTCTTTGTGAATATTGGAAATGAATGTTGAGCATAACTCGAGTTCTATTCATGTGGAAAAAACTTCCAGTTTGAGAAATATGGTTACAATATGCTGTCAAAGATAGTTCAGTTAACCTCTTTTGGCCAGAATGTAAGGTAAATAAAAAAGAAATATCAACTAGCACGCGAATAAGTATTTGGAAACTTTTACCGGTTCCTGCAATGTCGAACAAATGACAACCGTCACTATGTTTACATCCCATGTCGAAGTTTTCGACGTGGGACAAAATAACCTCTTTGTACTATTTCAACTCGCGCACCCGTAAATTATCTTGGATTCACAATTCGCTGAAAAAACTTGCTAATTTCTTCACAAAATCTTCAAATCACCGTGTAAAATCGACGATTAAAAACTATTTCGGAATGAAGAAAAGTGTAAACTGAATCGTGCGCCGTACATTCGTATACTAAATCTCAAACAATCTGACTAGCAGCGAAACGCGAAACTCGCGGCGTTCCGGGGAACTACAGTTTTTCGCAAGCTGTTTCTCGGTGAATATTGCTCGGGCTCAGTGTTCCCAACCGTCACATAATTATAGTAGATGTCACATAAATATGAACTTCGTACTATGTAACATAGAACTTTCATTATGTGACGAAGATCTACTATAATTTGGAAGTTTGTCTGAAAAGAAGTTTTTTTTGTAATACAAAAACTGGTACGACAAAATTCTTTAATACTTTTCGAAAGAAAACATTTTTAATACTTTTCTAAAGAAATGTATTCAAACCTTTTCGCACCAGGCAAAAAAATTGTCAGCGCCATTCACCATAATGTGGTTTTTAACCACATTATTGCGAGGGCGCTGACATGCACGGTTCGGGCGCAGGCGCGTTAGTGTTGATTTGAGCGCCCCGCTTCCCGCTTCCCGCCAGTTCCTACCGTCATTCCTAGTGCATAAAAAAATAATTAAAATAAGTACTTTCTTATCATTCGTACAATTAAATGTAAGTACGCACGCGTATCGTAATGGATAGGGATAAGATTGAAGAAAATACTCCCAGTACGCCCCCCCGGAAGAAGGTTAGGGTTGACACGCGACGTCCCCAAAAATTTCGAAACGTTTGGACAAATGAGAGTGATTTCAGGACATGGCTTAGCCCTGATCCAAGCAATAAGTACAAAGCCAAGTGTACTCTATGTTCTTTGACGATGACCGCAGAATTGGCGGTAATACGCAATCACGCAAAAAGTCGAACTCATCTCGCTAAAATTGGCACAGTCCGAAATCAAAAAACTATCACAGCATTCACCGAGCCGACTGTTGAGAATAAACAGACGCAATCAGTCAAACGAGCGGAGATAAAACTCTGCGGATTTCTTGTCGATCACAACCTTCCGATGACTACTGTTGACCATCTAACCCCTTTAATCAAAAGTTGTTTCCCAGACTCGAAAATTGCGCAATCGATACAATTAAAATCGACTAAGGCAACTGCAATAATCACAAACGTCGTTGGTAAATCTGAAAAAAATCACCTCAGTGCAAAATTGAAAAGTGGGTTTTTCAGTATTTTGATTGACGAATCAACCGACATATCAGCAATAAAAACGATGTGTATCGTTGTCAGGTAAAGCATTTATCACATCATTCGAAAAACTCTTTTCATGGTTATACAAATGTTAGGTTTGTTCTTTTTCGGCGAACTCCCTAGAAATCCCTGCACTAGTTCAGTAAGTATAGGTATACGTTCAGTGTATACTTACTGAACTAGTGCAGGGATTTCTGGGGAGTTCGCCGAAAAAGAACAAACCTAATATTGAATGTATCAATTTTCCAGATTCTACGATCCTGAGATGGGAAAAGTCGTCTCTCGTTTCTGGGAACTCTGTCAAGTATTCAATGATGGAGATAACGCGAAATCAGCAAGTGCGGAACATCTATTCAACTGTCTCAAAAAAACATTTGATGCCCAGGGCGTGGACTTCGCAAACGTCATCGGATTTGCTTCGGATGGTTGCAACACGATGATGGGCAGCGGTAATTCGGTGGCGAGTCGATTCAGGGATTTATGCCCTAATATAACGATTTTAAAATGCATTTGTCATTCATTGCATTTATGCGCAAGTAATGCATGTAAAGAGTTGCCCCGAGCCTGTGAAGATTTGGCACACGAAGTTTATAACTTCTTTAAAGCTAGTGCTAAAAGACAATTCGCACTGAAAGAGTTTCAAACGTTCTTAGATCTCAAGATCCACAAACTTCTCCATCCTTCGCAAACTCGTTGGCTCTCGTTAAACGCAGTTGTATCGAGATTACTCGAACAATGGGAAGCTCTGATTCTCTTTTTCATGGAAAAAGTATACAGTGAGAGGTTACTGGCAGTTGAGTTGATTTTGAATTCTCTAAAAAATCCACTCATCAAATTATATTATTTGTTTTTAAAGTGGGTCTTGCCAAAATTTACCAAATTAAATCAGCTGTTTCAGTCTGCAAAACCAGTCATTACCGTGATGCATGATGCAGTTCGTTTGACGTATCAAGATCTATTGAAATCGTATATGACAGCGGATTATATCGATAAAACACCGTTACACGCAATTGACCCATCAAACTCGGCTCGATTTTTACCTCTTCAACAGATCTATCTTGGCGTGGACGTAACAACCTTTTTCAACAAACCGGAGTATCGTCAAAACGATGAGTTGAAGAATGACTTTTTGAAGGGCTGCATTAAATTCCTAGTCACCGGTTGTGCACAGATAAAATCAAGATTTGATTTCCACGATCCGTTAATGCAAAATTTGGCTGTGCTAAATCCTTCAAAAGCCATTCTTCAGAAAACAAGGACCAGTACACCGAGTTTATTGCCATTAATGGAGTCATTACCTCGAGTCGTAACGCCAGAGCAATATCAAAATATTGATGATGAGTGGCGACAATTGCCCAATTTTGAGCTTCCCAGTGATATGAGTGTTAACGACGATATCGACATGTTCTGGCACAAATTACTACACAGCGGTCGCGGTGATGAGAATTTTATTGGTTTCGAAAATCTGTCCAAATTCGCGTTAAACGTTTTGTCTCTTCCTCACTCCAATGCAGATTGTGAGCGCGTTTTCAGTGGAGTCAACCTAATAAAAACCAAGACTCGAAATAAGTTGATAACATCTACTGTCAATGGTATTTTTTTGGCTAAACAGAGAGTGCAATCAGATTGCATTAATTTTGAACCAACTGAAGAAGAGTATCGTCGTATGACTACATCGTCACTTTATCCTGAATCGACTGAACCCAAGTCAAAAGCGACAGCGACGGAATCTGCATTAAATAGCGAAAATGATGTGGTCATGCCGCATAATTTATAAGCCAAAGTTTATTTTTTATCAATTTTTATAAGCAAAAGTTTAAATCTTAAGAAAAAGATGCCAAATATTTATGTTTAAAAAGAATCTCTAGAAAACATAAAAAAACTGAACTGGAAAAAACATTCAGTTATGTGATATAAATGTTATAATATAAAGTGTGCGAAATGATAAGTCCAAAGCTGTAAGAAAAAGATGCCAAGTATTTATGTTTAAAAAGAATCTATCAAAAACATAAAAAAAAACTGAACTGGAAAAAACATTCAGTTATGTGATATAAATGTTATAATATAAAGTGTGTGAAATGATAAATAAATACTCTATGAATCTGTGGATGGATTGGAAAAAATATTAATTTTGAATTTATTTCTCCTACTAGTGTATCCTATATAATTTTATTATACTTATTATTCACCCAATTAAATACAAATTTTAACGAAAAAAAAGTTGATAATCTTTGTTTAATATACTTATAATAATAATATTTCGTGATTTTATTGCATTATTAACATTTTTAAAAAGTACTATAATTTTTTGTTCGGTACTATAATGCTACGGCCCTGGTCACATAGCTCCCCACGGACGAGTTGGGAACCCTGCTCGGGCTACGAAACGCAGTAAAGGCACTATCAATAGGTCTGTTAGTAGGCCGTTCGACGCGAGTGTTTGTTAAACGATAATTTTATAAATGTTCGAGGCAAACGATAAAATAAGGCGAACCAAAAAACGAATTTGTGGTTAACCTCGGTATGCTATGATTGACTGCCGTTCAAAGTTGCGAAATACGTGGCGCTATTACTCAATTAGCTGATCGTGAGATCTCTCGGTTGGTAATAATCCATTGAATAATAAAACAATAAATATAATATAGTTATAAATAACATCATAATCAGAAGAACAAAACATCATATCGGCGTATTGTGCAAGATTGTTTTGTCTACCCCATTGTTTACTTCCCCATAAAATAAAAGAGTGTTTTTGGAATGGCTAATTTTGTTCTGAGAGTCAAGACGAAATCGGGACAGAAGGTGGTGAATGGTTTGAAGTCAAGCGATTACGTATCCGTGTTAAAAGAAAAATTATCGGATATCACGGGTATCAGAACTGACATGCTTCACATACTCGGTGGTTTTCCACCAAAAGCCCTAAATCTCGGCAACGACGATTCGACCCTCAAAGAGACTGGCATAACCTCTGGTGATACACTCATTGTCGAGGAAAAGATACGTGTCATCGATGAAAAACCAACCATCATCACGAACAATGACCATGAGCCACGATCTCACATCGTGGATAGTGAAAACTTTGCTCCATCGCCTGGTTTTTTGATGAAGAAAATCGTTCCTGCTGACAATTCGTGCCTTTTCACTAGTGTGGGCTACGTACTCAATGGTATTATCATAATGAACAAAAACGTGTATAAGGTAGATTTTTCGAAAAAAGCTGTATGAAAGACAAGATTGTAATGATAATATGTTGAATATTTTTCACAGGTAAAATTGATCCAAGCTGCGCAAGCTACATGAGAAAGATCATAGCCAATGCGGTTGCTTCGGATCCCGATGAATATTCCGAGGCCATATTAGGAGGGCCCAATGCCAAATACTGTGAATGGATACTGAGATCAGATTCCTGGGGAGGAGCTATAGAATTGTCCATTTTATCAAAATATTATGGTCTCGAAATTGCTGTTGTCGACAGTATAAATGCCATTATCAATAGATTTGGAGAGGATCAGCACTATGCTCAACGAGTATTTCTCATATTCAATGGCATTCATTATGATCCTTTGTATCTCGAACCCCTGCATGTAAGTTCCGTCTACTTGTTTCCACAAATTTTCATAATAATAAAATGGAAGAGCATTGCACATACGCATACACGAGTTACAAAGTCTGGCCTGTCTTGAATTAACTATTTCCCTGTTTCCCACTGTACTAGTGTCCAAAGGTTGTATATTCTTTGGTAATTAGCGATAAAGTCCACTAGTACAGAGGCATAGTGCATGCAAAAAAGAAACATACTTTCCAAAATTATACTTTGTAATAACATATGCAAAATGTCGTCTCTTGGAGAATCCGATATTATCGAGGTCCATAAGGTTTTGCTTTTTTTTGCTGCAGGGGTTGATACTTTAAAAGGATTCTTCGTGGTTCTATTTTTCTACAACAAATATTATTGTTCAGTAGCATACTGCAATAGTTAACATTACTTTCGAAGCACTTGGCATCCTTTGCTCTTGTGCGAGATAAGTTTTTTTTATATACATCCCACGAGTAATTTCAGTCATACATAAACACTTGACTAGCGAATTGAGTATGGAATTTTATTGCTTTAAGTTGTTTGCTTTTCAATGATCAACTATATTTGCCTCAAAGTAATCTGCGTCATGGAAACAACCATTTTGGAGTCATATGTTTAAAGGGAAATGGATTCAATTATTGGTTACTGCTAAAAATCTGGAACAACTGGGCATGATATCAAATAAGCCAAAATATTAGTATCTTAACAGAATAGTGGTTTGGCTTATAGTAGCTTGAACTTATTAGCCATTTTTTGAGACGTCCAATCATAGAAAGACATAAAATCTAAAAGAATATATTCTCGAATCAAAATCTAACCCTCCAGTAAGAAAAGAGAATATTCTACCGAGGTAGTAAATAAAAAATGTCAGAAATCATAAAATCGTTGATTGGTTCGTTTACTATTCGTACTATTCGTACTAACCGTTCTGTTTACTATTGGAATTGTTTACAGAAAAAATATCTGCATAAATATAATGTTTCGTTATTTGTTCTGTTCACCAGGGTGGAAGCATTCAGACGATATTTCCAACCGATGACGACGGAATATTGATCGATGCCGAACAATTGGCAAGGGCGGCAAAGTCTAGTCGTCAGTATACAGACGTTCAAAAGTTCACGCTCAAATGTATAGACTGCGACGTCCAACTAAGCGGGCAAGAAGCCGCTAGTCAGCACGCCAAAGAAACAGGTCACGTTAAATTCGGCGAAATCGTCGCGTAGCATGCTCAAAAATTAAGCGATAGTCGATGATCAAATTGCATATATCGAAAAGAAGAAGAAAAGAACGCGATCTCATCAAAAGAAAAGGGAAACCGTTCGAGAACGAGACACGTTTCGTTTCATCAATGAATCAATCGAAAGCTTTGTGGATGAAAGACTGTAATGAGCGACAGAACACAATTATCAGTAGATGACTCCGATAAATCAATTAGCTATTAGAGCACGGTCGAAGTTAGTCATGTTACAATATTCGGGTAAGTGTTTGATTAACTTGGCAATTGAAGAAGAGAAAGACCGGAAGTAATGCATGAAAGATGAGTCTGTGATATGCGATTAAAATTCGGCTGAAGGTTCCTCGATACAAAAAATGGGTGTTCATCCAACAAGATGCGTTCTTTCGGATTATAATTAAACGTAACATTTTTTTCGCCCTATTGCATAGTCCGCTAAATTTTCATACACCTACTTTTCTTCCACGAGTAAACTCGAAGTTCGCGTTGAGCGCGTTTGCGTTTAAATATTTTATTTGTGACAGAAAAAAGGAAAACATCTATGCCAGTATCGCGTCTTGTTTATTAGCATAGCATGATATACAATATTACACACTTTTTGTAAAAATATCTTTTACCTGTGCAATATACAGCAATTTCATGCCTATGTCTCGCCATACTTTGTTGAGAATGGACGAAATTGCGGTAATAATGTACTAATCGATTCTTTGGCTCACGTTTTGGTCAAACCCGACACACTTTTTTCCCATTTACCGTACTCTGTTATTTTGGGATCTCGGTGTCTCTTGTATTCGTGAGAAAGATCGAGACAAATTGACGATTCGAAACGCAACATTGAGTATAACTTTGAAGTACATCGTACGGCCTTTTCGTACCTGGCAAGTCGAAGAGTCGAAATGAGAAAATCATTGTATAACTTCTTACCGATTCACAGCGTTTTTTTTTTCGTAGATGTTACTCATCTGGCCATTTCACAGATTTATATTTATACACACGAATATCACATGTATTTGCATATATTCAAATATATCATACATTTTAAAGATCTCGCTCTTTAATGCAGTTGTAATATTTGAGTGCCCATGATTAAAAATAAACATTATTTACTGTAATGCTTTGCTGTATTTTTATTTCACCATTTGTTTTTTTGTTCGGTCTACTCAATCTTTTTCAATTGCGAATATCAATCGAATTTATTTTTGCAACCTGTCAAAATATTAAAATTCAAAACTTAACCTAATCAAACCATTTTCTTTTCGAAATTAGATAACTCGCCAAATAATGAAAGTTTAGAGGAGGCACTCGGTAAGCCAGTTCCCATGCATTACCATTGATGATAAACAAGGAGCAGCATAGATGTCGCTTTTCGGTCTGAAGTGGTGCAAGGAGCGACGAGAATAATCTTTCAGTGTCTCGCCAACTCCCGTTGGGAATTGATCGTTGCATTTATCCTTTCCTACATAAACACGTCGCAGCGAGGAAAAAATTTGTAAAAATATACCAATGTCGAATATGCGTCAGTCGCATCTGTTTCGCATAAAATAGTAAAGATAAAAGAAAATCGATCGACAAAACGTAGCCCGCGAAAATAGACAGCCGGAAGAAAAGTCAAAGTAATGTGACGGTGTTCGGTGTGAAGAGACGACATAACTGGCATGATTTTCGGATCAGAAAAAATCTTCGATGTGATAAAATGTCTCAGCGACAAACGACTCAGTGTTTAACCAAAAAAAATCTACTGACAAACAGGTGAAGATGGAAGATGAGGCTGACATCAGGGAACAATTATTTCACAACACCGTGCGGGAGAATATCGTGAGTAAAACGATCATTTTTCTAGTATCGATATATTTGTAAAAAAAGATTCTCCGCTGGAGCAGAGAAGCATTGTTAATTTCCAGTTACCTTACTAACCAATACATGACAATATATCCACATATGTGGCAACAATTAATTCCCATACATATGTATATTAACAACAAAAAATTAATTCGTTATAAAAACTAAATGGAATAAAATATGAAGTACATTTTGATATTTAAAGCAACGTATAGCCAGTTGCATGTTCCTAAAAATTTTCATGTACGAGCAATCACAAATCTTTTGTTGAACGCCGCGAACCTAACCCCAAAAACTCCATAAAGTGGAGCCCGTGTAAACATCGTTAAACGTTTGAAAGGAACCCTCAAAAACTGCCTGCATATCGTCCGACTGTTTACTGTGAGAAAGAGTATCTTAGCCCTCAATCGTTACGTGGCGATAAATCCTCGAGAGATTTCATGTAATTCTTGGTCGCGTCGCAGACGACAGAGAAAACGCGAAGTAACTGAGAGCATTGGCACTTGGAAAATGTGTATGTAGGACGGCGGAGACCCCCTCCCCTCCCTCCATCTAGCGGGCTATTTTCTAACGAGGTTATCGTCGCGCGTCCCAACAATATTTTTCTCTCTATCTCTATAATTTAATTGAAAGTGTACGTTAATATTAACAGCAGTAGATTAAAATGGATGATAATTCTTTGAGAAATAACTACGTAACGTTTCTGCTCGTTTTTATTGATAAATCCCGGTACAAAGTCCGTCGTGGCAACGGTAAATACACTGACTCGAATATAAATTATAGATAGGACTGGCAGAAGGTTTGCAGATATGCAGATATCTGTATACAACACCGTTATGTTTTATCGTCCTTTAATTTTGATCATTGACCCCTGATATTTCCATCTCCCTTATGCGACGGATCGAGTCCAAGTTCACTTTTCGACCACTACGCGTCTCCCTTCCAAAACTCTACGTGTATGTAACTGTATATATCTCTCTATACAAGACAGTAGCACAGATGCAACGACAAAGAATCGACTTAAAACGTATATTATACCTCGGCTCTTTGTGACTGCATGTACATTGGTGTTTAGGTAGGATTTAAGTGGGTAAAGTCGTATCGCGTCGGTCGTGTTGACAGGGGTAAAGAATACATTGGCATAGCGACGACAATGATTCAATGGCTAGTCGCGTCGATACCGAGTAAAAAACCGTTTTTTTCGAGGTTACCAGCGTGTCGCTAATTCTTCGAGCTCTGGAACTTTTTTAGCGCCATACACAGCCTCTAATACCTTCCCTCTCAACTTTTCCATCATTTCTCATCCTCGCCTGCCTTCTCATTATCTTCCATCTATTATATGGACTGAAATTGGTAGGCTTGCCAGTTTTTTTCTTTCTTTCTGTTCTTTTCATTATTTTCTACGCATTAATTAACCGGGGGAACGAACGCTCAGGAATTCTCAGGCTCGTCAAACTACTGTGCCAAGTCTGACGGTGCAAAGAGATATTCGAACAATGCCAGTATAGCAGGCAGATTTTTCCTCTACCGCACCCCGATTTGTCTATCGACTTACCGAGACCGAGCGTGGGTATCATTGAATAATCGCCGGAAAGAATGTCCGTCTGTGTCATAGAAGAAAGTGCACCCGGAAATTGCCCAACGCCTTTTTCTATTAGTTCTTAAGCAACTTTTTCTCCAATAAACAGAGATACGTATCTAGAATTTCTTGTTTACCTGGCTCGAGCCATGTTTATTAAATACAATTTTTATTTTCCATTTCAACACACAAATTTTTTATTCAAACAAAGCGTGCAATAATATTCGTGTCATTCGTATTGGTAAGTCGTATTTAATCAATGTTTTCATTCTTTAATTCCACAATAATATCAGTCGATTATTACAAATTCCTGTCAAGACGTAATTTATCAATAAATATTCTTTGTTTTCAGCGAAATTAAACTTGGTCGCCGTTTATGAATTTCGCACGAGTCGAACCGCCAACATATGTAATGGAGTTGAATTTCGGCGGGGCTTTCTTATCGCTATGACGATTACGTCGTGTGTACGCTGCAGCGTTATCGATCGAGGCAAAACACGTGGGCTTTGCGGTACCACGTCACGAACGAGGAAGCGCTAAATTATAATTCGTGCCCGTCGCGTCACGAAATTAAATGCACGGTACAAAAAATAATAAATTCGATACTCGCGTGACTATCGAAATTCGAGTGGACACTTTCGTCGAAGCAAATTTGTATACGTCTGCGAAATAATCGATGAAGCAATAATTAACGATCGATTTTTCAGAGGTTGGATTTTGCGTTTTAACGATTTGGACGTTTGGATCGAAGGAAGGAGACAAAATAGGACCAAATGCGAATAAGTCACGATTACGCTGACCTAGAAGATCGATCGAGGTTGCAATTATATAGTCGCGTAGAATCCTCGGTGAAACACGCGAATGATGTACCTCGATCGCGATATATCATACAACGGGAATGTAGTTCACGGACGCGTGACGGATATAATTCTCTAACACACACACACACACACACGTGTACACATGCAGACACAGAGCCACAGGCGTGCGGAGAACCTCGCGATTTAGATCGCCGGACAAAACTCGCGATTCGAGAAGTTTAGATTCTCCACTAATCTCATTTTTCGTTGAACAAAAAATCTCGAGGAGTTAATGAGCTTACGGAGAAGTATAGTCTCGAGCAAAATCACTATCTCGATTCGATTAAATATTAAGAAAATTAATTTTTCGCTACAACGAAAAGATTAAATATGTAGTTAACAAACGGATCATAATAAAATGCAAACAATTAGAGGATATGTTTCAGTAAATAAAACAAATACTGTATTGAGTGACGGTTAATTGGCTCGAAAGAATTGTTTTTAAGGTATTTTTCTAACTCCTTTGTTTATAGATAGATAATAAAGTTGGTGCATAGCTCTCAGATCAGGATGGCTGTGTATGCACAGATTACATATCTTCTCCTCATATACATCTCCAGCATCAATTCTATCATCAACCATTCCGGTGGATCTACAGTTTTTCTTAGGTGGGTTGAGCGAATCACCGAGAGCTCAGAAAAAGCACATAGAAAAATTCCATTGGTGCCAGTAGGAATCGAACCTTTCTATTTTCTTTTTTTTTTTTTAAGTTTTTTATTTGTTTCGACGTTGAGTACATATCTTAACGTTACTGGTACAAAAGAAACTATTAACAAACACCAAACTATAAAAGAACAGAGAGAAGTAAGAAGTATTACATAAGTACATGACCCTGTAAGAGCAATCTCGCACTTAGATTATAGTGTGTGTAGAAGGTACGCTGGCCTTATGAGGGGTTAGAGAGGTGATGAAACATTCATTTATGAAATCTTTCATTATTGTGTATGGCGGGAATGAAACCCTGGCCCTCTGCGTGTGATCCGGAAACGCTACCCCTATGCCACTGCCTCTCTTTTCCTTCTTTAAAACTATTACCATCGAATCTAAACATACAAAATTGTTATTTTCATAAAAATCATTAATATTTCAAGATATTTTTCGTACGACGAGATAATTCAAGTTTGTCTTTGTTGAATTGAAAAAATAACAATTTTTTTCTTGGTAAGGATTGTACTTATCGTTGATCCTTAAAAATTTTCTCGACGATCCGACGACGTGTACTTAAGTCCAATTTTCACGAAGCACCACGTGCGCTTGTCAGCAGCGAACAATTTGCATCGAGTTATCGTGCAACTACCGCGTATACGTATGCGGGCGATAGCGCATGATGAAAATAGAAAATTGCGTGGGGAGGGCGAGAAATATTATAGCGAGAAGAACGAATACTTGTCAGCGTTCTCGTAACTATAAGCCTCTCTCGGTCAAGATCAATTTCCAAGTGAAATATCGCAATCGTTATTTACATTTTCCTTGCACCTGTTGCTTGGCCTATCTGCTTTTGAGTGTGAAAGGCGCGATGTAATATCATTATTCGAGTTAATTAAAAACGAAAGAATCAACGTTTTAATTATTATTTCATTATTATTATTATTAAACTATTAACACTTAATTTTGACAAAACAATAAAGATTTTGTCAATTTAACGAGAAAATCTGAAATTATAATAAATTATTATATTTTCTAATTAAACGTTAAATTATTACTAATCAATTGTCACATTTGTCGTTCACGAATACAAATAATATTTTCGTATCTGAAATTATACCAATCTTTCGACACCGAGCGTCGTGCTAATTTCATCAAAAATGTATTCATAACAGTATCGACGTTATGGAACAGAAACATCTGGAGTAGATACCGAGCGATCTCGTGATTCACTTGAGAATTACCACAAGAGTCGTAAATTCTTGTGTGCTATGATGCAACGGAATCGACGGTAAAAATGTTGGAGTCAAAATTAATTGACGACAACTGGTTTCGCGTATGTAGGAAGAAAATTGGGATTCAGAACCTTTGGAAACAACAAATAATAATTTATTCCCGAACAATAGTAATCGTTTACAAATGGTAAAGTGAACGTGTTGTGTGAAATCGAGTAGAGTGGTCTCTAGACTCGATGTTGATGTGGTGACGAGGAGTTAAGAACTGCCTAAAAATTGTAGATACAGAAAAATTCTCATTTTTCCTTGTGATGGAGGGAGAAGTTTCAAGCGACAGTATTGAACATTCTCATTGGCTATATTTTTTAGACAATACGAAACAAAAATGCGATTGGTCAAGGGTTGAGCTCACCCGCGGGTCGGTACAACGCGTCTCGAGAGGCGGGCTCGCGGATAAAACATTTGGTCGCCAGAGATCGACTCATCGGCTTTTCCAGCAATAAAACATCTGCAAGCCACAAGTTGGAATTTCCTGTGAATTATAAGCCTTTGAAAATGTTTGATTTCTTAATCCTCTAAATGAATGCATTTTTGAATGTCTGTGTTTGTGTGTTCGTGTATAGTTGGAATATTATTACTAAATTTAATTCCACTTAATATTCTGTGTATAGCGTCTCTTGCGACGCTCCATGGAGTAAAAACCAAATTGAACACTTAAATATTCAAATTAAATTACCTAGACTTAAAGTGTAATAAAAGAAAACTGAATAATATTGCCATTATTGAGCTTTAATTAATTTTCGTTAACGAAACCTTAATTATATTGGAACACTTAAGATCACAATTATTTGTCAATCAACTCGAATCGAGTGTTATGAATGAAATTGATTGTACGGAAAGTAAGTTAATGATCGACCCTACGATTGCTTTCTTATAAAATTACAAGTATTCGACGCTATATCGTTGTCCTTTTTGTGAAAGCATCGTCGTATCGTGTACGTATACTTAAACGAGACCTACTTCCTCGTTGTAAACGTTTCGTTTTTCCATCGACAGACGCTTTTCACCGATATAGGGAAAAAAATGCCTACAATACCCTCGCCATTTGTCGACGACTCTACGAGACATAAGATAATCGGTACGTTACATATTATTACACACGTAGATCATTCATAATGTAACCTGGTCACGTGTTTATTTCGATCGAATCACAGAATTTTTCTTTTTTTCTTCAAATCGTCGTAATGAATTAATAAAAAATGAAATATCGTTCGAACCGATAAATTTCAACAACGACTGTCAGCACAGATTTCTTTTCATCGACATCGTTACTCATCGCGAGAACAACAGCGGACACGACTACGATGATCGATCGGAATTTTTGTTCGCGAGGCTTCGCTTTAATACCGTAAAATACGATAAACCGCATCAACATTTTTCACCCACCGCCACCTGTATCGACTGACGTTTATTTTGTTTTCTCACTCGCTCTTCTTTCCTCTCTTTCTCCGTGTGTAAATCGTACTTGGGAGGTTTCGATCGTCGACGGGCTTCGCTTCGGTTCGTACCAAATAAAAATAGGAGTTGTCGCCAATTGAAAATGGCTGGACTTGCCACGTTTACTTCACGTTTTTTTTTTTTTTTTTTTTTCCTATTTATTTGGAAAGTTTGTTTCAACGTTTGTTCATTCTGAGATTTTTCAATTCTCTGGTTTTATAACCTTTATAGACTAATTTTTTACAGTTATAAAAAAAGGCGAAGAAATGATTTCTTTAATTTTATTATTTTCAATCAAGAAATTGAGGAAATGATATTTGAAATTTATCGCGTTCATTAAAATTTATATTTTTTTTAAGAGACAATTTCACCTAATTATTGTCTCTTTTCTCAAACACGCGATAAAACGTTATTAACGTTAATCAACAAATTATAATGTAACAAATGTAATTGCTGCATTACATTTACTATTCATGACCGCTACTCACTGTTAACTCGGTGATTTTCATTTATTTCATACTATAGAATATTATTGTCCATAAAATAAACCTAGAACGTCTGTTAAAACATTTCTTATCAATTATCACACAATTTTTCCAAGTAGAGAACATCAATACTTTTCTTATTATAGAAATTTCTATCCTCAGACTGAAAGTATCTCCACTGTACTATCTATTTTATATAAACAAAGTATTATAGCTAAGCTAAGACTTAAAAAATGCTCTGAGCGGTTGAAAAAAAATACATTAATTCTTCGACGATTACACCCTGAATAAATTTCCTGCCTCTGCCCTGGTTTCCATTATGCGTAGGAAGCATGTTACTACGTTTAGCATCGGTATAGATTTAATTAATATTTTATTACTATTGTTAGTATTATTAGAGCTATTACGCTTCTGACCTCTACAACTATTATTTCTAGCTCACCTGGTACGTAAGATTGTATCGTTGAATTAGGACACCCGGTATATGCTTTGCCAATGTAACAGCGGGTCTATCGACTAAAACAATCTAATGCAGGACAACGAGCGTTTTTTTTTTGTTATTTCGTAGAGAAAAAAATGTAAAAATGTACGATAAAAAATCGAACATAACTATGAGATGCAAGTAACTCTCTGTAACGAGTACAATAGAATCGAGCGAGTTTTCACGCTCGCCAAGAGTCAAGGTTTCTCGAACGATTCTCCTCCTCACGCCGGGTATTAAAACCGGTCGATTTAGGTTCAACGTGCGTGTTGCCAAGTCACCATACACACCGTTCAGACTCTTCTGCTGATGTTTCTTTTGGTTTGTTTCTCGGTTTCTTCCTCCCTGTGTATATTCTCCTTGCCAAAGATAGACACGAGATAGAAACCCGTTGGATGTAACTCTCGTATGGCTTTAGGACAGAGCGCACTTACGGTTGTTGAAAATACATTTTATTGAGATAGAATTTCTTTTTATATACTTATCATGCATACCGGGGATAGACATTACAGAGAAAAGTTTTTTTCTTCTTCTAGAGTTTGAATTTCTGTGAAATGTTACTTTGGTGACTTGTGCCGATTCAAGAAACTTTTATCTCGTATTGCTTTGTTGGATGGGAATTGATAAGGGGACTGACGAGAAGTTCCTCAGTTTCGATAGTTTACTGTCCACGAGTTGAACAAAAATTAATTTTGTAAAAAAACTATGATCGGTGACGAGAGTAAAATTAATATTTTTTATATTCATATTTCATTTCTGTTTTCTTGATGTTACCTCACTAAAATCCGCATCTGGTTTTTGATAAGACTCATAAATTATACATTTTATTCAATTCCTAGTTTTTTCTTTTTTTTTTTTTATATAAACGTTTATCAAATATTTTTAAGGTATAACGTAAATTAAGTATTTTTATTTCGTTTATTTACGTGGCGAATAACGACTTGCGATAACAAACAAAAATCATGCGGTCGTTAAGCCTTCGACTTCGATCTGAATCATCGCGTGTAATATTATCCAAGATTTATCGTCTTAAACAAAAGTGCTTCATGGTCAATAGTTACAGTTACAATTTATCAAACTAGTGACGTTGCGAACGATTCGTATTACCGAATACATTTTTGCGTTCTCTCTTATGAAAGTTGTAGGTACAAACGTATCAATTGTATAGTAGTATCATCGATCATGCGACAGATTTCACCGCGTATGTTTTTTAAATTATACTCTTGCGGCTGACTCCGAGATATCGATAATCAACCACGTACAATTTAATCTCATCGAGACAGATCGATATAGTATCGATCCAATTAATTATAAATTTATTATTCGTTCGATCGAATGCTTAATTTAAGTATTCGACTTATTTAAATATTCAACTTGTTATTTTAAGGGCTCACATAACCCTGGAATTTTCAAAACATCGATTTTTTTACAGATTTTTCTTCTTTGTACTTTTAAGAATTTTTGAAAAAAAAGTTTTCAGTTAAATTAAAGTTTCTCGAAACTATGTTTTTCGACATGGTTTGCACGATAACTCAGTCAATTTTTAATATTTTCTAGCTTTTTTTTATAATCTTCATAACTATTTTCTTTACAGCCTGTCGAAGGGTTTTTTGAATTTTTTGGTTGGACAATTTTTATAAATTATTAAACACATTTTTTCTTTTCAAATTGCATACTAAAGTTTAAAGTACCTACTGCTGTTTTTTTTTATTTTTGACGAAACAAAACATGTTTCTCCATCAGACTATAACTACTATATTTCTTTATTAGATTCTGCTTTATTTTTGCAAATTAAATAATTTTTAGTGAACTTATGATGCGACCGGGGGGCACCGTGGTGTTCATCAGTCGTTCATTTCTACCCTTAAGAATAATGTTACTTTTAAAAGAAGAGAAATGTTATTTTTTTTCTTACAGTTAAAAAGTCAATAAAAAATGTGACATCAACAATTTAATTTTTTCCACCATATAACATTTACAATAACAAACATAACATAACTTAAAAACATTTTGATTTAATTGTAAATTTGTTTGTACCACTTGATCTTATTAATTTGATTGATATTTTAAATCGATTTATAATGATTAATGTTTAATTTTTCGTTTCAGATATTTCTCCTGCTGTTTTTACTTCTCAACATCTCGAGTTACGCTCTGATAGCAAAATTTCGACGAAGGGATCGCGAAGACTATTTCTCAGTCGACGAGGATGAAGCGACAGTTTACAGAATCAGCCTGTGGCTATGCACAGTCGCATTGGCCGTTTCGGTCGGGGCTACTTTGCTTCTGCCCGTATCAATTGCCAGTAACGAGGTTCTCATACTCTATCCGAACAGTTATTACGTCAAGTGGCTCAACAGTTCCCTCATACAAGGTGAAAAGAGAAATATATTCTTCCCGTTTGTTCCAAAAGTCCTAAATTTCTTATCCTTGAGAAAAGCCTCCAAAAAATGGGATTATTCATGATTAAGAAAGCGTTATCGCTATTCTCGTTCTTTTTCCTTCTCCCATCTTGTGTTATCGAGACACTAAATATTTGCATTTTTCTGTAAAATACAATTCATAAAAAATACATGTGATCAATCAAGTAAAAATTAACTTTAATCAGATAATCCAACATGCTTAATCTCATTTTTGGAACTGGAATTGGAAAAGTAGAAAAGAAAGAAGCATTCGTTCACCTAGAATACACGTGAAATCTCTTCGCGTTTAATCGAATTAATTCTCAACTTTGTAATTATAATCTTGTCTCTTATCTCTTTTTATTCAGGACTGTGGAATCACGTGTTCCTCTTCTCAAATTTATCGCTCTTCGTCTTTCTACCGTTTGCCTACCTCTTCACGGAGTCGGAGGGTTTCGTCGGCCATCGCAAGGTAAAAAAAGAAACAATGTTCCAGTATAGTTTTTATCTTTGCATTATGTTTGTTGCAACGTTATTTACCATACTCGTATCATTAACAGGGCGTGATGGCAAGAGTTTACGAGACCGTGACCGTGCTCTGTCTGCTGGGAACTCTCGTGCTCGGAATGACCTACGTACTATCGGCTCTCATAGATTACCAGAAATCGAGTCTCCACACGTTGCTCAGTAAGTTATAAATTAATTTGTCTCTCCGTTTAAAAAACAAGAAGAACAAAACAAAAGTAAGCCACTTACCTGATTGTTCGGCTGGACGTTTTGTTTTGTCGTGTTTTTAATCGCGGACGTGCGCATCTCGGTGATTGGTCGCTATTAGACGGATGTGAGCGTTCACTTCCGGCCGAGCACAGCTGGGAACGCCGGGATACGTTTCCTCGGTGTTCGTGCTACATCGTATAATACACGTTACGAGCGTGATTATCGAGGTTGCTCGACTGTGAACAACGCGCCATTGCCTCTATATCACGTCCAGTTACAAAAATTACATGCATCGTGATTTTAAGATGTTATGTCGTAGTTTAAACGATCCTTATTTTTTTCAGATTTATGGAGTTACTATCTGCCCTTTTTATATTCTTGCGTCTCGTTCGTCGGGGTCGTAATGTTGTTACGTAAGTAAAAATCGCATTTTTGTAAATTGAGAATTGGAATATTGGTAATAATTATTTTTTGTTCTCGAAATTCGATCGATTAATTGCTTTTGTACGTTTTTAACAGTGTGCACCCCGGTGGGTTTCGTAAGGTTATTTGGTGTCGTCGGATCTTTCCTCGTCAAGCCGCAGTTCCTCAAGAATTTGGACGAGGAATTTTTTGCCTACAGAATGGAAGAAGACTGTATAAGTCGAAGGTTTGCGTTTATTTCCAAATTTCACGAGTTCTTTCACTTTTATTGCCAAGACAAACGCCGTGATATTTCTTCGCTCTCGGTGCTTTATGAATTAATAATAAAAATTGAATTTTGCAGGCTTCAACACGCTAAGGCAACGGGAAAATCTTACGTTTCGCCAGTGCCAATGTCACCGCCAGGTTGCAACACGAGCTTCGACGAAGACGAAGAATTATTGTGCCCAAATCCTGGGCTAATGTGCTTGAGGAACGGAGCACTACAGCGTGGCCTTACCCAAAGACTGGAGGAGGTGCAAAATCGCCGAAAGATCCTCGACGAGCAGAGAAGAACGTGGTGGGTGAGACGCACGTTGCTTTATCCGCTCGCTATGCTAGCGCTTTTTATTCTGTCAACGGCAACGGCACTTCTCGCTGTGCAAAATACGCTGGAACTGCTAATCGGCATCAAAGCTCTGCCATTGAGCACAAGGGTTAGTATTCTCAACTAACGTTCAACTAAACCTAAAACTAAACCTCAATGTTTTCTGTTCTTATTTCTTTTTTATAGCAATTTACACTCGGCATTAGTTCTCTGTCGAAACTCGGGCCTATCGGTGCAGCTGTGGAAGTTGCTGTTATTCTGTATCTAGCTGCTACGAGTGCCATCGGACTTTATGCGCTTCCAGGTGTGAGGCGAGTTAGACCACGATTTCATTCGACACCGCTCACGCATCTTATCGCCAACTGCGCCTTGCTCCTCGTTCTGAGCTCGGCACTGCCGTTACTTTCGCGAATATTAGGTCGGTACAGAGATTTTTTATAATAATTTTTATCTCAATTATCATGGTGCATTGCTTGTATCGTTATAAACCAATACAGCAATGTCTGGTTCATTTGTGGAAAAGTAAAAAAGAAATTATAACAATATTGACACAACATTGACAATTCAATTATTTATGAGAGTGTGATTGAAAGCATTGTCAGAAAACAGTATAGTTTAAAAACTTGCACACTTTTTTCTCATTATTTTGTCACAATTTTTACATCATAATCTTCTTTGTAAATACTCATCAAATGTAGTGGAAATTACATTGGTATCAACTATTTATATATTTGATTCTTTCTCATTTATTTTCCAGGCATGACGAATTTTGACCTACTGGGCGATTTCGGTCGGATCGAATGGCTTGGAAATTTCAAGCTGGTACTATTCTACAATTTAATATTCGCGAGCGCAGCGATAACTTGCCTAGCAACCAAATTCACGGCAACCGTGAGAAAGGAAATTTATACCAGGCTCCGTAGCAGTCTGGTAGGACTTTTTCGGCTCGAAGGTAAAAAAACCTCCGCGGGAATGTTCTCCGCTAAGGAAGAATAGACTGATTTTATTTTCTCTCGTTTTTTTTTAAACATATTATATATACACTAAGGCGGAGTAAAAAGGCGTTTTTTGGATGTAACGATCGAAATAATTGAAAGCATAATGGGGAATGAAAAAAAAACATGAGTTTCGCGACTATTCGATCACCAGCGATGAGTGAGGAGAAAAGTGAAGTTCCCAAAGAATACACGAGAGGTAGATTTAAGATAGTCATGAAAATTACGCGATTTTCAAATCATAATTTGTAAATTAATAGACGATCAACGAAACTTCGGATAACGATTAGATTAATATGTCGTGAATTATTTTTTTCGTTGCTGCGGAAAAAGTCCCTATCCTCGACACTTTTGAAATAATCAATATTTATTGCATTATCGTTAAGTTGATAATTAATTATGTATATATGTATACGTGAAAACGTAGAAAGACGGAAACACAGATAAAACACAGACCGTTGATCTCGCCCAGAAAGAAAAGCGAGTAATTTATGACGGGGACCACCCAGTATTGTGATAAGAGAACAGAGTACTAGTGCGAAAGAAAAACAAAATACGTGTCAGAATAATTTAGCAGTGCGTTTTTTTTGCTTCTTAGACGCGACAATGCCTTCGTTTAATCGCGCGTATTTAATTACCGATTATTATTCCTTTTTTAATTTTAGTTTGCACCATGTATTGTGAATTCGGGTTGCCACTGTGGTAATGTCTGCCTATGAGTCCTGTGAAAATTCTCGGAATAAGTGCTTCCGGAGCACGGGGTAAGAAAGAAAAAAAGGAAAGAAAAAATATTGGGTAATCTTTCGCCTACCTCGATTATGAACATTTTACGTCAATGTTTTTAAACGAGGAAAATGATGTAACAATAATATACACAAGAGTACTAAATTTTCGCGTTCCTGGCAACTATGGAATAACCTTGACTTTAAGAACAAGATCCAGACACTTCGTTAATGAAAAAAGAAAACGCTCTTGTTGAACGATCGAATTTAATAAAAAGACAAAGGAAAATTAGATGCATTTTTTATGCATATCAATCGTTAAGCGTCGAATATTTTATGCACGAAAAAAGGTGATAATTTTGTCGATTATTCGAGTAGCGATGGACAAATGGGCCAACGAATATCGAAAGAGAAAAGTGAAAAAAAAAAAAAAACATGAAAACACCATTTCTACGATATTGTATAAGCGCCCCTAATCGAATAAGTTTTTTCTAGGTATTTTGCAAGAATTTTCAATGTGATACGTATCTCGTCAACAGGACAATATTTAAATGTGAGCACTGATTTCATATTATTGTTATATACTCGTAACGATTCGTGGATAGCGTCGAAACGGCTATACGAATCGATAACTTAACTAACAATAAAGACGTGTGATTGACCGTTGCTTTTAAGTTGGATTTTCCAGCCCGGGGAAAATCTCGTTTTTTTCTTTTGCAACTAGATTCTTGCATTCGAGAATTTATCGTCGAGGATGACCGATAGTTTTAAATCGTCAAGCACCTGATAGTTCGCTAGAATTTTGTCGAATTTGTACATGTTACGCGCAATCACATTTTTTTTAACATGATTTATATATATATATATGTGCATGTGCACATATTATATATATATATATGTATGTAAATGTTATCTTTGGGAAAACCGCAGTCTCATTGTACCTTCCTGACTCATAATGAAACGTTCCACGATGAAACAAGAAATGGTTGTTTATGATCCTCCCTTTCTCGACACAAACCCCACATATGCGCACACGATAAAAAAAAAAGTAAATAGTATGTATATTAGAGAATAAATATGCCTACGAGCCATACCGTTGACTTTAGCCGTCGTTATCTGTGAACAAAATCCTAATCCCTCTTTAGTTATTATACAAATTCCTGGAATAGTTAACGAGACTTGCGAGAGCAATACTGGATGTGTCGAAAAGTAAAAAATTAATATAAAATTGGGCATGAAAATTGTCAAAAAGGAAGTATTGTTTAACCGTAGATAACAAATATTTTTTATTGAATGAATGATTCATGATCTGCACTCTTGCCGACAAACCGTCGCATCGTCCTCCACTTTCTGTCTTTCTCTGCTATAAGTATTCAATATTCTCAAGTCTTTTTCGAATCTAATGCCACGACGAAGAATTTCAAATTCTCCAGGTACTGTGAGATCGACGACCGTCGAACCGACTCTCTGTGACTCTTGTAGCATTTCCGGTCGCGGTGGGTCGTAAAATATTGCTGCCAGTTGTGGCCAGAGAGGTGAAAACTCGTCAGGGTGAAGACTACTTGGTTCGTTGCTGAGATTCGCACTGGTCAGTGCTAGAGGTTGTCCGATCACATGACAAACGTGCCTTAGGAAATTCGATCGTGGTACTCTTATACCAACAGTCCGGTGGCCGGGATTCAAATCACAATTGAGTCTACGGGTACGCTGCAATACGACCGTTACAGGGCCTGGCAGCAATGATTTGAGCAATGCAAACGGTATGTGATCTGTTACTGCCCATTGTGGTATGTCCTTAAGACTTGCCAGCGTTATTGCCAGTGGTTTTGTTTTCTCACGCCCTTTTAAAGCATACAGTTCCGTGATTGCCCGCGTGCTCTGTGCCAAAGCAGCAAAACCGTATATTGTGTCGGTTGGCACAGCGATTATCTTCTTATCTAAAAGATGTTTAATCGCTATGGCACTGCTGTTTTTACCACCACAAAACCAATGCTTCTCATCGTCCGGCAACATTTTTAAGAGTCTTGAAGCGTGTTTCACAGCCTGAGTCATAGGTGGTGGGTACAAAACAATTGCACAAGTCGTTTTTTTTCTCGATAGTTCAGTGCAAATGATCTTTTTTCCAACTTCTATTCCCGCCAATTGTGACCGCATTGAGCATTGCAACATTTGTAAAAAGTTGTCATCGGCTCATCCGCCGATCTAGTCTGTATTTGCATAAAGTATGCACGATGATGCGAACACTTTGGGCACCGCTCGTCTGTAGCATCAACGTTTTCCCAAGCTGCGCTCCCACCCAATACGTCGTCGACTTCTTTTAATCGAGGATACGTACGATTACTCACTTTGCGTGCTATATTAAAGATGTATGGGCACGTGTTGCAGGCAAACCGCAAAGTATTTATTGCATTCTCGACTCGCAGTACGTTTCCACAGGTCGGACAAAATAGTAGCATTCTTCTTTCCCCAAATCCAAAGAGTATCTGAAGGAAAAACATGGTCACACCCAATTTGTTTCAATTTCTTGCTTGATTCATGGAGGATATTAATTATACATGGTATCTTAAATGATTTGTTTGAAAATGTCAAGTATCGAATTATCTTGATTACAGAAATGTGCCAAGTAGTTCATAATCGTTTTAAATATTTTTACGTTTCTTTCCGACTTATAAATTTAGGTTAGTTTTACTAACTACTGTTTTTAATTTATTTTAATAAAAGCCAAGTCCGTATTCGGAATAAAACAAATGTTTTTCTTAACTGTACAATGCAATGTGTAGGAGTATCAACAGGGTCTTGATAAATGAATGTCAGAGAATAGGCAGAGAGATTAATGATGTTAGATACAGAAAAAAGGACGAAAAGACATCTGTTACATTTATATTGTTTGCACCCAGAACCCTACAATATTTTTTCAACCTTGCATCACGTTCTCTAACATTGCGTTTAAAAGGACCTTCGAGCATGGGAATGAAAGGAATTTGACTTGTCCATGCCACGAAGAAAAGCCCGCAACATTTTGTCAACATTTTTGGCAATTATTATAGAATTCAAAGTAATTTATGTATATGCGTACCACACATAGACCCAGAGTCCATTAAACAATACTGTCTTGCGCAATGTTACTTCGATTTACACGATAAAAGGACGGAGTTAAATTACATGTGAACCGAACACGCGAAGAACGTATTACTCGCCATGACACAACCCTCACAACTCACAACGAACCATGCGGCTTCAGCTGCTCGTGCTGCCACCAACTGAAGGAACGAGATGGAAATGGAATAGCGCTGCAGGTCGGTCAAAATGGTGAAAATACACGGAACGAACAAACTGGACTATTCAGTACGCACGTCGGAATCATCAGTGAAACCAAGATGGTGCTCGAGAGTACTATGATATGGTAAGATATCCGATATTTAATCAAGTATTTCGTGGATTAAACCTATCCCAACTAAATTTACCAACGATCAAACGATATGTTCGGGACTCAAACTTTTCATATAATTAACCATTTCCTCGATAAGACAATTATTTATTTCAAATTAATTACTTTTGCTCGAATGTATTCGGAGGAATGACAATGCAAAGTTGAATGGCTTCGTGTCAACATACAAGGCTTCTGGTTATTTTTGCATTCTTAACAGCATGTCAACCTCCTTTTTCAGTAATCTATTCCGGCAAATAATCAATACGAAAATGCCTTTACCATTCGTGATGTGGTCAAATTTTAATAAGAAAAAACGTTCAGGTTAGGGCGATGTGAAATCGCCTCTTACATATTTCTTTCACCAAACAATTTCAAGGCTCTTTTTTTTAGATATTTTGACATTTTGAAAAAAGCTTGGGAGACAAATTTTTTCAAAACTCGAAATCCACTTAGATTTATCGAAAGATTCTTAGAATATAGGTAATACCTCGTAGAGGAAGTATTGTTTAAATTTGAATCTAGAAATTTCTATTATTGTAGCGTTGACAACAGCGACTATATGAGAAATGGGGACTTCCTGCCTACACGTTTGCAAGCCCAGCAAGATGCAGTAAATCTCGTTTGTCATTCAAAAACTCGTTCAAATCCTGAGAACAACGTGGGTCTCATAACACTGGCGAAGTATGTGATCGAGAAAATAATGTATTACAAGAGAGTTGCACAATATGTTTGAATTCAATTAGGTCTGACTCTTCTTCCAGTGTAGAGGTATTGGCGACTCTGACAAGCGACGTTGGTCGAATATTGTCGAAATTACATCAGGTACAACCCAATGGGAACCTCAGTCTAATAACGGGCATAAGAATCGCTCATGTAAGTATCCCCCAAATTGCAATTATTAGAGTGACTTTTTCGGTTTGTTACATTTAAATTCTTTACAGTTGGCCCTCAAGCATCGACAAGGAAAGAATCACAAAATGCGTATAGTTGCTTTTGTCGGAAGTCCTATACAATTGGACGTAAGAGAATTTGTCAAACTAGCAAAACGTTTGAAGAAGGAGAAAGTAAACGTCGATATAATAAGTTTTGGTGAAGAAACTGTGAACAACCTGGTACTGACAGGATTTATCAATGCTCTGAATGGCAAAGATGGGACTGGTAGTCATCTTGTAACCGTTCCACCTGGGCCCCATTTGTCCGACGCGTTGATTTCTTCACCAATAATCCAAGGCGAGGATGGTATGGGAGCTGCAGGAATGGGTGGTGCAGCATTTGAATTCGGTGTAGACCCGAACGAAGATCCTGAACTTGCACTGGTAGATTTTGCTATTTTGACGAATTTCCGCATTTAAAAAATTTTTAATGCTATCATATAAACATTAATAAATAATGAAAAATGACTTGATTGCAGGCTCTGCGAGTTTCCATGGAAGAGCAACGGCAGAGACAAGAGGACGAGGCACGACGCGCTCAAGCAACAGAAACAGCACCGGCCAAACCAGAAACGATCAAAGAAGCACCGAACGAGGAAGCTATGCTTAAGCGAGCCTTAGCAATGTCGCTTGGAGGTAATGAGGAGGTTGTCACGACACCGGAAGTCACTGCTCCGAGTGCAGCTGGAAACGTGCCGGATTTCGCTCATATGACCGAGGAAGAGCAAATCGCGTTTGCCATGCAAATGTCCATGCAAGATCAACGTGAGTTGTTTTGAAACCGTATTGAAAAATCCAATGGCAATTCCCTCGTGCAGAATAATTAGTTGGTGTTATTAGCGATATAAATATAAAATGATTAATGGAGGATTCTTGTTTTACGGAAATGATTAGCGGAGGATTTCGAAACCCATAAAGAGGAAGCTATGGAGGTGGAGGACGACTATGCAGCCGTTATGTGCGATCCAACATTTCTTCGAACTGTATTGGAAAGCTTGCCGGGCGTAGATCCGCAGTCTGAAGCTGTACGCCAAGCCGTTAGTTCCCTCCAGCAAAATAAGGACAAAGGACAGGACAATGAGAAGGAGAAAAAATGAATGCGTTAACTTGCTCCTTATCTGGAAAATTTACATTCAAATATTATTTGATACTCTTTGTGATCACTCTGTATAATGATCGTGAGTAATCACTCGCTTATATTCAATAAATAAATCGATAAAATTGCGAAAGAAAGTTTATTTTCGTACCATTACAAAACGGTTTTTTCATCCATTTGAGAATGCGCGCAGAGTTCGATCAGCACGTGATGGGTTATTGCGACCTCTGGTGGCGGCGTAATAAGAGAGTATTGTATCAAAAACGATACAACTGTATAACCACAACTAGTAGAATTATCAGCTCTATTTCGTTGCTTTAGACCTCAAATTGATAACGTATGTCTAGCTTTTCAAATTTGACGAAACGAGGTAAATTGTCTTGTTTGCTCAGCAGTCAAATTCTTTTTTATTGGGAGGTCTGATTTTCCTTTGAGAGGTTAAGCGATGAAGTAATAAATTTTCAATAAACGACAGGTCTTTGGCGCGTCATTAAACATTGCCGAAACATGAGTGAGAATTTTCAAGAAAAACCGATGGAAGCTTCGATAAGAAAAAAATTGTCAGAAGCATTGCATCCTAAACATCTCGAGGTGTTGAACGAGTCTTACATGCATAATGTCCCACCAGGATCGGAAACACATTTTAAAGTTGTGGTGGTTTCTGATCAATTTGAGAATCAACCTCTCATTAAGGTGAGCAAGTTTTGGCCAATTTTAATTAAAAAACATTGGCGAAGTCGATTTTTTATGTTTGTTAGCGACATCGAATGGTCAACGAATTACTCCAAATAGAGCTAACATCGGGAGTGCATGCTTTATCTATTGTGGTGAGTTTATCTCAGGGATATTCACAGTGGAAACAATATCAATTTTTTTTTGGATTAATTTAGTGATACCGACGATTTGTTATTAGGCAAAAACTCCGTTGCAATGGGAAGAGACGGACAAGACGGTGAAACCAAGTCCAGCTTGCAGGGGTGGATTTGGTAGATAATATATAGATTAAATAGGTTGATATATGAAAAAATATAACATACCTTTTGTTGCATCTTATTTTGCATATCGCAGTGTAAAACTGTATTAAAATATAAGGTAAATCGGGAAAAAATTCGTTAATCAACGATATATAATTGTGTGAAAATAAAAAGATGCATTAATGTCATAAAGAGAAAGTGTCGAGTCTTAATTTTCCTTCATTTTCAGAAAGATAAAGTATATCGGCCATCGATTGCTCTGCCATCGCTTCCTCTGCTTTTTCGTGCATCTGTTGGCAAGAATAAGCTGCATTATAACGAGAAAGAACCCTTTTCCCCAACCATTTTATGTGATAATAATGATAATTTTACTCACTCCGCGATATGGCAGATCACTGGGTGTGCATTTGAAATTCGGCCCGAAATTGACGGATACAGTGGCGCTCTTATGAATTGAAATGGTCGGAAAATACGCACCTCGATTGACATCGAGAAACGCATCACCTTGTGATATTCCATTTTTAAAAAAAATTATTTTACTTCCAGCGAGTGGTTTCAAAGCCTTAAGAGCTTCTGGAACTTGATCCTTTTCCTCATAGTATAAGTGACTCTTGAATTTCACAAGTGGCTAAAAATCATAACATCAAAATAAACCCCATTTTCTATAAAGTCAATGAAAATCTCAACAATAGTTACTCACTCTGTCTTTGTATGTATTGGGAATATGCGATGCATCGTGAGCGTCCGGTAATATAATGAGAAATCCTAGAGTGTCTCCTTCACCATAGTTCGAGCTATAATGCTTGCCCCGACTTTCGTGAAATCTTGTCCCTTTCCTGAGAAAATACATATTCCATGATACAATACATTGCATTTTAACAGTGGTACAAACCTTTTTTTATTCGCTGTTTATTGGCAACGAAAAGTATACCTTGATCTCCAGGAATAGCCGAATTTATCGTAACCAAGAGGCGCTTGCAAATTAGCGTATTCTTGTCCCCAACCTAGACGAGTCGCAGATCCTTCAGGCATTTCCTCAATCGTTGCTTCCCAATACCAAGTTCCTCGACTAACGCCTAAAAAACAATTTGTTTCAATCAACATATTCATTTGCTCGAAAGCACTACACTAAAATATGAATGTGTAATCGTACAATGAGTAGCTCTGATCATGCAATAGCCTTTGTCTCCTGTAACAGCAAGGCGATCTTCCGACACTCGAAGCTGTGGTGCACGATCATGAAGAGCTAGCAGAACGGTACTTGGACTGAGAGCTCGATAAAGCCAGCCAGGAATCGGTTTTCCAGCCCAGTCACTGCTCTCATCGAACTCCTTAAATCGCGATTGGACTTGTTAATACAATTTACTAATCACGAGTCATTTTTTCCAATAATCACTTGTTGCACTCACCTGTCTAAAAGGTGCGTGAGGGTCTGGCTCAGCTAGTATATATCGATAGCCATCTTTGTTGAAAGGATGTTCGAGCGGATATCCGTGAGCCGGTAATTTTGGCACTGACATATCAGATCCGCGACCTTTCTTCCCGGGTCCTGTCCCCGTCCCTTCCCCAGGAAATTTTCGCTTTGCATTTCGACCACGAAGACCGGTACCAAGCGGAGCTGCATTATTTTCCCAGAACAACACATCATCAGTTGCAAGAAGTATGCGAGTGTTTGTACATGATATACTACTTGGAATCAATTGCTTGACAAAAGTATCCTCTGTTATTGTAATCCTAATATGACACTAATTGTTGCAACATGTTTAACGTACCTGGCCTGGACATTACGATATTCGAGGGAGATGTGTACTAATACTCGATAAATATCGTACGCAAGACAAATGTGATAAGATAAGGAAATGGTGCTGTATCAGGCTTTTTCAATAGTATACAGATTGATGCGCGCGAAAAGTAAATGAATAGAGGGGAACCGAATATGTAATCTTACCAACATGCTGAATCCCCATTTCCGTGATCTTAAGGTGGCCGCCCTTTATCATAGCCTCGTAATTGGGTTTGATAAGCACCAAGTCTGGCGTTGTTAGACCAAACAATTGGCCATCAGTATTGTTTTCATCCATCGTAAATAATGTGCCAACATCTTTGAGAAGTGCTCTGTGTATCTAAGAGCATGATATATATATACACAATATTTTCTTGCTTTTTCAAAATATAATCCAAAAAGTTTATAAATTACTCCAGGAAGTTGTTTTCGACGAATAATTCTTATTTTCCATGTAACACTTCAGTTGGGGAAAAATTCCATTTTAAATACAAAGTGTAGCCAATCTTGATGAGTCTTGTAAGTAAGTGGCTATAAGTAATATCCGATACATGTTATGGGAAACATCTTAAAGTAAATGGTGAACGAAGAGAGAGGGTGTGACTCATAAAGATTAGACGATTTCTGATAGTTCCCAATTTTAAATGTGTTTTTCTGCAAATTCTGTGTACTGATTTTTTCTATGTCTGAATATATTTTATTACTTAATTACCGTTGCGTGCCACGACTGGGTGACTCTTCTTGGCATTGTTGTCATGCTTTCCCAATGACATTCTATGAAAGGTATTATATCTTTGTCCTTGTGAAAGAAAGTTCTCTGGTCTGGCTCTTTGAGCCCATCCTGAAGGAGATTCGCTATAGCAGTTACACACATCTGCGGGAATGCTGAAAAACGATCAAATTCATATTTGAAGTCGTGAAAAATGTTGACAAGCCATAAGAAAAATAGTCAACCATTTTTAAAGAGAATATCTAAGAAAAGTTTTTATCATTATGAAGAATAAATATGTTTGTTTACTTCATCATTTCTTAGACAATTTTTATACTTACGAGCTTGATTCTTCTTAAAACTTTCCAAACCAGTCGGCGAACAATTTTTACACATAAAAACATAGTTCATCATGAATGGCACGATATTTCCCAATTGGTAGCCTATACAGGATTCGTGAAACCATCGTGCACATGTGGCACACAGAAGTTCGGCCAGGTTCAAATTCCTTTCTTTACCACTGGAATTTAAAAAATACAACAAGATCAATCGACTATGAATGGATCACTTGCTAACCATTTGAATGTCGTAGATACATATGTGCGTCATGAGGTATTTTGGTTGAGAGCATTCAGCACTAAAAAGGTTAATGCGGTTCGATCAATAATTACCAGTAACAATTGCCATTGTCGTTAATATTGTTCCCTCGTCCATTGATCTTATCACCATTGTTATCCTCCGATTTCAATCTGTGCTTCACTCTTTCTTCGAGTTTAATTTTCATTTTTTCTTCGACCGAATGGTTCTCCGAACCATCAATTTTAGCGCCACCGCCACTGAAATAATATTATTAAGTAGTATTAAGTTATGTTTAATACATTAACGTAGTAATAACCTCAATCAAAATGACTTGATTTTTTCTTATTTAGAACAACGTTCAGAAAATGGGCTTGAAGTACAGGAAAGAAGCTTCCGGTTATCTTTTCCACATTTCCTGCAATAACATCCTTACCTTTCGGATTTTTCATCGGACATTATTCGTTAATAAACAAACAGAACGGGAAAGCGGCAATCGTGTTTTGTAACGGACCTTCCGCCGCGAGTACTGAGCGAATGCTAAAGACAGACAGGTCAATATAGATAGAAGTTTGGAAAAAGTTCATCGCGGGTATTAAAAACACCACTATTTTTTTTAGTACATTCCATAATTTCTTTAAAAATGCTTATTTCTCTTTGTGTACATATTTAACATTACAAAAATTTGATTAAGGCAATGCTTCTATTTCTCGAGTACTCGTCAAAGTTCGGTCGGTATTGTGTTGCCAGATATCAGTAGGAAAATCAGCAATGGTCAACAAAAGTTGAAACCTTGAGAGTTGATGCAGCGGGGCGACATCTGAGCGGCCAACGAATTAACTATAGGTATTTTCGTGTTCTGCACACAAAGTTGGCTCTGCCAGCAGAGATACGGGGAGAAATCAGCAACGCTCGACAAAAGTTGAAACCTCCAGAGTTCCTTCTGCGACATCTGAGCGGCTAAAGGATGAACTTTTTTGTTCCCACATTAAGTTAGCCGTAAGCTATCGTAGTGATATATATGACGAATACCCTGGTGAATCAAACGACACGATATTATAATTGTGATATTTGTGTTACGCCGCAACTTCCCGAGTTCTGAACGTCCAATTGAAAGGCTTTTTGGAGGGAACGAAATGTTAATCCCCGGATAGTCGAAATTCCTAATTTACTTTTGATTTAGGGGGGGTGGGGCGGGTTTGACAAAATCTGTTAATTCTAGAACGAAACCGTGATTTTCTTGTTGTATGAGAAATTTGCAATAGAGCCTGAAAAAGGATTCACCGGAATACAATATGGCCAATTTTGATGGGTATTGGGGTGATGTAACTTTGGAAAAATGTAACAGACATCGAAGGTTATTTTTGTGGCCGTAGAATCTGTAAAAGAGTAATTCATCGGATGAAGATTTTCATCCTTTTCTTCACCTGCAATTTTTTCATAAACGCCAAGAGTGGTAGAACTACTTATCCTGTGGCGCATTCTGTGCAGATTTTTACAATTATTTCCCACTCGTCGGAACTCGGCCGACACTATGTTGCCGCCATATAAAGATCGCTCGGTAAATCAGTAAAAAGTGTACCGGAAACAGACGAGAGGTGTCGCAATCATCGATCCATGATGGCCGTTCGAACCAGCGTAATATGCGTACACGACGATACATTACCGAGAAAGTAAGAAAATAAAGGCACGTGTTGCATATTATTAAAGAATTTTTCTTTTATTCGTCTCAATGCTATTATCTTTCTTTACCTGCTCCATAATTTCCGTACTGTCGAGTTGACGCTGATTCGGAGAGTGTCCAGTTGTAAAGTACTAATAAGACTGGTAGCGTATAATGGAGAGAATTGGTGGAACCAATATAGCGCGGAGGAGGTTACTACAGACAACTCACTGAAATATCACAATACTCAAGTGTCCATTAGGCGTCAGTTTAAAAGCGGAAGCTGTAAGAGTGAAAACCATCTCGTAGTGACATTTGTTCTTTGTTCCACTGTTAATGCGCAATGACGTGGTCCACAGCGGAGAGCGACAGAGCTACCTGCCCGGTGGCGCCCTCCGTGTAGTTTTTTATCACTATTCGTGCGCATCCCAGTCCTTGTATATTTCAGTGTGGCACTCCGCGGTGACGTCAATTGTGCTTCGTGCTTGGCTATCCACGAGGTCAGGTGGTCAGGTGCATGCAAGAGAGGTCATCATTCGCGGTCGGAAGGCCGTGGAGCGAGGATCTAGTATATTTTTGTCGAAATTGGAAGTTTTTTTTATTCCCTATAAGCAACAATTTCCGGATGTCCTTAACAATAAAGCGTGCGTGTACACGCGTTAACGAATTATGGGCGATCGAGTTGTACACGAATTCCTTTTTACGTTGAATCAAGTCCTCGAATTACAAATCCTATCGTACAATGTGAAAGATATAAGGCATAAATGGAATTATAATTTTTAATTCAAAAGATTCGAGCGAGCCTAACCGCAGTAATTTCTTTTCTAAAAGAATCAGTTTTGTACGTTTCCATTTGAAATTTTCAGCAGAGCTTGCGGGCGCATCGGTCGAGGGGTTTCATGAATAATTAAAGGTTAGTTTGGCCGATGTCTCAACGAAAGTTTACGGAAACACGTAGAACTCAATTTATTCAATGTCTCGAGGTACCTACATGGACGGAATAGAGCACAAGCTGCTGCTGCGGCATATCAGAGAGTTGTCGCCGAACATAAAGCTCGTGGTTGTATGTTCGTTGTGTGAGATGGGAACATGTCTCAGTTGGTCTCAGTGGCCTACAGAGGCAAGGGAAGAGGTAAATAATGCGAGTGCAAAGCGCGCAGAGGCATACGCGCTCGACTCGAAAACGCCGGCGCGGGCCGAAAGCTACCTCGTCTTTTTTCGTGACTAGTTGTCTCGTACACACACAGAGGGCCGACGAAATTATTTCTGAAAAATTGTATGTACGCGCGAAGGAGTGCGACAGATCGCGAGTTCTCAACGACAAGAGTTGTCGTCCCATCATGCATCGTCTCTTCGTTAAATAGCGAATCGCGTTATACGATCGAGACGTAAATCGTCGAGCAATTGGGAGTTCTCGATGTGATAGCGAACGTGTCTGACGGTTGACACAGAGAAGGTGCTTCGGAGCGCAGCCGCAAGAGTGTATCAAGAATTTGGTTAGGTCTCTCTATCTCTCTCGTGCGCGTAGGTCTCTCGCGAGGACAGAACGAGGGGTGGCGTGGCTGGTTCGCCGTCGTTCCGCCACACAGCGTTCGTGTCGCGGGGGTCGCCGTGCTAGGAAGAGAGGGGCGGGGGCGGCGATACTGTGTATGTGTGTGTGTGTGAGAGACAGAGAGGGGGCGAGTGAGAGAGAGAAAGATAGAGGGCGCTAGAGCGCGAGTGATCGAGCGAACGAGCGACGGAGTGGGGCGAAGGGAGCGGGAAACGGAAGAACCGCGCGCGCGTTAGAGAGGGCGCGCGCCACTACGTCAGGAAAAGCTCCGAGCTTATTGGTCCCGGTCCATTGTTGCGTATTGATTGCTGCAGAGTATACTAGTGTGTGGTATGGTAGTCGGGATCACTTGGTGGTCGTCGTGGTCGTGGTGCTCTCCGTCGTCTTCGTCGTCGTCGTCGCCGTCGTCGTCGTGGCCGTCGTCGCCGTCGTCGTCGTCGTCGTCGCCGCCGCCGTCGTCGTCGCCGCCGTCGTCGTCGTCGTCGCAGAGTTCGTCCCGTTCGTCACGCGGGACAGTGACGAGCGCGCGAGAATCCCGCGAGGAGAGAGGGTTAGAGAAGAGAAAAACAAAGAGAACGAAAATAAAGAGAAAGAGAAAGATAAATAAAAGAATCGCTGACTGAAGGTGAGAAGGAGAAATACGAGTGGCTAAGCTAATCCGTCGTTCGCCATGAGGAGAACAGGGGCATAGATGAGAAGTGGAAGGAGAAAAACGGAACGAGCCAAAAACGAGGAAAAAAGGAACGTGCGTACTCGAGAAAAGGATAGAGAACGAGGAGAAGAAAAAGAAGAAGAAGAAGCGGAGAGTGATACATAGCGTAAAGATATTCCAACAAGGCACAGACAAAAGGTAAAGCCGCTACTCTCGTGCAACGATCAGCGCTCGAGTGTAGCGAGCAAATCGTCGGTTGGAAAGACATTCTTCGAGAATTGACACGCAAAGTCCTCGTTGCCTTTGAATCCTACGGCCGGTGGTGGTCGCCTGCGTACGTCTGTGTGTATGTGTGTGTGTGTGTGTCTGCGTGTGTGAGTGTGCGAGTGTGTGTGTGCGTGCGTGTGCGACTGTGCGTGTGTAAGTGTTCGGTAATTGGTGGCGATTCACGGCAATGGGCAGGGATGAGCTGTGAGAAGAGGGAGAAAAGATGTCCGTTAGGCTTATGGTGATAATAAGCCAGTGTTAATAAGTGCGATTGGAAGAAAGGCAAAATTTCGCTCCTGTCTCGAGGATATCGCTACGGCACGGATACGAGGACCACGCGCACTCTGCCCATCTCACTCACTCTCTCTTTCTCTAATGTGTTACACGTTTCTCGGTATAGTCCTTTGTTGCGTGACATGCACGGGAAATATAACGAAGCGAAAATTTCAACGTCAGTGAGGCAAAGAGCAACAGCATCGTTGTTATTATTATTATTATTATTATTATCGTCGTCGTCGTCGTCGTCGATATAATCGCCGTTCGAGGAGGGCTCTTCTCGGTGTTCTTCCCACACGTCGTCGAATCTTTCGTAAAATGTTCTCGTAGCGAAGAGAGATAAATAAGAAAGACGTGGTTACCGCGAGGAGTCGAGGGGTGAAATATAAGGTGGCCGTTCGTAATAATAATCGGATAAACGCGTCGATGCCAGATCCGAGGTGCAAGAAGTGGTGTTCGAGACGTTTCGAATACTATGAAATGTCGCGTTTGGCATCGTTCTCGGTTAGACACAATGACCTTTCGTAACGAAGGATAAAGTAAGGAAGGGAAAGGAACGAGAGAAAATAAATAAACAGATATATACATACAAAAGTGATATTAAATAATAAGAGAAAAAAAAAAGATCAGAGAGTGTTTTTTGTTTTGTTTTTTTTTTTCTTTAAGATCGTTGTTGGGGTTTTCTTTGTTCTCGGGTTGACGAGGGAAAAGGAATCTTTGGATAGAGGAGAGGCGGAAAGTGGTGGTGTCTCGAAAATTGGAGTTGGTGATTTTCGCGAGTGGCGGGCTATCGGTGAAGAGGTGGTAGAGAGCTGAAATAAAGTAAGAAATTGTAAATTTTCTTTTGTAAAGAAGAAGAAAAAGAAGAAGAAGAAGAGGAAAATAGGAAAAGGTGTTTTTGGGTGTTGGTGGAAATCCGCGACGAGACGAGAAAGTATAAATCGTCGACGGCCGTGGCATCGTCGTCGCTGCTGTCGTCGCTCGGGGCTTCGCTGGCCGGGGAGCTGCCGCGATCTCTTGTCGCGCGGTTCGCTCTCCAACGTGTAATTATGAAGCATCGTCGCATAAAAGGCGCAACAACGCGTTTGGCTGGTATTAGAAGGGGCCGGTGAATGTGCGAAACGGGGGGCAGAGATCTGCCGGAATGACGTGCAACGAGACGACCGAGCAGACTCCGGTAGACGACTGCCTCCTTGATCGGAAATGGTGGTGCTTCTTACTCTCGAGCATATTCACCTTCCTCACTGGGCTGCTGATCGTCTTGCTCTGGCGGGCGTTCGCCTTCCTCTGGTGTCGAAAGGAGCCCGAATTCGCTCCAAATGACCCAAAGCAGAAGGAGCAGAAGGCCGCCCGCCAGGGCAAGGAGTTCGAGGGGACCTTCATGACCGAGGCCAAAGACTGGGCTGGCGAGCTCATTTCCGGTCAAACCACCACAGGACGAATCCTCGTGAGTATTTTTCTCTTTTATCTTTTTTTTTTTATTTCCAGATTATTATAATCGATTGTAATTTCCTCACTTTCTTATCTTTACTATTATTATAGTTGTGCAAAGGTTTTTAATTTCATTGTCCTATTTTTTTCTGTTTTGTTATTATATTATTATTATTCTAGCGAATAAAGATTGATATTATTGTCGAAGGAAGATAAAAAAAACAATTCTTTCCTAGAGATTTCGCGTCGCTACGAGAGGTCACAGAATTATACGAGCTATTGAATGTTATTATTTAAAATACTTAATTTTCTTCTATTTCGTTATTACACTATTATTCTAGCGAATGAAAATTTAATCATCATTGATATTATTGTCGAAAGAAGATTTAAAAAAAATTCTTTTCTAAACTTATTATCTTCTTTCTGTTTCATTACAATATCGTTATTTCTCTATTAAACGTAGATTGCAATGTATATCGTTATAATTAATTTGACTATAATTTAGGAGAGATAAGAGAAACGAAAGAGGAGGATTTGGAAAAATTCTTCACTGTTAAGGTAGTCGTATCGGTGGGAGGGATTAAAATTTTATACTCGTTTTTTTTCTAACATTCCAAGTGGACCGAGCGTTTAAGTTCATTATGAAAAGTTGTTGCAAATCTACTAAAGAACGACATACTCAAAATTCAAATTGATCCTACGTAAAGTTTATTTGTTATATAATAAACAAAATCATAAATTTGTTTTCCATAAGATTCGTTATAAAAACTAATCGAAGCTTCTTTGATGTCATATAAAAATGTGTGCAAAATTTCAACAGGCTTCATCGAGCAAATGATCGAGCTACTCGTTGTATAATGTTGCGATATTTAACACGAGCTCTTATGGGAGATTGCGAAAAATGACGATTTTTAAAAATAAATAACGTGATTTTTGAGTCGATAAAGGCCATTGAAATTTTACACACATGTACATACGACATCAAAGAACGTTTCTGCAAATTTTCAGTGAAATCTAACGGAAAGGCTGTAACAATACGACTATCTTAAATCATCATCCCTGCTATCGATGAAACAACAACAACGACTTAACGTATCTCTCATTTTCCCTATATCCACCATTATTGTCGTTAACCCAAAAACTTCTCAATTTGAATAACTCGGTGGAATATTTCGAGCATTTCGTTGCTCGACCTCGTCGTGTCTGATATGAAATATACGCTCGTGGGTAACGATCGTTTCAGCGAATGTAATATTAAACCGTGTTTCCCCCTAGCTCGATACAAAACAAAAGTATTCTTGAAACAACGTCGCAATTGCGTTGCTTAAATTCTTAAAACAACTCTAATATGGCTTTTCAGGGTTGTATAATTGAAATTGTTTTTTTCTTCTTTGTATCCTCTCGGTGAATAATAATTCAAAGATTATTTTATACATAGCGCCTGGAACGTTTGTCAGTTCGAGGAGAAACATCGCGTTTGTGCGAGTCGTCCGGGCTTTGAAATTTTGAACAAGCCCGGTACCCGCTTGGCTAAAGACTCCCTCGGCCCCTCGCAAAGTTAATTAGAGCTACGAGACTCGTACTCATTTATCGAATCGATCGGAACGCGTGTCCATGGAGATTCATTTGGGTAGCCGCGGGAGACATCCTCGTTTAGCGCCAATGATTTTATATATATAAACAACGTTTATACGTGTATATACATATATAGGTAAGAAATGAAAGGGTCTGCTCTTTCGTCAGCCATCCCAACATACATCCTTCACGTTCTAGGCAACCTTGTATTGTTGTGTGTCCATGAATAGCTCGCTTCTTCTCAACCGTACAATAATATTTTGTTTGTTCCTCGATAGTCTTAATATTTCGATAAGATCTAAGATTCTACGAAATTTGTGTAATTGATAATTATAATTCAGGAATTAATCGAATTTTTGACCTCATTATCAGCAGCAAATAGTTCCACTAATTATAACAATGGAAATTTCGTATTTTTCTCGGAAAAGAAATAAGAATTATCTCGGATGTATCTTTATAGAAATAATAACGTTGTTAACACGATCCGTGCAATGTTTCGCTTTGTAATAAAAAAATAATTCGATTATTATTCAACTAAGAAGATCGTTTGATGATTTTTTCGGGTAAATTGTGTTGTAAATTGTCGATGAAATGGCAGAAGAAAAAGTAAAATTTCGACTTGGCGTTCGAGCATACGAAGTAAATAGCCGATGTTGATATAGTCTCTCGGTGACCCAGTTTCGTTCGTAAGGGAGGTGGAATCGGGATGCGTTGTCGCTCGTCATGGTGTGTATAAGGGTGGTTTTCTCGCTTCTACGCATTGCGTATTCTTTTCCTATGGGGATGTGTGCGCGAACCGACGTGCAGAGCACTCTTTTCACCCTCGAAGTGCCAATCGACTCCCTCTGTTCCTAGCGCCCCCTATACTTGACTCTTATCCCTACGGACTGGTATACGGGTCGTTTCATGTTTAACCATCGACTTTTCCAACGAGTCACTTTTTTTTACCCGTGCATCACTGTATCTATTAATCTCACGTTGTAAAAATAGATCGTTCAATAAATTTTGAGTCCTTTAAAACTTTCCGAAAAATTCGAAACTGAATGAGATCTTTTTTTTCCGTGTACAAATTATGTTTTTCCATTGATCATGAATTGTTGGATCGTATAAAAAGGCGTAACTGAAAAAAACGAATGTTTCATTTCGCGAGGATTAATTTCATCCCCTAACATTCGAATTGTCGTAAAAGTAATGAATTTTGAAGTTTCTTGGATCGAGAGTTAGTTTATTTAATTATTTTGCAGCAATTGGTATTACCTATTTTTATTTGAATCTTGAGTTTACGAAATTGTATAATATTTTTAAAAAATTCGACCAATTGCACGTTGAATAAATTTTATAATAAATGTCTCGCTTTACGGAAGTTCTTAAACTTTTCAAGTAATTTATTTTTAACGCATCAAACGAGGTGCCGGAAGAGCGGGTGAATACAAAATTCGGTGCCTCACGACTCTGTGGTTAATGCTGGAAATCGTTCATATATTCATATATATAGTTTACTTTTTCTTCCTTTATCTCTTTGTTTCGCTCAGTTTTACCGTTTCCTTTACCCGCGACGGGCCTATATTTCTTCGTAATCGCACGAGATAGATCCTGAGCTTTGAGACACCCCTGAAGCATTGTGGGAAAAAGCACAAGATCCCTTTCAGCTTCCTCTCACCCTCTCTCTCTCTCTCTCTCTCTCTCTCTCTCTCTCTCTCTCTCACTTCCTTCATTTTTATTCTACAAGAATAGTTTATTCGCAAAATTTATATATCTATAGGGTAGCCTTGGGGCGTGGGCTTGGCCCTGACGATAATCGACATTCAGGAAAACGGACCATAACAGTCTCCTACGTATTCAGTCGGAATGATTGTTCGCAAGCTCGCGATGGGAACGGGAATGGCAAACGAGGGAATGAGAATTTTCAAGTTATATTTCCTCCACGAAAATTATACTTTTAAATGAGTTCTATCTCGGATGGGATAAATTCTTTTACGGAATTACAAAACAAATTGAAAAACAAAAGATTTTCATCTCATTTATTTTCTCGTTTACATGACCAATTTATATTTATATTATTCATTACAATTTTACATTTCCTTTTCTTCATTTTTATATTTCGTTTATTCAGACTTCTGACAAACGTGCCAAGGGAAGAAAAAGGAAATTTTTATTTTCTCATTTGCGACTCGATAACACAGATTTATTCGTGAAACATTATTATCGCGTTATTATCGGACCAAGTATTGACCCGTATAAGACTCTTGACTTCGCGATTGATTTCACAAAACAAGCCACGACAGATGTCCTCGTAAAAATCCGACGTTGAAACAACTCCGCCCTTCTTCTGTAAAAGCCCAAGCACACAGTGAGATAAGTAGGTTACGTACGTTGAGAATACTGTACGTCTTAGTTCGTTTTCCGACTCTCGTGACGACTTATCGAGTTACACGGCGGCGAGAGAAAAAGCTTTCGTGAGTTCACATATTCACACGCACACACACACACACCCACACTTACACATTTATATTTATATGTAAATATATGTTTCTTCATCCGATCATTTGTTCCCGTTTGGGTTACGAGTGCAGACAAAGGTGGCAGCAATATACACAAAGAAAAGGAAGTTCTTAGCAAGATGTGAAATACCAGATTTTCATTCTTCCTTTTGCATCTTCTGTCAGGCGATCTCCAGATAGAGACAGTGCAAGAAGTGATCAAACGATTTAGTGAAAGTTATGCGAGAAGACTCGAAATCCATCGTAATGAATTGGCCATAAACTTCCTCGATACAAATTTAGAATTAAAAAGACTAAAAAGGTTCAATCCTTTAGTCCTACGGATACGCTTCGAATAAACCAAGCGATGTTATGGTAACGAAAACTACAGAACAAGGTATCATTGGACACCTATTTTGATTTATATAGACACGATGGACCGCACGATTAATTATTGTTGTTTAAAATAACAGATTATAATTACTCACTGAAATATCAAATTTTTTTATCTTCCTTTTGCATCTTCTGTCAGTCGATCTCCAGATAGAGACAGTGAAAGAAGTGATCAAACGATTTAGTGAAAATTATGAGAGAAGACTCGAAATCCATCGTAAGGAATTGGCCATAAACTTATTCAATAGAAATTTAGTAGTAAAAAGAGTAAAAAGGTTCAAGCCTTTAGACCTACGGATATGCTTCGAATAAACCAAACTATGTTATGGTAACGAAAACTACAGAATAAGGTATCGTTGGACACCTACTTTGATTTATATAGAAACAACGGACTGTACGATTATTTATTGTAACTTAAAATAACATATTATAATTATTCACTCGCGTTAAACAAAATTTTTTGTCCGGGTCGAAACGTTGTAAATAATTTAAAAAATAATACTAAATAAATACTAGGAATTAAATTCAGCCTCAATCTCTTCGAGTTGCAGCTTAAATATTACGTGAGGCCAAGGAGAGGGACCTAGTTAGCCATTCCCACTAAAGACCTTGAGATTTGATTTTTTAAATTCTCTTTATATTTTCCAGTCCGTGGTAGTGACTTACGATTTTATTACATTTTTCAATCCACCCGTGCGGCTATAAATATATTTTTGAACTTGCGGTACAAAAATTGCAAAACGTTGTTGTTATTATTGTGATGATAATAAAAACAAAATAGCTTGATCCTTCGTTGACTGTGACATGCATGTCAGCTTTTCTTGTCAACCGTGTAATACCTACACTGTATGAATACCTGACGAACACGTATATGTGTGTAAACATATGTACATATGTGTATATATATGTATGGTAGAGTCGCCGGGAGGAGGTTTATTTTCTCGTTATTCCATCCTCGAGTCGTGCTCGCGTTACGAATTGGAGCCCGCGAGCGAATATTGTAATAAAAGATGGATAATTAGGTAGTTCTCGCTTTCTCCCACCCCTCCTTTCTCTCTCCCTTTCCCTGTGTACGCCGTACCTACGCTATCCCACGATTTCAAGCAAAAGAAATAACACACATACATAGATATACGTATTATTCTCTCGTGGATTCATGAGCGAGAGAACAATCGTTGTGAGATGATATAGAACCACCAGGAAAATATAGCTACGTACTCGCTTTTATGTATAGCGAAAGAGGAGTGAGAGGGAGAGGGAGCGAGAGACATAGTGCGAGTGTGAATGTGAAAGAGAGTTAGAGAGTAAGAGAGGAAACGACTCTCGGGACGAGATAGATCTGTGCTCCCGAGCTCTGCCAGACGAGAGTCTGGCTTCGTTTCATTCGTGGGAGGACGACGAGACCTCGCTAACGGCACTCTGACGTATTTTTTTTTTCTCCTCTTCGATATGAGTATCGATAGGTCTAACCGACAGTGTTCCAACTACTCGATAATTTGATAAGGATTCTGATACGTGGAGATCAATGAATTTATTTGACAATCTACGTGTACGAACATAGCTGAAGGTACATTTTCATAACTGGCGCGAGAATACACTTTCTTATTGATCTTTTTATTCGCTTTCAGTAGATTAAAATGATTGTTGGAACGAATTATTCTAAATTACTTAACACAAAATAATTGGATCGATTGGCATTTATGAGTTCCGCAACGTTATCTAGGAGGCGAATCACCGCGACATTGAGTTCCACAATTAATCGACCGTATTTTGCTAAGTTGGCTATCCTAAAGTATCTTTTTTTATAAATATCAATACAAAAGTTGATGTTGAATTTGAAAAAAATATTCAGTGGAAGTTAGTCATAAGTAAGGCATTAATTATTCTTATAAATCAATTCCAATGTAAACTTGGAAATGAAGTAGAAACCGCCAGTAATGGCACAGACTCGTTCATAACCTCGAATCTCTTTCATCGGAAGATTTTCTCTTTCACACGGCTCTCAATTATTCTCGCTCTTCCTCGTCTTCGCATTTATTCGTCCCTGACCGTCTCGGTAGCTCTCTCGCGTTCTCAAATCTCTATAAATAAATCAAGTCTATATCACGCGTATCAACGGTTTTTGGCATAGAGAAAAGTGAAACGTGTTGAGAAAATGATGAAAAATAAGGTAACAAAATGTTCTTATGCGAAGTGCCTCGATGTCCCTGAGTGTCCTCAGGTACCATGGTGTTTATCGAAAGTTTTCCTGGCACACATGCGAGATACGAGACACAGTATTTTTCCTATCGTGCATCATGAACCTTGAAAAAAGCGTTGCATGCGCAACTGACACGAAAGAGTGAGAGAGAGAGAGAGAGAGAGAGAGAGAGGTAGAGGGAGAGAGCGAGCTTTACCGGGCTCGCTAGAGTTTCATCGTCATTGCGGTTGGTGACCAGTAGCGGAAAACAGCGGCACGCGGATTGTTAGTTGACTCGAGCTTGCGTCTATAGACGAGAGGCGAGGCGTCGGGACGTTGTTGAGCAACGCTAATAGATCCCGGCTGCCAGGGCTAATGACTGTCGCAACGTTGAAACTATCTAAGGTGCCTTTCAGAGACCAATTCGTACATATATGTATATTATACATATGCCCAGGTCGACTGCATCTACGTACGCTTTTCTATATTTTTTTATTTACGCGTATCTGCGCGTATCTACTAGGTAGTCGTTTGGGGTAAATCGGGGTCAAGTGAAACACTTGGAATTTCGCCCTAGCTCATCCATTTGCCATTGTTTCACTCAATAATATCAATAATAATAATAATTTAATATAATAACCATAATAATATATATATATATATATTTTTTTATATTTTAATTTTATTATATATTTATATAAAATTATATTAGTATATGATAATATAATTTTATATTATAATAATAGTAAAATTAATATTAACATAATAATAATAATTATAATATATTTTTTTGAATATTTTAATTTTTATATGATAATGTTATTGTATATTTATATAAAATTATATTATTGTATTATAATATAATTTTTACATTCTAATTTAATAATAATAATAATAATAATAATAATAATAATAATAATAATAATAATAATAATAATAATAATAATGTGTTAAATAAAAGTAAGCGATTAAAAGGAATATATCTCATGAACAAAAGTAAAATAAAAAAATTCAAGCAACGAGACAGTTTATTATTATTAAAAAATATATGCGACGATACCTGTTTGCATATCGATAGGTTGCCACGTACATATATCATGTTGTGTACGTGCCTCGTCGTCCAATAGAGTGCAAGTTGGTCTCTCGCCTGTATAATTTTGCTCGTGTTTTGCATCGTGTGCGCAACCAACACCTCGTCAATGATCCGTTCTGCGGTCTGCCAATCTCTATGCATAGAGTACACTAGCTCTCTATGTATGTATGTACACATGTATATAGACGCTTCTGTATATATAAGAAATTATATATTCACTGGGGGAGCTCATCCTCTCTCTCTCGCATTGCCCTTTCTAAAACCGTTCAGGGATTTCTATGCGCTGAATGAGTCGACGAGGCCGAATTTGGATATGTCGTCCCAGCACGTTTATGTTCGCTATATCCGTATTACTATACGTATCATTATAGCTCCGCGTATTTTCGTTATATGCTCAAAAGTCACTCGTTCTACGATCGTGTCCGCGCTTTTTCTTGGTTTTTTTTTTCTTTTTTTTTTCGATTTTTTGTTTTCTTTTATTTTACAACGCCACCGGCACGTGGTGGCATTGTAAAATTAAGAACGGTGAATTATGTCGTTACGAAAATTTAGCGTGAGTCACGATCGCGTGTCCCCTCGCTTTTTCCCAAATTTAAGCTTCTCGAGGCAGGCATGTTTTATAGCCTTCTTCGAAGCTCGGGTCGTTGTATTTATCAGAGTCGAGCCGATTACCCGTTTACCGGCTCGCATCGATCTTCTAGTTTCCTCGTGCATGACACACGCATCCTGACACGGCCAGTTCTCGTGTACTTCGTTTCTCGAATTTTCTCCGTTCTTTTTCTTTCTCCGCCTCGTTTTTATATTTATCGATCCAGTTTCCATGGTTTACCAACTTCACAATTTATGTTCGTTGTGGAGAAATTTTCTTAACGATTTAAAAAAAAGGATTCTAATAATATTTCGATATCCTCCCTTTTTTGCCCTTTCTTAATGTCACAAATTGATATTCATAATTTTACCCGCCTCCCTTTTAACAAAAAAGAAATAAAATTTGCGAATTTGTTGTGGAAAAATTTTCTTAACGAATTAAAAAAAAAGGATTCTAATAATATTTCGATACTCCCTTTTTTTTTAAAGTTAGGAGCTGATATCAGTATTATTCCATTTTTCATTCCTTTTTTTAAATTCACAAACCCAACGTAGGTAATATAATTTCTTTTCGCCCTTTCTTAATGTCACAAAAAAGATATTCATAATTTTCCCCGCCTCCCTTTTTGAAAAAAAGAAAAAATTTGCGGTTTTACTGTGGTGAAATTTTCTTAACGAAAAAAAAAAAGGATTCTAATAATATTTCGACATCCCCCCTTTTTTTTAACGTTAGGAGCAAATGTCATTGTTTTTCATTTTTCATTTGTTTTTTTAAATTTACAAACGCAACGTAGGTAATATAATTTCTTTTCGCCCTTTCTTAATATCACAAAAATGAAACTCACAATTTTTCGTGCCGCCCTTTTAAAAAAAAAAGGGAAAAACAAAGAAAAAATTGTGGATCAAATAACAGTGTTTTTGCTCTTGGTCATCAAATATCCATGATAAGTTATGAATAAAAATGTATTTCTCGAAGAAATAAATTTGCTCCGAGGTTTCGTGTATGAAGGAAAGCCCGGGGAAGAAATCCTCGAGCTTTTTTTATATCTATAACATGTAAATTTTACACTGTATATAAAACTCTCTGTCAATATATATGTATATACTCGAGTATTTCACTGTCGTCTGTTGAGCTTTACAACAAAACACAACTGCTCTAACGCGTTGAGGAAACTCGTCGATCTCCCTCTTCCTCTGTCTCTCTCTTACTCTTTCGGACGACCGCGTCACTGGTCGTTTTCCCTCGTTATATCATAAATGGAAACGCGGCGCATTCATATAATGGTATCGCTGGGACAAAACACACACGTTGCGACGGACGACGACGATGACGTGGGAGAAGGCCGCGTCACGAGAGCTTTTCCATGCGGCCCTTGTCGTTTTCACGTTCCGAACACTACGGACACGCGCGTATACTCGCACATAAATACACAAGCAAGAACGAAACGGGGAAACAAAAAGAAGGTGGGCATCGCGATTATCTTCTTTTTCTTTTGTTTCGAGCGATTTTGCGTCATTAATATATAAAAGGGCTGGACAGTAATCGCGTTATTGCGTTTCAGATTGACGTCGCACGAAATACGATATCAATTAAACGCGTAAATCGCCCTCGTTTATCACCCACGGACGTTCATGGACGAGGATAACACGCATAAAAAGAAATCGCCTTAATGACTAAAATTTTAATAAATTGAAAATTCCTAGCGATTACGAAAAATCGTTGAATAAAAGTACATATCGCATAAATGTCTCGTCGAAGGAGAATTTTACGACCGTTTTTTGACTAAATTCACGACGATGAATTCTTATAATTTTATCGTTTAAATATTTTTTTGTCTCTCAAGATAAAATTGTGCCAGGGGTAAATTTACATCGCCATGATTCGAAATTAAATCGAGCTGAGTTTATTTTGAATTCGTGTTTATACTTTTTTCACAACCTAAAGTAATCAAGACATTTTTATCGAAATCGTTTCGAATTTACAATATTTTGGATCGAGAAATCTTGACGATTTTTTCCTTCGATGTTTATTTTAGTCACGAATGATACGAAGGACTGCACGAATATTCTTGATGCACTAGAGTCGATGTAAACCCCGAAATTATATATTTTACGTTCATTTTCGAGAAAATTCGCGACGATGAATTCTCATTTTGTTATCTAAATATTTTTTTGTCTCTCGCGATAAAATTGTCCCAGGGGTAAATTTACATCGCCACGGTTCGAAATTAAATCGAGTTGAGTTTATTTTGAATTCGTATTTATACTTTTTTCACAACCTAAAGTAATCAAGACATTTTTGTCGAAAGCGTTTCGAATCTACAAAATTTTGGATCGAGAAATCTTGACGATTTTTTCCTTCGATGTTTATTTTAGTCACGAATAATACGGGTGACCACGTGAATATTCTTGATGCACTCGAGTCGATGTAAAGCCCGGAATTATATATCCTAGGGCCAAGAGGGGGTGGTAAATCCCGAACGTTCTCAGTTTTCGGTCTAATGTGCGTTTCATGCTTCCTCGGCTCTCTCGACAGCGGTGCACTTCGAACCACCGTGATATAGATATGTGTATGTGTGTGCGACTTCTCACATCGGGAGCGAGGCGAAGGCGAGATAAATTTCGTGGCCACGATTAAAATGAATTATTCAGGGATGCGGCGAGTACGGTGGCGGAATGGCGGGAGGGATGGCGGTGAGGGGGGAGGAGGAGGACGTGAGAGGCAGAGACCAAACGTAGTACGTAAACTCGGAGGTCATGTAATTTCCTGGGTTCGATTTCGTCTCCACGTTCTCGCGTTCCTCACGTACATATATATATATATATATAGATCACTATGCGATATATGTACATGAATTCACTATCAAAATCGCTCTTTATCGATTTCGCCACGCGAATTTCCGATAAAGCTGCGCATCCACGCGCGTTGCTCTCGAAGAGTTACGGTCTCCCGTTTTCGATCGTTCGTCCAACAAAGTCAATGTGATATATAATTGAGGAAAATAACGGTTCGCCCTGAGAGATTAATGAATTGCGGTGGAAAAGGGTCACCGGCGCATAAAATATAAAATATAAGATAAGAATTGTAAAATTGGAGTATTTTTGTATTAATATTATTTAATATGTATGTATTTATATGTATATGTTTATTTAACAAATTATAGAAATTGAATATACATGGGTTTTTTAAAAAATTGTTATTGTAACTTTATTTTTTATTTTTTGGTATATACACAGATATCTGAAAACAATAAAGATAGTGTTGATTGAAAACTATATACAGGGTGAATTTCATAAGGTGTCACAGGCTTTATTGTAAGGTAGATGGGATCATTACAAATGAAAGTTGCAAATATACATTGGGGATATTTTTAATAGTTTACGAGATATCAATTTTTAAAGTTGGTTCAATCAGAGCGCACCGGGAAGCGTTGGAGCCGCCCACTCCGCGCTCTAGCAGTCAATGCCCGAGAAACAAAAATTACTGTGCAATAATATAATAAATAAAATTGACTGCTCTGAATTTTGCAACCACAAATGTAACGCTCTACACTGTGTTATCTCTATGGCTAGGGCGGAAGTGGGCGGTTCCAACGCTTCTCGGCGCGCTCTGATTGGACCAACTTAAACAATTTATATCTCTTAAACTATTAAAAATATCTCTAATGTATATTTGCAATTTTTGTTTGTAATGATCCCATCTATCTTAAAATAAAGTTTGAGACACCTTATAAAACTCACCCTGTATAGCTTAATTATATATACCGTCAATCTTGGGTGAGCGAGAACTGGATAAGCGAGAAAACTCTACAGGTGAGAATAATTGCCAGGCTCCGTCATTTTAGCCCTCGAAAACCTTTATAAGTGAGAAATACAAATCTCTACATAAGTAGCAGAGGTAAAAATGTAAAATCCTGACAAAAAACCTAACGTTACAAAAAAAAAACTTGCCATCTGGCAGAAAGTGGTGCGCACGTTCCAATTTCCCTTTTCTTGTTTGTTTTTTAGATGCGAGTGGTAATTATTTACAGAGTATATGAGCAAGTACCTACATTTTTTTAAAAAGTCTGACATTTGCAAAATCCGACTGCAAGCCTGACACGTGCCTAAAAAGCCTGACATGTCAGGCCAAATCCTGACGTCTGATTATCCTGCATATGAGAGAGTCGTCTTCCATGCCTGAACCTTTATAACTGTAACTGCCACTTGCCCTACGCCTCTATAACAGAGAATCGAATATATTAACTATTTGTTACAATGTATAACACTTTCGCAATTTCATGGAAAACAAAACAAATTGGAAAGACAGCTATGAGCTCAGAATCGGTAGGCGAATCCCCAAAACGCTACCAGTTGACACCAAATTCAGATAAAAAATGTATTTTCTTATCTATCCCTGTTTCCTATATTTTTGTACAGCTCTGTAAGTGAGAAAACTCGTTCGTGCATCTCCATTTAAGTGAGAAACTCGTTTAAGTGAAAAACCTCCATAAGCGAGAAAAAGATTCCGGTCACTTGAGCTCTCGCTCTTGCGGATCTGACTGCACATAGTTTTGATCACAATAATAAACACTCGGTGATCTTGCTCTATCTTAATTTTGCCTTACTTGTTACGGAAACTCGTGAATACGATACAAGAAAAAAAAAGAGAATGTTCATAGCTATTCCGTGGTTGCAGCTGCGGCCATAAAATGCAGTAACACAGCCGGCAATTAATATCCATCTGCATCCTACTGCTTCGAAGCTTCCCTGCCAAGAAAATCTATACATATCTCCCGTTCTCTCATGCGCGTCTATACGTATCTCGCGTTCTCATCTCTCGCGAGGAGATCGAGAAATATCCATTAAACTTGGGTATTTCTCGATCTCCTCGTCAGAGATGAACACACGACGATGGATCGAGAGTTGAAATGGTCATGGGCACGACCCTGCCTATTTTATCAACTCTCTATAATTGGAATGTAACCTTTGGTGCACGAGCTCTCGGCCAATCGGCCGTATGAGTGACCCAGATAATACAAAAAAATCGTCATACAGAGGAAGAGAGGACAAGAACGAAAGAGAACGGGGGTGGAAAAAAGAGAATGGACACGGCTAACTTCCTGTAGACCTACATGATCGCCCACATGTGTCCCTTTTTTGTTCCACGTTGTTCCACGTTACTAAAGATAGAAATTATTCGAATGCAAATGTTTTAAACATATCAAGACTCGTTTGTTCGATACGACAAAATTTTATAAAACGTTTTTAACGTTAACAATACTTTTATACTTTATCCGGTATAAACGATATTCCTTTTCATGTTTCAATCTAAATTCAATTTACAAAAATTACTCTAATTTTTGTAGTAATGATTTACTGTCATTTCGTCGTGAAATTATCATTTTTCATCCCTTGGTGAACAACGTAGTTTCTGCTCTTCCAATTTTGCGTTTTCCAACTACTGCGTCTTTCTCTCCGAATTCGTGACTGCAGAGACTATAAAACACATCGTAGCACACGAAGCCCGAATTGTTTCCGCATCAATCTCATCTATTATTCGATTCGGGACTGTTTCTCTATTGCGTATGTGTTTCCTTTTCGTTGCTCTTTTGTCGTTGCATATCTCCCGAGGCTCCTGGTGCACTGTGTTTTTAGATTCTCTCTTCGTTTTCACAATGTACGTGTGTATGCGCAGACACGTTTCGTTTTTCGGCCCAGGTTTCTATTTTTAAGAGATACCCTCGTCTCTCTCTCTCTCTCTTTCCCCCTCTTTACGAAACTGTGTGTGGAAAGTCATAAGGCGCAGCGTGCGATATCGCGTGTGCCTCTCGGCTGTTTTAGCTTTTGCCTGCACCACATAGTACTATCACCTAAAGGTCCCGTGGGCCGCGACCTCGCAGGCTCTACGCTCCGATGTCTCTTCTCTGCTCGACGAGTGTCTCAGCGGCCATTTTTATCCATATATATATATATCTATATATGTATATAAAGACAAGGAAGAAAATATAATATTGTACTTCGTTTTATTCTTGGTCGAATCGTCGAGGAGACCTCTTCTCTCATAAGTCGAGTAGCCTGCTTTGTCTCGTTAATAGAGCCAAGTAAGAGCATCCCGCTCGAATGTAACGAGCAACGAAGCTGAATAAAAAAAAAACGATAAAAATTAATTTACATTCCGACGTTAAAATGGCGAACGACCTTCCGACCCCGGACATTTCTTTATTTTGTTTTCTCAGACTTTTTACCGAGACGATGAACTGCGTAGAGAGCTTTTTTCTTATCGCAACGTCGTTCATGCTTCTCCGACCACTTCCGGGACGGAAATAGATCGAGATTGCCAACGGGAAACACGCGACGGTGGCCCAATTAAGATACAGGAGCTAATTTGTGGTTTCTTACGGATACGATAGCCTTAAAGATTTCTAACGGTTTCATTTTTTCAATTTTAATTAATTTTTATAACATCATTTTTTTTCCGGCAATTTGCGATTAAAATGTTTTGATAAAATGAAACAACAAGAACGATCAATTAATCAAAATTTCATCTAATGATTCGCCTAGATGATTTTCATTTTTTAATTATATAGTGAAAATGAACATGATACATTGGCATTGAATTATGTTGCAAAATAATAATGCTGTAAAAAGTAATAATTTTAATCCATTATTATCTAATTTATGCTTTTTTACGCTTACGATGATTTTAAAGATTGATTTATTTTCGTAAAATCAACAATTTTTGCACAATCTTCATAACTTCGAATTCGAAAGTTACCAGAAAGATCCGCGACGCTTTATATTGCCCGATGGAAATTTCGCGAGAATCTGGTGGTCGCGGCACGTGGTGGAATTTTTTTCTCCCCTCTTATCTCGCGAGCAAACGCGGTTGACGTCGCTAATTTGGCGATGAATATTCGCATGCACTGCTGCCTGTAACCGAAGGCAATAGGTGGGCTAGAAAAAGAGAGCGATGGAGATGAAGGGCAGGAGGGAAGGAAGGGGCTATATCATATTCGGGAAAGAAAAGTCGTTAGTGGCCCGTTGGCTTTCGGCCAGTATCCGATTCCAAGAATGTAACAGATTTGTCACGTCGCTGCTCTCTCGCTCGCTCTATAGGTACTTCTCTAACACGTCCGAGAGAGATATGTCCCTTCTCCTCAGGTTGTCTCGATGTATGCGAGCGAGTGAGAGTACGAGAGTAAAGAAAGAGAGAAAAGATAATCGCATTTACCTCCCCATTCGAAGTAAAACGTAAGTAGCCAACTGACATGGATTTTTAGTGTGCCAAGGCTCATTTCCAATAATCCTGTTTTCTCGTTTGCTCTCTGTGTTTGCCATTTGACCTTTCATCCCTGTTATATTGTCTATGATACGATATATATATGTCCACCTAACAATTTCTCGTGGATCGTGTCGTGCATCAGGGAATGAAAACTCTGGGAAAACATCAATTTCTCTTATCTCTCACTTGTCCAAACATATTTTCCTAGATCAATTAAAATGTTTTCGTAGTTGGATCCAATCGAAACGAAGCTTACAAATTATCGTACATTTAAAATCCCACGAATCGTTGGAATAAAGGAATAACGTAGATAAATAACTTCCATGAAAGCTCGAGAGTCGTTTTTTAAATTACTTTCACTCGTTTAATTATCGCGCGAGTAAACTGCTTGTGAGGGAAATGAAAAGAGAGGGAGAGAAAAAAGAGAAAGACTGAAAGTATTTATGCTTTTTTACGAAGTTCTTTGTCTGTGTTTTTTTACTCTCCCTCTCTCCCTTTCTCTCTCTCTCTTGGCGAAGTCAAAGCAAAGTGTCTGTCTCTTGACTTGAACGAGACGACTCTCACGAGAGTAAAAGCAGAGTCTCGCGGGCGGGAGTTAACCGCCCGGTTTTCTTTTCTACCCTCTGTACTGCTAACAAATATATGTATACGATATATGTATATTTGTTTGCCTGATAGTAACATGTCGTCTGCTTCAACTGTACCTGTGCACCGCTAGCTAGTTGGTACACATACGAGTAGATGCATTTGGTTCGGTGCGCATCTTGTAGTGTCATAAAGGGAGTAAACATACGACGGTCTGTTGTGACATACACCTGTGACTAGTTGGTACGATTTGTGTTATCATTTTTCTTCAATGGCGAGACAACAAATTTACGGATTCTTGTTTTTTTTTTTTCATCAAATCGATTGAGAAAGGGAGAGAATGGCAAATGTGCATTCCACCTTTGACATTGGGTACGAAAATTGGGGTACGAGAAAGTAACAAACTACAGAAAATTTTATATTTTTTAAAATAAATTCTGGAGAGGGAAGATTTTTGGGTTAATGAACATTGCTTGTTAAAATAATACATAAAAACAACGATATTTTGGCTTAATAATAATTTCGCTTGATTTACTCATCGTCTGTTTATTATCTTATTCCGAGGATTGTATATTTTGTAAAGCCACGTTTGTAGAGATCCAAGGTGAGCCCAGCGGCGAGACAACAAAGCTACCGGTTCTTGTTTTTTTTTATCGAATCGAATGAGAAAGAGAGAGAATGGCAAAGGAGGGACGGAATTGGATATGAAAAAGTAACAAACTATAGAAAGATTTAGATTTTTTAAAATAATTTCTAGAGAGCGAAGATTTGTGGGTTGATGAACATTGTTAAAATAATTCATAAAAGCAACGATATTTTGGCTGAATAATAATCTCATACGTTATAAGCTCGCTTGATTTACTCATCTTCCGTTTATTATCTTATTCCGGGGATTGTATATTTTGTAAAGCCACGTCTGTCGAGATCCAAGGTAGGTAACTACTATCCGCGCGAAGAGATTAATGAACGGCCGCGAACTTGAGCTTGAGCGGATAAATCACGCACGCGATATTTCAAACGTATCAATTTTACATGATTTTTATTTTCTTATAAAATAAGCTTCGGTAAATTTGTAATTTCGTATCGATAATTAATTAAATATGAGAATTATTATTATACAATAAACCTTACACTCGCGTGTATAAAAATTGGCAACTGTTTTGATCCTCGATATCTCGACAATGGAGAGATCTGTTGCAACAAGTGCTCGTCGTATCTTCGAGAATATCCCAGAAGTGATGAACGCATTAGTGTCGGTTATTGTCAAAAAATAAATTTAAACAATCCGCACATATAAACAAATTAAAGATGCTTCGATCCATGGATAGATCGTCAGAACTGATGATCATTTGAGTAAATACGAGGATTTGATCGATATAAATAAGACGAGCTTTGAATGCGTCTGACCGTCGCGAAGCGAGACAGTCGCATCATCGAGGAACATGCGCGCTTTTCGACATACATATATGCATACACGATGCGGGACTCGTGGTATGACAGTTTCGTATTGTGACGTTCTCACGAGAGAAAGAGAGTCGAAGAGAGAGAGAGAGAGAGAGAGCGAGAAAAATACCCACGCTAATTTAGCCACGAGCTATTATTAAAATGGTCGTCGTTTATTTATAAAGTTTTCATCTCATATCTACCCCCACTCTTCCTCCAGTCGCGATGCAAAGCGTAGAGGCGCGTGCGCATTCCCTCTATTTCCTCCCTCGTAGTCCTCGTGAGAAGCCAAAGCGTTGTTCGTCGAATTTCGTCGAAAATTCGCAGTGAGCAAAATTTGCTCGAGTGGAAAGATCGTTTAGCGAGGTTCCTTTCTCTTGGGGCGTCGGATGATTTGCTGAATTTGAGGAGAAGGCTGAGGAGCAGTAGGAGGAGAATGGGGGAGGGGGGAAATGCTCCGACACGATAGAAACGAGCGGAGGAAAGTGTTGGAGGAACGTATATACGTAGAGCGGGGAAGGCAACGAGGCGAGAATACGATTTGTGTGGGCGGTTACGATGAGTTCGACGATGGATCGACAATTATCGTCACCGACCGCCCGCGCGGGGATACGCAATCATGTCGAACATCCTCATTATCTCCTGTCCGCGAGCCTCCTCCCGTATTATCGCGTTTCTACTCTCTATACGGCACGGCCTCGTTATAGAATTTCAGGCCGGAATTTCGCGAACTAATTTCTCCCTCGCCGATTATAATGGGCTTAATGCGACGGTTGGATCAACTTCTGTTTAAGAATGTTGAAAAAGAAAGAATGATTATAAGAAAAAAAAGCTAGAAGGTATTATTAGATCGAGGGAAATCGTCCAAAGGGGATAAAATTTTGTAAACTATTATTCAAAACACGTTTTTCGTCATGTGTCTTTTTTGTATTCGTCCGTCGATTGTAAATTATTGAATTAATTTAACTTTATTGACGGCCTTGTTATAAGAATTTAAGATCGGAATTTCGGGAACTAATTTCCCCTTCGCGGATTATAATGAGTTTAATGCGACCGTTGGATCGACTTCTGTGTAAGAGTATTAAAAAAAAGGAGCGATCAGAAGAAAAAAGATTGGAAGGTATTATTAGATCGAGGGAAATCGTGCAAAGACCGTTGATTGTAATTTGTTGAATTAATCTTATTTTCTCGACGAATTAAAGTCACACGTGATTTTGCGTTGTGAAAAAAGTACACCGTACCTTCGTTCTCGTTTCGACCATTAATTACTTATCTCGACGCAAACGTATCCTATTTTTCCAAACCGGGAATAACTTACGAATGTAACGGTATACAGGGGAAAATATAGTGGCGAGTCCGAGACAGCTACTGCGCCAGAATCACTGGGGAAATGAATTTTTACGTAGTTGCACTCAGTTTCATTGGTTGGGGAGTCTCACCAGAAAGGCTGTAAAGAAGAGAAAAAAAAAAGAGAAGAATGTATTCCACTACTCTTACCTCCTCGTAATGTGTCAGACGCCAGTTATGGATTTTACTGAATTCCTTACAGATGTTAAACTTTTCACACGGAACGTTGAATTTCATTGTCGCGACTATAAGGGGATGAGAACAATCTTATAGGGATGAAAAACCTGAAGGTATAGGGACAAAGAACTCGCGAGGATGAATCACGATACAGGGAAGACAACGTGGAAAAAAATAAATTTTGTTTGTAACCCTAATGTAGCATTATTTAAGGGTAGTTAAAGAAGATCACTTTAAGACTTTAAACATGTATTTTTTACACATAAATATTTATATTTATAATGTTAAATATAATTATATAATATTTATATTATATAATTATATAATTATATAATTAAATATAATTATATAATATTTATATTATATAATTATATTTAATATAATACGATATACTATAATAATAATAATAATATAATAATATAAATATATATATATAATATAATAATATAAAATAAACATAATATAAATATGTCAATTTATATATTATATATATTATATACAGGATGAATTTCATAAGGTGTAAAAGGCTTTATTCCAAGGTAGATGGGATCATTACAAACAAAAGTTGTCAATAAACATTATGGATATTTTTAATAGTTTACGAGATATAAATATTTAAAGTTGGTCCAATCAGAGCGCGCCGAGAAGCGTTGGAGCCGCCCAGTCCCGCCCTAGCCGTAGACATAGCACAGTGTAGGGCGTTACATTTAGGGTTGCAACATTCAGAGCAGTCAATTTTATTTATTATATTATTACGCAGCCATTTTTATTTCGGATTGGAAACTCCAAAGCTTCTCGAAGCGCTTGAAAAAATTCAGAGCAGTCAATGCCCGAGTAATAAAAATGACTGCGTAATAATATAATAAAGAAAATTGACTGCTCTGAATTTTGCAACTTCAAATGTAACACCCAACACTGTGCTATCTCTACGGCTAGGGCGGGAGTGGGCGGCGCCGATGCTTCTTAGTGTGCTCTGATTGGACCAAATTTAAAAATTGATATCTCGTAAACTATTAAAAATATCCCCAATGTATATTTGCAACTTTTGTTTGTAATGATCTCATCTACCTTAAAATAAAGCCTGTTACACCTTATGAAATTCATCCTGTATAATAGAAAAAAATATATTTTTTTTGTTACCCTAATATAGAATTATTTAAGGGTAGTTAAAGAAGATCGCTTTAAGACTTTTTACATATGTATTTTTCTTTATATATATATATATATATATAGATATGTGGAGTGTACGTGGCCCGTTTATGCGACTTCGGTTTTAACATTTCGAGTCACGTTTCCGGATGTCCGGCGTCTCCGATCCACCCCCGGGTTGTTTCTCGAGCTTTCGGGCCGATGTTAGAGCAATGCTTCCACAAGTTTCATCGCCCGTTTACCCTCGTGAATGCATTCTCACGTAGAATACTCTACTCTTCGTCTCCTACGTCTCTTATACGTCCGCTTTCAGCGAAACTTTACGATCGCGACGCCGTGTGTTCGTGTCTCACGAGTTTTCGTATTACGGATCAGTCTTGACGTTACCGGCGCTTTCACGTTTCCAAAACCACTTCTATTAGCTACTTGGACGATTTTCGAAGGAACTTTCTTGTAACGAGCTGTAAAATCTGATCGGATTTTAGCACATTGAAAAAAACAAGATTAATTGCATTATAGAAAAAGATAAAGATTAAAATTATCAATTTGAAAGTTTGTTATAAAATTGAAATAATCATTTTGTACGATGAATAAAAATAATTTCTTATAGTAATTTTTATTCGAAGGAAAATATATCATTGATTTATTTATTGATCCTTAAATTATAATTTTATATTGAAATATTTCTTATTTCTGGCTTGACGTACACGAGCAATTTTGCTCTCCCCTTCGTCGTTGAACGAGGCACGAAAGAGAAAAAAAACACTCGACACACGTTGTGGTCGCTTTGGCGGATGCAAACTTGCCGAGATAAGCTATAACCACAGCTGAGAGGTTTGTGCTTTCGGGAACATACCCGAAAAATGCTGACTATCGAGCTTTTCTCTCTCCCTCACTCTCCTGTTCTTTTATTCCAGCTGGCCACTACTCGTGTACGTAAAATTTCCTCGAGCATCTGTGTTCTACACTCGCCCACGCGGAAGATATTCTTTCCATCTACTTTCAACATAAATCGCCTGCATAAGCAAACCACGACGATGTTGTTCTTCACAATAAATTCAACTTCTTCAAATAAATATATACGACAGTTATAATAATTATTATTTCCAGAATCATAAAACGATGATTTTGTTTATTCGTTTTCTGGCCGATGATACAAACATATTTTATAGCAGAATGTTTGAATTGATTAATTAAACAAACAAAAATACTTGATGTTTCAAAATATTTAAATTTCTTAATTTAGAATAATATTGCGTCATTTTTTGTCTCAATTGGGGTTGTTTCATCCCTCAATCATCAAACTTTCATGATTTTTATATTTATTATTGATATTTTTCTGGGTGATCGCGACGTGTGGTTTTACTACACCCTTAGCAATGCAATTCCCTCGTCGATTCACAACATAGTTGCGACTCAATCAATTTCTAACACAGTTATAATAATTATTATTTTCAAAATCATAAAAGGATGATTTTATTTATTCGTTTTCTGGCCGATGATACAAACATATTTCATAGTAGTTAATTAATTAAAAAAAATACTTGCTATTTAAAAATATTAAAATTTCTTAATTTAGAATAATATTGCCTCATTTTTGTCCCAGTTGGGGTAGTTTCATCCCTCAATCATCAAAGTTTCACGTTTTTTATTTTTATTATTGACATTTTTCCGGGTGATCGGGACGCTACCCTTAGCAAAGCAATTCCCTCGTTGATTCACAACATAGGTACATACGTGCGAGTATACCTCATGGCCATTGGCAAATATTTCATAGCCAAGCTATGAGCTCTTGTACGTAGAAGGTACTTAGCATTTACGGCAACAACCAGAGACTGGCTTGAGTGTTTTCCGCAGAGGAAATACATTTTCGTCACACGACTCACGCATGCTAATTAGCCAGCTGGTCTAATTAGCACTAATTAGTTCAACGCAAGGCGAGTTGAAGACGCACGGTACCTACTTTGACTCGGTATATCGCCATCGCTGCAAAAGCACAGCAAATCGTCCAGGCGTTACGATGGACAAAGTAAAATTTTTTACGAGATCGTGCGATCCGCGATTCTTGGTCTTTATAGCTATTTCTAAAATTCGCGAACATCCCCTAAATGTCGGTTGCCATACACTACCCATATAAAATGAGATATTTTCGTTATTTTCCCACTTACCACAAACAGTTGCACTCTTTTGTAAATAAATCGTACAAATTTGAATACAAACTTCAATATTTTTATTTTAAATAAATAAAAATACATAAATAATAATAAATATAAATGATAATAATAAATTCTAATAAACTTAAAATTCTTAAAAATCTATATATTTCAAAGTTTTGTGAGGATATATTTAAATTTATTTATAATGGACGAGCACGTTGTCTAGAGACTTCATTTTTCGAACGAAGTTTTTCGAATATTTCCTTTTTCCAAAATTAACAAACATTTCTGTGGATTTGTTATTGGTATAGACGCGATACAAACTATTATTTTGAGGTTTAGCTCAGCTGGAACAATGCCTGTAGTTCAGGATAGCACATGACTATTTATAGGGACAGTTTACACGCGCGGTTACAAGAATGTATATTCGGGGGGGGGGGGGGGGGGGCATCTTCCGTAATAGTTTAGTTTCATATCTTTTGGGTTTGGGTATGTCCTTTCTAGTGAGACAGAATGGGCGCGATATTCCCAAAGTATTTTTACTGTCCTTGTTAGGGCGAAAGGGAGTGGGGGTAGTCACCCTCTCGTTTCTCTCTAGGCTCGGCGGCCTCGCGTGACCCGGATCGTGTTGCAGCATGTCGTGCAACCTAGGAAAAAAATGTGTCCTTGGATATGTATCATCGCCCATCGTCTCATCTCTTCATACATGCCAATTTCCAACGACAAAAAATGCATAAAAAATAAAATATCACGAGAACTTTTCACAATTCGCGATTAAACTGTTGTTGTAAGAAAAGGAAAGAATTGATCGATTGACAAAACGGCGAATATCGCAAACTATCTCAAATCAAATTACAGTTAGCAAATATTGCGGAATAAAAATAAAACTCAATGAATATCGAGTCGAATTAATTTTTAATTTTGTACATTAAAAAATAATTCACTTCTCAGATGGTATTTATGTTTTTTTGCGTTTTATTTTTTATTTTTGTGCTTTTCTTTCCCCACGATAAAACAATGTGACATCGAAAAAGTTTGCGGGCTGGCTAGAAAGCTCCCAATTTTACGAGCAAACGTGTCCTATATGGAAGTTTCGGGCACTCACATCCGGAATGTACGAGTGTACGATGGTACACGTAGTGCTTTACGTATGTAAGTGTGTAAGATGTGTATCCGGAACTCGGGAAACTCGACAAGGACCGAATCTACGAAGATGGTTAAACCTATATGTATATATTATAGAGAAGAGAGAAAGGCAGAAATTGTATGAAATTTAACAAGTTGCCGTTCGTTTGGAGAATTGCCAAGAGCGAAATCGATCGGTCGACGTGGGTAGCATGGAGCACACCCCTCGAGTTGTCCTCGTGTCTAGTTATTTATTTACAAGCGTACATACGTGTACCAAGAGGGCCGTTACCGACGCGGACTTCGCTCTTTTATATCACATGTAACTTCGTCGTGCATACCTAATAATTTTATTCTCCACGTTCGTCGCTCTCGATCTAACGTTGCCCTATATATTTCATACTTCTCGCGTCTCGCGCATATTTTCCTAAACAATTTTTCTAGTCTCGTAGCGTAACGAGTTTCAATTGCTCAATTTATTATTATTTCTATCTCTTTACATTTTCTTCGGTAATTGTCAAACTTTGTAAAAGTTATGATAATTGTTGATTCGGGACTAAAATATTTTGTACAGGAAAATACGTTTAGTTGCCGTTAAACGGGCTTACTTCGAACAAATTTTGGAAGTTTTTTGTAGCTCACTTTTTTTTTAACATTCTCAATTCCAACTTTTTTGCTCCGATAGAACGGTGAGTTTTTTGGCTATTAAATGTAAGGAACTGAAACTACTCATTATATTTTTTAAAAAGTGTTAAAGTATAGCGACGAGGGTGGGTTTTCTTTGACAAGGCATTAAAATGCAAAATTTATATCGAAAAAAATCCAAAGTGCGAAGGTTACTTTACACATCATTTTTCTAACAAATTTAATATTTTATGCATTCTACGTAGAATTCAATGAAGAACAACGATGCTTTACTATCCCTCGTTCCATTATTTTTAATCAATATCGAAAAAACACAAATAAATAAACAAAACGAGAATTAAATAATTTGGCTATTTTGCGCGCTATCCGATTAGCACAACGTAATATCGCCGGTCCCTCGACGATCGCTCTATTCGGATTCTAAGTACCGTGTGTTTATAAATGATTGTAGGCAATATGGATATATGTATTTTATCAACGTATTAACGCTACAAATTGTTGATAAAATTTACGACATACTTTTCAAAAAGAAATAAAACCCAAATAATTTTTCCATATTTAACGTTTAAATTATCGATTGATAATCTTTATAGGAGGATTTAATTGTCGAGCTTGTTACGACGGAAAAGTACTTTTGTTACAGCGTTAAATTAATTAAATTAATGATCGAATCGCTATATTATATCCGAACTAAATAGATCGAATATTTGCTCGAAGGAAAATGTAATAAAAGCCTATCGTAAAATTGGACTTATCGATCGGAGCTTGTACAAGCTCGTTAGATGCGTGGGTTGGCGCCGAGTTGTATGTGTATTGGATACACACTATTTCCCAGCAGGATGTGTACATCGAGTCTGGCGCCATCGATGAAACGTTTTTTTTTTCTTCAAACTTCTTCTTTTCATGCGTCGCTCTACCTGCCCGTGACGAGATTAATCCAACGTAATCTCGTCGAAGATTATTTTCTTTCAAAGCGAGAATCTTCAACGAAAAAGCTCTCTTTTCAAGACAGTCTTCTTTCCTTATTATTATATTGTAATAGGGTTTTGAAATGAGTAAAAGGTACATAAATTCCTTCGTCGCACGATTTTTCGAATTTTGATTATTTTATTTTATTTCATTATTTTTATTTATTTTATTATTTATCATAAATTATTTTCAACTCTGTTATTAAAGCTAATATAGTATCTGGCAATATTAAGTAGTTAGTTAGTTAGTTAGTATGGGGTTTTATTTGCACAACCTTTCTAGGTTTTTTACAAACGAGTTACATTTCTTCTTACATATTTCCTTTTATCCTATAACTATTATTATACTATTATATATCTTATTTTCTTATCGCCATACCGTAGTAGTAGTTGTGGTAAGTTTTTTCTGCACCCCTCTCTTGATTTTTCGACAAACTACATTTCCTTTTACATATTACTTTTCAAGCTATACATTCCGTTTACACATTTTTTCTATTTCTCTAAAGTATCCAGCTATATTTACGTCCACCTCTCCCTTTAGCTTTTCAATTAGTTTCTCCGTTACGCTTGTTTTTTCGCTTTCTTCTAACCAAATCTCTATGCATCTTTTTGACTCGCTCTTTACCTGCTCTCTCCCCTTTTGGCAGAGTAAGAGGTGTTCCATGCTTTCTTCTTCCTTTTTACAAATTCTACACGTCCAGTCGTGCTCCCCTTTTTTCCCTGCCCTCCCCACACTTCCGCAACGTAGCCTCGCCCACATCTCTTTATCTCTGCCTTTTATTTCCTCTGTACTCCAATATTTCCATTGGCAATATTAAGTAAATAAAGGAAACTATTTAAATAATATAATAATGATAATAATAAAAATAATAATAAACTAAGTTTTCGAAAAAAAAACACTATTCAAGTTGAATTTATTTTTTCGCAAGTTTCGCGGTCGTCGCGGCAAAGAGTATTTAACAAAATTGCGCCAATTGCGTGAAATCATCGTTCACGGATTCTCTCCTCTGTACAGTGGTTTATTTATAGTCGCATGATCATGCGCGACAAACGCATATGATCCAAGAATAACGGGTGGTGTCACTTTGCTCGTGGTGGTGGTCTCGCGCGTAAAATTATTCGTTGCAATGGGCGTGTGTGTGTGAGAGAGAGAGAGAGAGAGAGAGAGAGAGAGAGAGAGAGAGAGAGAGAGAGAGAGAGGGAGAACACGATGGATCATCCATTTTGCATCGCTGCATTAAACGCGACGCGTGCCTTGCTAACCTGGACACATGCCCTCTTGCCAACCCCGCGTAACGTTACGTGTCTCCTCCTTCCTGGTCAATAATATACGATCCGGAATTCGTAATCGGCGACTATCGGAAATGCGATAATTGCGGGATAAGGAAAGAGAGATTCGTGATATGGACGAATTGCAACCGATATTTCACTGCCTCCTTCGTTCCCATCAATTTATTGTCGGGAGTAAAATACGATACGTGCTTTTGATGTCGAATCACGAGTGAATTACGAATCTCGATGTTAGATTGAAATTTTATTCGTCGTTCAGGATTTTCCGAGTAATTTTTATTCAGTTCTACATCTTTATTTATAGTTCGGGTTTAATCGGATTCGAAAATGAGAATCGTGCGATGTTTTTAATGAATTGTGATAACAAGTTCTCGATTGAAATTCGTATAGACATTTTTTTAATACATTTTTGAAAAAGTGACAAAGTAGAGCGACGAATGTGTGTTTTCTTTGAGAAGGCATTAAAATTCACTTTATATCGAAGATTCAAAGCGTAATGGTTAATTTTGACATTATGTTAATAACAAATTTAATATTTTATGCATTCTATATAGAAGTCAATGAACAACAATGATTTTTTACTGCCCCTCGCAAGGGGTTGGTCATTCGAGAAATCAGTGAATTATTTCATCTGAAATCAGGCTAGGAATTATTAAAAATCGTTGGAAATTGCTGAGGCTGAATGATTATTCCGGATTTCCTTGTGATTTCTTCGAATATATAGGAAAATCATTGGGAATCAAAGAAATCGTGTGATTTCGAGAATCGCTGGGCATCATTCATCCACTCTCCAAGCGAGCAAGCATTTATTAAAGATGTTCTATCGAAACCTGACCAGCTCAGAAAGCACTAATTTTTTTAATTCGTAAATCATGGAAATCGCAGTGGGAATCGCAAAGAATCGATTCCTTTTGGAAATGGTTGTGCCACCGAATCTGCGAGTGGCCAACTCCTCGCCCCCCCCCCCCTCCTCACTCTATTATTTAATCAAAATCGAAGAAACACAAATAAAAAAAAAACAAGGATTAAATAATCCGGTTGTTTTGTGCGATTTTCGATTAGTACGACGCAATATCCGCCGGTCCCTCGACGATCGCTCTATCCGGATTCTACTGTTTGTTTATAAATGATTGTAGACGAGATGATTTATCGAGAATAAATACTATATTTTATTTTGTTAAATCGATATTTTCGGGGTTAGAAATCGTACGTTTCTATCAATTTCGGACAATAATGCACTTTCCCGTTGGTAAACTCGACCGATATTCGACGTTTTATTTTTTTTTACCATTATCTGGTGCAACTGAACATATAGCAGCTGCATATAATGCATATATAGTGAACAATCGGGTAAAGTTCAACGTCCGTTTCCGCGAGCGTACGAAACAGCGTTCTGCCGGAAAAGCTCACGATCCTGACAAGGGATAGGGAGTGGGGCCGATCTCGTTACTCGGGAGGTTGCTCGGGCTGTCTGACCCGCATGCGCTGTTTCCACTTCCACTATGTGCTTTTCAACTCTCTCGCTTTACTCTCTCCTCTCGTCTCTCGTTGCAATCGTTGCAGCATGAGTTTACTCCCTTGCCCTCCTGTTCCACTCTTTATTTTAATTTATGGGCGAGTGAGAGAACGCCAGAGAGAGAGAGAGAGAGAGAGAGAGAGAGAGAGAGGAGGTTGAGCGATGGTCTTTTGATGATTATCCACTGGTCCGCAGGACCCTGATGTTTATTTGACGAAAGCTCGAGTGTGAAGCATTTTCAAGCATTATACACACACACATACAAGAACTCTCTCACGTTCTCGTTCTCCCCGGAGCGAAAGTTTGTTTCTTCAATTTCCTCATAGCCGTATTTCGCATGACGCATAGTCGACGTCTATAATTTTCATAACCCATGCCAAAAGGCCTCTCGAATTGCTGGCACGTTTATTTTTTTCCACCACCGTTGGCCTACTTTTTATTATTATTATTATTTTTTTTTGTTTGTTTTTGCCATCGCGTATAAAACCCTCGGCTCGTTTCCATCACGGCAGCGTTTCCGTCACAACGCCTGGGCGTGGAAGTAAGTTAGCAGTGGTAACGCGGTAGGAAAGCAGGGTGAACGTGTATACCGTTCGGTCACTTCTAGGGGAATATACACGTATTGATCTGACGGACGCGCACGCATCGCACGCGATACCAACGTATACCCTACGTGTATTCAATATCTCAGGGTGTAAACAGCCCTTGGTCAACACCAATGGTACATCGCGATCCATTCACGTTAACCTTTGTCCCATTGTTCCATTTTACGATGGACATCTCGTGTTCCCTATATTTAATTAATAATTAGAAATTTTTCATTACCAAAAGCAAGGTTTTTTAAAAAATAAGTATTTTTATTTACCAACGAACAAAAATTCTATTTGCCCGAATTGCACGTTTTCATAAAATTTGAGATAGTCTTTTCACTCTTGAATGAAGGGGCGGGGGGGGGGGGAGGATATCAGGCAATTATCAAATTAATAGGCATTGGTAATTAAAAATAGAATGCAAGAAAACATTTTTCCTACAAATATTAAAAAGAACACAAACATAAATGTGATTTTTTTTATATAAAAAATTTGGATATTTGAATATCTTTATAACGAAACCCTCGTTCTACTGGCAACATCGAGAAGATTGTACTAACATAAACCCCGGCTGGTATATATAATATTTTAGACCCAGACGGATCAATGGACTCTATCATCGAATCATCGGGATATTCCCTCTTCCCTAATGAATATTATTCACTCATAAATTTGAGTCGATATTTCCTTCGTCATGTAAGCATCCGTTAACTGTACCAAAATATTATATAAGACATTTCGATGATGTTTCCTCTTCCGACTTTTCGGCAACGAGAACGGGGAAAGCCGCACTCCGGATGAGGCAAACAACTCTCGGTAACCACGTCGTTTTATAGATTCGTAGGCATATTCGAACCTCGCGGTCTTTCGTGTATACATATATATATACACGTAGTATCTCGAAACCCACTTTGGCACGTTCCCAAGGACCTCTTAGCTATGTATCTGTGAGAGCAGGCGCGATATTTGGTAGGACGACGTTTCGTCGTGTACTTTCTGCTTTGGGACTTTGGACGAGAGAACGGGCTCGGTAGCTCGTCGTGCCCTCGAAACATTCCGGATTCGTGTCAAGGAACGATTAGGAGTCAGGCGCGACCGCCGTACAGAGAGCGCGGTCGTACTATAGGTACAAACATACACGAGGAAAGGTCCGAGCGCGCTTTCGATCGTTTAAAACGCCCTCTAGTGCTTCCTTCGACGTACAACGCTCTATATATACGCGCGCTTTATACATGCCGCGATCTGTATCGTCATTATTTTGTATTCCGTCGTATCAATTCCGGAAGGGGTTGTTTTGTCGCTAATTAAATTAACGACTCATCCGCAAACACGAGTATAATGAGCGGTTTTGAATAATCGAGCGTCGCGATTACGGCACGAGTATAAGTGTTATGATTACGAGGCTCTCGTGAACGTTTTGCTCATATTTAGATATATATATGAGCACGGGTTTAGGTATGCCGTTTATACCGAGACTGCGATGAAATTGTTCAATAGTTCGTGATAATTGAATAATTCGATAATTCGAATAATTATTCGACTAATACGAATTTGCAATGTTTTTGTTTGTGGGCTAATGACGAGTAGGAAATTGAGAGATTCGTCAATAATGAGTTTGAAATATAATTTTACTCGAATTGTATTTTAAGGGGGTAAATCACTTTAAAGGGCGAACAATATAGCAAAATTTGGGATTTTTTTTTAAAGGATGTAAACGCCATATCGAAATTCGGTAAAAGGGTCCTTATTATACAAGTATTGAACACAGTTTATAAATTTTGTCAGAGCTGTATTAAACAAAATGGCGATTTGCCAACATTTTCTCAACTGTGTTTTTTCTTTTTCATTGCTGCCTGGCCGAACCCATAACTGTTGCAATTCCAAAGCTACAATAATGAACCAAAAAGGATTCTGTATACTATGATAACAGCTTCGCAACTACGTAGGATTTTTTTATATTGCATAATTCAAATGTTATTAACAATTTCCGTGCATTTCTTTGCGTTTTGTTGAAATTGTTCTTCAACAACACTCCATTTTTGCAAAAATCAATTTAAAAACATCCCACGTAGTGTTATAATTCTATATCGAATTCTTTTTGGTTTATTATTGTAGGTTTGAAATTGCAGCAATTATGTATCGCCGCCATTTTGTATAGTACAGCTCTGATAAAATTGATAAACAATGCTCAATACTTGTAAAATAAGAATTTTTTTATTTACCGAATTTCCATATGTTGTTTAGTTTCTTTGAAAACAAAAATCCCAAAGTTTGCTACATTTTTCGTCCTCTAGAGTCGTTCATTACTCCCTTAACGTTAATGAAATTAAAACGATAAAGATTTTGTTCATACGTATAAAAATAATGAGAAAGTATTTAATAACGTATTTTTGTTTCTTTTTAATTCTGTTTTAGGTCGTGTTGGTCTTCATCCTCAGTATAGCATCGCTTATAATATACTTCATCGACGCCTCCAAGTAAGGGACCTAAAACATTTACAATAAGTTCGCGATTTTCTTTCGTTCTTCGATAATTTTCGCATTTTTTTTACGTTCGTTAATGAATCATTGAAGATCGTAAAAAGAATTGATCGAAGTATCGAAGAACCGGGTATATGCGTTATACCCGACGTGTTTGAAAGAATTGACAGAGTGTCCGTGATTTCGTGTTTCGTTATGTTGCAGCGAACAGGTCGAGCGTTGCCAGAAGTGGAGCAACAACATTACTCAGCAGATAGACTTAGCTTTCAATATATTTTTTATGGTCTACTTTTTTATACGCGTAAGTATCATAAATCAAACTTTACTTTATTGGAATGCTTGATATGATTTTATTTTTAACGATAATAAATAATCAAAATAATAGTGGCAAGAACAATAATAAGAATAATAATAATAATAATAGTACAAACGGGGCCTCCTTACCTTGATACGAATCGATGACCTTCAGGCAGGTGTAGGTTCGACCCTTGGTAAAGTCTATTCACCACGGTGGAGAACGAAGGGAGAGCACGTTGTTGAAGAGGAAATTAGAACCAAAAGTACCGAAAGTTCGAGGACGTTGTACAAAATACATAAAAAAAAATGCGAAGTAAAAACAAACGAAAATATATGTATATAATAATAGCGTATATCGATTCGATTGAGTCAACGGGTTTGCGTCATTACACAGTACGATCGATCTTTGTGAAAAGCTTTTTTAGACGCGAGTACGGTGATTATCGGGAGAAAGAACAAAAAATTAATTGCGCGAACAATATCGCGAATTATTATTTCGAAAGGTGGATTTTATTTTTGCAGCAATGTAGAATAATTTGGTGTAAGCGTTAATTATTATAATTAATATTAATTATTACAGGGAGCATTAATTATTATAATGAGAATTAATTATTATCATGTTACACAATTATCTTTCAGATTTTTGTTATTCGTTAATTATCCCTAGATTAATTAGGGGAACGAAATTAGGTTGGTGCAAGCTGACGAGTAGTTGAGATTGAAGAGTGAAATATTTCTTTTTGAATAATTGTTTTTTTTTGTCCCACTCGCCCATCAGTTTATCGCCGCCAGTGACAAGCTGTGGTTCATGCTGGAGATGTACTCGTTTGTGGACTACTTTACGATACCACCGTCTTTCATCTCGATCTATCTCGATCGGACGTGGATCGGACTGAGATTCCTTCGTGCCCTACGACTGATGACGGTTCCCGACATCCTCCAGTACCTCAACATTCTAAAGACATCGAGCTCCATTCGTCTCGCCCAACTCGTCTCCATATTCATCTCCGTCTGGCTCACCGCTGCTGGCATCATTCATTTGGTACAAACAAAACTAAATAATTCGATACAAGATTGTCGTATATTTTTATTTTTCATTCGACGATTCGCCAATCGATGATCTTTTGAAACTTTCGAGTTTTGAAAAGATAAAATAAAATAAAATTTCATTTGATTTTATTTTATGATGAAAATTGGTTAATCTATTGGCTGTACAACTTAATTCGGTTCGTTTTTGTGCTTAAATTAAATTAAATTAAATTGAATGATAAAATGAATTAATACATTATTCGAAGTATTGTCCATCGCTATCCACTACTTTTTGCCATCTTTCTGGCAATTTATGGATTCCGTCGCGGAAGAAGCGTTCATCTTTTGAAGCCAAGAATGAATCGAGTCATTTCCTGGTATCCTGTTTTGAAGTAAAGCGTATTGCAGTCAAAGTGTTCTGCACCGATCGAAACAAATGATAGTTGGAAGGGGCAAGGTCTTGGCTATAAGTCGGGTGAGCCCAAATTTCCCATCCGATATTTTCTAAATAGTTTTTAATCGGAACAGCAACACGAGGCTGTGCGTTGTCATCGTGAAAGATAATGGACTCGTGTCTGGTCGCATATACTGGACGTTTTTCGGCTATAGCTCGCTTTAAACGGATCAATTGTTGCCCGTAGACGTCTCCCGCGATGGTTCGACCAGGTTTCAGCAGCTCATAGTGGATCACACCCTTCTTATCCCACCAAATACAGAGCATTACCTTGGCACCAATTGAAACAGAAAATCAAAACTTCCTGCAAATGGTGCTTATTTGGAACGAAACTCGACATTTTCAAGGCAGCAAAAATTAAACTTGTTGTGCAAAACTCAAAGGCTTGTAAATAATATTTGGTTGTCGGATGTTGACACTTCACGATACAGCAAAAATCAACTGTCGCCGGCAACTATTTATAGAACTTAGAGCCATCTTTTGAAAACGGACCGAACTAAGTTGTACACACAATATTTAATGTCAAATCACATTGGATGGATGAAATAAATTTGTGATTATTCGTCTTTTTACATAATTCTTGAATTTTTCTTACAGCTTGAAAACTCAGGGGACCCTTTCGAGTTCACGAATCCGCAGCCACTCTCGTATTGGACATGCGTTTACTTCCTGATCGTGACGATGTCTACGGTAGGATACGGCGACGTTTTCTGCCAGACGATTCTTGGCCGCACATTCCTAGTATTTTTTCTACTCGTCGGTTTGGTAAGCTTGCCTCATTTCTATATTTTACACTAAGAAATATAAGATTTAAAAAGAAAGAAAAAAAAAACAGAAAGAAAAAGTTAGCGATTAAAAAAAAACGAAAAAAAAAAGAAAAAAACAAATAAGCGAAAGAAAGCAAGAAAAGAAAATCGCATATATAATGTTCTATACGTTTCTCCACTACATATATCTACAACCTACCTTGCTATCTATCCATCTCTCTCTCTCTCTTTCTCTCTCGCTCATTCTCTACACCTCGAAAAATCTTTCTCTCTTTCTCTCTCTCTCTCTCTCTTTCTCTCTGCCTATCTTTTTTTCTCTCTCTCTCTCTCTCATTCTCTCACAACCTTTTTCATGAAAAATTGTGTGAACGCCACGTGTCACAAGCAACCGCGTGTTGGTGCTAACGACCGTTGCGTTTCAACTTTACGGAAAGCTTCGAGCACAGAACAAAATGGAAAACAATTTTTGTCAAACGTTTATCTTTCTTTTTTTTTTTTTTGGATGTTTTTTTTTACTCGTTACCGAGAGATTTAATCGACGCGGGTGCCAGGAGCTTTCCCGCGAGGACTCGGCAGGCCTGCGAAACGAACTTCTCTTGTTTTATTTTTCTTTTGTTTCTCCAGACTTGTGCGAGCTTTCGTATTGAAACTTGCTCTCCGGCCAAGATATTTCTCCCTTGTGACACGGAGACCTTTCCAGTCTGTGGTGAACGCGCACCCAATTATGCTTTCGGCTTCCGGCTAATATATATATATATACATATACATATATGTATATATAATATAAATATATGTATATAATATATAAAAATACTTTTTCTACGCGCGCTCTCTTATCTCTCGCGTTCGTTTCGCATGTCTTGCTAGTGCGCGCGACCCGTTGCGTTCGCGTAATTGCCACTTCGACCATAACAAAAAGCTACAATGAAATAAAAAATTCTTCTCTTGTCGCTGACAGAAATAATATTGTCCTCGGGAAGATGAGACTCTTTTTTTTTTTTTTTAATTATTTCAACTATCGAGAAATAATAAAATGCCGGAAATTAATATCCATATCGAGCTAACGAACAATTTTAATTGAATTTTCGTTGAATCGATTTGATACGTTTTTAACATTCGTAACGATAGTTTAAAAACAATGTTACGATAATTTAAAGAAATTGCGTTTTTGCGATTCTCATCTGCCAATGTTAAAATAAATACGTTTCGTCAAAATGGCAAATTACGCACTGATGTGTCTCGGTTGAAGGAAATTCGTGGCAGAATGACCTGTGGCATGCTAAAATAGTTTTTGGTAATACGTATCTTCATATTTGAAAGATTTAATTTCTTTTTTTTGTATATGAAAGACGAGCAGCTACAGGGCATTCGAAAAAAATGATCAAAACGAATGCTTTGTTCGAATGGTGTACAGCATGGTGTATGCACGATTGCCACCGATCAATAACAGATATTCCCCGTATTAATTAATATACTGTATACAATTAGGCAAATATCGATGACATCCATAAGGAGCAAGTGCCAATTCGCGACTTTTTCTATTCTTTCGTAATTTAAACGAATTTGATTTAATCGTTAAAAAAAGAAAGAAAAAAAAAGTAGGAATAATCTCGGTTAAATCGTTCAACACCAGTGTCACCGTTCGGACGATAGTATCTCTTTTCCGCCCAAGGTTTGTCAAATTATAATTTTTCTTCTTTTTTTGAAAAAAGTAATTTTTTTTCAGGATAAAAGGAAATATTAACGTTTACGTATAATTTGATCTTCCAGTTTAAACAGAAGTACAATTTTTTGTAGTTCTGTTTCTTGTTTTTGTTTTGTTTTTGTTTTGTTTAACGAACAATTTTGACAAGCGTTGGGTCATCAGTTGTAGAGCGGCAATCTAAGGAGCCGTTCTTGTCGTAAATTGATAAGAAATATAAAATAAAGACTTGATTCGTTTCCTTTGCATATATGCCATGATCAAGGGCTCCTTGACGGTTCGCAAGCTTGCCCCGTCGCAAGGACCGAGTGTATAAACGGCATTGTCCGCTTTTTTTTTTACGATAAAGATGTCACTTGTTTTAGCAAAAGAAAGAGAAAAAACGAACATCTTTCTTTTTCAACTTATTTCTTTTCCTAAATCGTACTACAGATACTTTATTCTACCGTAATTCCCACAATTCTCGTTTAAAAGATTGACGCTATTGTCCAATACGATCACTCTCTTACTTATGGACCAACCGGTTAATCGAACATGACCTGCACCTCGAGCAGAGCAAGGCAGCACGTTTGGTAAACTTTTTTTCCCGCGAAAAAGGTGAAAAAAAGTTCTAAAACAGAAATCACGAAGAAATACGAAAAGATAAAAAAAACACGAAGGTTGCAAATCTTTTTTTTTATCCTTTTTTTTTACATACGGACGTGTAGATGAAATAAAAAAAAAACACAGAAGCAAAACAAAATGAACGATAATAAAAAGGACAGCCACCTCTGTTCCCCTCCGCAAAATTCGAAGACGTTTGTCGCCAGAAGATCGAGAAACGATTAAATAGAACCAAAATATTACGCGATTCTCGATCCTCCGTCGACGTTTTCAATTCCATTCCACGGATTAGGTCTTTATGAAGTATATGCTAACGAAACTAACTAACTAAGAGGAAAAAAAAAGCAAAAAAAAAAAGAACAGAAAATGAAAGGAAAAACCAAGTTAATCAGCTTAAAAACCTTACTTACCTCTCATTTATCTAACGTGAATAATCTATCAATTCCACCTTTACTGCTTTACCCCTCCCGTTACTTGCCTCTGCTAATTATCTCTTTCTCTACAATCTTCTCATCTGTCTCTCTCTCTGTTTCTCTCTCTCTCTCTCTCTTTCTGTCTCTCTCCCTCTCTATCTATCTCTGTCTCTCGCTATCCGTCCAAAGATATATATATAAATATATATATGTATATACGTGATAAAACTGTATACATATACATATACATATACATATATAAATCTTCTCTACAATCTTTCGCATCAGTTTAATTGCAATGAAACGATTCGCGCTTCGACTTAGGTCCATGCAAAAAAGAAAGAAACAAAAAGAAAAAAAAATAGTAAATGAAGGAAAGAAAGCGACTTGTACATAACGGTATTTGCCTCAGAAAAAGGAACAGCAAAAAGAAGATAATAATTTGCTAGCAAAACGCCCGACTTTCGCAAAGATAAATGACGTTTAATTAACGTCACTTTAGATATATATACATAAATTATGTATATAGATATATAAATATATGTCGATATATGTGTATATATCTATATATATATATATATATATATATATATATATGGCTACCTGTGCCTAATGCCTATACGTCTGTGTGGCCGTGGCCGGGACTCGTTTGGCACTTTCTACCCTATGCGCTGTAGAACGATAAACCTACATTACAACGTCGCGTCGTTTGGCTCGGGTAACGAGGAAAACAAAAATTTAAAAGAAAAAATAATATATATATATATATTAAAAATCGATATTTATAATGATAAGACCAGTAGATTTTTTGAATTTTTCTTCGTACATCCCCAGTAAAAGCAGCGTAGTCCTTAGAACGTAGTCCATTTGGTCGTAGAAATAGTAGTTTTTTTTGCTCTGTGATCGAAGGGATGGGAGTAAAAAGAATATATAAAAACGTTTAATATTTACGGAAATACGGGATTGACAGGAAGTAAGGAGTTGGGGTGGGCACGAGGGTGAGATTGGGGGATAGTCGAGGTATAACGCACCGATAACGCCAAACGACGGGAGGTAACGTCACTTGCAATTTTTGGCTAAATTCCAGCCACGAGCCGAGATGAGAGATGCCAAAGTTCCCAACGACGAGGCTAGGTGGCCGGTAAAAATGGAGCTCTTGGCTATACTCGCGCGTAACAGAGGGTTGCCAGCCACCTGGGGGTGGGGTGGGACGAAAGAAAAGCTGTGAAATACGTGTGGCTCGTGTGGAACTCGGGAAGTCGGAGAAACGAGCTTCTCTCGTTTACGCGACGACCCGAGAGGCTTACTAGAGTGTAGCGGGGGAAACAAAGAAAAAGAAGGCAAAAAGAAAAGCAAACCAATCGAGTCCTGACACCGACCAACACATATATACATATCTATCTATTCATTTATTTACTTATTTATTTATTTATTTATTTATTTACTTATTTACTTACTATATAGAAATGTATAAATCTGCATTTTTTTTCTGTATTTTACGCCTATCTCGTTGTTTCTATTCTCGTTCTTTGAGAGCCCTGGCGTTGCTCACATTTACATATTTACATACGTACATATATATATATATTTATATATGTATATATATGTCGTTTTATTTATTACTTACGCTTATAATAAAAAAAATTAATTATAGTTTTCTTTGCCGAACGCTCCTCGTGGCTAATCGAAAAAAAAGGCTGAGAGTATACATGTGCAGTCTTGAAAGGAAAACGAAAAAATATGAAGTATCTTATCGAATCGTTAGATTAAGAATAGGATCGCGATGATTATTGTGCAATTTACGAATTGGCTTCTCCTATCGAAATTTTTTCTTTACTACGTTTTCATTCTCGTACCTCTTTTCTCTATTCTTCGTCTGCTTCCACTCCTTTTCATCACACGTTTTTGTGTCTATTCCTCAACTTGGACCAATTATATCCTGTTTTTTATATCGCTGAAAAAAAAGAAAAACAATTTTGCCAATACGATTTAAAATCGTTTACGTATTATTATTTATACGATAGAAATCGGTACGAATAATAAATCTTATTGTTAGCTTCTCGAAAATTTTGAGATTCGAGGCTGTGCAGTCGCTGTCTCTCTCTCTCTCACCCGACGCTTTAACTTTTTCTCTCGGACCTCGATTCTCTTCTGTTGTCAAACAAAAAATAAACTAAAATATATAAAAAAAAAGAAACTTTGTCTTTATATTTCTTACACGAACATTTCGCGAATTCTTTTTTTCTTAACGGCCAAAGAGAACGTCCGTGAGAGCTTGATATTGACCGTTCGTCCTAGTTCGTATGTCTGTCTGTGTCCTGCGTATGCTCAAACGCTGCTGAAGTCACTGCCAAACTGTTTTTTCTCTGAGAAAAATAAATGGTTAGGGAAAATCTTGCCGCTTATGCGATATATATATATATATATTCATGAATTATGTATATGTCTGAATATATACATATATATTGATATATACATGGATTAAGTACACTCGCAATATATTTTATTACTGTGTCTATCGACTCGCATAATCATTTTTACAAATCATATATATATATATATATGACCTATGGCCCTCTATACTTATACTAATAGCTACTACAATGTCCCGCCGCCTTAATTTTAACCCTACAATAATCTCGAATATTCTTCGGTCGTTTCGACGACATATTTTCCGAAATTATTGAAAAATATAAAAAGCAAAAGAACGAATCGTCACCCACGTTCTCCGCCCAGTCTCGCTGATCTATTCGCAGAATAGAACAACAAAATGTACAATTAATAACAAAAGTAACTTCGTGAAGGTAATCGAAAATCTGCTTTTAATCGAAATTCTTAATTAAGAGTCACGCTCGTTTTCCGGTAGTGATAAAAATAGAATTGTTTTTTTTTTTTTTTAAATCGAACTAAACCTCCAATTAAATTTTGTAGTTCGGACTTCGATCGATGGGAAATATTGTCTCGGATAGTAATAAATTTTTTTGATAAAAACGTATCAGAATTGCACGTGTAGTTGTAGAATAATTATCGTTGAGTGGTACGATTTATAATTATTGTAGCGACGGTGATACGAATTTTTGAAATAATCGAGAAATTATCGAAACAATTATTTCTTGTAGTAGTTCCGTCGTTTAGCCTTGTTATCGAAGCATTTCAAAAATAAAACACACAAACACACACTAATGTTAATAATTTTGCAAATGCGAGGCACAGTCGACGCTCGAATCAAAAATATCTTTCATACATTGAAGAAAATATATATATTTAGCTATTGACTTTATTTTTGGGGACTTTTTTGAAGTAAACAAAGAATGACGATCTCGTAGATGACATTTTTTTTTTTTTGGAAAAAAAAATCGTCGCGCGATATGCTTCAATAATTATTCTCAACTATATAACTACGAGTTCTCTTTCTCCCTCAACTCGTCTCTCTCGTGCGTTGTTCTTCAGCCACTTTGCTTCGTACGTCATTGTATTTTTCCCACTTTTCATCTCTCACGCTTACTCCGACAACTATGACTGCAATTTTCCTGACGATTATCTGTATCGTATTTCACTCGAACCAGCGTTAAACAATGTCTCACGTTGGAAAAAATCGATTTAACGCCCGCTTAGTTTAATTATTATAATTATTTTATAAAATAAAAATATATCTACGTTGATATTATCCGATAAAATTAGCCGTTTTGAATCGACGCCATGATTATTATTTACCTTACACACATTTGCCCTCGCTTTCTACAATAGTCGTAGCAAATTCATATACGTATATTCATGTCGATCACCTCGTCGACGAGCGTGGAAAATTTTGCAAAGTACGGTCGTCGCTCTTCGTTGAATTATCCAAACGTCGATTTTCGATATACACGTAACGACGGATGTACGTGACGCGAGTTTGGCACGAGAGCAACACCGACAATGATAAATCGCGTTTGCCTCCTCTGCTGGTTATCCGATCAACCTTGGAAAATCATCGAGTCGAGCAATGGCTGGCTAGAAATTAATTGCCGAACCAGCCGTTGCTCTCGTGCTGTTGCGTTAAATCATCGTTACGTTTCTCATCGTTTTTTTTTCACCATTTATCGAACTTCGATACTCGCGATGGCCGTACTTTACATACGAAAAAAAAAAAAAAAAAAAACGAGAAGAATTAATGAAAACAAAGACAAAAAGTTGAATCCTCTTTATTGATTTTGCTACAGCTCCAAGTGCCTCTTGTCGCAACTGCCTTCCAAGACTCTCCAGCTTAGTTTTCCTCTCACAATAAATCTATCATAGAGCTGTAAATAAAGCTTTTGTCGAAAAAAAAGTGATTAGACAAAGAAACAGATGATATTTAATAGTTTAATTAATCGTAATTAGCGATCAAATGCTTGGTACACCATAATAGAATCCAAAATTAGTTTCACAGCATCATCATCGGCAGTGTCCTCCACTTATTATTTCTATTTACAGGCGATTTTTGCTAGTAGCATACCTGAGATAATAGAGCTCGTAGGCAGTAGGTCCAAGTACAGCGGCGAATACAAGCGGGAACACGGAAAGAGGTATAATAAATAAATTTAAAACAAAATTACATCGATCGATCGATCGATCGACCGATCAATCTCTCTCTGTCTGTCTCCTGTCTCTCTCTCTCTCTCTCTCTCTCTCTCTCTCTCTTTCTCTCCTTGTCGATGAAATTTTATTCTCGACATGTTTTCATCGTCCCGTCTGGCGATAATGAAATATTCTATACACATATGTTTACAAACAATTACACATGTACACAAACATACACGTTTTCATTGTTAACATTGCATTTCTTCTACGATCCGAGAGGACTATGTGCATTATATGTCGATTTTGGGCTTTTTCTTTAAATGTCCATGAGAAAGTCGTCGAAAATTAAGGCTTCATTTCTGGTGATGTTAATTTATTCATCGAAGTGGGGGGGGGGGGGGGGGGGGGGGGGGGGGGGAGGTTGATTGAAAGTTATCGGATTGAACTGGGATGACCCAGACAAGTATTTTTTTTTTTTATTGGAAATCGATGAATCGACTGACCATTCGATCAAACGGTTACAGGTAGAATCAATTAATTCAATCAATCATTAATTAATCATTGAATAAAGTGATTAATTATAGAATTAAATATTCGATCGATCGCTCAAGCAATTAATGAGCTAATTAAATAACTACCCGAAATCGATTGTATAATTATCAAAATTTGGTAATTGATATTTTTCAATGATTCGTATCCGTGATAATAATGATAACATTTGTCAGATTTATATTCCGTTATTCGAGACTATCGTGGAATACATACTTAAGAATCGTTCGTTCGTTATCATAATTACAACAATGATTAGATCTTGACTGGGACATCCACTTTTTGGTGGAAGGCCGAATGAAAAACCACGAGGAAAATGTCAATGTGATGAAATACACTAGATCCACCAGCAGGGCCCGGCGATAAAAGGAAGTCGCTGTATTTCGTTCGATATTTGCTATATCGTTGTCCTTCTTATACGTCTATACGCACATATACGATACAAGAGTCATTCGAAATCGGTCGAGGCAATGAGAGAACACGAATGCTTCGTGACCTCTATCGATTTTGATATTATCCATATATCGCTCGGAAAAAGTCCCGAAGATACTTTTTTCCTCCCCTCCTCTCCCCTCTCCTCCTCCCCCACAATGTCGTAAACATCTGCCGTTGGTTCAAGTGTTACGTCACAAACTGACCGTTCCACTATCAATCGACGATATCTCGTTTCCCTACCTCGTTTCTCTCTCTCTTTTTCTCTCTCTTTCTCTCTCTCGTTCTCTCTCTCTCTCTCTCTCCCTTCCTCCTTTTCTCTTCTTCTCTTCAACAATTTCCAACCTACTCTATCATTTCTGCTCGTTTCTTAATTCGATTTAATCTTCATCGATCTCTCATTTTTGTTTTCATGTACGTCGAAAAATGTACTGCAAGATTGGCCGATTTCAGTGAAGTAGCGCGAGTTCCTTGCGAGAGTTCTCGTTCTTGACAATAGTCGGGCTGTCGTTTTCAGCACGTTCGGTGTAATAATAGTTCGGAAACTTGAAATGTTTCTTTCAGGATTTCTTTTTGTCGGTGTGTCGATAAGTTTTTCGTTGTTAATGGAAAAATAGTAAAATACGTTATCAAAAACGATTTCACGAGTTAAGAATGGAGCGTGAATACAACTTTTGAAATTAATATATACAAGTTGATTGATTAATGTCAATTGAATAATTTCAAAATTTGTTTACGTCCAATTTATTTGTAAATCGTATTTCGATTCGTGTTCCACGATCTCGTGTTCTTTGAAAATTATTGTGCGATCGAAAGTATCGAGTATCCGTCAACTTTGGACGAAGAATACCCATGGTCAAATGGATATTTGAGTGTTTGGGGTTGAAATTGTCGTTTCACGCAACTTCGTATTAGCCAGCACGGCGATCGAACGGAGCTTCGTAAGCTAGTTTGCTTTATTACATATACACACCCTTGATGCATGATTAATAATGTTAGCGATCTGTAATCGTTATCCTCGTTCGACAACCCAATCGGGACGACGAACCCCTCGTATGCACGAAACGCGAATTAAATAAAGAAAAAAACCAGAAAAAAAATCGACGGAACTATTTTTAAGTCAACTATAACAAAACATCGACATTCGCGCATTCGATCACTTCCAAGGGGACGCGAGAGTGACTTTTCTGTTTAAAGAAAAACGAAAAAAGGAAGAAAAAACTAAGATCGGCGAGAGCGAAGCGAGCACGTTGGAAAAACGAGTAATTCGAGTATAAAAAAGAATGATTAAGTTTAGTAAATATTCCGTGGATAAAAAGAAAGAAAAAAAATTAGTCACAAGGTTTATGCGGATCCGTAAAATATATATTAGGGCGGATCGACGCGAATTGTTATCAGAGTTATTCAACTTAGGCTTGCCTCATGTTCTTACGGAAACGCGTTGATTGTGGGTGTGTAGGCGGTGTTCGCCAGCTGGATCCCAGAGATCACGGAGCTCGCCGCGAACCGCTGCAAGTACGGTGGCCGGTACAAGCGCGAGCGTGGACGCAGGTACCCCAGAAAAAAAACAAAAATCCACCTACGTGGACAGCCTCTCTCTCTCTCTTTCTTTCTCTTTCTCTATCTATCTGTCTGTCTCTATCTTCTTTCTATCTTCCGAATATTTTCTTTATTAAGATTAGAAGTCCCTATATGAATCAGTCCCCAGACTTTAATATCGATCAATTATTTCGTACTCGTGTAATCGAAGAAAAGACAATTTTTAACGTATGAAAAAGATGAAAAATTAACATTAATTTTCTCAAAAATTAATTTATTTTTTATTATTTGAAAATTCCGAATATTTTCTTTATTAAAATTAGAAGTCTCTGTATGAACCAGGCTCAGACTTCAATATCGATCAATTATTTGGTACTCGTGTAATCGAAGAAAAGAAAAATTAATGTATAAAAAAGATGAAAAAATAAAATTAATTTTCTTCAAAAATGAATTTATTTAAAAAAATTCCGAATATTTTCTTTATTAAAATTAGAAATCCCGGTATGAACCAGTCCCCAGACTTCTGTACCGATCAATCATTTGGTACTGGCGCAATTGGAGAAAAGAAAATTTTAAATATGAAAAAATCTAAAATTAATTTCCTCAAAAATTAATTTTGTAAAAAATTTCTTGTCATTACATTTTTTTATCTTGTACATTCGTGAAAGAAACATTACGAATGATAAGGAGGAGAGGAGCGAAGCGTGGATAGCGAAGTGTTTCATAAAATGTGAGACGGCCCTGAAATCTCTATCGGGTCACGCGCCAAACGTTCAACTATTATTATACGCTATATCCCAATATTCGCGAGATCGTATTGTTTCGTAATTTTCTACGTAATGTCTCGTCGCCCAACCTACCGTTCTTGAAGGAATTGCGATGTGAAAGAAACGAGAACAAACAAACAAAAAGAACAAATTTGTCTTATTTAAAAATTTAAATAAGTTAACATTTTGTTATCAGCGGGATTAAGAAATTGAAATTCTACCCTTCTCGCGCTTTAAATTCATTCTCAGCCCTAATATCGTACGTCGGTTTTCCTATTGGCGAGGACGTTTTTTTTTTCTTTTTGCCTCGAAGGTGCGATTTTTTGCTTCACGAGTCAGAACACATGACGCTGCGAAGCGTATAACCCAGTTCTCCGAGGGCTCCAGTCGATCGAGATGCAGACGAGAGAAAAAACGTTTAATTCCGTATCGATGCTATTCTCATTGTTCTCCCAAGCCTGGTCATATATCTATATCCAATCTCTTCTCATTGATCTGGGCTGAAATAATTCGGCGATATCGCTTCTTTCCTTCTCTTTTCTTCTCCCTCTTTCTCTTTCTCTCTAGGCATTAACGTATCTCGCTTCAATTTTTCATTCCCCTCTACGAGCACGGATTATTTGCACGAGAGGACTTTTCATCGTATGGAAAAAATGTCGACGATTTTCAATCGATTGCCTCGTGAGATTCTACGAACGTCATTTTTTTTTCTCGTCTGTACCTCGTTCGGAAGAAAAAAGAAGAACGTTACGTCTCGTCTTATTCGATAACTGGTATTTCTTTCTCTCGTTTAACAGAGGTTTTTTTTTTATTTTCTTTATTTTACGTTACGAAGGATTTTCTGCATATTTATCTCGACAAATGTGAAGCCACGGTTGCCATCCTCGAATTCGTTCTCGCTCGCTCACTTTCACGAGAATTCAATTATTTTTGCTTGATTCTACCAACTTGGCAAAAGGAACCAAAATATATTAGCAAGGTCGCATCCCTGACATTAATTTAATCACTATATTTGATTATTGTCACTTATATCACTCTCTCTCTCTCTCTCTTTCTCTCTCTCTCTCTCTCTCTCTCTCTCTCTCTCTCTCTCTCGATTTCTCTCTCTGTCTCTATCTTTCTCTCTCTCGCTCTCTCTCTCCCTTTCTCTCTTTCTATCTCTCACTCTCTTTCAACTTTTATTCACACTATGATAATAACTATCTCTATTCTCTCACCCTTTACTTCGTTTAAGACCTACTTGCGCTGATTCACCGCTTTTTCTTTTATATACATATATGTGTATATATACATATATATATATATACATATATACCACTTACGATATTCACCGAGTTAGCTAATTAATTGGTGAAGAAGAAACACACCCACACACACGTGCTTGACATTTTTTTTCGTTTGTTGAAGAAAGAGAAAGCACACCCCAGTCTTATTATCATTATTATCTTAATTAATAATATTTACATGATATTTGGTACACCAAAATACACAAAAAAAAAAGTAATCATATAACAAACACGGGTAGAGAGAAAATTTGTTTTTGCATCGGTTCGATAAAACGTACTTGTCGAATTATCGTTATGTTATTGCCATTATACTTTGTTTCGTTCTTTTCACAAACCCTCGTCTCATATAGATCGACTTTTTGTCGAAACCTCTCGACCGATCGTCCCTCGCACTCTCCCTCGTTCGAACCGTGAAAGCACAACAACAACAATAACAACAATAACAACAACAACAACAAGAACAACAACAACAATCAACGAAATTTGCACGGATGCACATTTTTCGTTTCGTAATTCTTTAATTCTTCAATTTTATCATCGAAAACAAAATTTGTTTTTTTTTTCTTTTTCATACGAAATTGATGATTTAAATTCGATTATGAACGTACACGATAGGGATGAAGCAAAAAAAAAAATTGTATTACACACGGATTGGGTTTCTTGGCGGCATGTGTTAGTGTTCTCGCCATAGTTTCTTAGAGAATTTGCTCTCTATCTATCTACCTATTTCTCTCTCTCTCTCTTGCTCTCTCTCTCTCTCTCTCTCTCTCTCTCTCTCTGTCTATATATTAATCTTTCCATCTGTCTGTCTATCTCTTCCCCCCGCTCTCTCTCTCTCTATCTCTTTTACTGTCTAACTTTGAGCGATCGAGTATATAAAAATTGAGTTGACCGAATTGCAATGTCTGACCGTCGAGAGAGCATACAATTGAATCCATATATATGTATATATTTATATATATACATATATATACATACATGTATATATATTTATATATGTACATATAACATAAAAAAATTAGTTATATTATATAATAATTGAAAATTTGAAGATGCGTAATTAATTACACGTAGTTGCGGCAGTAGAGGGGTGCAGGCGTAGGCACAAAATATTTAAGAAAAAAGGCTAATGTTATTTAGGGGTTGTAGATAAAAAACGCACGACTTGGACGTAATGATATTGAACTCACACTGACGCTGAAAAGAAGGATTAAAAAAGATGTATATATATGTATATATATGTATATATAAATATGTATATATATATATATATATGTATATATATGTATATAAACGACGAGAGTGGAACGGCGCTACGGAGAATGGCGGTTTGCATTAGAAAATAAAGAAACAAATTTATATATATTTGTTGCTTCAGGCGATGAAATGTGTCGTTTGACGGAAAGACAAAGCAGGGTGTTTTGTATGAAAATGCTTCGATAGCTTATTTGCAGTCGAGGCTCTGGGCCGCCCTTTTCACCGTTCAATGCGAAACCCTCGACGATATATAGAGACCCACTCTTGGCTGAGGCACTCGCTAGTCTAGTCCATAGTCCACATTGATTATTTTTTATAAATATATATACACACACACACACACACAGAGACACGCACACACGCACACATACACCCGCACATATGCGCACAAACACAAACATATATACGTATATTATTTTCATTTTGATCGTCTGTTTTATTACGTCGTAATCGTACGTGCGAGTAAAATACGAAAATTGTCTCGATTAAAATAACAAAGTTACGTAATGAATAAATAAAATGTAGGAATTATATATAATCATTGAGTTTTTTTGGACGCGCTTGCGATTACGAGTACGAAAATTGCGTTTTGTCACACTCGTCGTAACACGAAACGGTCTTACAAATATGCTAGTGCAAAGAAACGGGAAATAAGATACAAGATACACGATCATTCTAACTGAGCGCAGTTAGGATTTCAATGTTTCTTTATTTTTCTGTTGTTAAATAAGAGGGGAGAAAGTATAACAAAACACAAGTAGAGATTGACACTGGCCAATGTCCCAAGAAACACTTCCGAATTTATTTGTTTGATTCACGACCAACATTTTTTTGTTTTATATAAAAAAAGAAAATCGCCTTGTAAAGGAATTTCCGGGATTTGCATTGTTTGCTGGCAAATCACATTACACTGTACACATAAACACGACACACCCACACACACAAATATATATATATATATATATACGTACAATTACATATTCGACGCGCCACAAAAAATGCATTTATTTGTTAAACACACAAAGCGATATTTAATTTCCTTCACCGCGATTTTTTCGAGTTGCCAATGAATTTTGTCTCGTCTATATCGTTTCCTTTTTTCTCGTATAAACCTCCACTTGCAAGCACCCATTCACCGCAAGTTTTCGCATACGTCTATTTAAACAAAAAAAGCAAAAATATTATCATAGTATAGGATTATATACATATATATTATATATAAATATATTTATATGTATGTATATATATGATTATTTTTTTTGTCCATAATCCTCCCAAGTTACACGAGGCTCTTGGAATGATGTTTGCGCAAATATATCGAAAGAGAGGTTTCAATTGTTGTCGTAGGGGGATTTTGAAAAGAAAATCGAGAAACATGAGACGAGGTGAGTGCTCGCAAAACAAAAAAAAAACAGAGTGGCAAAAGAAAAAGCATAGTTTTCGCGTTATTTGTATCTGTTTTATCGGAATTTATTAGTTCATTGTGTTTTTTTTGTTGTTGTTTTAACGTCGGTGTGTCTTACATCGTAGGCTAACACGGATTACAAATGTGTACATTTTTCTGTCGTCTATATTTAGTTTTTCTTTTTTTCTCCACACGAGCAATAATCGCCTGTACATGTCCGCGTTTAATGCGAAATGAAAAAAAAAAAAGTAACAGATTGAACGCGCGAATGCTCCTTTTTTTCGTACGATCGTACGGCTTTCTTGTCGACTGTGTCACATGCCTTCCCAATTTCTAGCGAGTGATTTATGCGTACGTACCGTGTATTTTATTTATGTATATATTTTCGTGTAGAAGATTAACGTAATTTTTGGTATTCTAACGCCGCTCACTAACCAGCCCGGACTAGTTGCAAATCGTATTTTTGTTTACATCGGTTAAATAAAAAATCGCGTCAAAACATTTACGGATTCCACCCCTTCGTTCCCGTTAAAAAAAAAAAACAAATTCCCTGGATTCAAGCGAGGCGTTAATTGGTTATTTTCGTTATTTACAATGAGATTGCCGAAGAGCGGACCGGTCGCTTGAGTATGTCGTTTGTCTATTTTGTTAAGTCCAGTTTTTTGAAAAATCTGAAAATATTTCAAAAGATATTGTAATTGCGTAAAAATTTAAATCTTGTGCAATATAATTGACGGGTCCGCTTCGAGGATGCTCATAGACGTGCAGCAGTGTGTGAGCGTCCGCACACGACAAAAAACAAGAAAAAAAAAACGATGACGATGACAACTGTGACAATGACAACGATACCGACAATGAACATGAACTCCAGGATGATCGTCTCTCTCTCTTTCTCTCTCTCTCTCTCTCTCTCTCTTTCTTTCTTTGTTTCTCTCTGTCCTACGTCTACCAATCTATTTTCCATTTCTCTGTCTGTCTGTCTGTCTGTCTGTCTCTCTCTCTATCTCTCTCCTCTCTCTCTCTCTTTCTCTCTCTGTCTGTCTCTTTCTATATCTCTCACTCTGTCTTTCTCTCTTTCTGTATGGGTGTCTCTCTCTTTCTGTCTTTCTGTCTCTGTCTCTCTCTCTCTCTCTCTCTGTCTATTCTCTTCATAAATTCCGTCTCTATTTATCTCTCGTGTACATTATTTCCACCGCCCCCTCCGATATGCGAGTAATGTTTTTTTTTTCACATTTGAGTCGTCGTTCGAGTTCGTAGGAGAAGAAACCAAATAAACGCAAAACAAAAATATATAGAAACAAAAGAGAAATAAACAAAAAAAAAGCAAAAACCAATAGTAACAATAACGCGATGATTTTTTTTTCTTCTGAGAGAGGTACAGCAACAGCATTGCGTGTATGTACCTTTTATATGCCATGTATACCTGCCTATATATTTAATTTAAATTTTATTAAACGAAAATACAAAATTTCTTATGAAAAAAAAAAAGTAAAAAAAAACGTTACAAAAATACATAGGTAGACGTGTCGGGCACGTGTAGTTTTGCTAGGCCTAGGTAAATATTTAGGTGTGTAGGACTTAGGTGTGTAGGTAGCCTACCTACCCCCCGTCCTTCAGAATTCTATAGGTATATAGATAAAAACTATATATACATATATATATATACCTATCATTGATATTCTGTAGGTATATTGATAATCCGCCTCTCTTTTTTACATAGATATATACATATACATATATATATGTATATATGTATATTGGAAAATTTACCGTTCTTTGATTGAAAAAAGTACGCAGTTGGGCCGTGGCGCGCATAGCGATACAGCACTGTCAATCGTGTGTCTATGGGTTGCCCCGCGGCCCTGTAGCTAATCAACAACTCTTCTTCTTTCCGTTCATTATACAAGAGAAAAGAAAATGATCCTGCCCTTTCCACCTCTGCCTACCCCTACCCCCCTGCCATCACCTCGCGCGCTACCTCGTGGAAATTCCCGCAATCGCCCACTCTGTGACACCCTTCTCTGCTTTCCACCCACCTCGTGCGAAATTGACTATGACGAATCCAAAATGTTCTACGTAAAACATAAAAAGAAAACAAAAAAAAAGAACAAAGAAAAACCAAACGGGAATAAGATGACAATTACGATCGACGAGTAAGACACGACGAGCGATAATGATGAACGACGATAAAATAATTTTCGGACGAATTTTGACATCAGTATTTAAAAAAAAAAACAAACGACAAAATAACGAAAAAAAAAACAATCAATCGACAACGAGAGTACGAAAACGACGTATTACCAACCGATCAAACCGATTCAAGTGTATTGATGCGAGTGTTGTGTTCTGTTCTATCACTTGGTGTAGGCCATATTCGCCAGTTGTATCCCCGAGATAATTGACCTGATCGGGACGCGAAACAAGTATGGCGGCACTTTGAAGAACGAGCGAGGTCGCAGGTGAGACACAAAACAAAACAAAAAACCAAAAAAAAAAACAAAAAAAACTAGCTTCCCACAAAATTTTATCACGCAAGTATGAACAAAAAATGAAAGAGTTAAAAAAAAAAAATATATATATATATACAAAAAAAACATCCGACCAAAAGCCTCTCCGACTTCCACCTCGGCCAACTCTTTTTCCCTTACGTCACTTCGATGTATATGTGTAACTCTCGTGTGTGTGTATTACTCATCCAACACATATATATATATAAACCTTTATTCATCCCCACTTGAAATCCCACGTGTTCCTGATCCATATTGAAAATCTCTCCTCCCTTCTGTCAAAATTTCTTCAATGCCTTGTGTATATTGAGAAGTATACGCGAGTCGTGATAAATAAATAATATGTATAAATGTATAAATAAATGAATTATTTATACAATATACATTTGACATTTTCCTTACCTCGTTCTCCATTCAGTCACGTACCACTCGAAGTATTTTTCTTACGTGTTATACATGTTACTTAGAGAAAAGGAAAAACACGCAAACACACATGATGCACTCTCATTTATTTCTTATGATTGTTATTCGTTGTTTATTGTGAGAGTAGCGAGAGCTTCATGACGGCTCGATTTTCGAGCTCTCGTCTAGTTTACGTTCGGCTTTAGCGTGGCCGAGAGTTTCTCTCTCCTCACACCATCCGAAACGCTCCTTCACCACTTAATTCCAGCCCGTCGCTCTTTCTCTCGCTCTCTCTCTCTCTCTTTCACTCTCTCCTTCTCCCTCTCTCTCTCTCTCTCTCTCTGAGTCCGTCCATTGTTCTCCAACCCCTCACCCCTTTTGCTCCCTTGAACCCTTTCAGACGACCAGAACTAGCCTTCTCAAAGTATCCAAGCATCCACACCGTGTCTCCTCCTCTCCTCCACACTGTTATACTACCCACTTTTGCTACCACTGCCAACCACCACCAAAACCACCACCACAGATTTACCACACCTAGCAACTGGTGTTAGCTTGTTTGTTCACGTTGACCGCACTTGAGACAAATACGGCTTTAACTCTCTCCTCCCCCTCTCTCAACCCTTTACTGCGGACAGTTTCGCCCTAATCGTCTCTCAGGAAGGAAACCTGGAATTTCCGCGTCTCCGAATCTCTATCTCGGTCAGCTTTAATCAACCAACCGCGTTCTATTCTCTTTCTGATTGTCTCTGTCTCTCTCTTTCTCTCTGTCTCTCTCTTTGCCTATTTCTCACTCTCTCTCTCTCTCTTTCTTTCTCTCTGTTTCTCTCTGTCTCTGTCTCTCTCTTTCTCTTCGTTCAGCACAACGTAATCCCACGCGAGTGACGAACACTTCTTAATTGTGTCTACATTACGAATTGTTTACGACGTAAATTCTCGCCCGATGATTTTCGCGAGGATCGAACGATTAACGTTTAATATAAATTCTCAAAAAGTCAGTAAATGCTCCAGTCGAAAATTGATTACGTTAATATCGAGTGGCAACAATTATGAAAAAAAAAAAAAAATTACCGAATGAAGGATCGAGTCGAAATTTATTCCCGAACAAAATAATTAATCGATGGTTTCATTCTTTATTCATTCGAATTGACATTGATGCATTTTTTTTACGAATAAACTTTTTATCGCTAATCAATCGTTGATCGTTGCGTAAAAAACTTATACTCAGTACATCCGCGATTTGTAAAAACATAGCGTGTGTCCGCATGAAATGTTTTAGTGGCAAAGAGCGTTACTTCGATCGTCGCGAGAACTCCGAGCAAGTAGTAACGCGTTTAACTGGTCAGCCGTGTCGAGTTACATATCCACCACTTGTGAGAGCCCTCGCGTTTCCTTTTAGTGCTATTTAACGATCCCACGTTACCCTCGTTAGCCCAAGACGTTTCATGGATGAAAACCCGCGTTTAAAAAAACGATCCTACTTACTCGATCGTTTGAATCGAAACGAAATTGTGTCGTGGGATTTTTTTAATTCATTCCGGTATTCTCATTAAAATGACACTCTCGAGGAATTTTCATGAGCTGTATTTATCTCCGAGTGCATAGAGTCAATCAAAAATTGTCCAGCATGCGCCCTGCATACAATGTTATTAATAACCAGCATCGAATGCATCTTTACAATCCCCGCTGTTGTAACGGTTCAGTCTTAAATATATATATATATATATGTATATATATTTATATGTATATATATAAATATATATATATAAATAACCTTGGTGTCTTAGTCAGCATTTAATAATCGTTTGCGTGTCCGTAACAGTTTCTTACTAAAAATAAAAGTGAATAAAAGATGAAAATACGGGAAACAAAGGATCAAGGAAAAAAGAAATGATTTTATTATGAATGTGTGTTGGCGCACATTATATATATATATATATATATATATATATATATATATATATATATCTTCTAGGAGAATCATCAAAGCTATTTAGCCAGGGAGACTATAAAGATTGGCATAAAAGGCGAGGATAGATCCTTAGCTCTCGGTCCACACCACATCGGCACTTTTTTCGTGCAATTTTCATTTCTTTTTTGTTTCCTTAATTTGCGTTTTCGATCAATATATGGTTTTGTTTGAAACATTACCAGAGAAGGGGAATACAAAGGAGAAAAAAACAACAAATTCTAATCGGATACGAGATAATCGTTAAAAATGAAGTTTAATTAATGAATTAATAAAAAACAAAAGAAAATGGGGGATGCGCATAGCATCGTGCCAGGTACTCGTGTCGTAAATGCGAACACGGATTTTCACATTTTTAGCTTTGTGTTTGTCTTCGTGAGAAACACGAGATAATAAGAAAAAGGAAAAAAAAAAGAAAAACACGAACGTGTACTCCCTCATACACTCGTTACGATCTCACGGCTTTTTCCTTTTTTGTTGTTGATATTTTCATAAATTTGTTTCGATATTTATATAAAATATCTACGAGCGCACCTTTCCGTCCAAAGCGTTGGCCTTTTTTTTCGCTGCCGCAACTTTAGCGTGTACAAAAGTCCCACGGCGTTAATCCAGTGGAAATTATTCGTTGCACTTGCATAAACGTTTATTTTCACGTCGAGCCAATAAATTATACGGTCGATTTTATCGCAAGCGATCAATTTTATTCGCGGCTATGATCGATTACTTTGTACTTTTTGTTTAGTTTCCTTTTTTTTTCTTTTTTTTTTTTGTAAATTTTATTTTCAAAAATGTCGATTCGCGCGCCGGAATGTTACCGTCTCGTTTTTTTTCTCTCTCTTTTTCTTCCTTTATGTATTTCCGGTTCGCGAGCAATTTTGGACTCTCTATAATTGGACATTTTACGATTCGCAAGCACCGACACGTATCCACACTCCTCTCACCATCACCCGGATAATACAACTCGTACAATTACGCCCGCATACGTATATATGATATATATTTTATGGAAAAAATTTTCAAAAAAATATATATTTATATACATATGTATGTACGTAGTAACACATAAACACACAATGAGGAGGAAGAAGCGTGACCAAAATCCTACAATCATATGAATCAGCGATACTCTCACCCCTCACAACGAATTCAATAAACCGATTGCCATTTTTTTTCATTTCAATAAAATAGATTTTTTGATTTATTAATCCAGATTATACGTAAAAACATAAAATATAATTAAACCATTCGATAAAATTTATTTTCAAATAATAATTTTGATTATCGAACTCACAATGAACGATATTTTTAGTCGTTTTTCCATACGTTTTTGTTTCCAATTTATTATTCGTTTGTCCCTTCACACATACGCATCGAACACACTGCAGGCGAGACAGCATGGAATGTCAATGCGATGGAAAATGACTTATCCCTTGATTTCCATTCATTTCTTCTATGAAAAAGAAAATTATTTTTCATATTCACTTATTTATCACCATGCACACATACGCACATATTCGAAAGTATACATATATACAGGTCTGACACGCGACACGATGGAATACTCGAGTAAATCATACGGGAATATTAATACACACGCACACAGATACATACACACACGGAGAAACACACACACAGTCGTAGATCTAGTTTCTAATCACGAAATAGTGATTGTGAAAAATACTTTGGGTTTAAACATTTTTTTTGTTATTTTTTTTTTTCGTACTTCTGGTATTGTTTTTTTCTGATTGTGCTTGAACATTTTTTGGCAATGACTAACACGAACGAGCCTGCTCAATCACATATGTTACATGAATTAATCACGTGATTATTATAACTATATTTATAATATTGAATCGTCTAGAATTATTTCTTCTTGAAACTTGTAAATAAGGTGTCCTAGTTGTTTTCGATTACGATATAGTCGGCTAATATGACTCACTCCATTCCTATCGAATCCCGGTAAGTTTTGGCCATTTCATTGAGATTACATTCCCGCATCGTTGTCGTTATTCGAATAAAACGAAGGTTTGAATGTTTTTTATTTTATTTAAATTCAATCTTTCGAATCAAAATCTGCTTTGTTTGAAAATAAATTCACAGCTCAACTGTCTATTTCATGAAAACCTTTTTTTTTTTTTCAAAAGATTTTTTCAGTTTGCAAAAGTCAAAATTCTATTTCAACAAAGAAATCTCATTGGAGGAAAGAATTTGGGAATTTTTTGTTTCTGCAAATTTTATTTCATGCCAAAAAACAATGTAATTTTAATAATATTAATAAATAAACAAAAAACGACGATAGAAGGAATTTGACATTATAGTGATAGCCAAAAGTAGTCGATGTTTAGCACACGTGGTGTAGAATTTTCGCTTGTACAATTGTTTTTGGAAAAAAGAAAAAAAATTAACCAATCAAAACAATTTTTTCACGCGACTCTGATCGTCGTGCGACGATTCGAATCGACAATTACGGAATCTCTAATGTTTGTTCTGTGTTTGCCAGACACATTGTTGTGTGCGGCCACATCACCTACGAGTCTGTCTCGCACTTCCTCAAGGATTTCTTACACGAAGATCGCGAGGATGTCGACGTCGAGGTCGTCTTCTTGCACAGGTACGTTGGATAAAAAAGAAAAATCCGTGCCTTTTTTTCCTCGTTTCAATATTTTTGCAGTGTCACATTCGACGTAGGGAAATTGTGCAAATATTTCAATTGCGCCGAGTGACCTTCGCGAGGTTGAAGATCCAAAACAAAATAACGATCAAATTCTCACCCAATCCTTCGAACTTCCTCCCCATTAAAATATACGTAGGATATCGAAACGTTTATTGTCCTTAATCTTATCTCTCACATTTTATTGCGTGTGTTATGAACAAGGTCGTTCGGTGAGTATTTATATTTTGTTATAAGGTGACAAAACAAAAATATCCAAAAATTGTTCATACAGCGACTCGTTATAGTTGCGATGTGCGAGTAGGGTGATCGAGCTTCGTTTGACTGTTATTCCCATGATTTATTTCGCACTTTAAAAAAAAAAAAAAAAAAAAACGATCGAAAAATTGTCATCGATCGACTCGTGCGAAAAATCGATGACGGCTCGATCGCCCTTTCGTAAGGAGTGGCCTGTGCTTACAGGAAAGAGCCCGATCTCGAGCTGGAGGGTCTCCTGAAGAGGCATTACACGACCGTGGAGTTTTTTCAGGGAACTATGATGAATGCGGTGGATCTAGAACGTGTTAAGGTATCACCCAGAAATCTAGCCACCAAACAAAAACAAAAACAAAAAAAATATATATATATATAAACAAAAAAACTTCACCACAAATCGCCTCATACCGAACAACACACGCGGTTTCATTGAAACATTTTTTTTCTCGTCTCTTCTTTTTCATACAGAAAAAAAGAAGAGAGGAAGAACGAGCAAAACTTTTTTTTTTGTTTACTTTTCTCATAGGTATTTTACAATATCGCGACTGATGTTGTATCCAACGACTTGATGGATCGATCCTCCTTCCCCCTGATCGATCGTCGATTAATGCCCACTGTTTATCGTTATAATACTTATATCATTATGCTATACTACTTATATCACCTATATTACAGTTATTATAATTATTGATATATACACAGTTTATTTTATATGCGAGATATTTGTAACTTTTCGTTCAGGTTTTCGCGCATCATGTCGATATATAAATATATAAATGCAGCGAGAAAAATCGATCAAAATTACTCGATGATTATAGAGATTGCATTATTTGAATGGGAGGAAAGATCGAAGAATTGTTCGTAATTATTGTACGAAAGTAATGCAATCTACATAATTAGCATACAAAAAAGAGGGAGATGTTTTTTCTCCCTGGATAAATTTGTATATTTTTAACGTTTGAACGGTTTTCTCGCTCGATTATCTAGATACTCTTCGTACGTACTATTAATTTACTCCAGCATAAGGGCTGTCTCTCGTCGTGCCTTTGAACCGATGTAAAATTAATCTCGTTTATAATATATTTTTTTTTTTAATTATTTCTACGTTAGCAGTGCGTTCTTATCTATATAATAAATAAGGTTGTTCGTACGGCGATTTTACAGACGAGGGATAGCGCGTGTACACGTAGTTAATGAAGCAACCGCCTGCGAGTGCATGGCATGCTGTATTGAGCTATGGGCCAGGATCAGCGTGCAGTAGATGAGAACTTTTCTTTTCTTTTAGACGATATATATATATATATATATATATTTATTATGTAAATATCTATAAATTTAACGTATATTTACGTAATTTTCGGTTCGTACGGAGACTAAGTCCTAAGTGTTCGCTGCGTACGTATATAATATTATACGGCCTTTAAAATGCAGGTGAAAAAAAAAACAAGTATACAAATACGTATATGTATTTTGAATCGTTCATCACGACGCTTTTATCCCGATGAACGAAACGACTCACGGAGACAAAAATATATCATCGAACAATATGTGAAAAATTAATTGAAATATATGACCGAAATTTGGATTTATACGGCCCAATTTTTCATCTTCGTAGTACGTGCTGTCATAAATCGTATAACTGACAATTTCACGGAAAATCTGAATCGTAAAATTAAAAATATGACTATTTTGTTCCTTCTATTCGTTTCACATATGTTTAGATTATATATTTTTTGTTCATGTTTCGATCTAACTTGGGTGTTTGGAAGTGACGATTTTATAAAAAGAAAACACTTCGGGACACGTTCCTATAATTACAACCTTTCGCGTATTTCGCTCGTCGTACGGAGCGTTATATTGCAAGAAGAAAAAAAACATTTTCTGTAACACGATAATATATCGTTTGAAACGGGTTTGGACTGACAGGAAGCCACCAGATCTCGAGCTGGAGGGACTGTTCAAGCGGCACTTCACCACTGTGGAGTTCTTTCAGGGCACCATCATGAATCCCATTGATCTGCAACGGGTAAAGGTGAGTCAACGACGTGATACCAGAACCAAACCAAAACAAAACGACGAAATACTTGTTTGAAGAAATATGAAAAAAAAGCGATTGCTCGTCAACACCGCCATGATATATTTTTCTGACCTACTAACGACTGTCTGTGCTGTATAACCAACCATAACCCTTTGTACCTAACGACCCTAGTTTTGCGATTTATTCGTTTTTTCGTATCAAGAAAAAAAAAAATATCACAATCGCGTTGTCTGCTTAATTTTTACACCCTCTAGTATAACTTTCATCTACTGAAGATTCGAAGAAAAAAAGCAGCTAAAAATCCCCCGATTTAATCGAGGAATGAACATGTAAATTTGATCGATTGGTCGAACACGAAAAAAATTTATTGATGAGCTTCGCAATAAAAAATACCTCGCGCGGCTCTCCATTTCTCGTTCTGTGTCCCCGTATATCCGCGGGCATGGTTGTTGCCTGTTCAATGTCCCCTTCTACCCCCCCAAATAACCCCTCTCGTGTCGTGATTGAACTATGTCGTAAAATTGGCTTGCTCTCGATCACGTTTTTTTCTCCTGTCTTTTTTTTCATCTTGTATTTTCTTTTTGTAAAAAAAAAAAAACACCGTTTAGTTTTTACAGTTTCCCGAAACAAAAGACGTTTGTTTTCCTCCCTCTCGCGAGATGGCTGTTTCTTTTTAGTTCCTCGACTCTAGATCTGTCGTGGTCTCTTCGTCCTTGCCCCATCACCACGAAGAAAAGTTAGCACTCGATCGATCTGTGACAAACCTTCGATTGACATAGAAACAAAACAAAAAAGAACACTGATATATTTTATTTGATGGATAAAACAGTGGAACGTGGACGAAATACACGAAGTACTGTGTGTCCTGGACGCGAAGAAAAAAGAATCATTGCCTCGTATTTTCTTATTGTTGATTATTACTTTCATTATTTTCCCACTTTTTGTACCTTCATTAAGACAATGTTACATCTATATGGATAGACCCATGCCTGCTGTCGACCCAGGTGGGTAAGTGCTCTTGTTTTTCGTGGAGCCTGATGTTAAAAAAATCGTCATTTAGTGACTTATTAGTAGAGATATTAGCAGCATAGATGCCTCGTTACAGAGAGGCTGTTATATTTATATATATATATATATTTATAAATAATTTTTTTTTATAACTTCCTTCGACACCGTCGACCGGGGTGAACATCGACAATCCAACAGAGTCGAGCGACACATCTATGATATTATCGTGTTTATTGTACCCTAGACAAACAAATTTATATATATATTAGCTATATATATATGTATACTACTTCCTTTTTCGACAACCTGCCATCGCCTGTCTCGCGTGTTTGCTTACTTATATATATTTATATATACGTATTTATTATCCATTCAGTTGGTAATACTTAGCTAATTACTAATCTCTTGTCGGGCATGCTGTATCGAGACTGCTTATCCACATGTACTTTCTTTTTTTTTTATTAGATATAATGAAATCTTTGTCGCCAATTCCTCTCTGTTAAAATCCCGGTGGTTAATACACGTTTTGCCTAGATTATGTATTAACGACCTACCTAGCAATTAATTTTTGTAATTTTAGTTAATACGTTTGGTTTTTTTTTGTTTGTTGAGAATGCGATTGAGCTGCTTTTTTACTGACTTTATTGCAACGCTCTCAGACAGTACACAGTCTACTTTTATCTCAAAGCAGTAAACAGTGCGGTACTTTTGACGGAATACTGAAAGTGGCTTGTACGAAGAGCTTCCATGTTCGTTAAATGATAAAGGCATTTTTTATTTATTTATTTTTTTTTTACGATCAATCGAGATCTCGAAATTACATTGAACAGTAAGAGGGTGAGACATTTAGGATTCGTAAGAAAAAGAAAATAATAGAGCGGGCTTTCATTCTATGTGAATTTTTGGGCGATTTTTGCTCGGAGTTTCAATCTTTGAAGCTCGATCGCAAAATGATGGGAAAATTTGCGAGCATCGATTCATCGAGTACGATTATTATTGTTATTATTTCTTTTCTATCCAATCTATTGACACTCTCGTTTCGCATTCTATATACTCTCGATATTTCTCATTCGCCACAAAAATTAAAAAATAAAACGCAACCCTCTCGTACGGACAGTATTTGGATGAGAGGGTGGATAGAGGGATGAACGAAAAATAAATTTATGGAACGTTTGATCGGTGATTTTTAGGTTCACGAGGCAGACGCGTGCCTGGTCCTGGCTAACAAATACTGCCAGGATCCCGATGCCGAAGACGCGGCCAATATTATGCGAGTCATCTCCATCAAGAATTACTCGGACGATATACGCGTTATTATTCAACTTATGCAGTACCACAACAAGGTAAATAAATCATTTTTTTATAGATCCAAACGGATCAAAAGTGTTGATTTAATTTTCTTTTTCCAATTCTCGTTACGTTTAATTCTTCATTTTGCCAACTCACGTATCTTGATTTTCAGGCCTACTTATTGAACATTCCATCGTGGGACTGGAAACAGGGTGACGACGTAATCTGCCTTGCCGAGCTCAAGTTGGGCTTCATAGCGCAGTCGTGTCTCGCGCCGGGTTTCAGCACGATGATGGCCAATCTATTCGCCATGAGATCCTTCAAGACGGTCAGTAAAATCGTCCTCCGGCCGCTTTAGATCATCTATGCATGTTTGAATCGTCGTGACACTTTTTCGTTGATAAACGACCGTCGAAAAACGAACAAAAGAATAAGTTCACAGTGAACGCGCGCGTTACCCAAACAGATGATCAATCGGACACGCATGTATACATAAATATACATGCGAATATATACATATGTCCTATTTATTTATATCGCACATTATTTCATACAGTTTCGTGATTCCTTGGCAACTTTTTAACTTTTGTTTTCACCCACGCGCCTGAATTAGGATATTTTTCATCCGCAATCGAGACAGAGACGATAAATGAAATACAAAATAGAAAATATTTTCGCCTCACTGTGGACGACTGACACAATCAGTACATGCATAGGCGCGCGATCGCGGTTCGTGAAAGAAAAAGAAAACGAAAAACAAAACAAAAAAGTCCTTTGAGATTAGAAAAATAGTTGGTTGATTGGAACCAGTCGCCCGATATATGCAGGCTTGGCAGAATGACTACCTGCGTGGAACCGGAATGGAGATGTACACCGAGACACTGAGCCCTACCTTCATTGGAATGCCCTTTGCCAAAGCCACTGAGTAAGTCGCTTTATGACCAAAAGAAATCAAAAAACAAAAATGAAAAAAACCGTCATCCAGCAAAAAAAAACCGTAAAGCTCTGATTCAAGAGACTCGACTTAATATTCCTCCACAATCCCTGCCTGTTCTGTCGCGTTTTAATTTGATTCTTTCTAGCACTCTTTGAACGCGTTTTGGAACTCACGCTTCTTATTTATTTATTTATTTATTTCACTAATAAGCTCTCGCGAGCTCTTAACCGTTTTGTTTCTTTGATGATTACGCATTAATTCTTTAACCCTAATTAATGGCGACCTATTTTCTTCTGGGCGGATCAAATTATTTTGTACAATCGATGTACACTCTTTTTATTTCACGGATTAAGGAAAAATTCGTTGCTGACAAACAAGAATATTCAAATCGATAAGTTAATTTTTCGTTTCTTGCATCATTGGATTTTTATTTGGCCATTGACTCAATAAACTCTCAGTCGCATTACGATCATTTTTCGTACTTAATCTTGACGAATTTATTATTTATGATCCAATGATACAAATATAATGAAAAAGTATTAGGTCTGGAGCGACTGACGCCTCGTTGAGTCGAAGTTATATTCCTCGCACTGGCTATTTTCTGTTCGTTTAAACACAACGAAACACACGTTACGTTCATATTCGGTGTCTCTTGAATCGGAAGAAAGGGATGAAGCTTCGCCTCGCCTATGTCTCTCACTACGCTCCACTCCGCTATCGAACCTTTATATAATCGTGTCAACAAGAATCTATTTTATATACATACACATATATATATATATCTATACATAAATATTTTTTTTCATAACAATATAAATATATATAAATGTATGTATATTTATTGTATAAATCGTATCTGTGCTACACCTAATCGATGTAAGACCACCCCTCATCGCTTCAGTAACTCCGTCTATTACCTCTTTCACCTGTTACTATATATATATATATATATATACATTCAAATGCAATGATATTAATGTCATTGTTGTCCGAGCCGTAAATAATAATATATTTAAAAACGTCGATTTTTCTCAAGGTTTATGGAATATCGTGTTTCATAGGACACTCTTACGATGACTATTGTTATTTTTTGTTAATGGAAAGATGCATTTGTCTTTCCCGCGTGCGATTTATCTTGTAAGAGAATGAGCGATGGAGCTCCCAGCTAAACTGCCGATTCATATATATATATATCTTATGTATGATTGTGGCGTGTGTGCGAACCATCGATTATGGCCAAGATTGAATGCGTGTTCGAATGGAATTCCATTATCAACGAGCATTTATGTATATTATATATATATATATATATAACAACTATTCTGTAGCATTAAGCCGGAGGGGTATCACTCGCGATCGATTATACCGCAGAGTTCATCCGCCCATTTTCCCCTCTATAATCACTATCGCTATCACTACTATTCGTCTATTACCACCAATTTCGTAAATATATACGCGACCCTTAGGGAGATGAAATTCATGAAACGTTGTTCGCGTTCGGAGTCCCTTGCATACGGGGAGCTGAGTAAAATAGTATTTTTCCTGGATCATTAATATTTATCGATATAATAGTTCCAAATTGATATTAAATACGATATTTATTATTGAAACGTAAATATTGTTTTAGTTTTATGTTAATGGAGTTTAATCGAATTTCTCGATTTTCGCAAAGTTCTGTAATAATATTTTCATATTTATTCATCGAATACTATTTTAATCATCTCCGAGAATGTTTTATACGAATATTAATTTCCGTGATTACGTATCGATTTTGAGGTCATGAAACCTTCGTACTTTTCGGACCTTTTGCCTGTTCCGGTACGTTTGCATCGAGGTCAAGAGGTCATGCGCGAGACAATTCGATACTGACCCCCCGGAGGTCGATGATTAGATCACGTCTCGATCGAACGTGATGGTAAGGGTAAAATAAAAAAAAAAACGAAAACAAAATACCAGCCCGTTTTCCGCACCAGCGTTTGTAACAAAGTGGGCAGAATTTATTTTATATTTCACGATCTATTACAGAATATCGTTTCGTCTTCAGAAAATACGAATCTTTCGATATAAATGCAGTTCTATACCGCAATATTTTCTCCTTTGTTTGGTTGACCATCCACTATGAAAGGACTGCGGTGAAAACAAAATATCTAGAGAACCTACCGTCGCGGCGAGAGACTTGGTCCTCTCTTACGAAGTTTAACCCCCCCCCCAATCTCTCTCACTCCTCTTTCCCCCTGTCTCTCTCTCTCGCTCTCTCGAGGTTTTCAGGATAAGAAAAAATAATAATGAGCCTACGAAAAAAAGTCTGTATGGGGACCTTAAGTAATGAAGGGTTTCATGACGTGGAGCTGGTTGGTTGGTGTTTCAGTCGCCGGACACTCAGGCGTGGCAGAATGATTACCTGCAGGGCACGGGCTGCGAGATGTACACGGAAACCCTCTCCCCGTCCTTTACCGGGATGACTTTTCCCCAAGCCAGCGAGTAAGTTCTCGCTGCCACCGCGGCTGCCACACATGCAAACTTACTCATTTTCATTCAATACCGTTCGTTTTTTTTTTATCATTTTTTTTTCTGAATTTTCTCACTTCTCTCTCTGTCTTTAACTCACGATTCACTGCTATCGACACTGTAAGCACACAAACATTCCCCGTTTCTTTTTTCTTTTCTATCTATCACGTGTTTTTATCACAATCACAATCAGACATACACAGACGAACGTCCTTTATCTATTTATTGAAAAATCTCAACCATATTTGTGTCTTTCTACGAGTGTCAATTTCTTTCTCCTTCTCTTTTCGATACAATCCACGCGACGTCCATACCATAGTTGACTACCCATCGTGTAATTTTTTTATTTTGGAAGCGGGACACCTTTGTCCATCCTTAATGGGACCTTTTTAATCGTTCTCTTTATCACCGAATCACAGATCCCGGCTCCTTTCGATTCAAATCGTTACGTTTTGAACATTTTTTGTGAACATCTCCCGATACTTTTGATTTTATTTTTTAAGGTAGACTAGTTGCGTTTTGGGTATCTAAGAGTACCGTCGGATTATCCTTAGATTTTTTTGTTTGCGGTACGATATTTTCGTTATACCCGCACTACTTTCTCTCTCTCTCTCTCTCTCTCTCTCTCTCTCTCTCTCTCTCTCTCTCTCTCTCTCTCTCTCTCTCTCTCTCTCTCTCTCACCTGCACAGTGCACAGTTTTGCATTTTGGTGACCTTTTTTTCGACACTATGACCCCTATCTCGTTGATTTTTCTTTTATACGTGTGTTTTTAATCTTCGTTCTGGACGACTCCCTTGATTCTGTAATTGTACGTCGTAGGTATATATATATATTCATACATATATACATATATATATATATGTATAAACAATTATTTAACGACGTTCCGATCGGAGCTGCATCGAGAAAAATGAAAGTCGTTTAAGACAGTCACTCTGTATTAAAGAAACATTTGTTACACTTATCGTTAGATCAATTTATTCCCTGCTCGATAAATAGATTTTTATAAGTGGAACGAATTTTCAATGACGACTAACGGGTCTATTTTGCAATTACAACATTCTTTATCTGCCTTCAATTAATTTCTTATCTGGACAAAGAAATTTTCTTACTTAATTTACGAATTAATTTAAATTTGTGCGTATCAATCTCCTTTTTCAATGACGTATATTCATTTTTTTCGGTGCATGGCTCTGATCCCCACACATACACACACACAAACACACACATACACGCACCCCCACACATACACACCCCCACACACACATACATATACACGCCCATCTCCTCAAACACACACACATATACACATACACGTGCCTGTCTAAATTACATACCAAAATGGATATACTATATATATATATATATATTTCCTCTTTAGTCGAAAATTGGCACGTTCATCGCGTTCTGCGTGTGAGAACTTTGTAGTCGTGAATTACGGAAATTCCGTCTGCTGCAATTCGGTAATATCCATACCCATATATCGCGAGAATTTCAGTGACTTGACCTAAATTCACCGAAATTGGAAATCGACTGACTTTGCCACAGAAGAAAAAGAAAACTTCGAACTTGCGCGGTTAATTATTGCTCGCGATGTCACGAGGTGAAAATTCTCGCGTATCGCGAATTCAACTGTTACGAAAGTACATTTTGACGTTTTGCCAGTCGAGGGCAAACGAGAGAGGACGAAGGAAGACCGAGAGCGGAAATTCAACCATAAATTTGGTAGACACGCGATTATTCAATGTATATGCAATCGCGAACTGAAATATTTAATATATATAGGTACGTCAATCAGTCAACGTGTGCTCGTCATATTCTTTTTTTATCCACACGTTAATACATGATCGACGACGATAAGAAAAATTACTGGGCTATATAACTTAAAAATGTGTTGTTTCTTTTTTATCCTATCTCATTCAACTTCGCGAATTGCGGTCGTAAAAACTTCTTTAATTCCAATTTGCTCGAAAGCTTTATTACTTTTTCGAAATTCTTCCAAGAATCCATCCGTTTAATTCGCTAAAAAAATAATAATATTTCAACGAATATCGAGCATCGCTGCTATTTTTGGATCAAACGTTCGTAATTATTTCGCAACAAAACTCGGCTCGTATGATTTTTAAAATCGTTTGAACTTTGAACTGCGATGAATCTTGGCTTGGCTACGTTACCTCTACCTCGTCTAGGTTTTTAATTCTGTCGACGTCGAAACGACAATTATTTCGATGCCAAGAGACAACACCGGTTCGAAAATAGCATTTGTGCACCGAAATGCACGAGAGTAGATCCGATCAATAATTTCTCCTGGAGATGAATAATAAATAAAGCCGAGAGGCTAATTTCATCGGGGTCGTCGGATCAAATTTGTCATTCGCCTCGTGAATAAAGTCGAGAAAAATGATTGAAAAAAAAAAAGAAACGTGGACGAAAAACCGAGACAATCAGAATCAAACCTCGTCCGAACAAAAACAAAACATTCACGCACGACATGCACAATCACCGTTAGTTTGCACCGAGCAACATTCCAATTTTTAGCAATTTTTTGTTTCGTGATTTCGAGCCTCTTTATGATTTTGGCACGATTTCGCAAAAAAAAAAGAAAAAGAAAAAGAATGAAGGAATCGAAACAACAACGAAACATCACCGAAATTCAAGCCGATTGGTTTGCGTGTGTGGGAGTACTTGAGCTATTTTTTCTCACAAAAAATATGTAAGAAGCGGCCGCCCTCTCTTAGATCCTAGATAGCCGATCGCGACACTCGCGTATAATAATATATATATATTTATATTACGAATACAAATTTGAAAAACACATATTTTTCTCTCTTACCAATTTCACATGTTTAATTATAATATTCGTACTGTGAATTAAGCGCAGAGATACCAATAAAACTGTCTCACGCAAATACACTCGATTAAAAGAAAGTGTATTTAACGTATTCATTGATATGCGACGTAAATCGGGCGTTTGACAGACCGTGTGCCGAAACAAAAATTGTCGTCTGCCGTCTAGTATCTCAAGTAGACAATAGCCAGGAAATGGAGAGAGGTAGTTTAGTAGTCACCCAGTAGATAGCCCAGATTTTGTTCCTCCTCTGGTGTTCTAATTGCTTACGTGACGTATACATAAACATAATACGAATAAGTGGTTGAAATGTCTTTTCGGCATTTGCCGTTTTTAACTTGGCGCATGCTATTACGAAGCTTCGTTGTTTTAAGCAAAGGATAATGCGCGGTGTATTATTTTTCTCGTAATTACGACGAAATGGTTTTCTGCTCAGTACAAATTTTGCCTGCCTGCTTTGATGTACTAACGCACCATCCCTATCGCAATATAAGATTGTCTTGATCTTCGTAATGTGTTATTATGACGTTGTTCGTAATCCCGGTGTCTTTGGTGTTTCGTTCAACGTATTTGTGTCATCGGGTTGGTCGAACGAGTTCGTAGCTTGTGAGTGAATTAGTGTTTTCTGGAGGGAAATAGTAAAATTAAAAATGAAACAATACTCCGAGCTTCGTCTCTCGTTTGGCCAATGCTTATGTTTGGCATCCAAAGGACGAGAATAATATTTTTTAGTAGACAGTGAAATTCGTTTGGATGCGAGAGGTTATTTATTATAGTTGGCTGATTCGTTCGAGGTAAGCACTCGAATTTCACTGTCCATTTAAGAGAAACGTGTTGCCTATTAAAATTAGCCCAGAGAAGAGAATGATAAATTGATGTACGTAATTTGGAGTTCGTAAAATAAATATTGAAAACACTTGCAACACGTTTCTCCTCTGGATAACGCTTACTTGGTTTCTGTTTTTACTGATTGTGCCCCTTCTTCATCGAACGTTCAATTTTACTCCACCCTCTCCCCCAACGTACCGCCCATTTTTTGGTCATCACAGTTTTTTCTATCCCCCCCTCCCTCTAACACACTTATAACAATACAAAATCTTTTTTGGCATTCGTTCTCTCGCTCTAAACGAGCATGCACACTTACAGTGAAAAAAAATCAAATAATTACTGCAAACAAAGAATCGATCGCTAAATTATTGTTGGAAACATTGTCGGGAGATATTAATGAGGGAAATACGTCGTAGGTTGTGCTTCACGAAATTGAAGCTTCTTCTGCTGGCTATCGAGATAAAGGGCGAGGGCGGGGCCGACAGCAAGATATCGATAAATCCACGTGGTGCCAAGATCGCTGCCAATACTCAGGGATTCTTCATTGCTCAATCAGCCGACGAAGTCAAACGGTAAATTGTCGAACCAATTAATAACATACCATTTTAATCCATATTTTTCGTATACAATTGATTTTTGATGCGGGCATTAATATCGTAATGTTCACAGGTGCAGCATTTTTAATTTGCACGCAATTCGTTTTATCCAATTGATTTTTATCATCGACTAATTGACTACGTTCGTTATTTTCTAGAGCGTGGTTTTACTGCAAAGCATGCCACGAGGACATCAAGGACGAGACTCTGATCAAGAAGTGCAAGTGCAAAAACTGTAAGTCATCCAATCTGATATGTCCCAGACCGAAACAAAAAAAAAGAGCCTCAATCAATCTATATACCGAATTTCTTCGAAAAATTTCTCTACTAATCACATTATATAGCTACCTGCGATTCGTTTCTTCCAAAGATCTAGTATATATGCGACGGGCGAAAGAAAAGCATAATCACGTGCGACAACATGTGATTGCGACTTACGTGGCGATGCATTGTGGTTTATAGGGCCAGACAATGAGAAAAAAAAGAAACATTCGTCTATCTCGGTTCACTTCGTTATTACATCTTTTGTTTCGACTACTTTCCAATTTTTTACCCACTTATCTGCCTCTATTACATACGTTCACGTATACTTTGTCTCATGTTGACCTCTACGAGTGCCAATGTCGTATAGAAATACCCTTACACATATTTGATCTCATTTTGACCTCTGCGAGTGACACGCGTGTCACTCGTGTATACCTTCGCACATACTTTCTCTCAATTTGACCTCTACGAGTCACAAGTCCATCCATCCATCTCTCCACATATATTTATCTCATTTTGACCTCTAGGAGTGTTACAAGGTAACTCATGGGCTCGTTCAGGGTGTCGATGCTCGAAGGATCCTGTGACTCGCAGGAAAAAAGGGTTCCTCGATATTTACTCTTATTTTTTTTCACTCACCCCACATTCCTCTTTTTCTCTCTCGTTCTCCCCTTCTTCATTCCCCTCTTTGACCATCATCGACTCTTCGCCAGAAAATAATCTCTCATTTTTCCCTTTTGCGCCAATTTCCATCACGAGGCACATGAACAAACAAATCTTTCACCCTTCAGTATGATTAAACAAAAAACAAAGATAATTCGCATCAATGAGATATATTGAGTAACATGGCAGTGACGAATACTATTGTGATATATTATCTAGTGGGGCAGCAGCAACGCTCCTGGGGCCGGGACTTAGGTAACGTCTCTCTAACTCACTCGCTTTTTTTACTTCTCAAAAACTTTTTTATTCTATCTATCTATCTTTCTACTGTCGTCTAACTATTTTAACATGTATACCTTTTTTTAAATTACTTTTATCAATTAAGCCTTGGACTTAATAAAACCTTATCTATCTCTGTCTCAAACCCCACCCTCTACTTGCGGCCTGGCCCTTCGTTCACGAAAATTCTCTACATTATCCAAAGTCTGCTGTTACATGCTCCGTCTATATTACTCGCTATCTCTCTCGCTCTCTCCTCCTTTCTCTCTCTCTCTCTCTCTTTCTCTCTTTCTTTGTCTGTTCACTGTCTTGTTTTTTCCAACACACTATGTCTGTCGCTGCCTTAAAAGAAATAAACGAAAGAAAAAAAGATCGGCTATTGCTCCGAATTTTATCCGTTCTCTGCATTCGTCCAAACGATGATGGTGGATGATGATGATGATGATGATGATGATAATGATAATTGAATTGCATTGATTCCCTTGAACCAACAACAAGATTGAAAGTCGTGCTGCATCAAAGCTCGATACTTCATTTTTCACAAGCTTCCGGGTTGAATTTTCAATTAGTGTTTTAATGAAACGAAAAAAAAATCACCGTTTTGGCATATTCTGGTGAAAAATGACGTATTACGAGTCAGCCTTACCCAGCCTCACCCCTCTCCCCTCTTGGCCAATCACGCAAGTGACTTGCCGTTAAGAAAACTTCTCCCAGTCAATGACTTCGATAGATTTACAAGTCAGTTGGCGCATGTCCACCTGACTCTTGACGAGAGAAAGAATAGCCTGCACTTAGTAATGTGCCCTCAACGTCCGGCTTGCAATGCATGAATAGCTCGGGGTTTGGGGCCCCTATAAATCCAGCCCACCCCTCTCTATCTCTGCCTCTGTTTCTCTGTACCCTCTCTCTCTCTCTCTCTCTCTCTCTCTCTATATATATTTCTCGCTCTATCTCTCCATCTCGATATATAACGCAATATCGTGCAATAACAGCTTCATTCTTCAATCGTGGCATCTGTGTAATCAACTATCAAACACACTACGGCTGCGTCATTGATGAAGCTCCTTATTCGTTATTTCTTTCGTTAATACTTGTGTCTCCACGTCGCTGTTTCCTCTTGTCTCAATGGCTGAACGAAAATTGTTTTGATCTCAAGATCATCCACTGTAACCTTGAAAAGACATGGTTTTTAAAGTTTTTATTTTGCGTTCGATTCGATGAATTATCATCCCTCCTCGATGTGGCGCTGTACGAGCACTCTCATTGTCTTTTTCGTTTTGTTTCTGTTTTTTGTTTTATTCTTGAAACCGAGAATTGCCAAAATATTTCTTAGAAACAAATGCAAACGCGATTTTGTGCATAATTGTTTATCACCTCTGCGATCCGTGATCTTTCCCGAGCCTAAGAAATTTCCAAAAAACCTCGACCGTTGTGTTCGTACGGACTCCCATCACATTGACGGAAAATGTTATCGAGCAGATCACTATTGTTGATCCAATTTATATCCCCCAGACCCCTCCACACTCGACACAATTAACCAAAATCTCACGAACCTATTCAACACAGTTTGGACTTCTGAATTCGACGGATTTTACGAAGAGCTGTTGTTTCAATGTTTCATAAAACGATACAATAGTCCGATTATTTTATTACTCTGAATTAATTAAGAATTAATTTACCGTGGGAATATTTGTTCCGAACGAATTCAAAGGATCAAACAGAACACATAATTTAGGCACAAAAAATCTTCAAACGGTACTTTTAAACCCTGGGCAATCACTGATTCATTGCAGTCAGGAGCTACAGAGGCAGAACATAATAGTGTAATTCACATTCGGAGCCGCGTTTTTTCCGATTTTTTTTTCATCTGTTCTTATTTACCGATGTTGTCAAAAAAAAAAAAACGTCGGATTTCTCAGTATTTTTTTTCGTAGAGACCTCAACGACCAGAGAAGAGGTGCAAATGTGGCAGGGTTTTTTTTTAAAGGAAACAAAGAAAATCTACGTTGCTTACACGAGACGAGAGAAAAAAAAGGAATGACAGCAACGTTTTTCCAGATGTTGGGATGATGATGATGCAGACCGGAATGGTGAAGGGAAACTCTGCCTACCGGAGTTACCTCGACGGTACGCCTTGTTCCATCCGCTCAGTACATTTTCCGATTTCCTCTCAGAAAACAAAGAAAATCCTTCTCGGTTCTTCCGATCTTACAAATGTTTTATTCGGATACGAGACCGTAAAAAAAAAAAAAAAAATCCAGATGATCGTTGCTGACTCGATCGAGCGTTTTTACTTCACGAAAGCTTTTATCGATCGATGCAACCTTAATCGTTGAAAGCTTTTGCTGCTAGAGCTGAACGCAGTTGAACAATAAATCATTAACTCTTTTTTGATTTTTTTTTCTTTTTATTAAAATCAAATTTATTAGCGTTGATGTAAAAATTAATAATTAAATCGTCTCGCTACTACGTAAAAGCCAACAAAGATACAGACAATTGTTTGTAGGAACGCGAAGTTTTCGGACTTGGCTAAACTTGTGCTCGTGCCGATTTAATTCATTTTCTACGTTCCTTCACACGATCGAACAGAATATTTTCACACGTCTCATTCGATTAATGTAAATGACATTTTTCGTTTCGTAAAAATTGAAGCAATAAAGCTGCTGCGCACTGCCTTTGCAGTTATTGCATCATCGCCGAGCACGTTGTCTGGACGTTTTTTTATTTCCGATTTGTTTTTTCGTCTATTTTCTGAGTCCATGTTTTCACGTTCAAAATGTCGTAAATACACATGTACCAACTGTTCACTAATATACGTATTTAACAATGTGAGTTAGCAAAGGTTGCCAAGTCAAGGGCACAATACGCTTTCAAGTGTTTTTTTAAAATACATATTAACATTAAATATTTATATATAACTGACTTAACCGCCGTTTCAGTGTTGCTTACGTGAGATCTCACATTGAAGAGTTTATATGGTTGACATTATAATCGTTGCCGTAGAATTGATCGCATATATTATGTATATTTTATATACATATACACGTATACGTATATATATATTTATATATTCAGGTACTTGTAAATGTGCTGGCTTTACTGTATCTTTTTTTCTCGCTAACAATTTTTGGATTATATATTGCTGGTGTTTTGATTTTCGACCCGGTGCAATCGTTTGATATCCGTACCACGAGTTGAGAACGTGTCCTAGATTTTTCTTACAGTCGAGATAATCGATGTCACGTTATTTTAGGATTCTGTAGGAAAGTGTACGAATCATAGGAAAGAGAAAAACCGATAATATAATTATCGAATAGGTAGGGTCGTGGCTGTCGCGTGGAGTCTATGTTTCAGGAGTTTTGGTTATTCCATTTCAACGCCATGTTAAGAAATTATTTTCCCCGTGTTTAGTGATTTACAAAAATTAAACAATGCAATTTTACTGAATAAGACAGCTGGAAGAAAATTCTAAATATTCTGCTATTTCAATGACTAAAACTCCTCGAGCGTAGGTACACGTAGTCTATTTCTATGGAAACAATACAGATTCCTAATTCTATCGCGAGTTTTAACGACTGAAACGTTTCTAACTGTTTTTTCTTGTTTTGTTTAAACATAGGAACGAAAAAGTTTGCCGATGCCCAGGGTTTATCCAGTATGAATTATATCATTGTGATATATATCTGTACTCGATTTTATATGTATATTCGTTCCTAATCATTTTCCTCCTCCAAAGCAGTACACAAAAACACACACAACAGGACCCAAGACAGGCATAATAAGAATATACCGATATGTTAGTTATGTTAATCGTTAGAAATGGTCGCATAAACACTCAAAAAAAAAAAAAAAATAGAAACGTATCAGCCAATTTACGTGTATACAAAAACATCGTCAGGACCATTTGCATCGTCGCATCGTGTTACGCTCCAATTTCCCGGATGGTTGTGTTTTTTCCCGATAGTCTCTATCTATATATATACATATATTGATTTTGGATATACGCTCGAGTATATCGACGCGTTTGATCGATCGTAAGCGTGTGTGTGTGTGTTTTTTTTTTTTTACTTTTTGTTCACCTCACCTTCGGTTTGACAATAAAATTCGTATTTTGGTGGAAAAAGACCCATTTACGCCCAAACGAACACTCAGAATTGATCAATTGTGATCAAAATTGTTTATTATGCTGTAAAAATAAATTCTTTCATCTCGGTTAAAATTGATCCGATCGAATCTCTCCATCGATGTTTCGTTTTGTTTTATTATATTTCCGTCGGGTTTGTAAATAATTTTAAATAAATATGCCAAGTCGATGGAGAGAGCATCGGCATTTGGTCGATAAAGGCCCTGCCCCCCCCCTCTCCCCCTTCAAATTTGTTGTTTAGCCCCAGAATCTCTAGGATCAAATAATATTATATCGATGTGAAGACTAACAGCTATGGTTCTTCTCCCTTCGGGCAGTGGCCACATTCCGGAAGGGCGTGCGAGCTGTTCAGATGGTTGGAAGAGCAAGTACGTATCCTCCCGAGAGTAGAAAAAAAAAAACAAAAAAAAACGATTGTCTCACGTGTTCTTACGTATTTTTTGGGTATTTTTTTTCTATTTTCTTTATTCATCAATCCGAGGGTCTTTGATGAGACGTTCGTAATGCTCATTGATAAACACTGGGGCAAATGGGAGTGTCTCCGATTGAAGTGTTCTCCGACACAATTTTTCAATAAATTATAATTATTATTACTCCGAATCGCCATCATGACTCGTTAAATAATAATTTTCTGGCCAAAGTAAAAACGATTGTTCATTAAACTTCCGGATTCGATAAGAAACGATTTTATATTGCCAATTCAATAAAATTCTATTGAATCCATTAAAATTTAAATACTTGATTGACGTTTGATCGATGAAAACTAATCATTTTCATAACAATATATATTTTTTTTTTTATAAATTTTTGTTAGACAGTATTAAAGTTGGAGGTCACTTCATACGTGAGGACTTTACGTCGAGCTATAATCGTATAATCAGAACAAAAAAAAAGCAACAAACCACATTAACCAATTATTATTTGGCCCAAGCGCGAACGGTCTGGGTTTTCCCAATCATTTACAAATATCACAGAGTTCAATTAACGATTAATGGACAAAAATAACCTGACAAAAAAGCAATACGAGTAAACGAGTTTTCCCGATTCCCGTATAAACATCCGAATCGACTAGTCGCACACATATGTATAAACATATAAATATATGTGCGTGCGCGTGTGTGTATATATATATATTTATGTGTGTGTGTGTGTATCACTGTATACGTGTGTATATATATATACATATATACATACGCAACCGATTAAAAATCTCGTTCCCAGCGTGTAGAAAATAACGTTGTGTTAGTGTTTGAGTCCTATTGATGTGGTGTTATTTGATTATATGATCGTGCAACTAATACGAATATATTATATCATTCTACTACTATGTATCGGTGTTCGTGTTGGAATGTAGTTTTTCGTTTTTTTCTTTCCTTCTTTCTTTCTTTCTTTCTTTCACACACAAGTTTGTGAGTGTCTAAATGATCGTTGTTGTTGGGTGAATTGGAATTAACTCGGCTTGATGAAGTTTATTATTAAAAACGAAAAGAAAAAAAAACACTTTCTTACCGACCGGCTCTCGATTTTAATAATTTTGTAAATTATATAATGCTCACTTTTTCATTTTCTTAAGGTAGTCGTGTTCGTTGGGGGGGATTAAAATTGGTATTCCCGTTTTATCTCACATTCCAAATGGACCGAGCGTTTAAGTTCACTAAGAAAATTTTTTGTAAATCGACTAAAGAATAACATACTTAAAATTCAAATTGATCTTACGTAAAGTTTATTTGCTATATAGTAAAAAAATTCATGATTTTTTTTCCATAAGATTTGTTAGAAAAAGTAATCGAAGCTTCTTTGATTTCTTATAAAAATGTGTGCAAAATTTCAACAGGCTTGATCGACCAAATAATCGAGATACTTATTATATAATGTTGCGATATTTAACACGGGCTCTTATGGGAGATTGCGAAAAATGACGATTTTCAAGAATGAAAATATCGTGATTTTTGAGTCGACAAAGGCCTCTGAAATTGTACACGCATGTACATATGACATCAAAGTACGTTTCTGCAAATTTTCCGTTAAATCTAACGAAAACGCTGTAACGATACGACTACCTTAAATATGATCAATTTTATCCGTTGTCTTGAGTTTCGTACGTTTATTACATTCAATACAACACCTTTTCGTTTTGTAAATTTTGGAAGATAAAACGTCGCGACGAACGCCTGATAAACACTGATAGCGTGGACAAAAAATAAAAACTCGTTAAATATTTGCAAAAAAAAATATATATATATGTATATTCCCCGGTGTCAATGCGGGAATCTCGTCTCTCCCCGGTATAAAATATCATTTGAACTCGCCGGATTGAAAAAAAAAATAGAGAAATTGAATTCTTTGGATCATTTTCGAACTTGATATTCGCAGTTTTATTTTCATTTTATTAAATCGTATTGATTGGTATGGTGCGTGAACAGTGCAAACGATATTTTCCCCGTTTTCTTTTCCTTATACAATAATAACATTTATATGTATGTACATACATTACATACATATATAAATACATATATGTATACATAAGGATTCCTAGATTATAGTGCTGATTGCCTAAACCGAGCGATGTGTGTGTATATTTCCGAACGAACGTAACCGCATCTCATTTAATTTCGATTAACACTCATTCTCGACGCGATAATACGATGGGAACAAAAATGCCCTCAGAATCGAACGTACAACATCCCTTCTATTACATACAATCGTGTGATATATTGAAATACAGTTGAAATTAGTTAGACAAAAATTCTCTGTCCCCGTCGCGTTTCGATCAATCAAATTTCGTTAAGCACTCGTTGAGAAAATTTTTTTTTTTAAATCATATTGACACTAAAACACTAAAAAATCCATTCACATCCAGCCAAAAATTATTGTACATACTACATAGACACGACCTTAAAAAAACCTTTGAACTAACCGTCTATGTGTCTATGTGCCTGAACCTCTCGTCCTCCAATCGTTCTACGTAGGTGAAGACTTCTCGTACCCAAGTAAGTCAATCGGAGGATATTCTCTTACTTTCATGTACTCGAATATTGTATAATGTAAGAGGATGAGAAGCATATTAACTTTCCTTTTATTATAAAAAATTATTTTTTACCCCCTCTACTTTTTTCACACTCTCCATACTGTCGTCAAGCGTTTCACGCGTATTTTTCAAATAATTTTGTTTTTAATTTTTAATTATAGCGTAATTAAATAGTGTAGGACACGCGTCATCGTCAATCAAAGAGCAACGCTGATTAAACATAACATCGAATATTATTTATTTTATATATTACAATATATAATATAAAATTAATGCTCGATGGAGAAATCCTTCAGCCTTAATTTGTGCATTCGTCGGATCCTCCCCTATGACTTTTCTCATTCGACCCTTTTTTACTCTCTCGTGCTTTATCTCTTTGCCTCCAACCCCTTGCTCTCTTTCTTTCTCTCTGTCTCTGTCTCTGTCTCTGCCTCTGTCATTCATCGATGACATTGTAATAACGTCGAAAATTTATGTTCCCTCCATCGATATCCAAAAACCAAAATGTTGGTGAATGCACAAACAAAAAGACCGCTTTTCCATCCTATTTCCCTCTGAACCTCAGCTATTGTAAATTAATGCAAGCCACACAAATTCCCATCTCTCTTCGAGCAAATAAATTGCACTCTTCTCGTCGTGATTTCTCGATGTAATGTAACACGCGTAATGCCTTCGCACGTGAAACCTTCTCACCCCCTCTTTCTTCAGCATGTCTCTATCGATCTGTTAAAACGAAAAATTTAACAAAAAGATAATTCTAACAAAAAAGTGACACATATCTAGCGATTATTAGTAAATGTGTTCTATACTCGTGTGTCAATTTGAAACGAATAAATCGTAAGTCGAATTTTTGGTTTGCTGCACGCTAATTAAAAAGATGCGGGATCGAATGGTCGATAAATTTGGATTTAAAACAAAATCCAGATCAAATTCAACGGATCATAGTTAAAAAGTGTTATGGATCAAAATTCATCGACCATGAGTTTAATCGTCGATAACGCTGTAGATATTCTTGGCACGTAGCATGCGCCTAGCCATTATTAACAAAATAGTCGGTAGCTTTTTAAATATCGTCGCATCCAACAACGAGAAGGATTACAAATTCTTGAGATCGTCCTCGCTGTTGATGACGATTTATTCCCAATTGACTTCCATGTGAATTTATCGAGCAATACTCTAATTCTCGATAATTCACGACCGTTGTCAAAGAGTCTTTATCAAAATTATTTTGATGAATCTTGAAAAATTTATTAAAACGTTTTTGCTAATTTTATAAAAATCCAAAAAAACAATTTCAGTCTCTTGCTCGATAACGACTCTTTGGGAGAAGTAGAAATTAGGCATTAGGTATCTAGATAGGGTAGCTAACATGTGTAGTGGTTTGTTACAGACGACCATCATCCTCCCCCCACATTCACTCCGCCAGAACTGCCCAAGATGGTTCACGTGAGAGGTACAGTTGCACCTCAGTCAATCCATGCTACAGCCTCGCAAGCTAAACTCCTATATCGAGATTCCAAAAATAAGTGCAATGATTAAAATGAAAAAAAAAGAGTAAAATAAATGGCTTCTAGACCAGTCGCTTGCCAGTTTACCATTGAGTAAAAATCAATACATTACGTATCTGCCAATATAATTTAAATTTCCGTAAAAAGAATTATCTACATATTTATATATATATATATCTATATCGATGCCCCACATCAGTTAATCAATCTTATATTTTAGCCTTATTCTATCCTTTTGTTTGAACGTACGTTTTGAGGTAGTTAAGAAATATTTTGTGATCGTTGGCCGATTTAGATAAAATATCCGTGTTCTGCTTTTATACCACGATTTATTAATTAATATCTCCCATATTTTTAGAACATGAATAGTAATAATGATAACGTAGAAATGTAAAGTCCCCGGTGAAGATGAACGCGGCCATTCGATTGGATTACAGTTTATTTTTTTAACAAGATTTTTATCAGAGAGACGTTGAAAATTTGTATTAAGGAAGGACAATTGATGGTGAAAATTAACTTATGCTAGGAATGTCTGCTGTGCGAAAAGCACTTGCAAAAAGACTCTTGGGAACGAGGTATGCGCGCCTGTAAGCATGAGGCTGTAGGTTCATTATCGCGACGCACCTCGCACTATGTCTATACATACATATATATATAACATTCCTTGGGGGCTAAATAACATTATACGTCGCGATTCATTACGACATCCTAATAATTGGCTACACTATCCTTAATCGAATGGCTGCCAAGAGAGATATTCGTGTAATCTTCGACTAATAAATTCGTATGAATTTTAGGTGAGATCAGTCGCGAACGAGAAGATCCCAATGGTAAGATTATCAAACTTTGCTCAGAATGTATTTTTTTGTGATATAAAAAATGCAAAAGCGATTTGCATCATGGAAGAAGAAGAAGAAGAAGAAGGAAATGAAGAAAGAAAACGTTCGCTGTATAATTTTGAAATTAATTCGATTTTCACAGCCATGAGAAATCATCGCAACTCTGTGGGAATGACGACGATAAATTCGACGAAGCAGGTCAATAAAGTCAAGCCGAACGTCAACAGAGCAGCGAGCGACAGTTTGTCGAGCCCGAATCAACCGTACAATCAGAGGTATCGTCCGTGGTGAAAAAAGCTAATAAATATTATAATCGCAATCACATTTTCATCTTATCAATCTTATTATCGCCACATCTCGTATTACTATCTATACTAGTGAATGTTATTTTTCCCTGAAACTTGTAAATTACCACTTTTACTATCGCCAGAGCCGACGATAATACGAAAATATAATTTTTGCATATTATGGAAGAAAGATCAAGAAATATTCGGCACTTTGTCTATTCAGCTATTTTTATAAAATATTTCCATTCGAGCTTTCGTGCAAAAATTAAAAAAAACAAACTATCTATGAAATTTAAACGTTGAAAAAAGGTCTTGACAACAACACGAACAAACCGTAGTAATTTGCACCGGTTTAGTCGAACGAAGCACCGCCGTTATTTCTCTTCTGTCGACGCATGAGTTGCAATTACAAAACAAAACAGACAGACAAAAAAAATACAAAAATCTCTTTTATCGCCGTCACTCTTATCGCAATTTCTTTTTCGTTCTAAATCACTGAATAGGGGCGATTCTTGCTGTGATCTCGAGCCATGCATGAGCAGTGAAATAATAATAGTAATAAAACAAGATTGAAAATAAAAAACGACCAAAACGTGCGAGTATCGACGCAATTCTGACAATCGCCGATCACAAACATTAACTAAAAATAAAAGAAAAATAAAACCTTATTGTTTTCGATTCCCCGAATAATTCTAATCAACGGAACAAGCTATGTTTGTTCCATATATGCTAATGCAGCCAACATGTTGTTTTACTACTTGTACATAATAAATCTGTCTGTCGCAGTATACGCGTCGTAAGATAATGGCAAAAATTTCAAGAGGAATGACAAAAGTCGAACAAAAAAAGAGAATCTCGGTTTTTTTAGTTCCTGGTTTACGGAGACCAACGTACGCTCACCTTCTGATTCCAGACCGCAAGAGGAGTCCGCATACGCTGGCTACCATCTCGCCTACGAAGTCAAAAAACTCATGTACGCTTACGCCTTTAACAAAACTATTTTCGTTTGTGTACGATGTTGATGTTCTTTTTTTTCGTTGTGATACTGTATTGTTGCTGGTCTCTTGTCACAATTGTATCCGTTAACGGAGTACACGACCTCCTGAAACTCTCGCACAGATACACTGGCACCACTCACACACACTCGCAAATACTTACAATCAATGACACAATGGTAACACAAAGTTTATGCTACTTTCTACTGTATTAGCTTTGTAAAAGCGGCCAGCAAGCACCAATAGGTTTTTACTCGCATGTATTCGGTGATTACTGCTTTATCGCGTTGCCCAATGAAAAAGAAAATTGTCATCGCGTTCGATGATAATTGCACCCAGTTATAATTGCCGCAGTGAATTGTCGATTTAGCGACCCCGTTTTCTTATTGCACTGGAACTTTTAAAACCAAACAGTGAAGAATTTGCCTCGATCCTGAAAGAATTATTCCCAAGACGATTTTACAAAAACGTGCGATTGTTTTAACGAATTCTGCTTTTTGAACTGTTATTTTCTTAGGCCAACAAGTCGGGCTTCGGGTGGAGCCAATGTCAACAACAACGGTGGCCTCCAGATCGGTATCGCCGACGATCAGGCGAAAGATTTTGATTTCGAGAAGACCGAAATGAAGTACGACTCGACGGGTATGTTTCATTGGAGTCCTGCCCGCAACCTCGAAGACTGTATACTCGATCGGAATCAGGCTGCTATGACGGTGCTCAATGGTCACGTCGTTGTTTGTCTATTTGCCGATCCCGACTCGCCCCTCATCGGACTGAGAAACCTTGTCATGCCATTACGAGCTTCCAATTTCCATTACCACGAGCTTAAACACGTAGTGATAGTTGGGTCTGTCGACTACATACGAAGAGAGTGGAAGATGCTGCAGAACCTGCCCAAGATATCCGTACTTAATGTAAGATTTCGTTGATTGTCTGTAATTGGTCAAAACGAAGGAAACCGTTCGATTGGTCTTTGTTCGAAAGCGGCCTGCCTAGAAACAAAATGATGTTCCTTGAGAGTATTTCGTGTCCCCGAATAAATTCTTGGCGTTTATGACGGCATTTGGAAATTCATGGAACTTAATAAATGTACTAATAGATTGTGTACTGTCTTAACAACAAAAGGGTTCCCCATTGAGCCGAGCGGATCTACGTGCTGTTAATGTAAATCTATGCGACATGTGTTGCATCCTGTCGGCAAAAGTGCCTAGCAACGACGATCCAACCCTCGCCGACAAGGAGGCCATTCTCGCGTCTCTAAACATCAAGGCAATGACCTTTGACGATACGATCGGTGTATTGAGCCAAGTCGGTAGCCCGATTGTCCTACAACGGCGCGGTTCAGTTTACGGTGCCAACGTGCCAATGATCACCGGTAAATGTCATACATAATTTTATCAAGCGCGTGACCCAACATGCTCGAATCTCGTTCGATGTAACCCTTTGCTTGCAGAACTCGTCAACGACAGCAACGTACAGTTCCTCGATCAGGACGACGACGATGATCCGGATACGGAGCTTTATTTGACACAACCGTTTGCCTGTGGCACTGCCTTCGCTGTCAGCGTACTCGACTCGCTCATGTCGACGGTATGAATCCGTCGTTAACTTTTACACTTTCTTATTTTATTTTACAATTGTTCGAAAATACAGACAGAGCCTGCTACACTGTGAATGACGAGAGTATTAATGTTTCAGACATATTTCAATCAGAACGCGCTGACACTCATACGGTCGCTAATCACTGGTGGAGCAACGCCCGAGCTCGAATTAATTTTAGCCGAGGGGGCAGGTCTTAGAGGTGGTTACAGGTGAGATATACTATAACGAATTACTGGATCGTGGTGGATAATTACAACTATATGTCAAATAATATATTCATTTGATTTAAACAAATTTTACGGCTCATACATTTTTACAGTACTGCGGATAGTCTGGCTAACAGGGATCGATGTAGAGTTGGTCAGATCTCGCTTTACGATGGGCCATTGGCCCAGTATGGCGAGGGAGGCAAGTACGGTGACCTCTTTGTCGCAGCATTAAAGTCATATGGAATGCTGTGCATTGGTCTGTACAGGTACAGGTACCGGACTTTCTTTATCTCGATGGTATTTATTGGATTACCATGGGTGCACAGCGACGGCGGTGGTGTGTGGTCTCTTCGCGATCACCGCTAATGCTGTTTACTCAACGCTGTTTTCTCACGTCTATTAATGTGTATATCCGAATGTTTCTTAAATTTGTAATCTCGCACTCGTCGTATCTTGCTCACAACGAGATAATGATAATGATTAAGGAAAAAGAAACATTTTTATCGTCTCATACCGATTTTACAATTTTATATGTCCTTGTGCATATTTATTAATTTGCCGCGCACAATTTTTGCATTTTTGCGTTTTTGCCTCATGAACCACACACGATATACCAAAAAAAATGTGTACTAATATCCAAGATGATTCGTAAGTTGGCCCTCCCATCCAAAAAATATCATTTCTGAACAAACAAAAATTTGTTGTACTGTCATCGTTTTGTTTAGCGTTTAGTTGCTCGCCCAGAGAGAAAAAAAGACAAAATTTAAACACGTTTAGTTTAGCCGATGTCTGTTTAGTTAGCTTCTGTCGTTATTATGTGCTACTATATACTATATTATATCCATGTATATATGTGTGTCTGTCGTCTCGTGTGTCTGTACGTGTGCGTGGGCGCGCCTAGAATCTAACTAACGGATGTTTTTTTCTCTTTCTTTTTCACCTCCGATTTTAGGTTTCGCGATACGAGCTCGTCCTGCGACGCATCCTCAAAACGTTACGTCATCACAAATCCACCCGACGATTTTACTCTTCTACCGACCGATCAGGTACATCAAGTTCGTCGGAACGAATTATTGAAATCGTTCGATATTTAAAACGAATTGACTAAATTGACTGTGTATTTTACTTGGAATATTCTTCGTAGGTTTTCGTGCTGATGCAGTTTGATCCGGGCCTCGAGTATCGACCAAGCCGAGGGGCACGTGGGAAGGACGATGCCTCCTGACTGTTGCTGTGTAGCGCCCTCACCGACGGACCATATTCCTACATCTAATAGAGCGTAGGGGACTGTCGTGCCACCCCAATCATTCCGCAAGCTTACAATTAGCCTCGTCATCCTCCTCGCCCGATGGACTTTTTTTGTATACGACATAAGACAAAACCAACCCGTAACCTTATTACGATATTTCGTTGAAAAAGTGAACGAAACGAAAAAGCTTAACGAAAGCAAAAACATCATCATCCCGATATTATACAGCGAACACAAGCTCACGCATCGCTGCCCTGTCAATTATCTACCGCAAAATGTCGCGCGACGAATCATCCCGAGATGAATGTCCACTATTGACATTGTCCCTCGCTTATGAAGAACGTACCTGTAAATTTGTCCCGACCCTATTCCCACCGGTTTCCCCGAAATCCGAGTAACGACTAAGGTCCGATACGCGGCCCGATTTTTATCTCTCGAAATTGAGAAAAATCCACCACCACGGTCACGATGAGATTATATATATGTGAGTGTGTGTATGTATATAAATCTATACATATATGTATACATATGTATATATATGTGTATGTATATATATATATATATGCATACAAATACTTGAGGACAAAGAAGAAAAAATTATAGTAAGACGACGCAAAGAATCGCGAAGTGGTGACCGAAGAGGAGGATGAAAGAGGATGCTTGGACGTGGCACGATGGAGCCTGGTCCGAGGGTTGCTACACACCCCCACCCCCATTGACTGTGAAAGTATATTCCTCGAAAATAACGAATATACGATCGAAGAAGATGATTTTTTTCGCTGGACACATAAGACTACTTGTCGAGCTAGGAAAAAAAAACCACGTTGGAACGTCTTGGGGAAGAAAAGAAATATATTAAAATTACACGAGTATCGTCACGAGTGTCCGTATAAAAAAATGACAATGTTGTAATCCACGCGAAAACGTGCGACAACGCGCTCGAGTTCGTCTCTGCTAAGGAATTGTTCGCCAAAAATCGCGTTGGTCGTCGAGTCCTCAACGTTGAAATAAAAAGTATAAAAAAAAAAACAAAAAAAAAATAATGAGAAAAAACAAGTGTCGCATCCGCGAAATAGCCGATAATGCAGTGATGACGAGTATTGCGCGGATATACTGATATTTCAAAATATACGTAGATATTAAAAAAGTAAAGAAAAAGAAACAACCAAAAAAAAAGTGAGAGGCGTTCCGTTCGTCTCACAAGACATTCTCGCTGACACCCTTTCTCCGATTAGGTGATCCCTCAATCCCTCGAACCCTCCTTCCCTCCCCCCGTGTACCGAAGAGGGTGTTCGCGAACGGAGACGAGCGAGATTGAAACCGGAGGATTAAGAGAAAGGAGAATGAAAATATAAAATGGACAAAGACAGCGAGATATTTGGTAAATGTTTGCGAAAAAAAAAACGTGAGAGTGCGGGACTACCAATGTAATCTTACCTCGTGTGTCTTGTTTACGACTAAACAAATTTTAAAAATGAAGCAGCAGAATAAGAAGAAGAACAACAACAGCAACAACAAAAAAACTCTGAATCCAAGCACTTTGTACAGGTTCTATACTATAAATAATAACGAGAAGAAGAAGAAGAAGAAGAGGAAGAAGAAGAAGAAGAAGAAGAAGGGGAAGAAGAACAAGAAGAAGAAGAAGAAGAATAAGAAGAAGAGAACAAAACGCCCTTTTCCACACGACTTTGAGTATATCGTATGGTATATGTCGATATGTGCATACATAATGCGTAAAAAAATTTAAAAAAAACAGCAGAACAAAGATAAAAACAAACTATGCACATATTTACCACACATACATACGTACATACTGATAATTATACATATATACATATGCGTATAAATAGACACTCTCTCTTTTATATATTTTTGTGAAACTCACGTGTGTATATATACGGACGTACGTATTATATAATTATACTTATAATAATAAGAATATATATATATATATATATATCTATATATATGCATATATAAATATGTGTGTATATATACATATATATATCCAAGAAAGATGAAAACGTAAAGAAGGACATAAAAGAAGAAGAAGAAACAGACACACACAGTACACACACGCATAATTGCAACAGTGATGCGAACGAGACACTCTTTTTGAGCATTAACACAGAAAACACGAGTATGAAAAGAGGAAGAAACTAAGAAAAAACCGTGTAAAAATCATAAACGATGTAAAACGAACGAGGGGGAGCGTACGATAATGTTTAAGGATCCGGTTAGATAGAAAGGGCATGCGTTAACGACGCGGTCTCCGTCTACGGCTGGAAGACGACAGTCGATAAAAAAAAAAGACAAATTTATTCAATTAAAAAATGATGACCGATTAAAGAAATTAAAACGAAAAAATAACGAAGCAAAAAAGAAGATGATGACTAGCTGTGGTAGACGCTGCCGTGTTCGTATATGCATATATCGTGTATAACTGCTCTGCTGCTGCTGCGCTGCTGCTGTGCCGCCGCTGCTGTTGCAATATCCACGTGCACTGTTCACTGCCACCGCAGTTCGTGTTATATCCATCGTATATAAAGAAACAAAGAAAAAAATGGAAAACAATTTATACGAGAAAAAAGAAAATATAGTTTCGGTTTTGACGAGGCGAGAGGGTAAAAAGCATGAAATAATTAATTGACGGGATGCGAAGTGCGAGTCTCTCTCGTCTCGAAATCTTTTCTTCTCCCTCTCGCGAAAGATTGAAGGGGAGGATAGGAGGCGCCATTTCGTCGTTCTTTTTTGTCTATAAATAACATCTTCATCGTTGCGTTTTTATCGGAGCGCGATCGAATCTAAAATGGTGGAAAAGAAAGCGTATATGTGTTTTGATTTTATTTTTCATCCGCAATTTTTGATTCTCAGACGGTGCTCGGACATATTCTCGAGGTGTTAAGATAACGTTCGAACACAACAAATTTTACCACCTGTCGCGCTCTGTCACTTTCTATCGCTCTCCGTCTCTCTTTCTCGCCTCGGGGGGCGAACAAAAAATTATACAAATTTGTGCATTAGATTTGTGCAAGTCATTCATTAAAGTCGTCGAAAGCCTTGCTTAGAATTTTAGAATGAACGTGGTTGCTTGTGCCGCGTTGAGCCCACGTTGCGAATGATCGTCTCGTGAGAGAAACGAGATTCTCTTTACTTTTCGTCGAATTTTTATTTTATTTTTATTTTTGGTTTCGCCTATACGGACTTCGACAAGTCCAACGTCTATGCACAAACGATATTTCATTTAATTGCCTCTATTATTTGCGAAACTTGCAAGATTTTTCTCTTATAATTTTTATTTGCTAAAATCTCGTACGAGAGAGAATGTTGTTTCTTTTATTTTTTTTTTTAATTTAATCATCGCGCGTCTCTCCGCGAAGATCAACTCGGCTCGACGGGGTATACGACAATCATTCGTGCACTCTCTTTAATAATTATATCATGCACCGAAGATCAATCGATTCATTCATCCCTTTGTCATGTTCTCTTTTGTGCATTCGCGTGTATGTATGGCGTATCGACGTATGTATCTGAAAAAAAACGAAAAAAAAAAGACGAAAGACGATTATGTGTGTGAAAAACAAAAGTTGATGGTGTCGAGGTGAAAGGCATGAAAAGAAAAAAATAATAATAAAATATAATATCGAACGATCGATAACGATGTCGGACTTTAAAGATATATATATAAAAAACAAAACGGAGAAAAAAAATCACAAAAAACGAGAAAAAAAGAAACAAAAATGAAAAAAAAATAAGATGAATTAATGGCGCGCAGAGCGTTCGCCACCTTCAATGCCTCATTGACCTCATCTAATGCTTTTTTATCTGTACATTTACAATTTGTGTACCAATGAGGGACGTTGTTTAATCATGTTGTTGATGTTATTGTTAAAGAATGAGATTCAATATTGTACATAACTATATATTCATTATAATTGATGATATAAAATAATTATATACATAAAAGTCAGCCTGAAAACTCTGTGTCCCCCGGTGTTTCAGGATCTATGTGCTCTCCCCCCAAAAATTCCCCTTATCACCGAAGCCCACGAAAAAAAAAGACATTTTTTTTATAAGCGAGCCTGGGCGCGACCCCGATGAAAGAAAAAGGAAACCAACAATGTGTAATGTGATCGTTATTGTGTAATAAGAAAGAATGAAAGAAAAAAAAAGTTTGAAAAAAAAAAGAATTACAATCATGAATTTGACACACACATCTCTCCGCATGATAAGAAAAAATCGTCGTCGTATACCAGAATCGAGGGAGGGATAATACAAGGGTCGTTCCCACTAAGGTAGTCGCATCGTTACAGTGTTTCCGTTAGATTTCACTGAAAATTTGCAGATACGTTCTTTGATGTCATATGTACAAGCGTGCAAAATTTCAGGAACCTTTATCGACTCAAAAATCATGATATTTATTCTTGAAAATCATCATTTTTCGCAATCTCCCATAAGAGCCCGTGTTAAATATCGCAACATTATACAATAAGTATCTCGATTATTTGCTCGATGAAGCCTGTTGAAATTCTGTACATATTTTTATATGACATCAAAGAAGTCAGTTCGATTAGTTTTTATAACAAATCTTATGAAAAACAAATTCATGATTTTGTTTATTATATAACAAATAAACTTTACGTAGGATCAATTTGAATTTCGAGTATGTTGTTCTTTAGTGGATTTGCAACAACTTTTCTTAATGAACTTAAACGCTCGGTCCACTTGGAATGTGAGATAAAACGGGAATACAATTTTAATTCCTCCCACGATACGACTACCTTAAGGGAGCTTTCCAGTGTGACAGCCCGAAAAATCGCTGTTTTTCGCGATTTTTTTTTTAAAGAAAAAATAATCTAATCGGTCTGGTTTTTTTTGTATATTAATTGGGTATTGAAGAATACAAAACAATTTTTTAAAGATCGATTTATTTATTAATTAATATCTATAAAAATGATGAAACAATTGTTGCAGAAAATGCACTTGGATGTGGTGTCCACGTTGGGGGTCACAATTTTGATCTGAAACAAAAAACACAAAAAAATTATTGATCGGTATATAATTGGCTTTCGTGCTATGGAGGCTTTTTTTTTTTGTAAAAATGGCGCCGGTTTGAACAAAAAGTATCGATTTTAGCATTTTTTTGGCAGTTTTTTTTACAAAAAAATAGGAAGATGTCAAAAAAAGCTTCCATAGCACTATAAACAATGACGTTAAGAATATTGTGTAAAAAATTCAACTCGATAGCTTTAAAACTCTGCCCTCCAAGTTGGACACCGTTTTGAAAAATGCTGTTTCGAGAAAAACGCGTTCAAAGTTTCAAGTGAGGAAATTTTAGGTAAATCGTTTACTTACGGTCAATCGACGATGCCAGGTCCATACAATATCCCTTCTGCTTCTTCGAAAAGAGTGTATACTATTCGATAAAGCAAAAAAAAAATCGATTTTTTGAAAATTTCACACTGGAAAGCTCCCTTAAAAGGGACGAAGCAAATGGCGATGCATATGCACGAATATGTGGAACAACGACTCATAAACTGCAAGGCCCCTACGACTTTATTATATCTTTATCAATGTACCCGGTGCTCGTAGAGGGACACGAAATCGGCGAGTCAGTGTAGCCGTGTTTCCAAACGCGATCTCGCGATGTTACTTGCGTGAACTCGTTTGACGATACATAGTTTTTTTTTAAATTTCATTATTAATCGATCGAAGCTCACTCCGCTTCTCCTAGAGAAAAATAATACATACTCGTTCTGATCTGCTCTGCTTCGCCAATGATTATTGGAAATTATATAAAACAATTTTCATATTTCGTAAAAATATATTTTGCACATCTTTTTGATGGTATTTTCTGAAGCGAGTAGATTCAAGCTCGAGTCGCGATGTATAAAACGAGAACAATTGATCAATCGTTGGTGGAAGAATATTCAACGTTTTCCTAAAAAAAGAACTGATGCTCAAAAATATTTTCATATTTCGAATGTTGGTAAACAAAATTTTCTCTTGTCAATCAATTATATTTTACACGAAAATTTGCACGATTTTATGGGCGCTACGTGGTCTCGCAAAGTTCCAAAAGAGCATCCAGCATTCTCATTCTGTACTGAGGGACTCGATGAAATTGGCTGCATATCATAGGAGTTCGATCATCGTAGAGAACACTCTCGAGAAGTTCGGGTTCTTCGAAGAAGTATTTGCTCGCGGCCGTTGGTTCTAGAAGCATTATAGGAGTGTTTAAGATACCATGAACCGCGCACATCGTTCGAAGCTCGTTTACGGAATCGAGAAACTCCGGCCAAGGAAATATCGTCGAGGCATCGAGTCCGGCGTCGGTCAAAGATGCAGCCATGCAGTTCCAATAAATCTCGAGCAACTCGTCCGCGTGTTTTTTTCGTAAATCGCTGGTCGTTGTAAACTGGAGAAAGCACAAAATATCATGAGCCGGAGGGTTGTACCTGAAAGTAAAACAAAGACGCACACGTAAGTTCATAAATCTACTCGGGAACAAGTAGATTTATGTCGAAGGGAGAATTTTTCAATAGTTCGATCAGTCAATTTTAAATCATTTTAAATGCAAATTAAATTTTTTTTTATCGGTATCGAAATGTTCTACAATCGATCTTATGTCAATAGTCTCAAATTTTGATCGCGTACGATTTTCAAGTCACAAATCGTTTGCTATTTATTCGAAAGAATCTCGAACTCCGTCAGGCGAAAATATCCGATAATAGAAGAAAATTCAATTGGCTCACCTCGCAAGTTGAAAATCTATGAGACAACATGCCTCGGGTTTTTTATTCTCATCGTATCTGATCAGAATATTGTTGGCCCATAGATCTCCGTGACAGAGAACGTTTCTGTGTTTGACGGACGGACACAATTTTTCGGCGTGATTCAACGCACGATCTTCGAATCGTTTTTTGAACGTATCACGTTGTCGATCATTGAGATCGTCGACGAGATCTATCATCGACAGGACTCCCTTCACCGCAGCTTTCAACATACGACTGGATCTTCCCTCTGACAGAGGCCAAAGCGTTTCCTGCATGCAGTGAGCAAACTCATCGTAAAGATTTCTCTTCTCGATTTCCTCGAAGATGATCGATTTCGCGTGAAACTTTGCCAACGATTTCACAATAACGCGACAATGTTCCAGATCGAAGGGTACGAATTTATCAATCATCGTGTAACCACTGTGAGACATGTCTTCGAGAACTATTACGTCGTTTCCGTGACCGAGAAAACATTCTGGTATCGAACGTTTCTCGAGACCCCGAAGTACTTCCGGAAATACAATCGTGTATAGTTCGACCTCTTTCTTGAAAGAATTGTACTCCTGTATCCACTCGAACTGCGGACTCGTCGAGGGTGGTGGTATTTTCGTGAAGAAATTGTAAACACGATTCTCGCTCGGGGTCTTCGTACACGATACCGTTGCCTTCAAGGTAAAGTATTGTCCCATAAAACCATTGACCTCGACTATCGGCACGACCTCGTAATCGACCAGACGAAAATCCTCGATCGAGTATTCGAGAAGCTTCTTACGAACGATTTCGTGGCATTCTCGATCTCCGATTAGTTTGTCACCTGGAGAATCTCTCATGTCGACCGAGACAATAAACGTCTTATCGAATTGTTTTCTTACCAAACGTGACACTATGTTTTTATCCCTCTCGATCGAACTTTGCAACGTTCACGATACGATGAATTTTTCGTAGTGAACGATCGATCGTTAAACGATCCAGAAATTGTAGGAACAAATGTGCCCACGCGAAATTCGCGAAGAAAAAACACGGAAAGATAAGAGCCAAGAGATCGAAACGACTACGGCCAAAACGTTCGCCAGATTGCGATGGAATATCAGGCAGAGTGCCAGGAACAAGGACAGATCTCGAGTTATGCACTTCACGGTGGATTATGAAAAGTGTTCAAGGCCTTTGAGATTTACATGCATTTATAGAGAACTGAGGAAATTCAGTCGTATGAGTGTGTGTGATGCGTGGACGTGGATTGAATTAGCCGTCGTACTTGTATGCGTCGTTCTATACTCGACGGATATTTCACTTTATTGGTACTGATTGAGTCACACGTGTTGGATAGCTCGTATCTATTTTTGAATCGTTCCCGGCACCTTCGTAGATTGTCATTTATTCACGATCAAGGTTCAACGATAATTCTATATTTTACATTATTGTTTTTGATAAATAGACATACTGGTCATACAAATACTGCTATGAATAGTTTAACATTAAATACTTTCTACGATAAGTTTAATTGTAAGTCGGGATTTGAGAGCTCCCCGGAAGTAGAAGTCATTTCCGATCATGCGCCGGAAGTTGAGGGTCCTACCGTACGGTTGCCTAAATTAGTCTGGTGACTAGCAAATATTGGGCTTACAGTCCCCTGCGAGAAAAAGAAAGCATATGATCTTGAAGGACGTTGGAATTCGGCTTGGAAAGAATACAAATTAAGATTGATGTTCTCTAATAGAAAAGTCACACGGTCTACGCTATAATGATCATAACGATGAATTTTGCGTCCAGCGAAGCTGGCTCTCGTGATTGAAACAACGATTAAGCTCGATTGAAACACCGCTATATATAACATGCGCATGATAACAGGATCGGTTCAGTCTAGGCAGAATCGCGTTTGCTATCGTTGTTTCAAAAGTAATTTTTTGCTTTACAATACGTGTCAGGGCGTTTATCAAATATATGGCTCAACCGCTTCATATTTACCCATTTATTATCTTTGACCATCGCATTGTTTGTGTAGCCAAAGTGCGGATTGTCCTCGATGCCGATTAAATCCGAATCGCCGCTAACTCGACTGTTAATTAAGAATAATAGATAATTTAACGTCATGAAACTTTTCAGATTTCTCTCGTTTTTAAATAAGTAGCTAAGTGCTTTCCATACTCATTTGATTCTTGAGATTGGGAAGTAAAAAATAATTATTGAATGCCGTTCGTGAAATATATGTCGTACCTTGTGTTGTCATCGGTGGGTTGCTTCGTCTGCATCCACATCGGATTAGAACCAGCCATGGCAAATTGATTCGTCGTTGGAACCACGCCTGCTTGATCCAAGCCAGATTCTTGAGAACCATATTTCGTAATCGCTAGCTTGTCGAGTGTTCCCTTTAAACTTGCAATTTAAAAAATGACGTTAAGTAGAAATCTTGAACGTTCGATATTGACTAATTGAGATCGTGACAATGAAGATTTAAATAATGTTACCTTCTTGTTCTGAGAATATAAATAACGACAAGCGCGACAGTGCATACAGAGAAAATGGTCGTCAATGAAACGAGAGTCCAGTGAATAATTTCCTGCGTATTATCCGTGCTTGTTGAACTTCCGGTTGGAACGTCAGAGAGATAGAGAGATTTCGTGAGGAGAATTGCTTTAAGATCGCTAATGATCCGAAGATCGTTCGATGAACTACGAAAATAATTCATTATTACCAAATCGTCAATGAACATTTTCACCGTTTTGCGTTTCACAATTTTACGTACACTATAATTACATCGGTGTCAATTGGTAGATTGGTCTCCGATTCTATGAAATGAGTCATCACAGTCGTCACGTTGTCCAGAACTTGATCGTTCGCATCTACTGCACTCTTGATGTCGTCTACGTTGCACAAATAATCAAATGCATTCGTAAATGCATCGATCAGCTGGCAATTAAACCAAAATATCAATCAAAAAATTCATAATCAGAGATGAAACGTGGAAGCACAATTATAGTTGCGAGTAATTAAGGAAAAAGTGTGAAGAATTGTTACTAACAAACATTTTCATTTCCTTGACATAACTCGCGACGTTGCTGAACGTGAAAACGACTCGATTCTTTTGCAAAACGACGTAGACTTGGACCTCAGTCTTGGTGTTGTGTTTCACTGGTAACATAATCAACAGATACCTAGTTAAATAAAAACTCAAAGACATAGATAGTTTCGATTTAAATAATAATAATAATAATACTTACTATCTTTGTCTTGAGCCATTACGTCAAACTTGAAATATCCATTCATATTACTGGTAACTGTGAATCTTAATGCCAAGTCGCCACTGCTAGAGTCGATGGAAAAAGGATTGGGAGTGCTACTCAACGAAAAATCCGATGTCGTCATACTGTTCGAAACGATGCTGTACGTTAGGGTCTCGTTTATGTCAGCATCCGTTGCCTAAAACGTAAAATGCCTGATCAACAAATCCATACTGTTGCAATTTCAAACAGTTAATGAATAATATTATCAAAATGACCTTGACTGTAAGAATATTTTTATCAAGGGGATCCTCCATGGCAACGCCACCTCTGTAAATTGGCTTTTCGAAAATCGGTGGATTGTCGTTTTCGTCGACGACAATGACGGTAATCTTTAAAATGGAATGATCCATTGGATTTCCCGGTGGTCCATTCCGGTTCGTCGTTGCGATCACGTTAAGTCTCATAATATCCTGTTTCTCGCGATCCAATTCCTTTTCCACCGTCAAGTTACGCGTCTGTTCGTCCAACGCGAAGTACTTAGCGTCTTCCACTGAAATTATTTTTCGACAATTTGTTACAGCCATTGTATACTATTAACTTTCAAATGTCGACGCAATTTGTTAGACAGCTGATAAATTTGAAAAATAGACTGACCGTCAGTCATGAAGTAATAAATAGTCACGATGTTCTCGTTCGCTTCGCTCACCATGTCGTGAGCCTCGGGTATCATCACTGCCTTCCCGACACTCGTCGTATTTTCTTTGATCCAAACGGTCCACTCTGGCGTGTCAAATTTTGGACCAGTTTTCGTTACGAATATCACGGTGAAATCTTTAGAAGATTCAAACGATGGATCTCCACGGTCTGCTGCGTGCAAAGTCATCTGATGAAAAGATATTCTCGTGTGAATCGTCGGTAAGATTTAAAGTTTTATGGACAATGTCTTGCACAATATTTTGTCTACCGTGTACGAAGATTGCTTATCGACGTCTATGATTTTTGTGAGACGTAGTTGACCGACATTTGTACTTATCGGTTCAATTTCAAAATACTCGTGATCTCCAGCTGAAAAATGGAGAATTATTTACAGATCATGCGCTTCGTGGAATAACGACATTGTTTGTATCGTTGGCGATTTATAACGTAATTAACGTACTCGTGCTGGACAGGAAAAAAATAACGATTCCACTGGCTCCGTGATCCTTATCGATGGCAAGGAAATTATTCAGCTGCTGGTCGTCATAAGTTATCAAGGGTGCATGAAGCGTTTGATCCTAAAATATTGTTTATTTTGAGATGGATTATTGTTCCCGGGAAGTTTAATGAATGATTGATTAATTGCTGCGATCTACCATTGCAAGGGCTATTATTTTATCGTCAGGAAATTTAATTTGCGGAATGTCGGAATTAAAGTCGGTTACATCAATAACGTATGTTCTCGTATCATTGAGAGGACCCGGATCCGTGCCAAGATCTTGAACCTGAAAATTGAACATTAAAAATATTTTGAGGGACGATCTGATTAGTTTGATAAATTATTCCATTACGAAGACTAACGTAAAGTGTGACTGCCCATTTGCCATAGTAGCCTTTGAGATGGAAATTGGCAAATATGTCAGCTTTACTGTGGTCACGTGTTACAACGTAGAACAGAATTTTGACATTTTCATCTAACGATTCATTTTCCTTGTCAGCAGATACGATGCTTTTTATTTCGTAGAATACTTTGGTATTAATAGTATCTGGTTCGTCGTCATCTTTAGCTTCTATGGTAAGGATGAGCTCGTCCTAAATAAGAACCAAATACCAAATGATTGCTCGGAAAAATATGAAATTAAATAGATTTGTTTTCTCAATATTTTTTAACTACCTTTTTTGTATTTTCTGTGCAACTGGCAGCTGGCTTGCCACGATCGGGCAATTGAGGTTTCTGATCGTTTATATCAATGAGAATGACCGTCACCACCTCATCGATTGAATTCGTATTCACTTAAAAATAAAATTTTTTTACACGTGATAAAATAAACTTCACGCATACCTTCAGATTCTACAAATTTCTGTCACTTACAAAAATCAATGTTTAAAGTTAGCTCATCTACTTATTCATAGTCGTAGAAGAAAGTCTTAAAAATTTCATTTCAAAATTGCGAAGTTTATAGCATTTTTGGCCTTTTCAATGAGCGATTTTCTTTTCTTTTTGTAAGAAAAGATAAAGTAATCGCTAAAAAAAAAGCGAATAGTCTTTTCAAACCGCATCGATTTATATTATGGAATTTCCAACACTTGCACTTCTTCAACAAAAAACTTTCAATATAATAATTTTTGTAACGTGACAATTATTGTTCGTATCATTCGTTGAACCGGATATTTATTTTCATTGTGGAATCTCAAGTGTACTCACGTATCACGGCGTTGTCGAGAAAGTTGTCTCGAAGTTTCAGATTCAAAATAAACTCGGATGATCCGTGATCACGATCTAGGATGTAACCGTCGGTCAGGTCGACCTGTATCAAACCATCGAACTTCCCAACACTGAAGTATTGAAATGTCGCGGGATAATTAGCATTTAGCAGATACGATACGTTGTTGAACGGACCTGAACACATAGCGGATGTTTTTTTTTAGCAAAATATTACAAGTACAAACCACGTTATTGTTTTTCAGCACTTACTGGTTCTGTCATCATCATTAGCCTGAATTCTAACGATGGGTGTCCCGTTAGTTGCTTTTTCGCGTATACGAATCGTTGAATTAAATTTGTCAGTGAGCAGATAAGGCACATTGTCATTTTTATCGATCACGTAGATCGCAATCTGCAGTTCGTAGTTTTCATGACAAATTATTCAATTTTAGAATCGGTTATGTAAATGAAAAGCAAGTAAATGTAAAATTCGATGTCCTACCTCCTTGGTGGTATTAGTTTGTCCATCAGTTGCAATCAGATTATAATATAAATATTCATACTCTTCAGCGTCTGTTGCATTGCTTTCGTCAACTCTGATCACTCCAGTTACTTGATTAATGAATAGGAGCTTTTCTTTGGTTCCCTTGATTGGCCTGTTAAGTAAAAATCTTTGGAATAAGAGACTTTTCGATTTGTATGAAATTTCTTGAGAATAAAATAAAGTAACTTACTGTATGAAGTACGAGATATTATTGAATGGTGGATCATCTTCGTCCTTTGCCATTACCGAACCGATAAGTACGTTCGTCTTTTGATTCTCCTCGACACTCATGTTTGCTATGGGCTCGAAGATGGGACTGTTATCGTTGATGTCTTTGATGTAGAGAGTCATCGAGCCTGATTAATTGATTGAAAGATAAAAAGGTAGTTGTAAACTCTTGCATAATGGGAAATTGTAGACTTTCTTCTTGCAGTAATATTTTTAGTCTCACCGTATGTCGTGTTCGAGTTGAGCTTTGTTTTGCTGTCGATGACGGAAATACTGAGGAATATAACGTCGAATTTTTCGTAATCGATTCTATCTGTGACGACCAATGTACCTTCGGCGTATCTCTTGTGTTCTTTCGGATAATTCGTTTTAATTTCCAAACGGCTGCGGAATATAGTAAACATGTTTAAAAATTGTACGTATGGATAATCAGATAAGCATAGTCTAATGAATTCCGAATGTTGCAAAAACTGAAAAATCTTCAATTTTCTTTTCATAAAAAGTTAAAAACTCTGCCTGATTAGAAATTACCCGTAAATTATGCAAACTTGAATTGTCCCAGCTGACAAACTGAACGATCTTGGACTGTAAATTGGTTCGTCGATCAAGAGCTCGGTAAGCGAACTGCTCAAATTTGCAAGGCTTTAATACAAAATCTGGCGTTATTTACCCGCGATAGTAGTCCTCGTCAACTTCAACGCTTTTCTTCGCCGCTCGCGTGTTCTCCCAGTCGATATCGAACGTTAATTCAGCCTCGGTGTCAATGTCAGTCGCGTTTATTAATGCCTCGACTGGCGTTGAAATCGTCACCTCTTCCTCGAGTGTTGGACTCTGTCTTGGCTGAAAATTGGAAGGATTTCGAAACATTCGAGCTAAAGAAGAGCATCTTTCAATATGGGAATGAAACAAAAATATTGCTCAATTACTCACCAGGTGCAACTCAGGTGGTACGTCGTTAACGTCGATAACATTGATCGTCAGAGTCGTGTAGATCTTGTGATCTGCCTGATCGGTGGCAACGATCTGCAAAATTACGACTGGCGTGGATTCGTAATTAAATGCGTTCGATTGAGTGGTGGTAATCTCGCCACTTTCAGCGTCTATCTTAAACGATTGTTGGCCCATCAACGAATATCTGTAATCGGCAATTAACACGGTAAGTATTACATGCTGTTTATCCTGGACGAGCTAAAATATATAATTTGTAAATCTCGATCTACATAGAGGCGACACATTTTATACACCAGATGTGTATTTTTGATACTATTCGGACATATACTGCTTACTTCAGTAGATGCGAGATTACTTTATTATTTGTGTTCAATTTATAACGAAAATATTGCAATGATATAAGATAGAGCAGCTTCTCTTCAAAACCTTTTAAAGACCAAGAATTCTGTAAATTTGTCCAATTATGTTAAACAATTATTACTGCCTATTAAAAAAAGTTTTCTTTGAAATAGCCTTGGAAATTCCAATCTAAGATCAAACAAGTACCTAATGCCATTTTACATTCTTCTTCAGACCTCGAAGTCTAAAAGATATTCGGTTGGGGTGTTTAAAATGGGACAGCTTGTATAATTGAAATTTGGAATCGACTTATGAAAAATTTACCTTGCGTTAGGATTATAAATTCAAAAAGTAAAATCCCCAAACTCACCGCACGAATTCAAGTCGTATGAATTTAATTACCGTGTATCCATATAAGTATGTAAATCATTAAAAATATTAGCTAAATTTACTACAAGTACATAAAGTGTACACGTACTCTATATTGTCCCGGTTCAAGTTCATTATCGTGAACACGTACAGCTTTAGTTAGACAAAGACGAATTCCATATTCAAATCTATATTTTCAGCAATTAACGTATTCTTCCCGTACAAATTTCTCGACAATGTAAAGAAATTTATCTCGTAACGAAAGTAAAAAAAATCTTTTGCATTTACATTTTTAGAAAATATTTCGAAAGTTTGAAAAAATAGATTTTTTCAAGCTAGAATAAGAACAAGATTTAAAGTGATTAAAGGAATAAATATATCGATGTCGAAGTACTTAAAAGATACGTTTTCCTACTAACGTCACTTTGTCGTCAGCATCCCGATCCGTAGCTTTCACAACCGCAATAGAAAAGTTCTCTCCCACATCCTCGGGTACGCTGACGTTGGACGGTGTACTCTCATCGAATATAGGCAATTCGTCGTTCCAATCCTTCAGGCGAACCTTGATATTCCTGATTCCTACATGACTCGTATTAGCCACTTCGATCGCTCGTAACTGTGCAATTCGAGTCGCATGGGAAACAGTGAAACATAGTGTTGAGCCTCATGTGAACTACGATTTTGGACGAAACGTTGAGAAATGTTATCTCGTATCTGACGAATTATGAGAAATACGTTCTCTTAACCTGCATATCGATAATCCTCCAGTTTTCGTCCTCGTAGTCGAGGAGCGTGGCATTGGCTACCGAAATGGTGAAAATACCACTCTGATAACCACTCGTAGGCACCACGAGAAAAGCTGAGCTCCACTTGTATTTGGACTTGTCTATCAGACTCACGGAAAACTGACCGTTTTCAGCCTTGTCATATTTTTAAATCAAGAACAAACAATTAATTATCATTAATTACTAACTATTGTTTATTCTTTTAAATTAAACGATATATAAATAAAGGTGGCAAAGCGGACTTACCAGATCTAAATCCTTAATAACGATTGGTGATTTGAATTCAAGAGTCGTGTATGTTTCCTCTTTAATTTCTATGCTGAGATCCGCAGGTGTAATTTCGGGGACATTATCGTTCACGTCCTCGACAATGACGATAATTGTCGCAGTGATTTTCGACTCAGGCGCGAGGGTTTCGTATGCGATTACGAGAAAACGAAAAACGTCACGTTGAAGTGCATCCCGATTGATTGGATTGACCGTGATTTCACCCGTTTTTGAGTCAATCGTGAAGTATTTCTCGTCATCTAGAATTTTGGGAGTAGAATATTAGCGTGAGTGTGTTTAGAAGAAAATGGAACGTACTAGATGTACAATATTTTTTATTCACCCTTGTCAACTTCGATTTTATAACTAATCTCGGCCTTGATATGAAGATCTCCGTCTATCGCAGCAACGGGAAATATCTACGTAAGCAGGCAATTATTGAACATGAAGGACTGTATTATTTCTTGTCTAGAAAAAAGAAACTAAATATCGATTATTTATCTCACTTTGCTGGTTTTTTCGACTATATTTTCAACGGCTGTTATTTGAGTCCATACTGGAGGCTCATCGGGCTTGTCGATCACCTCTATCACGGTATTAAACGTGGTCTTATTACCGGGATCCTGAAATTTACGTTAGAATTTATGCTCGGTTTGATACGAATATGAGGAACGCGTTTATAAATAATTCATTACTGTATACTACGTTGATTTATATTTATTTAGAGGAAAGCGTGGGTTCGATTGCACCAAGAATTACTAGATTCTTATTATATTACCGCCCTTCTTCCCCCTTAGCAAGCCAATTCCCCGTGGCAATCGGATTTAAACTCGAAGCTTCGATTCAACCGCTGATTTTAAAAAGAAGAAATTTAAAAAGAAAACAATATTTCTCATCGACATTGGATAACTGCGCGATCCATTCTGTGCCCAGTAATAAGTAACTGCTACGAATATTATTATTCAATGAATACAAAAATGAACATCGTGAGTTTAATTTTCACAGCAATTCAATATTGAGAATAAGCTACAGTGTCCAGATGACTTAGTAACGGTTTATAGGCAATTTCCTAAGATGATGCAATTATCCTCAGTCATTGATATTGATTCCGGCGATTAAATAAATTGTATACATCACAGAATGCGTGTCAACAGAGTGTTGAATTTTGCTCTATACAAACTATCGAGATTAGAGAACGAAACTAGCGTTCATTTTGAAAGTGTATAATCACACTTTGGACATGTTCGAGTCGAAAACCGTGTAAAAATACGAAAAGTTATGCAATTTATTCCACTCTTCCCTGTGCACACAATATACATATATATATATATGTAACCATTGATATGACTCACGGTGGCTTCTATAAGCAACATATACATCGATACGGTCTCAAAGTCAAGACTCTCGGTCACGTCGAGGAATGCGGTGAGTTTGTACTTAGCTTCCGCACCAGCGACCGGCTGAGTGACGAACTTGAAACTTTTGCTTTCCGGCTGTTTTAAAGAATCGCGTTAAAGATCAAATATAATTGAGATAAAATGAATCTATGTAGGTATTTTATGTATACGACTCACATTAGAGGTCAGGGTGATGCTGACATGCTCAATTGAACCATCGGCGTCGCTTACAACGAAACTGCAATTCGGCCCAACGTAATTTTCCTTCAAGATAATAATAATTAATTTTTTCAACTACTCCAAGAATTTGTTCCGCTTTATATTAAAACGAAAGCGATAAATGTTACCTCGATCATGCAACGATCGCCGACAAGTTGTATCACGGGTGGATTGTCATCTATGTTTTTTATATTAAGAGCAATACTATAGGCGTCCATACCAATAATTATATCAAATCGGTACTCCCGCATTATTGGGGTTTCGTAATCTTGTTTTTTTGTTATCCAAAGTGCCCACATATTTGTAGAACTGTTTCGTTTGATCTCAGCGCCGAGCATGTAATTGCTCTTACCGTCGCCCAGCGGTCCGAGCGCAGGTCGTGCCTCGTCTGACAGACAAAAATGTGTAATTATTATAATATTTACATCGTGTTAACGAATCGTTGTTTTCGATCGAAAGAAGTAGAAGCAAAACTTGCCCTTATAGTTAAGTACAGCGATGCAAACGTCATAATTGACTTCTTCGTTAAGAATTATATTGGCGCTTGTAAGTAGTTCGTTATATTCAAAGTACGGTATTGCATCGTCCAGGGGTTCGGGTTTCAAGAACGGCGGATCATCCCAACCTTATCGTAAATGCGTAGCAAAACAGAATAAATCCCCCATTGATAATAAAACCGCACGAAGAAAAACATTACCTATTACACATCATTGTAACGAACCGAGGACTTACCAGCTCGCGCAATCTTGATCGATCCTGATAAGCAGATAATCAGCACTCCAAAGCAAATACCGAACGCCATGTTGCCCTTTTCACGCAAGCCTCTTTCTAGTTTCTAAAATAATTTATTTTGCAGAAATTTGAAAACAGCTTTCTTCTAGGCGATGTATTTTCTATGGAAAACATGTGAATAGTAAAATATAAGAAAAGAAAAAGAAAAATCACTTTTTATGTTTAAAGTTCCTGTTCGTTATTTCGATTACGAGCGTTCTCGTAATAGAATTATCGGTTTACAGAGCTTCCTGGTGTAAAAATATGTCAAAATAATTGTACACTGCACTGCTTATGATATGAATTAAATGATCGGTGATACATATAGATTTGTGTACATATATATAAAGTATGTATATATAAATGGTGCATAATCGAACTCTCACGTATCGCAGTAGCAATAGCAGCGGAATTCTTATCAGGCTAGAAGACAGTCACTGTTTGACCTTTGTGCATCGACTGTCGCGCACCCTCTTTCACGATTCAGCATCATGCATGTTTTTTCGAGGTCATCTCTCGTGGCTTTTGCCACACGTTTTTTCTTCTGATCGTTTGGCTACGTAGACACCACCCGAGGAACAAAAATTTTCCGCGGGAACAAAAAAAAATATAGGACGAATATTCACAACTGTACTTTTTTCTATGCACGAACAACGTGGAATTAACGTTAAAGGATCATTCAAAGGCACGAAATATTGCGATATATTCTCCAAGATTTCGTCCGAAACGCGGCACTTCCGTTGGCTTTGACGTTGCGCAGCCGAACTAACGGATATGGGATCGCTAAAGAAACCTTTTATCGATATTGCAATTTTATAAATTTACGGCATTATCTTCCTACCCCTCCTCTCTTCTACACTCGCTGATCGATATTAACCACTTTATACATTTATCAGTAGAAGCGCGCGATTTTTTTTAAAGCGATGAGTAATATATCAATGCGGAGTCATACAGGAGTCGGTACGCAGCGGAATCGATGTTTCGCATAAGCAAATGGAAAAATTCATAGGATATCGGTTCAGGATCGAATTGCTGTTAATTAAGTGGAAAAAGTTAATGCCTGCTCTCATTTTTTAATTAATTAACAGACATATATATCATATATGTATATCTGTTATATATATATATATAAATATAATATAATATAGTTATATTATGTATTATTACATATTATAATATTATTTTATAACATGTTATATTATATCATATTATATTATATTATATTATATTATATTATATTATATATATATATAAGCCAGTTTTATTTGCATAACTTTTTACATAAGTTTTGTACAAACACCCGTCACCCTTCTTATCTCTAGCCGTCCCTGCCATCGCATTTTCTCTTTTCCCTCTCACTCTTCTTGCATTCCTCTTCTATATATTATATTATATTATATTATATTACATCACATTATATTATATTATATTATATTATATTATATTATATTATATTATATTATATTATATTATATTATATTATATTATATTATATTATATTATATTATATTATATTATATTATATTATATTATATTATATTATATTATATTATATTATATTATATTATATTATATTATATTATATTATATTATATTATATTATATTATATTATATTATATTATATTATATCATATCATATTATATTATATTATATTATATTATATTATATTATATTATATTATATTATATTATATTATATTATATTATATTATATTATATTATATTATATTATATTATATTATATTACATCACATTATATTATATTATGTTATATTATATTATATTATATTATATTATATTATATCACATTATACTATATTATGTTATATTATATTATATCATATTATACTATAATGTATTAAGAAATGAGATGACATAGAAGAGAAAGTTCATCACTTATGGCGCTCTTATTAAGTATATTTTGACTATTATATTGTCGTGAGAAAATAACGAATTCTGATTTATTTTCATTTATAAAAACGAAAATCCGACTGAGAATAATATTTGAATGTTCGTAATTAGAAGCTCGAACTCGTATGTAACAAGCGGAAGTCATAACGCTTATCAATTTTATGTATCGCATACTTGCATGTATTTAACGGAATGCAACTTGAACTAGGGTGCATTTGCACGTCGCTCAATTCTTCGTGATCATCAACGAGAGGGCAATTACATATAAAGATTTTTCTTTCTTTTACACTGCGGTGCAGCCGCTATTCGCAATCGAAGAGTGTCATAGGTCAAACCCGATGAGATATCTCGTCAAACGTCTCGAACGTGCAGTCGTCGTCGGGCACTCCAGCGTAACACCGAGGCGTTCCCCGATCACTTCGTTCTCTCCTTTTTGCTAATTAACAAATTTAACACGTATCAAATCTGGAAATCACTCGATTGATTCAGAGTTATTTACATTCACACAAATATATATATAGGCATAAGATATCCCGGTGTTACACTGTTGGAATTGTTCTCGAGGTCCCGCATACCTTGACTTTTACACCTTTCAGCCGAAACTTTCGTAAGTACCCTAGAAATAAATTTATACATTCCGGATAAAAATGATCACGAAATTTTACACACTTATTTATTTATCTTGCTCCTTCCGGTAATTTTGTTCATGGGAAATGTTGCGACGTTTCATTTAAAACGTGAACTTTTTATTAACGACAAATAATTCGGGCTAAAGTGATATTTTTCATTAATTAAAGAAAGAAATTGATTAAGGAGTTGATTTATAGCCGAACGTAGAATACTCATGATTTATTTTAAATTGCACTCGCCACATCTATTGGCATTCGCGCGAGGCACACGTCAACAAGATATTTTAAGAGATAACGATAATTAAGTTTCAATATCATGTAAAAACACGAATACATCGAAAAAATTGGACCATTTATCCAGCGTGTTTATATTTTATATTAACTTCATTCAATTTTTTTTTAATCCACACACTCTCGTGTCTTGTGCTCCGGCCGAGACGACGGCATTATCTAGCTTTTTTTTAAACCGGTCGTTCAGTCGTATCGTTTTTATGGCTACTGTTGTCTTTCTTTTTAATCATTTGTATTCTCTTGCCTTTTCGTCGGCTTAAACAACGACTAGAACGATATCGCTCTCGAGTATCCCTCTCGTTTTTCTCATGGACCGAGCCGTCGCTTTATTTTTCATATTTTTTCTTTGTTACGCGCGATTACACTCGCATAAAAGCGAGTACGAAATGAGAATCGCTACTATGTTTAATTCGAGAAGATTTTCCTCAAACTACTCTTGTCATTCATAAAACAAATTATAAAGCTTTTCTTGTCTATAACGAAAAAACTGTTTTCTTTTATCTACGAATCTATTCGATGCAGCGTCAAAGTTGCACGAGAAATGTCACGGGCGTACCCCAAGAGGCGACACTCGGACGTGCTGCAATTGGAGTCTGTCGCGAGAATCTCGAGTTTGCCGATCGTCGAGAGTGGAATGTACATAGCTGGGAATGTCTATGACAAGATCAAGGTACTTTGCATCAATTCAATTAAAACAAAAAATATCGTATTGCAATTTTGAACAAATTTACTAATAAACGTGCAATTGAAATAATTGCAACGATTAGATATAATTTTTAATCGAGATAATATTTATTATATTTATTGATACAAAATTTCCATGGATATTATCGTAGCGTTCGAATTCATTGATGAGCTGGAGTCTCGATACTGCCGAGCAATCATTGGCAATGGCTACCGCATCGGCGAGACCGGCGATATTAGCACTAAACGGACCGATAACGACGATCGATCAGTTCTTATGCCGAGGCATCGGTATCGTAGAGGAAAGAGTTCCGGCAGTCCATCTACCTCCGCAGCTGGTAAGATTTTGAATTTTCACCAAATTTACGCATGGCGTATTGTTATAAATCGTTCAAGATCGTTGCAACAATGTTTTCCGTAGATCTATTCGAACACTCGAGAATACGTGAATAACAGATTCGTGAGGCCTGTACTGCGACGAGCTGGAAGTGTCAAGCAGATCGGCAGTCAAGCGGCTAATGCAGCAGCCGATCGTTTAGACGGTGCGCTTACCGTTGCTGACAAATACGTCGATCGTTACTTGCCCGCCGATCCTACGGATAAAGTTGCCGAAGGTTGGAGAGTCGACTTAATGATTCGACCACTGATAATTTTGTTTATTCAATAGTCGTTGTTACCCGGATCGATAAGAAATGTCCTCGATAATTCCTACAATTTGGCAGCCATTGATACAAATATTTGGATTATTATTTGCAGACGCAACTCAGGTGGATACGGTGAGCAAAACAGCTCGAACGATCAAACATGGTGCACGTTTTTCTAGGAAGTTACAGAGAAGAATAACGCGTCGTACACTCGCTGAAGCTCGAGCTCTCAAGGAACAAGGAACTGAGTGCATTCACGTACTCTTATACGTCGTCGAATTGGTTTGTTCTGTTTCCTATTTTTAATAAGAACGACTATTTTTTTTAATAATACTTTTATACATATTTTTGATATTTTCCATTGCCAGATCGCCACGGATCCCAAGATGGCGCTACAAAAGACGAGAGAACTATGGGCAGCTCTGAGTCTTCCGGAGCCCGAAAATCAAGCTAGACCAGCGACGTTGGAACAACTTCTCGTTCTTCTCACTCGTGAATCAGCACGGAGAATAGTTCATCTCGTGAATGGTACTGCAACACTAGCTGCTCGTACTCCGCGTCGTCTTGGCAGGGCTCTCCTTGCGATTTCTCATCAATTACTCACAGTCGCTGACACTGCATTGAAGGTTCGAAATTTAAAAAGAAACAACGGCTGATGTAAATTACTTCGTGTTATCAGGATCTTATTATTGTTAATCAAACGACTCAAATGTTAATTTGACGAAGCGTGTACTTCCAATATCGAAAAATTGCAAAATTCTTTATTTTCCACTCTTTTTTTTGTCACGTGCGCACAGATGACGTCTATCGTTGGTTTCAAGCCCAAAAACGCAAAGGCCCAAATTTCCGTCTTGCAAGCTGCTATATTGAGGTTGAACTCGACTACAAATATCTTATTGGTAAGCATTTGCCAATCGGTAAAAAAAAAACCTTTATTTTCGTTTCAATTATTGTCATTTTTTTCACTTTCTTGTTCGTCACAGGAGCGTATGGCAGCATTTCTCGCTGGACGTCCCGAGGCCCCGAAAATAACAAACGATACGCAAAATCGCAAACAGAACAACTACAATCATGTGACAGTGCCATCCAGTCGTCCGTTGAACGGAATTGAATAACCAATATGTATACTCGATGTTGCACCAAATCGTCAGGACAAAACATGGAAAAAAACTTAATTTTTAATAACTTGGTAAAAGCGAGGAAAAATAATATCGTAAGCGACGACTGCGAGGAATCTGGAAAGCAATAAGCAATTTTTTATCTCCGTTACTGATAGCAGAATTATGGATTTTATATTTCCAGTTAATTCCATTGATTTTTAATGCAGGTATAGATATATCTCGATACAAGAAGTCTCAACTCTGACTAGCTCTTATCACTTTGCACTATTTTCCAATACCTTGTATCTTCTCTCTCAGTCACGTTCTCTTATCTCTAAGAAACTTTGTACTCCATCGTCAGGTCGGATGCGCGAAAATTGAAACAATAATAATCATATCTTCAAATAATGGGTCATTCGTAAAGCTGTATCTTTATTAACCATAGCAATGAGTTATTAGTGGTTTCGTGAGGGTAAAATTATTTCGATAAATACCATATCGGAATACATGCCATAATGTCTCGACATCGAAGTAATTATGAGAATATTTTAAATATCGTAGGTTCAGGAATCTAGAACGAGTCTCGCGCGTTCTGAATCGCTCTGAACTTGTACCAATATAGCTCGTGATAATCCGTAATAATAGTCTGACAAAAAAAAGTTAATGTTCGCGTCCAATGTTCGCGTCATAAATCTGAGCTACATAATGAACGAAGATACTTTTCAAAAAAAGAATTCGTTCAGCGCTGTCTGAATCTCGCCAGTTTTTTTTTCATCTTGTGTATCACGTAACTCCAAAAGATATAATTTTTACAGACGAGCTCTCACCCTCTCTTTCTCTCGGGGTCTTCTATATGCGATCGGATAACCGCCAACCTCAGAAATGATATTGACCCGTGGACTCGCCGGTTTATATATACACATATCATTTTCACTCTCCCATGTACTTCCGTGTATGTATTATATCGTGTGCACAACGTTGTACATTGGGTACATGGGAGATCGATCGTCGCTCTTTGAGACTGCGCTATATAACTGTCCATGACGTTCGTGCCCCGTACATAATTTAATTAACGACCACGCGCAGCCGCCTCTCTTTTTTGCTTTCTTCGCTAAATGGCAGATACATATATATATATATGTATAAGTATATCAAGACATATTGGGTGAAATTTATCGATGATATCTGATGTTAAGATTTTCGAGCGAGAGATCGACTATTCCTTGTCGAGGAATAGACTGGACGGTGCAGGTCACGAGAGGAGTGTTTATCAGTGTGAAAATCGTTTTATAATCTCTTCGTAGCTGATATCTCCTGGTTTAAAATAGCGTTTAATTCCAATCTTCTTTACAACAAAAATGCATCGATTATTCGATTTTATTTACTAATTTTTATGATTTTTGCTAAACGATATCTTTAAGCAGAAAAATTGTAATTTTTAATAACCGTGATTTACGAAGTCGTCGGTTAATAATCGAAGACTGCCTCTTGCTTTTTAAGAAAAATGAGGAGGACCTTTATCAATAATCAAGCTGCTAATAGCTTTTTTTGTCTTTTATACGCGAGAATTTGTGGAAGATTGTGATATTACATTGGGAACGTTTTACAATATAACTTCACGTGATGTATCAGTGTGTCTCGTGGACTTTGAGCGGTGGTCTACGTTTCTTCCAGACGCGAACGCCGTTCGTTGCCATGTGCCCCGAGCACGGTGTGTTTCCATTGGTGCGTTTGGTGCGTTCGAAAGTCTCTGACTGTAGTTCATCTTTTGTGATGGACTGTATCGTCGAGAACTGTGGATTGTCGACGTTCGTCGGCTTTTACAAGCATTTCCGACTTGTCGTTCGTTCCAACGATAAGAGTTCCTCGCCTCTTCGGGTGAAAATTTCTCCGTTGAACACATAATAATTGAAAACGTTAGAGTCAATGGTCTCCAACCGAAGTTCCCTCACTCTCTCGCTACGCTGTATACATATATATACAAATACACGGAAAATTACGCACTCTCCCACTCGAAGCCTCTAACTCAATCGACTCTCGTTCTCACATCGAGCTTGACGCACTATACTTCGGTAACTCACTGGAACCACACGGCTGTTTAATCGGTGAGTGATTTGCAAGCTTATTTGATTGATTGCTTATTGTGCGAGAGCGCATTTTGATTGATTAATTATGGAATTATTACTCGATATTTGCCATTTATTTTTTTCCATGCAATTAAACGATTATCGCGAGCTCAGTACATAAACACGCTTTTTTGTACATTATATATATATATATATATATATATATATATATATATATATATATGTGCGTGCCCCGAACTTGTGCTCGCTTCCCGGCAAATAGCTCGGTTTTAGTGGATTCTCTCTTTATTTTTATTTACTTCTTAATTAATTGACCGAATATTCTTTGCGACGATTTTGATTCAATAACTGGAAGCTATTTATACTTGTGGATAAGTCACAAGTGATATCGAGCAGGTTGTCTGCTTCGTATCATAACGCTCGCTTATTCGAACAATTTTGAATAAAGATTGGTCGATTGATACACCTCGGAGGTCAGATCTATTGACAGTTTTTGCGCAGTTTTGTCCATCGCAATGAATACTTGATGGAACTATTGTTGTCCATACTTTATAGTTGGATTAATCTTGCCTTGGATATGAGATTGTATAGAATTGTATCGTATACGATTATTTGACATTTACCAAGGTCGTACGATTATTTCCTTGATTTATTACAAAATTGCATAAAATCTTGTATTCGACGTTGGTCAGCCAAATATTATTCCTTCGATTCATTTCCTCTCTCTGGGAACAAAACCGCTGTTAAGCTTTTCAAAAATACGCTGACGCAGTAGATATTATTTTTTCGTTCACTTTGAAACGCTTGACTCGATCGGCGAGTATTTAACGTCGATACGTTCACGAGAACGTGTCTCCTTTATACCATAATTCGCGAATAGCGGATTATCTTATCGACGATTGTACCTGCTAATAAATTATTTATATATCGACAGGTGTTTCTAAAGATGGTTGCCCAAATCGAGAAAATGCCTCATATAGAGGTTTTCAAAAGAGTGTTGGAGTTACCGATGATCGAATCTGCGCTGGCTGTATCGGCATCGACTTATTCCCGGGTCAAAGATTGGAATCAGTTGGTCCATTGGGTCCTCTCAACGGCCGAGACGTCGCTGACAAATGCAACGAAACAGGCTGTGCCGATAGCAGTTCCATTAGCTAAAAAGTTCGAGAGCTCGATACATCTCGTCGATCATCGTCTTTGTCTCGGCCTCGACAAGATCGAGGAGAAAGTTCCCATCGTTAAAGAAACTCCGGATCATGTGAGTCACGTAAAACGAAAATTATCGAGTATCTTCAATTTTACATATTTTCCATTTTTTTAAATTAATTTTTCTTTTTGTTTCAATGAAGATTCTCGAAAGTGCTTATATGTTGGCTTTGGATACAGTAAGACCGGCAGTTTCCACAATAGGCTATGCCAATGATTTGATTATTTCACAAGCAACTAATCTGAAAGATCTGAGCTGGAACAAGGCCAATCAAATACTCGGCACTCATTATGGAACCGTAGCGATCCACAGCTTGGACACCACTGCAGTCGTTGTCGATAAGTTACTGGACAAATATTTTCCAGCTACTGGAACAGAGGAGGAAACAGGTGAGTTACGTTGCATCGTCGTATCGATTATTCCAGAACAATGTTCATATAGAACATCTAGAACATTTCAAACTATCACCTAAAATTTATTTCTCCAATCAGCTCCAACGTCACTGGAGGAAGACAAGCTATTGCACACTCTTCAAACAGTTGGACGTCTCTCCAACAAGACAGCCCGTCGTGTATACTGCAACGTCATTCGAAATCTTCACAACATCAACAGAGACAGCTTGAAAACGTACATGAATTCGGTCGTCGAGTTTCTCCAATTAACGCAGTATCTTCACGCCGTTAATGAGAGAGTCCAACACTTGACCAGTCCTGCTAAAAATAACGCCGAAAAATCCGAAACCACCTGAAAGAAGAAAGAAAAAAGAACAACAAAAAATAACAAATAAGACATTTTCCTTTAGTTCATAAATATTGTTCGTGTTTCGTGTCATTTTGTTGTTCTCCTTATCGATACCGTGATTGAGCATTAATTCATTCAAACGAATATTTATATGTATGTGTTTTATGTTCGATGTAAGTAATTATTTATAGAGTCTGGAAAGACGCATAGAATTATCGTCGGTATAGTATTATTCCTCTTAGAATTCCTCGAATAAAATGTAATATTCCCTCGTCTGTATACAATTAAACAATTGCATACATATATATATATATATATATAATATATATATAAATAAATATAATCGCACATATGTCATTGAAACGAATATTATTTCTTCGCTGCTTCAACGCTATGGGAAGACATCGTCGTCGTACATTCCAGATGACCCCCACGTCACAGTACGACGTATCGGAAGTTTCGTGCGCAGGCGCCGTTCGTTCCATTTGCTCAGGGACGCTATCGTTGAAATTTTCTCATCGTCATCGTTGCTTTTTAATGAATTTTCACGAATTCTAGTCATTTGGGAATTATATTTGTAATTCCTATGAATAATGACGAGGATCATTAAACGATTCTAAGGTTCAAAAAAGTCATTAGTCATATTTGTTTTTAATAGGAACGATGCATCAGTGGTAAGATGATGAAATTGGAACTTGTGCAGCGGCCCTGCCGTTTGTCCCCCCACCAAGAGATGAAGCGACTCATCGCTTGGGCTACGTGTTGCTATACACGAATATAAGCGTCAGTGTTTCCCGGTCTAGCGCTTAAACAGTACTGAAGCTTCGTGAGATTGTATACCGGTTCTCTTGGGAGTAAAAAAATTTTATCAGAAATACGGAGTAATTTCAGTGTCGCGACAGAAGCAACGAAGTAAGTACGATTCATTTGATTATCGTATTGTAAAAATTTCCCCGTGGTCTTAAAAAATCATGCTAAATCATCATTTAGCATGATTTTTTAAATGATAATGAAAATCATAATTTTCATTATCAAAATTGTCTCGCGACAGTAAAACTCAATGATGAAATATCATGGTCTAATGGAGTTTTAATCGCGGGTTCTGACCTTGATTGGCGCATGCTTCGAATGTTCGAGATGTTTGTAGATGTTTCGATGCATGTAGTGGGAAAGGAGTTTGTCGATTATTTATGTTTTTTTTTACAGTAAATATGCAAAATAAATATTTCATGCTCATTAACAAATGTTCATTGAACGAGATTGTATTTTTTATTAGGCTGATTAAACGTAAGAGAACAATTTCGTAACTCGGTAGACTTCGCCCTCCACTAGCACACGTAACCTTGCACACGTCGCAATCGTAACCCTGCTTTAAATATATATGTGTATTTTATAATAAATATAAATGTTAGTTTACACATCGTAAGTCGTATTTGAAATTAAAGAATATGACTTTGTTGCAAAATATATTACTCGCATTTATGAAAATCATTTTATCAGTGTGTACAATTTCAAAAATCGTTTGTGAAAAATTAAGCATAGAAGATACATATTTTTCCAATGTGAAATAATTATGCGAGTTTTTTTGAGAACACGTAGAATATGGTTTAATGAATTATTCGTAATTTTTTTATTGTATAGAAAAATGATTGATAAATACCATTTCGTTGAATGAAAATTTGGGAATAATTTATTTTATATTTTATATAATATATACAATTATAAATATACCTAATATTATATAATATTTATATAAAATATAATAATTAGTGTATATTATATAATAATACAATTAATTTTTATATGATATATGATAATTATAATATTATATAATATTTATATAATATATAATAATTTATATATATTATATTGTAATATAATTAATTGTTATATGATATATGATAATTATAATATGATATAATATTTATATATTTTATAATATATATTTTATTTAAAAAGAAAGTGGACTAACAAACTATTTTTGCAGTATATAAATTTCCAATTTGAGGTCCTAATGGGGCATACTTTTTAGTAGAGAGATAATATTTTGTCCACAATGTCAAAGTGACGAGTTTATTGATAGGTCCAAAGGTCCAATACAATCATAAGCCGGCTTTTAATCCGTGATCGTGACGTCGTCGACGTGCCACGTGATAATTACTCATCGCTGTTTAAGGAGTCACGTACAGTTAGAATTTTCAAAAAATCGATTTTTTTTTACATTTTCTAAAAGTAGCACATTTGAAAAGTATTCTGTGAAAATTTTAGACGAATCCGACTGTTGGGTATGGAGATATGTAACTTTGAACGGAGCCGTCTCCGGCGCACCAAAGTAGGCAGGTAGCGGCAGCTGCGCGCTCGACCCTCTGAGGCCGGTCAGTGCCTCTATTGTGACCTATACACACATATATATATTATTATATATATAAGAAAATGTACCTTTGAAAATTATATATATATTCCAAGGTACATTTTCGAAAAATTGCTGCTTTGAAGCAGTTTGCTGTGAGACGTAGAGCTGTGCGCACGTTATATTTCTATGGGCATACAACAGTATTAACGGGGGAGATCTAGTTGAAATTTTTAAAAAATTGTTTTTTTTTCATTTTCTAAAAGTACAATATCTTACGAGTATTTTTCGAGTAATTGCATTTAAATCGGACCATTATTCGGCGAAATACATAACTTTGAAGGAAGCCGTGTTAGAGCCATACAAAGTAGATAGGTAAAATTTTAAACTCGTTTTTCTCGAAACCATGTTTTCGAAGTCGGTGATCACTGTAACTCGAGAACGGCTTTACCGATCGAGTTGAAATTTATATCACTTCTTCTATATATAGTTGTCCTCCGGATGAACGAAGGATTTTTTTTTGGACAATAATTTTCTTTTTATGGTCCAAAATGTAAGTGAAATTTTGGTCAAAACAACATTTTTGACTTTCAACGTCCGCCATTTTGTGAAAAATGGAAATTTTTCAAAACCCTTCGTTCAACCGGAGCATTATATCAGTAACTAAAGATCCCTCCCTGTTTTGTTGGCTTCAGATAATCCGTTGCAGCGCGGGAGTGATCACCGCAAAATCTGTTTTTTTTTTGCAGCTTCTTCGGCCGTTGATATATAGCGGCTTATTTTTAAATATATTTCTTTCAAAAAATTATAATATTTGCACTAAATATATATCTTTTATACGGAAGAACTTATGTTATCAATTATTTTATCGCTTGGCCAAAAAAAAATCGGAATAAAAGGCCTTTTTTTACCTTTCCAACTAGACGTCACTCCTTAAACCAAGATTTATACTAATACCGAGGTTTATTTTTTACAGATATAACGAAAATTTAAAACAATGGCAACTCCAGCTCAAACCGCTTCGGCACCTACCGGTTCGCATCTCGAAGTGATCGATCGTGTAAAAAATATTCCGGTCGTACAATCGGCGATCGAGAAAACTGGATCGACGTACTCGTATATCAAGGATTCTCATCATTTGGTAAATTGGGCTCTCAGTTATGCCGAGGCCGGTTTGCATTACGCTACAGCTACCGCAACGCCCATTGCCGCACCTATAGCCAAGAGATTCGAGGATCAGATCAATACAGTCGATCAAAAATTATGTCAGGGCTTGGACATCGTCGAAAAAAAAATGCCCATCGTTAAGCAACCACCGCAACAGGTATGCTACGCATTATGATGAAAACAAACGGAAAAATTTCATTATTCCTAACGATCGGAGTCGTACAATATCGCGTTATCTATCGTAAAAGAGTAGATAATCGATCACTCGATATTTAAGATTATCATCCGATCCAAAGTTCATATTCCAGAGTCTCTGTTGATCGTACAAATATTACATTTATTTGCACACTTTCAGATTTATGACGCAGCCAGAGCCGTTATGACCAGTTCTCTTCATCCAACCATTGAAAAACTTGAATCCGCGAAGGAATCGGCGACTCAACAGGCTGCAACTCTCAAGGACATAAGCATAACGAAAGCGAATGAAATTTTGAATACGCATTACGGATCGCTCGCCGTTCAGGGAGTCGACAATACGAGCATTCTCGTCAACAGATTGCTCGATTATTATTTCCCAGCTGTCGAGAATGAAGAATCTGCTCCCAGTATGTAATCGCTATAATATCTTCAAATTCAAATTTCTTTTCAGTTCTACATACTTTCATTTTATTTAACACAGCGCCTGTATCAGCGGATGAGAACAAGGTACTTCACGCCGTACAGACCGTCGGTCAATTATCAACGAAAACCGCGAATCGCGTTTATCATTCGGTCGCTGCTCAACTGAAAACCGTCAAGAAAGAGGACGTCGCGGCGTACATCAGCAGCGTCGTCTCCATTCTTCATCTGACGCATTTTCTTAATCTCGGCAATAAGGAGAACGCGGATAAGAATAGCCCAACTACCCCTGCTACGAGTCCAACCTCCGAGAAGAAAGACCTCGAGAAGGAATAAATTTATTTCTCGAGGCAATATACGTATCGCATGTCTATAGTTTGTACCACAGTTTTTTCGGTTTTTCGATACGATCCCGTATACGAGAGGCATTTACGTAATTTATTTTTCTACGATATTTGCACTATGGAGAACAAAGCGTAAATTCAACTACTGTCGTCAATTTGATTGTTATAAATGTGTATTCGTTTATATTACTACACTCCAGCTAACAACTGGAAACAAAGACTGCCGAGTTTATGGGAAATTTTGCAATTCGATAGGGTGAAAATTATTTAAGAAAAACTTAATTGTATGTATTTATAGAAAATATTGGAGGCATCGTATTTGTATATTGTACGATGCACGCACGCCATTTTAAAACACAAAATATACAAAATAACGATGGAATAAATGATTTTTCACTCAATTAACAATGTTTTTTTTTCTTTTTGTGTTTTATTCATTAGGTTCTTCAACTTTGGGTTCCGTTTATCTTCTTTACATCCTGGTATCTTCTTTTTCGTTATCAGATATCTTTTTTAAAATCGAAATTTTTATAAAATCGAAACTATTGATTTCAGTTTCACGAACTTCCCTACCGACGCGAATCCATTCTGTTGAACAGCATATTTTGTTCGATGCGGAAAGTACCCTGTTGCCTAGAGGGCGGGCTGTACGGTGAATTTTCTCAGAGAAACAGAATAAAGCTTGTGTCTGATCATCTTCAGGGTTTCCTCCTAAGTGAAAACAGCCAAACGTGGCTCAGTCCAAACCCAAATCGCTCTACGTTCCGGATATATCAACAAATTTTGTTCTGCGATGCGTCAAAGATCAAGGTTCGTCTTGGTCTGTAGATAGCAGTTATTTATACCGATACGGTGTCTGGATTTCATAAATATTGCAATCACGGTGAGTACGAGAATGGTGCCTTTACTTACATGCGAACTTGTTTTGTACCGTCACTCAATTTCGCTAGATGACGTTTATAGTCCTTCTACTGAATGTTTTACTTCAAATTTTTAAAAGGTTCATACGTATTGATGTTCATACGTTTTATCGTGATTCTATGAACTTGAAGTGAGGTTCAACCAAAACTTCTATGTACCGAATGGAGTGTTAATTTTTTTTACTCCCCATAGTTTAATGGTCCTTTCTCTGAATAATTTTTGGTACATGATTATTATTTTTGTTTTACCCATATCTGCGTCTTTGTACAAATATTTTTAGCTGTAGTAATTGATGTATAATGTCAAGGCTCTGATTTCAGCGACAAAAGTTGTAATAGCAACATAGTCGAAGCGAAAAGTATATGAACGTTACTCCTTTATTGTGAATAAAATGGAGAATGAATTTTCCGAGGAATTCTACAAGATCCAAGCTATAGATCGAGCCCTCAGAATACCAAGCGTTAGCTATCTTTGGGACAAATCTGCACAGGTGTATGGGAGAGTGAAAGGAGCAAACGTATTTGTCAATTGGGCTTTCGACACGGTCGAAAATGTCGTTGGAGCTGTTATCGAAAGATCTCTGCCAGTGGCTAAACTCATGGTGAGGCCTATATACAATTTGGATAAGACCCTCTGTCAGGGCTTGGACTACGTTGAAGTAAAGCTGCCGATCATCAAAGAAGATCCCAAAGAAGTTAGATTTGTGAAAAATATTCATTAATGCTAAAAAAAATATTTTTTTCTAAAAAGAAACAATTCTTCTTCACAGATTTTAGATCGAACCAAGTCTCTTTTGACAAATCACCTTCGACCAGCTGTACAAACGTTCATAGATCTAAAACAAGAGACCCAGCAAAGGGTCAGAATAATGAGGCTGCGTACTTACTACAAAGTACATTACCTGAGAGTTTACAGTTGGCGGCAGGCCGATAAAGTAATGTCCACAGAAACTGGAATAAACATATTAAAAACCGTTGATACAACGACTGATCTTGCGGAATTGATGCTCGACAAATACCTGCCAGCGTCGGAAGACGAGAGTTACGACGAAGAAGGTGAGATTTTTCGTATCTTCAGTCGCCCCAACCTAATATTGTCTATGCCAAAATTCAAATAAAAAGGATTGTTTTTTATAACTATCGTTAACAGAGGATCAGTGTTGCGAACACGCCAAGCTTCATCACACAATTATAAGACTGAGCGAATTTGGAAGCAGAGCAACACGTCGCATATACGTCGCATTTATGGATCGATTGCAACACATGTACAAAATAGAGATACTTATAATATTAATTCACGCCCTCGTTGTAATACAAATGATGAAGTTTTTCGAAATGGCATTACACTTCTTTATCAAGGTGGTCACCGACTGTTTGACCGCGTACTAAAAGATTCGATCTTATATTCTGTGATAAGTATATTATATATATATATATATATATATATTTGTATGTACCTACATGTGTGTGCAGCACGTCTTTGGATCAGGCGCTTGCTGTATTAGAGTGTCTTTATCTAGCAGCATTTTGTACGTTAGTGACTTATTTTTTATTAACAACTAACGGATGAGTGAGCCTGTATCACTAGTCCCAAGAGAGAAAACATATATATACTTACGATGTACTTAAGGCCATATTTCTTAAACTATTATATATGAATATATATGAATGTACGTACGATAATATTGACAATTTTTTATGGGACTGAACGATTCTAATTTCAAGATCTATTTATCTTATTTACGACAAAACTGAATAAAAATATTATTTTGTTGGCACAGAACAGAAGAAATTGCTTTCCTATCTAACGAATTGTCAAGCTGAAGAAATTCCAAGCAATAGTACCTACGGCAAATAAACGTCAAGTATCTCATCACAAAGTAACAAAAAACTGTAAGAGTGTCTAAAATTTGAAAGACATTGTAATGAATGCTATGAAAATAATGCGATATGATTTTGATGAAACATCCCCAGAAAATTGATAAAGCAGTTTACAATCTTATGTGAAATCTACGCAAGACAAACATTTCTGCGTATAACGTGTTGTAATAATATTTATCAATTCTTTTTTTTTTTGACAAGAAGTAATATTTGACTTACATTCTTTTCTGATTTTCACATTATTGAAAATTGCTTAATAGGAGAATATAATTTTTGAAATTGCATATCAACGAACAGTTGTAACTGACGTGGTCCGAACAGAAAATATTGTCAGTTACCGGTGACTGACATGGCGTTTAACGAGTTAAGAATAAATACATATATACATCACGAGCCTGGTAAGGGAAACAGGAAGTTTCACCAACATCAACATATTGTTGGTGTAGAAAACGACGGGCCATAAGAAGAGGATCGACGAAAACTAAGGTGTGGATTCGTTCGACGAAGAACTATGAGAAAACTCTAGCACAAGGTGTTGTTCCTCAGTTGTAACCTTTGTATGTTTCCTCTCCTCCTCTCTCTTGCTCCGCCTGCTGTCTCATGTAATATACGAACCAGTCCACCAAACGATAACACGAGTTCGGACCTCCGAATTTAAAATTCGCTTATCACGCCGACATTTTTGTAACGTGGCCGAATAGCGACCCTATATCTAGTGTACTTTTTCAGACTCCTGTGACTCCTTGCGATTTTAATGAAGCCTTAGAAACTGCCTGAAGATGCAGTCGGAAATTGGACGTAGCTTAACGAAGTAGACGTACGTGAGTGGTACTACAGGAAAAATAACATATCAAAAACAAACTATTTATGTATGTGATTCGTTGACCGAATTGTTTATTTTTATTTCATTCATTTGGTAGAAATTCTTTTTCACAATTCATACAAATAATCAAATTATCGATACAATAATGCTTGAAGAATACACCTGGGAACAACTGTATACAGTTTACAGTTTATGGGTTATTTTGAGAACAGTGTGGACCCCGGTTGTCTCGGATATCAAGTTTAATGCAAGCATATTGCGCCGGAGACCCGATGTACTTCGGCATTTTTTTTGTGTTGGTGCATTTTCCAGCCTTGCAAACCTGAGAAGAATTTATCGTTATTGTTCATTTTGTAAACATTTTTCGAAACTTATAAGTCTCATTGTGCCGTTTATTAATGCGCGACTGCACGCTTGGTAATCCTTAACAAGCCGTCACAAATTCAAACGTGTGGATAGAGTGTTTGTCTTGGTTTGCGTAGGTTCGCAAGCGCTTGTAGCCGACCCGCGAGTGTCGATTTTTTGTCACAAATCAAAGGGAATTTGCCGCAAGCGCTTGCGACGCGTTCACACGATTGTGCGCAATCGCACGTTTGTAGAGATTTAAAGTTTGCGGCCAGAGCCAAGCGTGTGATCGCGGCATTTAGATTTTAGTTTTGCCACTTGCCTTCCCATATTGACATTTCGTTCCTTCCATTGGTGGACCTACGTATACCCCCGTAATACGTTTGCCGTGCTTCGCAGCGCAATATAATTTCTTGCATATGTCACTTCGATTCCTGGGCAAGTCCTGGAGAATACAGCAATGTCAATATTTTTCACAGCGATCGAAAAGTGAAACGTCAAAATATCGTATAAAATAAGATGTACTCACCAGACAAGCTCCTACGAACTTCTTTCCTCGTATAGCTTTACATTGATTAGCGACATCTGGGATCTCCCGTGGCTGTCAAGTGATTCCATCATGAAACAAGCAATGGAATTATTATAAAACATTTGCAAAGTGGTTGTAGGAATTATTTATCGAATAGTAAAAGAATTTATGTTATTATATGAACGAACAAGAAAATTTTGATATTTTTCATCTGTCACAAGCATACGCATTAAATATTGAAATAGATTATTTGGAAAACATTTGCGAATAAAAATGCAAATAAAATACGCAGGTCGAGTTTTTGAAGGAAGTATTTAATAACAGATATTCGAAACATTCGTACAAGATAGATTAAAAATATGCAAACTTTCGTTGTTTTTATGCCACTGAAAATATTTGTTGTAATCTACGTGTACATAATATGTACATACAATTATTTCGTACGAATATTACATTGTAGAGATTTTTTTAATAACTTACCGGGGCACAGTAAACATACATCGTAATGAACAAGATCAAACATGAGAATAAGAATAGCCCGTTGTGTGACATATTGGGGAATAGACGCACAAAGATACAAGGCTGTACTGTAGGAAATTACTTTGAAATATGACAAGCTGGTAACTGATACTGAAGGTTGTGGAAAAAAAATTAGGAATTTTCTTAACGTGTCTCAACATCGCAAATCGCGATCATTGGCTAACAGAATGTAAATTTAGTTCAGAGTACCTGTTCATTTTCTACTGGCTGTGTCATAAAAGTATACGAGCACAAGCACGACATGTCTCTAAGATAATGCGGCGGGACGGCGACAAACGTACGGTTAGGAATTATTTCTTTATTTAAAATCAACGTCCTATTGAAGTATTATTAACGGAGATTTAATTTTTTTGCAAATTCAAATGAATAGAAAAATCAAATGCATTGTACCCAATTTTACGCAAATTTCTCTAATGACCGACGCCGTATTCTGCCGGAAAGTTGACCTTGACCAGACAAGCAGCAGTGAATCTTTCTCTTCTGTAATAAAAGTCTGAGCATATAATCTTTCATTCGTTTGAATTCGTTAGAAACTCGAGCAATGTTGTAAATTTTCCTTTTCTTCGTTGGTGCATCAAAATCCGAACTCTCGCAATCGGGATAGTGTAGACTCTCTCGGTTCTCCGGGTCGCTCGGTGCTGCAAAACGGGCGTAAACGGAAGGTAGATTTAATGGTGCAAAGCTTCATCGGCTTCGTGTAATTAAAAGTAAATATATACCACGAGCCGGGTAGGAGGAAAAAAGTTTCGCCAACAGTGGCATATTGTTGGTGTATAGTGCGATCAGTCGAGAGGAAAGAAGTCACGAAAGCCGCTGTGTGGGTCCGTTTGACCAAGAACTACGAGAAACCTGTGATGCGAGCTTTTTCTTCTCGACTTTGGCCCCCGCATGGTTCATCCCATCCTCCCTCTCTCTGTCTCTCTCCCTTAGTTCACTAACCGCCCTGTAAATGACAAAAGGAATTCACGAATATTGGGGATCAGGATAAGTTTATTTTCGGTGTTCTTTCTGCGGAGGTCAGACTGATTCTGGTCTTCCTGACCAAGCAAACACGGTTGCTAGCTGCTTGGCGTGTAAAATTTATTTTTAAACAGAGCCTGCATTTATTTTTATTGATCAATAACAGATGCCGATAAAATCCTATGATTTTCACTTTTCTTTTTTGTTTATGTCAAATTATTGTTTCCTTATGTCAGCTATGCAAATCTGTGCTCTAGCCAAAACGGCCACGATTCAGCTCGTCAGCTTCCTCGCGCACGCTGGACCTTCATTACCAGGCATATCTATATCTGAACGAGCTCAAACAACCTCAGGAAGAACGACTCTTCCCTAGCTGGGGGCTACACGGCCGTGAGACAAAAATCTCACGCACAGAGCTTAGATCTTATCAATTTTGCATTCGAAATTTCATTTTTATTTTATCATAATTTTATCGCCATCTGTCGGCCACAACGCCGACATTTTTGTAACGTGGCCGAATAGCGACCTTATATCTAGTGTACTTTTTCAGACTCCTGTGACTCCTTGCCATTTTAATGAAGCCTTAGAAACTGCCTGAAGATGCAGTCGGAAATTAGACGTAGCTTAGAGAAGTAGACGTACGTGAGTGGTACTACAGGGAAAATAGCATATCAATAAACAAACTATTTATGTATGTGATTCGTTGATCGAATTGTTTATTTTTATTTCATTCATTTGGTAGAAATTCTTTTTGACAATTCATACAAATAATCAAATTATCGATACAATAATGCTTGAAGAATACACCTGGGAACAACTGTATATGGTTTACAGTTTATGGGTTGTTTCGAGAACAGTGTGGACCCTCGTTTTCTACTTTATCAACATTAATGCAAGCATATTGCGCCGGAGGCCCGGTGTACTTCGGCATTTTTGTTATTTTGGTGCATTTTCCAGCCATGCAAACCTGAAAAGAATTTATCGTTATTCTTCATTTTGTAAACATTTATCGCAACTCATAAGTCTCATTGTGCCGTTTATTAATGCGCGACCGCACGTTTGGAAATCCTTAACAAGCCGTCACAAATTCAAACGTGTGGATAGAGTGTTTGTCTTGGTTTGCGTAGGTTCGCAAGCGCTTTTAGCCGATCCGCGAGTGTCGATTTTTTGTCACAAATCAAAGGGAATTTGCCGCAAGCGCTTGCGACGCGTTCACACGATTGTGCGCAATCGCACGTTTGTAGAGATTTAAAGTTTGCGGCCAGAGCCAAGCGTGTGGTCGCGGCATTTAGATTTTAGTTTTGCCACTTGCCTTCCCATATTCACATTTCGTTCCTTCCAGAGGTGGACCTACGTATATCCCGATAATACGTTCATCGTAGTTCACAGCGCAATATAATTCCTTGCATATGTCACTTCGATTCCTGGGCAAGTCCTGGAGAATACAGCAATGTCAATATTTTTCATAGCGATCGAAAAGTGAAACGTCAAAATATCGTATAAAATAAGATGTACTCACCAAACAAGCTCCTACGAACTTCTTTCCTCGTATAGCTCTACATTGATTAGTGACATTTGGCATCTTCCGTGGCTGTCAAGTGATTCCATCATGAAACAAGCAATGGAATTATTATAAAACCTTTGCAAAGTGGTCGTAGGAATTATTTATCGAATAGTAAAAGAATTTATGTTATTATACGAACGAACAAGAAAATTGTGATATTTTTCATCTGTCACAAGCATACGCATTAAATATTGAAATAGATTATTTGGAAAACATTTGCGAATAAAAATGCAAATAAAATACGCAGGTCGAGTTTTTGAAGAAAGTATTTAATAACAGATATTCGAAACATTCGTACAAGATAGATTAAAAATATGCAAACTTTCATTGTTTTTATGCCGCTGAAAATATTTGTTATAATCTACGTGTACATAATATGTACATACAATTATTTCGTACGAATATTACATTGTAGAGATTTTTTTAATAACTTACCAGGGCACAGTAAACATACATCGTAATGAACAAGATCAAACATGAGAATAAGAATAGCCCGTTGTGTGACATATTGGGGAATAGACGCACACAGATACAAGGCTGTACTGTAGGAAATTTCTTTGAAATATGACAAGCTGGCAACCGATACTGAAGGTTGTGGAAAAAAAATTAGGAATTTTGTTAACGTGTCTCAACATCGCAAATCGCGATCATTGGCTAACACAATGTAAATTTGGTTCAGACTACCTATTCATTTTCTACTGGCTGTGTCATAAAAAGTATATGAGCACAAGCACGACACGTCTCTAAGATAATGCGGCGGGACGGCGACAAACGTACGGTTAGGAATTATTTCTTTATTTAAAATCAACGTCCTATTGGAGTATTATTAACGGAGGTTTAATTTTTTTGCAAATTCAAATGAATAGAAAAATCAAATGCATTGTACCCAATTTTACGCAAATTTCTCTAATGACCGACGCCGTATTCTGTCGGAAAGTTGACCTTGACCAGACAAGTATCAGTGAATCTTTCTCTTCTGTAATAAAAGTCTGAGCATGTAATCTTTCATTCGTTTCAATTCGTTAGAAACTCGGGCAATGTTGCAAATTTTCCGTTTCTTTGTTGGTGCATCAAAATCCGAACTCTCGCAATCGGGATAGTGTACACTCTCTCCGTTCTCCGGGTCACCCGGTGCTGCGAAACGGGTGTAAACGGGACGTAGATTTAATGGTGCAAAGCTTCATCGGCTTCGTGTAATTAAAAGTAAATATATATCACGAGCCGGGTAGGAGGAAAAAAGTTTCGCCAACAGTGGCATATTGTTGGTGTATAGAGCGATCAGTCGAGAGGAAAGAAGTCACGAAAGCCGCTGTGTGGGTCCGTTTGACCAAGAACTACGAGAAATGTGTGATGCGAGCTTTTTCTTCTCAACTTTGGCCCCCGCATGGTTCATCCCATTCTCCCTCTCTCTCCCTCTCTCTCCCTCTTAGTTCACTAACCGTCCTATGTATATAAACCAGTCCACCGAACGATGACACGAGTTTGGACCTCACGACCTCAGATTTCTTTTTATTATGGCCGACTTTCGCTGTGCCACTTCCTGAAGCAGCGATCGCTTACTCGTCATGAGTTTTTGACAGTTGCTGGGGTCTTGGACGATTCCGACAGAGTGCAATAAGCCATTGGACGACGAAGTGGAGTGAGATAGGAAAAATGGGTAGGAATAGGTAAAATTTGAACGGTGGCATGCTGTAGGCAAGAGTAAAATAACACGAAACAAAACAATTCGAACGATGAGGTATTGTCTAATTTATTCATGTAATTGGCCGGACGAATATTTTTATTTTATTTTAGCTAGTTCGTAGAAATTCTCTTGTACATTTTTTATGAACGCTAAAATCATCGGTCGAACGATTCTTCAGCAATAAAATTGGGATGACTGTATGCAGCTCGCAATTTTGCCAATCCTAGAATTTGCAGTTGACGTGGTCTGGACCAGCAGTATTTGCGCCGCAATGAACAAGATCAAACATGACAATAATAATAGAGCACTGCGCGACGTATTGACGAATGAACGTACAAAGATGCAATACTGCGCTGTAAGAAATTTCTTTAAAATATGCCAAGCTGGAAACTGATATCAAAAGTTGTGGAAAAAACATTCGGTATAAATATGAATTTTTGTCATTTTTGATCATGGGCTAACAATATGTACAAAAAATTAGACTAAGATTACCTTTGTATTTCCTACTTCTTGTGTCATAAAAAGTAGGTACTTATACTAGTACAAGCACATATATAAATGTATAATAAAGATAATGCGACGAGAGGGTGACGAACATACGATTTGGAATTATTTGTTTATTTTTAATCAACACCCTATAGAATATTACAGTATTAATGGCGATTTCATTCAAAATTGAGACTAATTAGAAAATCGACTGAGATATATTTCGTGTTACCCCAAACTTCCCTAACGACTGATGCGGTGCACTCTTGGACCGTAAACTATCGAAATTTGAGAGACAATTAAAGGAGGATTGAATTGCTCTTCTAAAACGACCGAATCATGCAATCAAATTCATTTTATTTTAATTTTTCGAAGGTCGATGTTTCTACCTCACGTAACACCAGGCAAATTGAAACAAAAAGTCATTCGGTTTCAACGTTACCTTGATAAAAAATCGATACGTAGGACTGTAGCAATAAATCTTATTTCTCTTTTTTTTTATCTTATCCATCTTGGACATAATTATATAGACCCGTATATGGAGTCCGAATTGGGGAGTTGACTAAACGACGTGTAAAAATCTGTGAGAGTCTTTTGGAGAGCGAGTGGCCGGCATTTCTCAAGATTCGTACCACGACCAACACGGTCAGATAAGAGACTGGGTGGAGCGATAGATAAGGGTACAGCTGCCAAGCCCTGCAAATGACAGGCCTGAAACGGAGGGTAGATTTTTTTCCCCTGATTCGAACTATTCCTCGGAAAATTTGTCACATGGGGTCCGGCGAGAATGTGCGAGCTGTGAGAACTTCAGTGTCCGACGCTAGAAATCCTTATCTAAAATATTTATCGTACATCGTGCGGATAAAAAAACAACCCGCAAATATTTAAAAGATTTGTTTATCTTTCATGTTTTAGCCACTTTTCACTTTCTATTACGATTCGGATATTTTTCAGAATATTGTCGCGGTGTTATTACAATCGGGGAACTAAAAATATAGAATAATTTGGTGTATATAGCAATCATCAACAATATTACGACAGAAAATTTTACATTTTCGTGTACAAACAGAAAACTGACTTTTTATACTTGCTAAATGCGTGGATGGGGTGCACGTAATACCGTGAACGCATTCAGCACACGAGTCGTAAGGCAAATGAGGATTTTGTCGGTGGGTGTTCTCGACGAGATGGGCTGGAATGAAGTACAGGCCTCGGGACTATCGCTCCGGCCTCGGGGAATCCGCGGAGTTTCCAGCATCATTTCGCAAACTATAATGGATTACAAAGGAGTCTGCCACGGGGTATAATACCGGGGTGGCTTCCGGTGTGCTTCCGAAAGATCAACGAGGAGAGCCAGAGAGATAAGCTCGTGCCTCATAAGCAGAGATGTTATCGCGTTCAGCTTTGGTAGCGTAGAGAGGGATGGAACAGAGAAGAGAGGAAAAAAGAGAGCGAGGGAGAGGGAGCTTCTTGGTGGCCCTTGCTCGATACTTTTCTCGCGCCCTATCCTAAATTCATGCAAGCCACCAACAAATCTACTCCACGATCTTTCCAATTTCTCCTTCGAACTTCCAAATTTCAAAACGAATATTTCAAATAAATTCTCAACGGGCGATTGTTTCCTCTCGGTCGGCAAGGATTTCAATTTAAAGTCAACATAAAAAAGAGAATAAATAAATGAAAACCAAGGTAGTCACTTTGGATTTGCGCGTCAAGCCGTTATTTTCGCCTCGTACATTATTAAATTCTTTTCGGTTAATAGGACGGTTCGTGCTCGCGAACGAGAAATCAATAACGAGGGTGGTAACGAGGGAATAACGAGAGTAGGAGGGTGACCGGACGTTAGAGCGTGTCCTGGTATCTTCTTGGCGAATATATAGAACTAAATTATATATATACATGTACGGGGGCGAATCGTTGCGTCCGATGCGCGGTGTGCTATGCCTTTCCAATATAATGTGAATTAGTCGAGGACGTATATACGTATACTATATAGATACAGAACTGTGAGATTCCAGGGTGAAGTTGGAGCGAGATGGACGACGGTAGCGTAGCTCGCCGTTCGTTGCCGCGGAATGTTCCTTCCTAGCTTGTGCTCTTGGCGCGAGCTATAATTTGTAGGCTCCTATAATGTTCGGGCTCTTTCCAACTTGTATACATACATACATATATATTTGTGTGTGTGTGTGTGTGTGCTCTTCGAAACGGCGGTAAACTTCACTCCGTACAAGCAGTGATAAATGCATTTTGGACCGGTATCACGTATAAGCGACGAAGAGAGTCTCGCGGAGAAGACGGTAGAATTTCTGTGAGAGGTCGGACACTGGTATAATTCACGGTCGGTAACTGCAAAACGCTCGCCGATCGTACGCGAACAAACTTTTCTATTCTCATCCCCCACCACCCTCAGGTTTGGGTAGCAATGGGAATACGCCAAGGGATGAAATACAGAAGGTGATTTTTTTTTTAAAACGTTAAAGAAGATTGTCCGATGATATAAATATAGATGAATGGGAGGTAGAAATTTGGATCGATCGTTTGTAACTGATTTCTGTATTTTGGGATTGTTCGAAGAGCAAATAACTGCAATTTGCAAACGTTCAACGTTCCGCTTGCCGCAAACTTTAAATCTCTACAAAGGTACGAGTGTGCACAAACGCGTGAACGCGTCGCAAGTGCTTGCAGTATTTCTAGCTCTTTGATTTGTGACTAAAAATCGACACTCGCCGATCGGCTACAAGCGCTTGCAAACCTACGCAAACCGAGCCAAACACACAATACACAAGTTCGAATTTGTGACAGCTTGTTGAGGTTTGCCAAGCGTGCGGTTCCGCCTTTAAAGTAACATCGCGCCAATTAACTTTCAAGCGGGCGCGCGGTAATTTAAAACGGGAGAAGTCGCGCTTAACCTTAAAGACCTCTGGGAGATTTCAGGGATTCAGAACACCAATTAATTAATAATCATTTATTTTTTATAATGGGACACATCATCTTTGTCCTGGGAAACAATTTGTTGAAAAAAATTAAGCGAAAAAAAAACAGGCTATAAGAAATGGAAAATATATGGGACAAGAAATTACAACGTACCTAATGTACGCAAATGTATCGGGTGCGGTCGATTCGATGCCACGCGCCCGCTTGAAGCTTAAGTCGTCAAGATAAAGATAAAAATAATTAAAAAAATAGGTTTTGATTATTGACAGGAAAAAGGCAGTATATTATAGACATATTGATTCTCCGTGGACTTTATATCTGCCATTCCGCAGGTGAAGAACGAAACGCGAACTATCGTAGCTATATCTCGTGAATAAAGTTGAAGAAATACTTTATTCAAGGAGTAATGATGGACTTGGATAAAAGGGCAGTGTATAAGCTTCACATGTCCTAGAAATCCATCGAACTCTTTCTCTCTCTTTCTTATACACTGACTATTTCTGTTTTAGTATCTTTCAATATCCGACGACGATTTAACTCACGTTGGAATTATATACCATCTCGAGCGCGGGGGTTGGCATTGGCGTCATATGGATGGAATTTTACCACCGGGAGACTTTTTACTCGTAGCCAATGTGTGTAATTAAAATCCGCGCGGCCTTGCGGTTATTATGCGGCGTGGTCGCTGACACGTGAAATCATGCAAAATGTTGAGCTCGTAAAATCGCCATCTCTCTCTGTCTCACGTTTCTGCCATCGGGTCGCGTCTCCAAAATGCTCTCAACCCTGTACCAGCATGCACCGGAGCAACACGCGGTTAATGCACTGGAAGCGGAATAGCAGCTGTCGCATTTGAATTCGCGGACTACTGGCCATACGCGCATATATATATACATATATAACGTTGGATAGAAAATACCATATAACGTTAAAACTGGTGGAAAACCTATGGGTTTATGCTAATGTCCAAGCGAATATAGAGGGCGGGGGATATCGTGGTGGTTGAAAAAGCCTCAGGGCTGCTCTAGAACAATCGGTCGTTTCGCGAGTGCACGGTCGAGGGTGTATAGAGCTCTCAAACTCGACCTCAGCGAAACGCGGTCGTATGTATATTATATACATGTATATATATATGCATACAACAACGGCCTATAAGTGCAGCCGAACCGATACCGCACGAGCACCGAGGCAAACGCCCCTCCTTTTCGAACCTCCCCGACATTACCATATCGAATAGAATTTTCATATCTTCGCGTATATATTTATATATGTGTGCGATACAGATATCCATGTATACATATATCCGTGTATATCCGGGAAACTCGGCTGAACAAAACCGCATCTTCTTCTTCGCTGGCGCTCGTATAACGAAACATATTCGATTCTCTCACGGCAGCGGGGCGTTACGGAATTTTTCCTCCATCTGCTTTTGACTTGTTGCAAAATATATGCGCAGATAGGTGTACATATATGCTGTACGTATAGCTCCGCGTATTCGCATCGACCTCGTTCGCATATTGCTCTGCCTCTGGTGTAAGTTGCTAGCCGTTCGGGATACCGGAAGTGGTATCGGCGTAGCTGATGGGGCTTTGGAAATAATTGAACCCTATCTATCCTTGTATATTCGTGGATAGAGCTTTACTTTATGAGAAAGCAATAGAAACTTAGAGAATTTAGGACGAAATAGGAAATAGCGAGAATCGAATAGTTTGAGGCGTGGACACGTGAATATTGTGCCAGAAACGGATGTGTTTGTTCATGCGAACAATTTTTACTCGACGCAGAATTCCATGAGCATAAGATTTCTTCACACGGGAGATCAACGGGCGACTCATTGATTATTGCGACGATCTCATTATCGTATCATAACAAAATTTTAAGTCATTTGCATCCTTTGAACGGATCGAAATGACATTTTTCATACCCGGAGTCATGCGCATGCGCATACACAAACCTAGATGTGTTGGGACTATAATAATATTTTTTTATCCCATCCCATCCTCGACGCGTGCTCATTAATTCGTGTTTCATCATAGAATTCGCATAAAACTCGATCAACATCCCCTCTTCGTTCATAAACCAAAAGAAAAGTAGAAAAACAAATCCGTAATCCCGCGGCGAGTTGAACGAAATATTCAACTTCAACCTATGTATGTGTGGGACGAGCCGGGGGAACATCAAGAGGGAGAGAGTCAATTAGGTATTCCTATCCGGGCGCGTACAGTTCGCTCGAGCGGACATCGTACTCTTCATCCACCGACCCCACTGCGTGACTCCTATTAATTTGCTCGTGATGAAAAAAAAAAGCCAAGAATAAAAAAACGTCGTCGCGAGGGAAGACCCCGTACGCTTCGGTGAGAAATTGAAAGAGAAAAAGTATAATAATGCACACGGAAAGCCGGAGCTTTCGAAGAAAAGAAAGGAAACTCGAGGGCAGGTTGGGAAAGTGAGAAAAACAGATTTTAATCAAAATGTTATTTTAAAAAACAATCCATGTTTGGTCGTCCACTGGAATAAAGAACACTGGCGGATGAATAAAAACGACTCGATTGCCGAGATGCTTCTCAAATAACGAACGTATTTCCAAGTATTCAAATGTTGATCAAATAAAATTAATATTTTGGTTTACAATTAGTTAGATTGAAAATAGCGTACACTCTTTTGTTTTCCTAGGTTGATCGGCGATCTACGACACGAACGTATGCGTGCGTGTGTGTGAGAGGGAGAAAGAGAGGGTGGGATGGATGGGTTAAAGGGAAATTTAATTGCACAAAGCTTCATCAACTTCGTATGATTAAAAGTAAATATATACAACGAGCCAGACAGGAAAAAAATAAAGCTTCACCAACATTGGCGTGTTATTCGGAAAATAGAGCGATGGGGCATGAGAAAAGGAGTCACGAAAACCAATGAATGGTTCCGTTCGACCAAGAAGTGCGAGAAACCACCGACGTGTGATATTTCTCCTTGACTTTGACTCTCGTATATTTCACCCTCTCTTCCCTCCGCTTTTACCTACCGCCCTATTGATGTAAATCGGTTCACCAAACAATGACACGAATTTGGACTTCATGTCTCAAATTTGTTTGTTACGGCGACTTTTTTTTAATACAACCGATTATCGACCCTGCGACTGGCTGTAGGTAGCGTACTTTTTTGAAAATTCCTGTGTACTGGACGCGTTTAATCAAGTCTTAGAAGCTATCGGAAGGCACATCCAGAAGTTAGATGTGGCTTATCGAAGTGTGCGTAAGTGAGTGGTATAACTACAAGGAAAATGGAAGAGGTTCGCAAAAACTCGGTACGCTGGCACATAAAAAAAAATATTATCGAGCAAATCTATTTTTAGTTCACTCGTTTTGTAGAAGGTCTTTTTCACAATTCGTGTAAACAATAAAATTATCAGTAATAACGACGCTCGAAGAATAATCCTGGGATAACTGTATACAGGTCATAGCTTGTAGGCTATTTGAACTGTGTAGCGGGTTACTGCTATATAGTATTTAAACTCATTTGCAAGTAAAATTGCTTTTTTGCTCTTATACTCTTATTATTCATTTAGTAAACATTCTTCAAAATTCATAAATCTCGTTGTAGCGTTTATTATATCTTAGTTTTTACACTTGCCTTCATATGACCACACAACATTTCATTCATAGGTCGCGCTAATTGAACTGACTTTTCTTTATAGGGCAATGTAATTCCATGTATATAAGGCTGTGGTTCCTGGAACGGTTTTAAACAATTATATTAATGTCAATATTTTTTTTAGGAATCGAAAAGTGAAGCGAGCGAAAGTAAGTCACTGTTACAATTCGAAACTTTTGTGCTTGTCAAAAGATCGTATAAAGTAAGATGTATTTACCATACAAGATTCTACGTATTTCTTTCCTTCTATGGATTTACATTGATCATTGGCGTTTGGTATCTGAACTGGCTGTCAAGTGATTCCATCATGAAACAAATAACGAATATTATTATTAATTATTTGCAAAGGAAACTAGTTACACAAATCTTTAATTCTACAGAAAATTAATTTATGATATTATGCAGGGAATGTAAACGTAATCTCAGCCGAATTTATATTCTGTTATCCAATGATCGCGATTTGCGATATTGGGACTGGATATAACTGTAACAACTGCATCGGTCATTAAAAAAATCTGCGGTAAAATTGGGTACATTGCATTCGATTTTTCTATTAATTTAAATTTTCAGTTAAATCTCCGTTAATTCAATAGGACGTTGATTTTAAATAAATAAATAATTCGAAACCGTATGTTTGTCGCCGTCTCGTCGAATTATCTTTGTTAGATGCGGATATCTGAGTGTCCTCCTATACTTTTTATGACGAAAGAAGTAAAAAATTTAGATACACGTAATCTCAGTCGCATTTATATTCTGTTAGCCAATGATAGCGATTTGCGATATCGAGACGTAAAGAATTCTTATATATAGCGAAGTTTTTTTCCACAACCTTCAATATTAGTTTCCAGTTTCAAAGAAATTTCCTACAGCACAGTATTGCATTTGTCAGTATGTCGGCCAATACGCTGTTATTATTGACATCTTTGATCTTGTTCATTGTGGCGTTTGTTCATTCTGTGCCGGTAAGTTACAAAAAGAATTCAAGAAAGTAATATTTGTCTGAAATAATTGTGCATAAATATGCATTGGAGGCAAAAATAAAATCTTCATTTATATAAAAAAAATAATGAGTTTACATAGTTCCAACATATCGAATATAAACGTACCGAAAGTGTGTCAAACTTGATGTTCAAGAACTTGATTATTTATTTGATATACACTACCGGCGGAAAGTTTCCGGACAAAAGTTGAAAACAGTGCCGGAGCGTTTTTTTATGCCATTTCGCCGGTACTTGGTCTAGGCCAATTTAATCAACGCCATTTTAAAGAACAATTTTTTACTTACATATTAAACTTTGGTCTCTTCGGAGGTTTCTTCGATGACGGAGTTTCTTCGATGTCAGTAAAAAATTTAATTCTATAATTTTCATGGTATTCAGATCAATCAAACTGACCGGAAATAGGAGGAAAAAAGATTTCAAAAAAAAAAAAAAATCTGAAAAAATTCTCCTGAACTCAGCAAGTAATACAACTTTTTGCTATTTTGAGGTTTTGTCGTAAACCTCACAGTTTTCGTCCCATGAAGCAATATTCAAATTGTCTATTTTTTTCTTTAAAAAATGACATATCTTTGAAAAAAAAAATCGTAGACAAATTTCTAAAAAATGAACTTGAAGCTTAGACTTCCTCCTTTATGAGTATGGTGAAAGAAATTCTTTAAAAAAAATTTTACTGCAAAGGGGGTCCACTTGCAAAAGAACAAAAAAACGACCAAAAATGTCGTTTTCAAAACTGGGTGCCAATTGTAAAAAAAAAACGTAATTTTTTTTTTCAAAAAGCGAAAATGAAGATAAATCCCTGCTCTTTAAAATGGCGTTGGTTAAATTGGCCTAGGCCAACTACCGGCGAAATGGCACAAAAAACCCTTCCGGCACTGTTTTCAACTTTTGCCCGGAAATTTTCCGCCGGTAGTGTATATTTCTATATATCTATATTTATTTCACATATTATATTCTATATTTTTATTTGGAAAATGACAACTATCCTTTTCACTCGCACAACAGTATACTTTTTTTCCGTTGAACGAAACATTCCTCCAATGACTTTTCTTCATAAATACTTAATGACAAAATGTGTCGTTTATTTTATAATCGAATCACGCAAAAGCCCAACGTGCTGCCGGATGTCGATGATCAATGTAGATACCAAAACAGACCCAACTCGAGATACGTAGGAGCCTGTAAGGCGAGTACACCTCATTTTATAAGATTTTCGCCCGATTCATTTTTCGTTCATTACGGCAAATTTTGACATTACTGCGTTGTTTAGGTCCCCGCGGATAAGGAACATCTCTTGTGCAAGAGATTAATGTGCGCTGTAGAAGAATGCGGTCGCTATATCATGGAATACGGTCGTGAGCCTTTGGAAGGAACGAAATGTGGTCATATGAAGGCAGGTGCATCAAAATTACAACACGATACATAGTTCAGAGCGATTTAAGAATTTCAAGGAAAAAATGCAAAACGAACATTAACAAGTAATATTCTTTCTAGATTTGCCGCAATCGGAAATGTGTGCCAAGCCTATGCCCGCCGATGTACACTGGTCCTTCGGCCCGATTCGATTGCGAATTCGATTATTGACAACGTTGCGATATACGAGTACATAGTCATCCAAATTTTATTGTTCATGTACCGTTCTACCGATGATTGTATCATTCAAATCAATTGTAAAAGAGAATTGCTACGAAATTGCTAAAATAAAATTAAAAAAATTCGTCCGGCCAACTACATGAATAAATTTGACAATACCTCATCGTTCGAATTTTTGTGGTCCGTATTATTTTACTCTTGCCTGCAGCGTGCAAAGGATCAAACTTTACCTATTCTTACCCATTTTTCCTTTCTCAGTTCACTTACCTACTCGTAGTTCGTTAAACCACCCCTACCTTCCGGGTTCGTCGTCGAACGGCTTATTACGCTTCGCTGAAATCGTCCAGGACACTGGCAACTGTAGAAAACTCATGACGAGTAAGCGGTCGCTGCTTCAGGAAGTGGCAGAGCGAAAATCGGCCATGTTGAAAAGAAATCTGAAACCGTGAGGTCCGAACTCGTGTCATCGTTTGGTGGACTGGTCTATATACATAGGGTGGTTAATGAACTAAGAGAAAGAGAGAGAGAGAGAGAGGATGGGGTTGAACCATGCGGGGGCCAAAGTTGAGGAGAAAAAGCTCGCATCAGAGGTTTCTCGTAGTTCTTGGTCGAACGGATCCACACAACGGCTTTCGTGACTTCTTTCCTCACGACCGGTCGCTCTATGCACCAACAATATGCCACTGTTGGCGAAACTTTTTTCCTCCTACCCGGCTCGTGGTATATATTTACTTTTAATTACCCGAAGCCGATGAAACTTTGCACCATTAAATCGACCTCTCTCTCTCACACCCGTCGTGCAGCCCTGGACGACCCGGAGAACAGAGAGAGTGTACACTATCCCGTTTGCGAGAGTTAGGATTTTGATGCAAAAAAAAGAAAATGAAAATTTATAACATTGCTCGAGTTTCAAACGAATTTAAACGAATGAAAGATTACATGTTCAGACTTTTATTACGGAAGAGAAAGTTTCACTGATACTTCGTACTGTATGAATAATTTGCGCTAGTCGGAGAGCTAATGGGAGATTGGATGAAAAAAAGATTTGAAATGAATGTAGCATGCGCTATAGCGTTGTAATGAACGTGAAAAGGAAACAACTTTTTGTACCAACTGAAACGTTCGTAGAATTCAGTTTAAAACATAATCTTACTATGTATGAGATTTTTTTTTATTCCAATACAGTAAAGATTTATTATAATAGCGAAAATTTATTAAAATTCATTGAGCGTGAATCTTTTGAATAGTAGGTTTGAAGGTTAAAGGTCTACCGGCTCCCTTCGACGCGAACGTGCGCTTCTCTGGAAGCCGCACTACGTATGCACTTTTCTCGTGGCATTTAATGAGAAAAGTATACAGTCTGCGAGTGTCATGTAGATAAGTATATGTGCTCTGTGACGTCAGGAAGTACTCGACATCCTCCCGGCTTCCGGCCAGTAGTTAATCTTACAGGATTCCGCACTACCCGGACTCCTCTCATTTCCAGTGAACACAATCAGCCTAGATGGCACGAGTCTGTAATGTGTCCGTCGTCCAATGACTCTTTGCTATACTTATTTGCCTCGTGTCCGCAATGGCGAGGTTGCATTATCAGATTAAAGGACCCGAAGGCACTCAGACGAGGCACTTGGTGGCTTCTTCCACTATGACCGACCTTCCCCTTTTCCCTACTCACCCCGCCTATTTCCCAGGACAAGGTGAGTCTCATCGTTGACCTTGCCGACAGAAAATCGTAACTTTGTCGTTTCCATTCTCACTATACATTGTGACTCGCTGAGCTCCTCCACCTTTGTGCAACAATGCTGCTTCGTCTATCCCTCGTTGGTTGTTATTATCCTTGGAAATATATTCGATACCTCGAATTCCGGATCAGATGTAACGCTGATTAGGATCGAGAGCTAGAAAATCGGTGCGAGGCCACGAAGATGAAAATAAAGATGAAATAATGAAATGATTGAACCGGAAGTACGAGCAAGAAATTATCGACAAGTTTTTCGCTGGAGCAAGGGAATCGATCTTATAAGGTCGTGTCATCAAACGAGATGAACTATTATGCTCGACTGCAACCTCCATGACGAGTGTCGGTTACAAAATCGTTATAAGGGCGAGTGCTACATTAGAATTTGTCTCGTGGTATACCGAGAATATTTTGCGAATGTATTTTGAGCGCCTTGGATGAAAACGAAAAAAAGAAACTACAACGCGCAGCGATATTCACAGCGAAGAGGATCGGCGAGAGATCGCGCCAGTGTTCGTAGAAGGGGTGTTCCAATTAAACGGCCATGTTGTACGTGATATTAGTTGGATGTTGACAGTGGAGCCGATAAGATCTCGAAGGGGTTGGCGACGCGCTAGACCGTGCTTATTATTCATTACACTTTGAGGTACGAAGAGCTTCCGCGATGTTGCTTGAACCCGCAGATTTTTCACGGAGGTGCAACATTTCTTCTTTTTTTTTTTAAAGATGGCTTCTGGAAACGTTCGTGCACGATTTTCTCGCATCCACGTTGCGTATATACGCATATATAGGAAGTGAAAGTAAAAAATTTCAACGTCAGCAAAGTCTCGCGGGAAATGATATTTTCTTTCCCGATGGTCCCGGTATCGACTTTGCTAGCGTTTCTCACGTTATATGTATATATAGAGGGCACAGTTATATACATATACATGTAAATACATCGACTTTTTCAAGATTCGCCAAGTGCGGCTTTGCTTGTTGGGCAAAAGCAAGCAAAACCCCTCGGGTCCTCGTTTGTCTCTGGATATTGAAACGGTAAACGGGGTGGAAGGGCGCGAAGCGAAGATAGCGAGATAGACGGAGACGGGATAGATACGTATATACGCATATATTCTCCCTTGCGAATCCTTACTACAAAGGGAATCGAGTCTCCGGCGTTCCGTCGAATCGCTCTGCCGTTTTGTTTATTCGTAAACAGGCTTTGTGCGAACGTTACTACGCGTATACTTACTCAGGTAGAGGGGTGGATGAGTCCCGGGGGCGAAACGGAATACTCTTGAAAAATTATGAATTTTATTCAAATATGAAAAATCTTAAGAAAGATTTCAACGGTGAAACGGTTTCGTTGAAAATCATTGCCCGCTGTCGATCGCAAAATATCAATCATCGTTACCATTTTTTTCAAATCGTTCGAGTCAATTTTGAACCTCCTTGAGATGGAACTTTCGCATGTGCGAAAATCCGTTTTTCCATACAATAGACCATTTTGCCCCAGGGTTCATTTTACTATGCTCTAGCTCATATGTGCGCTCTCGCTCGTCACATAAGATTATTTACATACTCATAGAGCGTTCTCTGTACTGCCTGAGAATATGTTTACATATGTATATATATACATAATATATAGAAGAATTTACCACAGAATTCTCTGCCGAGTTCCCACTGGCAATGTGCATCTCGGGTACTCACGTACATTGTGTACACGAGGCTTTTACGGAGGTATTCACGGGGCCCGACGTAGCGTTCAGGAACGAGAAAACGCGCGTTCACGCATCCACACGGAAGATCGCGAGGGAGGTAATAAGTTTCCTTGGGAATACCCCCGGTCGGACCGTTGGATACTTTATTCCGTTTTGCATCGAGTTATATATCTCATTCGCATGGGAGAGAGGGTAGAGCTACGAGCGATATATTTCTCTAAGGTAGCCAAAAGGCAGAAAGGGAATACGTGAGAACGGCCGATAGAGGCCAACGACGTTGTATCGAATGGCTCTATGCGAATATACAGATATCTACGGAGTTGAACGCTAAATGCCTCTGTCGTATTGATACTCGATGCGAGAAATTGCAATTTCTTCGTGAACGTTTCGATACGTTACTGCCGTATTTACAACCTTTCTTTTTTAATTACGAAACAATTCGCGTCGAGCCCATTCTCAAATATTACTCGAAAAATATATTTTGATAGATTGCAATTTTCTTGATAAAATTAAACGTACGTAGTTAAATTAAATGCAATAACGTGTAACAATAAATTATGTTCTATCTGAATAAAATTAATTTTACTCGGATAAATTATATTTGCAATTAATATATTTAATTTTAGGAAGGAAATTAGCTGGATGATAAAAAAAAGAAAATGGCGATGTTTTTACGCAGAAAATATCTTGGCACGAGTTGGGGCATTTCAATTCGCGTGGAGTCCATTCTCAAATATTGCTCGGATAATATAATCTGATACATTGCAATTTTCTTGATATAATTGAACGCGAGTAGTTAAATTAAATGCAGTAACGTATAACAACAAATTATGTTTGATCTAAATAAAATTAATTTTACTCGGGTAAATTATATTTGCAATTAATATATTTAATTTTAGGCAGGAAATTAGCTGGATGATGAAAAAAGAAAATGGCGATGTTTTTACGCAGAAAGTATCTTGGCACGGGTTGGGGCGTTTCAATTCACGTGGAGCCCATTCTCAAATATTGCTCAAAAAATATATTTTGATAGATTGCAATTTACTTGATAAAATTAAACGTGAGTAGTTAAATTAAACGCAGTAACGTGTAACAACAAATTATGTTTGATTTTAATAAAATTAATTTTACTCGTATAAATTATATTTGCAATTAATATATTTAATTTTAGGAAGCAAATTAGCTGGATGATGAAAAAAAGGAAAATAGCGATGTTTTTACGCAGAAAATATCTTGGCACGGGTTGGGGCGTTTAGTCTCTCGAGAACCACGAAAAAAGGAGAGCGTGAGAAAGGGGCGGAAAAGCGACGGCGAGAGAGGTCATATTCTCCGGAAAAGATGTTTTAATGGACGAAATAAAAGTTTTGTATGGCACGGACGTCTTTGTCGTATATTTTCTCTCGTGGCATGTCTGTGGAAGAGAAACGAGTGTCGAGTGTTGCGAACTACTGGAAACGGCCGTGGTGTATATCGCAATAAGGCCATTGGTACGTTAGTGTGCGCGGTTGGTGCACATAAGCTTCGTGGCGAAAAAGAAAAGGAGAAATAAAAAGAGAACAAGGAACGACGGGATAAGCTTTGAGCCGGAGGCGGAAAAAGGAACGAATGCCGCAGAAAACTGTGGCAGAGCTTCGTTAACGACAACGACGTTCTCCCCGTCACTTAACGTTTCCAACGAGGTCATTGATTATCGATAAAATGATAAAAGGCTTCGCGACCGAATTCGAAAATGCGATACACGTAACTACGAAAAATGCACCCTAAAACAAAAAATCATCGAACCAATTAAGTACTCGAACAGTAGCCGAGTTTATTGTTTCCTCGATCCGCCATTTTTATAGAAACGTCGAAAGATGAAATCTTCTATTTCAATAAAGTTGATTACGATATAAAAACAAAATAAAAATCTTCCTTTTCGGCAATACGAAGCAATTTTCAAGATTAAATTTATCCAATTTTTTCCAAATCATAAAATCTTAAATATGAGCACAATAGTTGGGATTGGCGACGCTGTATATTCGTGAAATCGCGACGATGCTTATGTCGATATAGATATATTCATCAAGAATGCCGCAGGACCTACATGCCTCTCGCGTTTTCGATCTTTGGTCCCCTCGTGGATCCTATATTCCACATCGTTGAGTGCTTTAGGTCAGATCTCTTATCCTCCTCTTTATACCGTCCAAATGTTTTCTATTCGAATTCGCTCCCTTGGAAAATAACACGAGAGAGCTGACGTGGAACGAGTATTTTCTGAATATAAATTCATGTACATATATATTATGTATACGAAAGATTCCCGTGCGGTGGTTTTTGGTCCACTGACATTTGTCTCGCTCTCTCGTTGCTGGCTCTTCTTGCGCGGAGTCATCCGGAATAAAAGTACATTCGTTGGTCCGTAACGCCAACGGTAAGCGACATGTAAAAGCTCCGATTGTACGCGCCACGGTTAAACTTCAGATTTATTCAAAGGGTTCCTTTTTGTCGACGCGCTCGTCGAAAAAGTGTACGTTTGACCACCGTACATGCTTTTATCACCCGGGAAATTATCGTTAGAGTCCTTTAACTCTTTGGCTATAATTCATGATGTTCATTTTTGTCGCTCGACGGTTCTCGCGCGACAGCATTCCGCGTGAAGAGTGACGCCATTAAAGTTCTCGTAGGAAATCCTAGACTAGACAATCAGCGGACCCTCCTACATATATATATATATATATATATATATATATATATATATATATATATATATATATATACATGCCCATAGACCATGGAATATATATATTTAGACGAACACGCCCCGAAGCTTTCGGCCGTTATTGCTGATAATAAGGTACACCGGGAATGCAGTTAGCGTATAGCTTACGGGGTACCGTTAACCTACATGCAAAACATCATCTGGCCAGGCCTCCCCTCGCTCCCATACCATAAGAGGATAGTTGTCGGATAGTTGCCTCACTCGTACACTGCGCGAATGGAGGAAGGATCTCGTTGGTCCACGAAATGAGGCGGTGCTGCAGCTACGGAGATACTCGGCTCTATCGGTATAAACCGAGGGAGCTGTAGATCTTGTATGTGTGCAAGTGGATGTGCGAATGTGTGCGTGTACACGCCATCTCTTCACCAAACTCAAACCACCCATTGAATCACTCGTAATCTCCTGCGCAACATATTACGTTCGTGAATACGTTGTCGCTTCCACAAACCGTCGCGGTAGTACGTGCCATGTTTTCTAATCATTTAACCCTCGGCAAAAGTGAGAACGTAATATTGTTGTTACTGTAATTTGTTGACGGTCTGTGAAGGGTGTTGAAAGGTATATTCGGGAGATAAATTATTAACCAGCTTCAATCTTCAATTTTAAAGCTACTTAAATAATTTATCTGTTCCAGAATAAATTGGATTTCGATATGAGATTTGATTACTGCGCGAGAAAACGAAATAATTGAATAATAGTCTGAAATGTCTACTTCGAAACGAGTTGATTGAATAACAAGATATTATTCTCAGAAATCAAAATACGTATAAAGGAATTATCGTGTGTTATTGCGTTTACAAATTATAGCAAAAATGCATAGAAAAATGAAACATATTTAAACAATTAAAAACTAAAATTGCTATTCGAGATGTTGATCGTCTCGATGTGAAATGGTCTGTGCAAGTTTCGAGAGAATACACGTGTTGGATTTTTGCAAACGATCCGTTGTCCCTTTATGAGGTAGTTCAGTGTATTATACGACGAGGCAAACCTTTCGTTGTCCGATAATGCGCGAACGTTGAGAAGAAAGGGATGTGATAGAAAGGAGGAGGGGAGAGGGGCGTGCTATGAAACGCCCAACGCATCCTCATAGGCTACCTTATCTATGCACGCGCTATACACGACCGAGTACATAGACAAGCGGATTCAGAGTTTCAAGATGACCATCGATCATCGTGGACCATCCATTGTTACACGCTCACTGAATCGTACGGCAAAACCACAGAGGCGCGGAGACAGACAAATGATAGTCACCACCTATATTGATACCCATCAGCATTAAAGGTCAAGGGGCAAAGGGAGAAAGCAGTAGAGAGATTCACTCGATTTTGGATGTTCACTCGAACTCCTCGGACTCTATTCGATTGTTTCATTACGTTGGATTGTCTACTTATACACGCGTATAAATGAGTGTACATAGACGTGCATAGAAATACGATGTTCACTGGTGTGAAAGTTATGCGCTTTCTGCGAGAGACGGGGTGAAAGTTTGGACAAACCGAGCCAAGGGACCATTCACGAGTACCCACGTCGTTTATCCAAGATTTTTTTTGTTCCATTTCTCGTTTTCTCTTTCTTCTCATCTCCTACGAAGTCTTCCCGTTCAATGGTTTGTGTATCACCCCCTAAGCCAACTGTACTGTCTCCCCACACAGAAGATCGACGAAGCTTGATAGGACGAGGAGCCTCCTCTTGTTCGGAGTCTGAACCGGTACGGGGCAGTTACTACTAGCCCGATCTTCGGAACCGCACGAGAAGATGCGAGGATGGGAGAATGGGTATGTCGTATATGTCTTTGGGGAGAGTTCACGAGGCTTGGAAGTGTCCCACACACGCGAGTCTTAGTCAGCTCCCATCCTTGTCCTTCGTCAGAGGGACAAGGGGATAGGACGAAATTTTCCGGGCGGGCCGAGCGGAGAGGGGACTGGAAGCTTTTGGAAACTCCGGGCGCGCACCCTCCGGGGGCCAATGCCGGAACGGGAAGAAGAAGAAGAACACGAGAGTGGAAGATAGAGACGAGAGACTCGAGTCGAGACCGGGCTAATACTAGGGATAATGCCCACGGGGCAAGGGAACCCGTTTGATGTGGCTCTCACGGCATCGTGCTTACATACATACATACATACATACCTACATACATGCATACGTGCATATATATATATATGTACATATACGGATATCTATATAAGTACGTATTGGGTCGAGCGTGTGGGACGAGGGCCTCGTTGGAATTGCTGAAAAGCTTAGGCAGGCCTTGCGTCTATTCGTCCGTTTGCTGCAGAGAACTAACCCTATACGATTCTATATACGTGTATGTATGTATATGCGAATCAACATTTGCAGAGATAGACGAGTTTATATTAATACCGCGAGATGTTTACGGATATGCTTTTAATGCCTGGCTCGTAGGCCACCACACTCACGGTACCGACATTCCCATATCCGGAGGCTCTTCACCGAAAACATGAATATTCCAAGAGATTTTTTATATTTTTTTCTTTAGATATATACATATATATGTGTGTGTAATTTTTTTTTATTAGGAAGTCTCCTTTTACGCCGAGGAACCATGCGCTAAAACCTCGCGAAATCGTTCGGGCATACGTGACTCCCACTTTTACATCATGAAAGTGTATGTAATATTTAGTATGCGCGGACCTTTGATGTTCGATGGTGCTTCATTCGAAAAATGAAGTACGATTGAAGAACGTGGATCGGCCGGGAAGAGGAAGAGAATAATACGATGATTTTTTTATCCATCGAATCTCGGTGCGTTCATCTTATATTTTTCTGTTTATAAAAATGATTTTTTGTTTGATTTATTATTGTCGAGGCTGATTATTGACAAACATGGGCTGTTGGTTAGTTTATCCTTATTGACGTAAGCCTATACGGTTGATCGAAAAGCATTGAACAAAAATCATATTTTATTTAAAAGAAAAAGTAAAACATGGGGGATTTTTTTGGTTATTGATAATTCTATTTTTTTGAGATAGTTTAAGGAGCGAGGAATACGGGATTAAGCCTATAGATTCTCCACGCCGTATACCACGTGCTAACTATTATCGACAAAGTGTCGATAATATTTTTAGTATTTATTATTCGCGTTCAAATTAATTTTGGTCGAGAAAAAAGATATCAATGCAAAGAGAATATTGTGTCTCTATGTATTTATTCAACAAGAACTTATTTCTTTGCACAGTACGCGGAGGCTATGTATTGAACATAGACACATACAGAAACACACACAGCTCATCCACCGTTTGCGTCTTCTCGTAAAGCTTCTCTCCTCTCGCAGTATTTTATCAAGATTTTTAATGAAAGCAGCTAATAAATGTTCGCGAAATGTCTGCGAGCTACCGGTTTTAAGCGAGATTTATTTTACGACCGTATATATGTATATACTCTACTTTTCGACAAGTCTCCGCTTTAAATTCATTAAACACGCGGACCGAGAATAAAAGGGATGTTTCCTTTTTTGTCGTGAAAGTCCGCCCTGGTATTCGAACGAGGTGGGTTATTCGCTCTTGTTGCATCATCGTTATCTACATATCGTATTATTTTTACAGGACAAACCAAGAAGCTTAATAAAAATTAATTTTCACTTTTGAACGAAACACCCGCGAACAAGCCAATGAAAATGGTTTTACGCTTATTTTTATGTGCGTCGAAACGAATATTTGTTTCCGTCAAATATGAAAAAATTCTCGCAATGAACTTTGATGTTAATTTCGGAAAGTAAAAAAGCAAAATTTTTAAATTATTGGGGTAATTAATAATAATAAATAATCAAATGTGCGTAAAAATAGTCCAACATTGAAAATTATTTATGTTTCCGCAATTTAATAATTCATTGATAATATTAAGTAGTTTTTTTTCCCTTGTTCCTTGAGGTTGTACAGTTTCTTGATGCAAAAAGCGGACAAGCTCAGAAATTACTCCGTTTTGACAGCTGCCTCCGTACCAGAGAGGGTCGTAAGCCGTGGCATGCTAATCCCGATCAAAACTTCATCGCGTAATCATCAAAGTTTCGGTTTTAGCTAAGTTAACGGCTGGTGACGTACAATGGCTTGTAACTTTACAAGAGACATGTACCTTTGCCTCATACACGTATATATGTACTCATATACCACGATAGGAACAACGCTAGCGTCTGTGGCCTAATACCCGGCTTTTGGCCTGCCAGGATCGCGAGTTTGAATGTAAATTAGTATTTCTATCCGCTCGTTCGCGAAGACTCTGAACAGAATCGGACGAAATATAATACTCATGAAGTAAAACCGACAACGATAGAGTGAGAGAGAGAAAGTGCGAAAACTCACGATGCATCAGCTGTGACGAATGCACATTATCTGTTAAAACACACAAGATGCGCTCCTGGGAGATCTCTACATTGCGCGATTTCCGTTTTATCATAAAAATACAAGAATGAAAAATAATTAAAAATTTGAGGAGAACCATAGTATTATTCATAAAATGGTGATGCTGATGATTTCGTTATATCAACAAATTTACGTATTTTTTAAATATATAATATAAATTATATATTATTATATTAAATAATTATAATAGAATAAAATATTAGATTATTTAATTTATTTATTATATTATTATATTTAATAATTCAATTATATTAAATTATATAAATTATGTATATATATATGTATTATAATATAATTATATATTATTATATAAATAGAAAATATATGATATAAATACATATAATATATAAAATCAACGAAAGGTCGATATCGTGAAATTTTCTGATCTTTTTTTCCAAGCTATTCAATTATTTCAATATTGTATCACAATTTTGTAACGTAATCCAGCATCATTAATAAAAATCAAATACGCTCTAATTCGGTTAGTAACTTCATATAATTTTATCACTGTACGTTTTTTTAATTTCTCAGTTTCCCTTCGATCGGTCGTAATATAACGCCCGCCGCGTTAACGGTCTTCGTATAGGAAATTACGCCGTAATTTGGGAATTTCATTTTCACAGAGTGCAAAGCCCTTTTAATGCAAGGCACTTTGCCGCGGCGCGAGCGGTGTGTTTATCGAGCAGAGATTTTCGAGGGTGCATGCAGCACATGTACATTATATACATACATACATACACACACAGATATACGAGAAGTAAAGGGACGGCTGTGCGAAGTCGTGAAAGTTTCCCAACGACTAAAGGAGACGAAGATTTCATCACCATTCAGTCTACGGTTATTTCTCTGCGTGCCGTCTATATACTCTGTAACTCGTATATATGCTACGCGTATACCACGCTAAATTCCATTCTATACACATCTCCAATTCGCACAAAAGAATCACAACTTTAGACCCCCGATTCTACCGCCCAAGCTTCTGACAATCGCACTCTCGTTCATCGAGACTAATAACGAAATCCTCTTCTTCCTTTGCATCTCCCCCAGGAACAATTTATTCTAGAATAACAACCCGAATTTCCTGCAAAGAGAGATAAGTGCCCAAAATGGCAAAACACGCCTTTAACTTTCGTCCCTTTTCCGCACCGAATGATACAAACCGTTAAAGCAGGGAAAAAGAAAATGCAACGAAAGCAGAAATAATAGAAAGGGAATTGTCGAGCCAGTGTGTTCCCGGGAATCGAGGATTTTTATGCGGTTGAAAAATCGAGTTGCCGGTAGATACGGAAATTGCTGAACAGCCATTGGACTTATATCTCAAAAAAGAATAATCGTGTATATACGTACATATGTACATATATAGATTCGAATCTATATCCTCCCACTTTTCAGCTGTATGTATATATATGTACATATATGTAGTTAGGGACTCGTAGGATTTTGAGGGAAGCGGATTGATTTGTGGAACGAAATTGGGGATCGCCACACGTTGGTTATGGGAAGCGAGGGAGGAGGTGAAGGTCCGCCGAGGAAAGGAATAAAGAGCTGGCGAGAGTGAAGGGGATCGAGAAAGGTCCGAAGAGTTCCTTCGTGGACTAATGCGTTTCTCATCCGGGATTACGTAGCTTTCCGGCTATCCGCGTGACGTCCGATGTCTTCTATACATATATATATATATTCTAGACTTACCCTCTCTCTCGATCTCACTCTTTTGAGACGCGCGTGCTCTCGGTCTTTTCAGGATCGTCAGACCCATATATCGAATGTCTCGACTTTTCGTACCTCCCATCCGTTATCCTCTTTTATACCATGGTCAATCGTACGACGTTATACGCCGGTCAGCACGAGCTATACATTCCGACAGACTCGATTCCTTACAGTAGATATATAGTATTACGTATTAGGGTGAGAATACGTCCGGATAATATAACCGATCACTGAACAGTGAATTGACGAATGTTCTTCGTGATTTGTGGATCATTTCCGAAATGTTTCCTTTCTTGAATTTAACGTCGAGAGAATATCAGGATTCAGGGACAGTCTTAGCCGTTGAATAAACATAGATAGTGGCAGAGATTGATGTATTTTTATATTAAAAAGTGCAAAAAAGAAATTATTTTTCTTCCAATTAATTATTCTTTACGGTAAATAAATTTTTTTTTCGCGGTAAGTTATTGATCTAAAAAGGATTTTTGTTTACCATTTATCGCGGTCGGGAATCTAAATTTGAATAAATATATGTTATATATAAATATATGGATTTTTAAGGATGGCTCATTAATGTTCCTACATTCTCCCACATTATCGCCAGCTGATAGGGCAGACGAGAATTTCACAGCGAATCGCCTTCACGACGGAAGACGAAGAAGGCGTGCTCACTCGTCTCATGGCAATTAGTTCAAGCTCTTCCAGCGATAAAAGTGAGAATGAGAGAAGGGTGGAGGTGAAAGAGAAAATGGTGTGCCAAAGACGAGCGAGGGTGGGTGAAGGACGGATGGCGAGGAAGAAGAAGAAGAAGGGAGCGGGGGTGGGGATAGAGGTCGGAAACTACGTGAGGAATATAACGACGAGTTTCCAGGGGTTTCTAAAATAGCTGTGCGTTCCACTCCCTGTATATTCGTAGCCGTTAGAAGAGAGCGGCGCGTCTTATATACATATATAGTAGAGCAAGAAAGAGGGAAGAGGGTTAGGGAGAAAAGACGTCGTGATCGATGGGGTGCCTGAGAGTTGGCGAAACGGTCCATCAACAGTACTCTTTCACCCTCTGTCTCCGTCTTTCGCTTTTACGACGTCTGTTTTCCCTCGAAATTGCCTGGGCCATTGCAAGGTGGCGCGTTGCGCACAGATGAAAAGAGGTGGCTATAGTAATTAGAACACGTTCCTTCTTGTCGTATCTAATAAGGCGTAGCAGTGCTTCGCTACGTAGAAACACGAAAGTAACACGCGACTCTCGATATCACAAAGCCAATAACATTGGAACAAAGAAGGTATATATATATATATATATATTGGAACGAAGAAAATATATGTATCTTAAACAACAACAGCGATACTTATATATATATATATATAAGTATCGCTGTTGTTGTTTAAGATCAAAGTGAAGTCCGTGATCCGCTAGGACTTGCCTCGTTAAGGAGCTTTAACAATGTCGCGAAAGCAGGCCGAGCCTCGTTATCGGATTCTCATAGGACATACTAAACACACACATACATATATATGTGTGCCCACCGGAGCCGCCTGAAACGCGAATTTTTCTATTTCTTTTGTCGTCGATAACGATCCTACGATACTTCGGTCCCGTGTGGCGCGCGTATAGATTTTCGATTTTCCAGGATGCTGGGGTTGTAGGATGGTGGGGGCAGATGAAATGCCGCAACCCTTCACGTTCTTTCACACTGAATGCAATCATCCTTTGAGAGAAAGAGAGAGGAAAAGTAGAGAGCGGCCGAACGTATGTTCGACCGAGAAACCTCGACGAAACTTTGGGAGATTAATAATCGATAGTCGGGAAGGCAGAGAACACAAACTGGGCCACAGCACAATGTATACGTGTATATTTGTTCAATGGAATTTCAGTTTTTATTTTATAACATTCATTATTATAATAAATAATGATGAAAGTATGAAATACGATTCATTATATAATAATATTAACTATATTAATCACTTTAATATTATATTATAAGTATATATACAGGGTGAGTTTCATAAGGCGCCTCAAACTTTATTTTAAGGTAAATGGGATCATTAGAAACAAAAGTTGCAAATATGCATTGGGGATATTTTTAATAGTTTGCGAGATATCAATTTTTAAAGTTGGTCCAATCAGAGCGCGCCGAGAGGCATTGGAGCCGTCCAAGACGTTATGCCTGGTAAATGAAACGAATTCAGGAATTCAGTTGGATAATTAATAACTTGTTCTTGATTAATAAAAGTAGCAATCGACTTGTACGTTTTAGTTTCTCATGATAGTCTCTTTTGAATCGTGAAATTTATATAATTGACATTGGTGTTTTTGCTGCTAATATAGCACGTTCCCTTAACCACATTTGTTTTTTATAGTTATGTGCAATATTTTCAAAAACTTTGTTAATTAATTCGTCTGTTATTGCTGTTATTTTAAGAAAGTTTGTACGTCGTCGTACGTACTCTAACTGTTTCTTGTCTTGCTTCTCGTTGCTCGTCCGTTTCTGAAGCTCGTAATGTATTTTTCATTTGTGACTGACGTGTATATCTTCCAATCGTTTCCCGTTTTAATGTCACGATTAAGAAAATTTATCTGGTCAGCGAATTAAAAAACATATATTGATTTAAAAATCGGAATATAGTTATCAATATCTATAAAGTCATTTTCTTCAAATTTAATGACTCGAGGATACCTTATTCGCGGGCCATAAATAAAAACATATTTTTCCTAAATTAACACGTACCTTTATGGGTTTCAGTGGTTTTTCCGTCTACGAACATTAATTTCACAACCATTGACAAACAGTTTTTGACCAAAATTGTAGAATTAATAAAACAATGTCTAAGGAACATTTGTAGAGCTTCATAAAATCGATTAAGTACTCATGAGATTCATAACAAATTAATTTGTCTCGAATAATAGTAATTTTGCCGAGGTTAAACATTCGCGGCACCGTCAAACATGCTGAATTGACTACGCTTGTCACACAAATTTTTCTTTTGACTTACTCGATACCAGATAAACCTCCTTAATTTGACATTCGCTGTCAAATAAATTATGCAATCGATATGTGTAATATCGAGTCGATCGAGTCGTTAAAACAAATACGTGTCTTGTATTTCGCTTGTCAATTTGGTAGCATACTTTGACAGCTGTCAAATGATCTCTATATATAGATATACTTAAATGTTAATTTTGTTTTGCCCCGTACGCGTTTATTTTGGCAAATAAAATTATTCTACTAACGCAGAAACCTTCTCGGGAGTGCGGACTACAATTCACCAAATTTTCATCGCAATCGGATGAGTGGTATAGGAGCTTACTCGTGACAGGCAAACAAACAAACATTCTTCCATTTTTATATATAAGAAGATATTAAATAGCATTAATTATATAAATAATAACGAATTAAAAGTTATCACCTTGTTCGACCAAAGTTATATTTACGATAGTTCAAACGACTTTTCCATACTTTTGATCGATGAATCGAATGATCGTCGAAGATACCGAGGATTTAGTTGGAATAATTAAACATTCGTATCCAGCAGCAGCGGATGGACGTTCGATGATTGGTATAACTATATTTACCTATATGCTCAGCATATACAATGGCAAATATGAAATCGATTTTTATCCGATGTTTATCTGCCTTTACCCGCGAAAAAATGGAAATACGAAGTTTTCTCATTAACCTATGATGTAAAAGGGTATAAACTCTTTTAGTCCTTTCAATTTATTAACTTTTTTCGTTATACAGCCTTCGGTATACAAAGAGCTACGCGCATATTTTTCACATAGCACTGTGATTAGTTGTAATTAAATTTTTATCTCCTTGCAAATCGCATTTTTCCAAAACTAAGATCGACGAACGTAATCCAGAAAGAGATCTTCTCAAGATTTTTCAAGAGTGTATTTTTAATGGAATTCTGCCACAGAACATGAATGTTATAGTTATTTCATTTTGCCTCAGGAATTTATGCTCAAAAGTTCAAAAAATGTGATATTTCACGGTTTTGTTTTTATGCCTATTAATTGTCAACAATTACAGAAGTAACTACGATTTTCGTATTTTATGAGATATTTCCGACGAAAGTGTACTCGTTCATAGTCATTTGTGAGAAAACAAGATTCGCCCTTCCAAGATCGTAGACATAATACGTTTTTCGCTTGCCATTACCCTCGATCAGAAATCGTAACGTTGAACGCTTTTCGTCATTGGCCCATCTTCAACATGTTTCCGCAAACCGGGTGATATAACAGAGGGAACCAAGCACGAGTCAATATTTTATCTACAGTCGTTTCGAAACGATGCTACATTTTTTTCACGACCCATTTTTCCAACCGTCTCTCGCAAAATACATTTCGAATATCGTAACTTTTTTTGCTGGCACCCTTCGACGGAGAAAGCGAAAGAAAGAAAGAGAGAGAGAGAGAGAGAGAGAGGAATAATCACAAAAGGGAGGGAAAAATTTAAATCGAACGAGGAAGCTTTTTTCCATGCCACGATAGAAACGCAGTACGAATTTCAATTCGAGATTCAACACAGTTTCTATATCTATATACACGCCTTTATAAAATATATATTCGCAGTACTTTTCTTACACACCGAGGGGGCAACGCGATAGAACCATCCCCCTTCCCTCCCCGTTGTACCAGCATCCCTTTCGAAGCAAGAGTTAAATCGTCACGGACCCCGAGGGGTTTATTGCTCGTGACATATTCAGGAAACTTTTTATTCCAGGCAGACGAGAATGATGCGGGATGTATAGTGGTATATGAAGAGAAGAAGCAGAAGAAGAAGAAGAAGAAGAAGAAGAAGACGACGAAAAAATGAAACCCGAAGAAGCCGGAGTTGGAAATTCATCAGCATTCGAGAGGACGGAAAATATTTTTACGAAAAACGTGTGTGCTGGCTATGAAGCGACCCCGCGACGATATATATTATCGCTATATGTATACAAAATTTAGTTTCATAGTTTTCTATATCTGCATGAAGCTCCGAAGTAAATTTTCCTCGAGCAGTCGGAGCGTATTTATATAACACGTTGCATGCGTTATTCCACGAGCAATCAACGAGACATCGCGCATCAAGTTTTCAACTCTCACATACATTATATGTCATAAAAATAATCGACTAGAAAAATTGAAAACCTTTATAACACTACGGATTTCCGAGAAGCTCGAGATCGATTTGCTTTTATATGCAAAAATATCGTTATTATTTCATCGATATTCAAACTCATCGCTTCTACCAGTAATTTAAAAAAGATCAACTGTGTACATTCAACTTATTATTTTATTTTGATTATAGCGAATAAAAATTAAAAAGGTTGCGAGGATTCGCGCAATAAAGATATTCGTTATTAAGTAACGGAAGGAAACGATCAATTCGAAGACTGATTACACCACGTTACTTGCTTTATACATGAACACCCAGTTCTGTATTTTCAGCGTCTGGAGGACCCATCGAGTTGAAGGGCTTGAACTTTTCGAAAGGTCTATTTTTACGACGGCGAGCAAATCGCCGACGCCATTGGAATCGCAGACGAATAAAAAATTTGGTGCCGGATGGCTGGGCGGTTAATCGCAGAAAGATCCATGTACACTCTCGACTCTCGATGACTTAAAATAAAAAATTTATTCAATTTCCTTTTTAACCGTAATAACAACAGTTTCCTTCGTTCGGTCGAATTATCTGGCGGACGAAAAATTATATTTAAGCTCAACCGAATTATTACCGCGAGTCGAGAAGTACATTTTTAATCTGTTTCTATAACCGATCTTTTCATCTTTTATAACTGTACATTTTTCTCCCGTTCATTCGTCGTACAGAAAGAAATCAATGTATGTATATACATCGCGCCTTTACGCTCCACAGATTATTTTCGTCCACAGGAGCTTTAAATCTTTTCGACTCGCGATACACGGTACATACATACACGTGTATTTATGTAGATATATGTGTAGCAGGTCGGCACTTTCAAATAAAGTTTACGATCGTAGCGACCGAGTTGATTTATATATGAAAAAACGAGAAGAGGAATAAGAGAATTGCGAGGGAGCATACAATACACGGTAGCTGCGCAAAGAGAGGAGAGCCTGGGAGTGGGACCTCTTGAAATCCTCTCGTTTTGCAAACGGCACGTATTATATATATATATATATATATATATATATTCATATAGAAATTCATATATATATATATATATATATATATATATATATATATATATATATATATGAATTTCTCTCTCCCTCTCTCTCTCTCTCTCTCGCCCTCTCTCTCTATTTATATATATATATATATATATATATATATATATATATATATATATATATAATACTTGCAGAACTTATACGTATCACCCAGGCTGCCGCTCCTCTGTTTCCGCGCAATACATATTATATATATATATAGCTCGCAGGATATGCGATGTATACATATACATGTAACGGAGAAAATCCGAGAGATTCTGGTGTACGATATTAGCTAGCGTTCTCTATCCGCTCGTGTAAGTTTCGACTCCTGTAAAAGTTTTCAGCACCCAGCTCGTATATAGCCACAGATCGAGCTCTCATCTTCTCAGCGCGCACTCCGCGGTATCATCTCTCTTTTTTTTGATACGAGATCGGAGAACCTCAATATCTTCTTTTACAAATAAATCATGTCGGCGTTTTACTCACCGTCGGTGCATCCTAGAAAGCTCATAATATACTCGTCATCCAACGCGAACGGTAACCGGTTGTTGTTTGATGAGAAATTTCGAAAATTTGTGAAAAACTCGTTTCAAAAACTTTATTTTGCAACTTTAGTCTTTGACAGGATTTTTCTAATATGCGATTTTATAAATTAGTTAGCTTCGTGAAAAAGTTCTTTTCTTTGAAAAATTGTTTTCTCATAAAACATCCTATGTACGTATATACGTTGCAAGGGGGTGAAAATCTTCGGGAGCGCGCCAAAGCCGATAAAATTTGGCCATCAGACTCCGTGACACGCAAATGGTGAGAGTTTTCCCTCGGGCAAACTTTTTCCAACCGCAAAGACGATGGAAAGACACACGGGGGGTTAAAGCGCGCCCCGAGTAAATTCACTTTGTTCCCGGCTCTCCTTCTTAACACTTTTGCGACATATTCTCGTCTACGTAGGCGTTGTACGTGACATTTGCATACCTTTATACGTGAATGTTATGCATTATAAAGCTGGTAAACAAAATCGTTGAAATATTTTCCCTATATAAATTTCTCGTAACTTCAATATTCGACGTACGTGAACCGAAGTCGCTCGTTTATAAAACGAAGAGCCCCGCCCCCAACTCATACACACACACGTGTATATACATATATATATATATATATAAACATGTCTATGTATATTTTTGTACACTCTCAGCTTGGTAAGTATACAGGGCTTGCGACAAACCATGAATCTTAATTCGCACCTTCGGTGGTATATATATATACATATATATATTTGTGTGATATATATATACATCAAATGTCGTAAAACACCGTATCGTAAAACGTGCAGTAGGTGCATCTACATATACGTATATATATATATGTTATATATTGGGGCTTCGCGGATTCGCGGTAGGTTAAAGACATACGTAGACGCATTTACCTTTATATGTATATATATCCACGTAGTACGTACTAGAAGAGCAAAACGTACCGTAAACTATCGCGGAAACGACTCTATTTTCGTCTATCTCTCACCTATCTCTCGGGCCGTAATGGGAGAGAGAGTATGGAAGGCGTCGGTCGAGGCGTGGATACGAGGAGGAGAGGGAGAAAGACACAGTGAGAGAAGGAGAGCAAGCACGTATGCCATCACGCCGGGAGCATCACTACTGGCAGCCTCGCCGAACTCGACTGCACTTCCGCGACGGCGCGAGCACATCGCGAGTATATATGTATACATAGGTATATATATACATATAGATGGGTCTCTTTGCCGGACGTGGAATCTCCCAGCTCTGCAAGCTCGATCTCTCTAATGCTCGAATGCCGTGTGAGAACGAAGCTCTCGACCTCTCCGAGCGATCGTACAAAACGATATTCTGGCAATCGTGTAGTCCTGTGAAAACTCTCCTCCGGCCCCTGCTCGCGCCACTCCCTCTTCTCGCCGCCCTTGCGCTACGTTTCAGCGCGCATTTTGCTTTCCCTCTGGAGATAGCTGAAGTTATCAAGCTCGCGAATATTTACACACGTCTATATCTGTATATATGTATACGTGTATGAATGTGAAACTGCGGCAGGAGGACGTTCCCGAAGAAGTTGTAACAAACTTTCAAAGACGAAGGGAGAGGATAGATATATTCTCGGCTTACATGTATGTACTACGTGTGATTCATCCATACAGGCAAATTTTTATAGATTCTAAATACGAGACACGTCGGTCGGAAATCCTATTGGCGTATGTATATACATATATCCATGCAGCAGTTTGCGAATATTCTCTCAGCGTTTCATTGACTCATTCTCGTGTAGTAACGGGGTTGAAAGTTCAAAAGAGAAAAAGGATTGCGAGGTAGGGTGAAGAAGACACGGTGAGAGGGTGAAAAGAAGAAGATGAAGAGCAAGAAGAAGAAGAAGAAGAAGAAGAAGCTCTCGCAGTTTATTTACGATTCCAGCTAGACTGCGAAAATGCAAATTCCATCGGTCCCAATGCCCTCGCGAAAAGCGAAAGAAGATTCGCGAGGCTGTGCTTCGGTACAGGTAAATATATATATGTGTACACATATAACGATGAATCCTGTCTGACTTGACGGCTATGTACGCCAGGGGGCGTGCGCACTACAGGACTTACCCCCACTCGATCAACCCTACTTCGGGAACCACGAAAGCTTTCGGTGGTACACCTGGCTTTTCAATTTGTGCCGTACTCTCTCTCTCTCTCTCTCTCCTTCTTCGCGGTATTTTCGTACGGTAGAAACAAACTTTCCACTTAAGTTGCTTCATTTAGTTATCCCCGGTGTAAGGTATATTGGTTCGCTAAGTTATTTCGCCAAGTTACTCCACGTTACCTCCCTTCCCCCGCATACATGCTTACATTTTACTAGAGTACAAGTACATATTATGTATACAATGTATACATAGGATGTTCAGCATCGAAGTACCAAGGACGCTTTGCCACGTTTACTCACACCCAAAGCCGATATACTATTTCGGTCCTTTCGTTGCCTACATACTAAAACATTTCAACTTCCCCTTTTCCTCAAATCCCCGGAACTTCGTGTATAAACCTGCCCCTCCCTCGCCCCCTTATTGTTTGAGACTCTGAGTGAAGCAACCGTGCTAACCGAGGGGACTAGCTAGTTGAATATGTATTATTTCACTAACCAGCGATCGTACGATCGCAGTGAGAGAGAAAGAGACAGAAAGTAGAAACGCCTGTCTGACCAAACACCGACTATTACTACTGTGGCACTGCACTGACCACTGCGGCTCCTGCTGTGTCTTCATATAGTTATAGCATCGAGCTTACCTATGCATCTAACATTCTGTATAATTTATCTCCATGCATGGATAGCGTGCAGTATTCATTTCCGATGCGAAAGCATAGGCTATTAATAATAATTAGGCCTTTCACTGGGCCTCGTTCGAGCAGAGACACATTATGGCGAGTCACGAGATGCTTCGAGTCGTACGTTTACGACGCGAGTTCTCGAATAGTGAGGGAAAGCAAAGAGAGAAAAGGGTAGAGAAAAATCATAATAATAAATGCGGTACGTTGACCCCGTGTCCCAGACCCACGTATCGTCGGTTACGTAGTCAAGACTTGTTATATCTATAGATACATTAATGCACGTCGAGGGAAAGAAATAACCGTTATGAAAAGTCAAACAAGCGTGCAGAGAAATTTCGTAGGAGGATGCAACGTTTTGGACGGACCGAGGGTTCTGCAAACGTTACGGGGGTGCTCCGGGGGTGCGATGCGGGATGGACAATGAAGCACATGGTTCTATGCCGCTCTCGCTCTCCCTCTCTCTCCCCCCGTTTCGCTTACCTATAATACGTACGTATGTATATATAACGCGGGCATGCAACCATAAATGCCACAACTTTAGTTATTTATGATAGCCTCCATAAGTTTCCTCGCCAACTACTTTTCGCGGATGTATTTATTTGTTATTCTACGTGCCGGTAGTATAACTGGAGCGTGTGCGCGAGACTCCGGGGTAGAATACGTGTATATACGTTACGTTTGTACAGCCGGGAAAAGCGTTCTTGCGCCGTCGGAAACGTTATTTACCGAAAAGGGTTGGCCAAAGGGGACGAGGGTTTTCACGCTCCGTGACGTGGGCTGTTTCGTCGGTAGGCGATAAATATGCGTAATTACCTATATGTGAGCATGGGCGCACGAAAACCGTAGAAATCTCACGGTTCCTCAGAGGCTGCGCGGCGTCCGGAACACGTAGGTATAAACGTATATATTTGGGCCGGAAGCACAGATACGTCCAAGTTATATTTACAGGAGTGGGGGAGGTAAGTATTACAGGCACTTTGTGATTCTTTTTTAATTACTTGGCAACGGAACGATACCACGTCTACGTGATACATATCCTCGCATACATTTTCACGCTGCGGGGGTTAATAAATTTAATTACTATCTTATCAATTGCTAATTACCAAATTGTTTTTATTAAACGAAATCGTGAAAATGAAAAGAGTTGTCTCGTATTCTTGTTATTCTCACCGATTCTTCATTTTTCGTCTGTGTGCAAGCGGTCGCTATTCAATATTCATTTTCTCGCAGAGGGATAACAGCTTTGGGAATAATGAGCGATTATGAGGAAACAACGACAAAGTTTGTCCTCTGACTACAAAAACGATAGGTCTTAGTTTGCTAGTTGTACTTAAGCATTGTTGTATTCTGCATCGACGGCGATACTGATTTACGAACAAGGGTCGTAAATCGTTGTAGTTTGATTGAGTTCATCGATGCTTTAGCTTCCTTAATACATTAGGTTGTATTAAGGATAATTTAATGAGTATCAGAGTAGTAGTTTGACTTCTTTCACTATGTTTTATTTGAAAATGAAACATTACTTATATTATCTTTGGATAATTAATTATTGGATAATCAATTATTTGTTAACTTTGGATAATGAATTATTTATAATTGAAGATCAATTATTGGAAATTTGTAATTTATTAAATTTGGGTAATTAATTATTTGTAATTGAAGATGTAACAATAGTAGTTCAAAGGTTCGGGATGTCCCTTCTTCTGGAAGACTGTTTTAGAAGTGACGAGATGTTCCTTTAACAAAGCTCGGGTAGCTTGCTTATTGTGGAAAGGATACAATTTTTTCGAAGGAGGGGATGGCTTAACAAACAAAGAAAGTCAGAAATATCTTACAAATAACAGATGCGTTAAATGTCCTTATGACGTACGTTATAAAAAAGAGCAAGAAACCGACGGAGAACAGTATCGACAGTATTCCGTGCACACTTGGAAAAAAGGACTGCGACCATAAATTACTAGACACTCTTGACAAAGCAGTAAATATCTCTCTTTTCTGAGAAAAACACGCACACGTAAATTTAATACTTTCTTCAACGCTCGTTTGTATATTTTTCGGATTGCGTTGAAGATTTCAAACCCTTATAAGTTCACTTATAGCGTAACGATAGAGACTCTTAAGTATAGGTCCAAAAATACTCGATTTGAAAGTGTCCTCTACTTATTACAATACGTATTCAACAAGCATTATTTAAGGTTGAATTTCATTTGATGCAGGCCATTTAAAATTTGACGATATCATAAAATTTTGAATTTTATATCGTTAAGTAAAATTCAAAATTATATAAATTCTGTAATGGTGTATAGATATTTGCATTAATGGAGCTTTCAGTTTCACAAAACGAATCAAAGAAAATATATAAAATATTGAGAAATACTGTGTGCGAAGGGAAGATTAATAAAACGAAAGTCGTTGTATCCTTAGAGTATTTTCCCTGTAATCATTGAAGCATAAGATAACGCAACGTACGTACAGCAAGTGACATAATCTCGGCCATCATTATACACATCAAACATCAATCCGATGTCTGGAAGCCTCGAACGTCAATTAACACGCTGGAAATATTCAAGTTCGTTGGTTGATGGGCGAGTTCCGGTAGCGTGGATTATGCCGGGAATACGATGCATACACGACGCTCGTTCGATCGGTATCGTACAATAATAACATGTTTGCCGGTCACGCGTGAACGATGATGCGACCATTGTGTGAAGCTGCGGTCCTGCGGAAGAGAACGGGGGAGAGAGAGAGACAAAGAGAGAGAGAGAGAGAGAGAGTGAGAGAGAGAGAGAGAGAGCCCCGGGTATAATTACATAAACAGTAAGGGAGTGCATGGAGACCATCACGAGGGAGAGAAGCACGGATCGGTTAACATCATAGATATCGATGAACCGTAGGAGCCTCGGAGCCTCCACGGATCCGCTAGCTCTATCGGTCCAAATACATATATATGTGATAACACCCAGGCTTACTCTCACTATCCATCTATATATGTATATATATGCAAGATCTCGGCCACCCAATTACACGCTCGCATACGATCAGCGATCTGGGAGACGTACAAATTGATCTGTCTGGAAAGTAACTCCTAACCCTACGCAGTAACGTACGATATATATAATAACGTATCGTTGCTTCCTCTCCACTCCATATGTTCTACGGCGATTGTACTAATACGCTACGACAATGCATAGTCCTCTGTAATAACGTATCGATCGCGTACATATAATGAGCAGGGGATCCACCATGTGCAGCGACCGATCAATCAGTATGATCGACGAAGATCGAAATCCCGGACGGATGTCCAGGAAATTGTACGTTGTAGAGAGGCGGATCATCTACGAAGGCGTATATCGTTAGCAAATAAATATCCGCCACGGGAGAGTTTGCTGTTTATATATCCGGGTGTTTAATTGAGCGAAGGTATGTTTTGATTATCCGGTCGTGTCTTGTGTACCAACTAAGTATGTTGTTACGTGAGAATTTATGTTTTGATAAATGTCTAACGAGGCTATTTAAACGATGATGTTGTCATCGTTATAACAATCTTATTGTCGTAAAACCAATTTAAATGACAGTTGATTCGAGCGATTATCATTCCCTATTGCAACGATATCTAAATCTTATTGCAACTAAACCTTAGCCACATACGTTCTTCAAGATCGGGTCAAAGGAGATTCACCGTAGGATACGTGTTATTCAGCCGAGTGCCTCTGATGAATTATCCATCGAAGGATTTCCCCTAACATCCCCGGTGCCTTTCCTTTATCCCCGTCCTTCACGCTGGTCGAGAACACTTACAAGTGTTCGTCCACTGTAAGTCCCCTTCTCGCATGTATTACCAAAGAGAGGGAGAGCGAGCGAGAGAGTCTAGAGACGAGAGGGTGAGATCGAAGGATATCGCAGTTGGCATAGCCGGCCCCCGGGGCGACTTGGAACGCGAGCTCTCGCGAGGTTATTTATGCGGTCGGTCGGGATAGTTCAAAGCTCGCACTGGCAATGCAAATTAGTGTTTATCAGCTTGTAGTATAGGAGAATATTCCTAGCCCAGAGAGATGCGCCAGTGAGTATAGAGGAGAGTTGGAGTGTGTATAGCCTGCGCAAATTGCAGAGGAGATCTACGATGGAATGGCCTAGTCCATCCGCGGACCGAGCTTCTAGATTTCTCCTGGTCTAGGATTGTTCTGTGTGTAGAACATTGAAGATATACGCGTGGGAGAACTTGCTCTAGGTGAGCCGAACTATCATTGTGTATTTTATACCTATGTACGTGGTACACCTATAGATCGTCCACCCAACAAGTCGCCGTTGTGACTGTACTCGGTGAATAGTCGCAAAGGAGGAGACGGAGGGAGGCAGGCTGCTTAATTTATATCGTCTGATGCTCCGTTTGTAATCCTGGACCCTCGTCAACGAGTCCACCACCCCTTTCCTACACTGTTTTCGACCGAACTGCCTTCCACAGTCTTTGCTCTCTCGCTTCTACTGTCGTGGGCCAGTTTCTCTCCCTCCCTCTCGCTCTCTGTCGGTCTCTCTCTTGCTCTCTTACTCGTTCACTCACTCTTACTCTCACTGTTGTCGTCCGCGTACTGATTCAGAAACAGTTTATTTACCAACTCTCCTACTTGGCATCACGACGCCATGGGATTAATTCAGGCTACTTACCATAAATAATTGCTCAAAGAGCAACGAATCCTAGAGACACTCGAATCCTCTACGGGCGACCGAGTATATGTGTATCATTCCCGGTCGTTATATACGCGAACTACTCGGTACTGGTGGATTTGATTGTGCGGTACGTAAACTCGAGTCGGGTTGGTGCCGATGGGACAAGAAACAGCAAGATTCGATAAGAGGATGGAAACGGAATCAGCGAGGGCTTGGAAGATGCGGAACAAATTTAAGTGGCTAGTGAGAAAGGGCCTCGAGTATGGTTTTGTGAGATTCACTGAAATCCTTGTCCATTATTCTTCGACGCTTCGAGTTACGAAATGCTATTGAATTACTCAAGACCGTACATATCTAACTTTTCGGCTGACACGGAAGGAAATCGAACGAACGGAATTGCGACGAATGTTACGCTGATTGATAAAAAGCTTCGAATTCAACGAAGTGTCCTTCGGAATGACATAACGTCCACGCCAATAGTATTTTCGTAACGTCCACGTGTATCGGAGCTAACACCCTCGCGTGAACGTGTTCGCGCCCTCGCAAATGCAGAGAGATGGGGGAGATAGAGAGAAAGAGAAAGGACGAGAGGGATGAAAAGAGAGAGAGAGAGAGCGAGAGGGAGAGAGATCATTTGCATAACAGACGAGTCGATAACAAGATTATTTTTAAGTGCTTAATGGAAGTTTGAAATGCAACATTATCGACACGAGGAATGGAAGGGGGCTTGAGTTTCTAGCGCCGATCCATTTTGCTTTGCATATCAAAGGATCGAGGGGACGTATCCTCTCACGGTCGCATTCACAGACTGGCACATCGCGATCATCCCGGAACACGTTAAAAAAAAATACATCCCTCGTTACATGGTGAAACATTGATTTTACTCCGCACGTTTTTCCTCTCTAGCTGGGGAAAAAAAACTAGTGAGATCGGTGTACTAACACTTCACGCTAAACAATGCGGCGAGTGTTAGAGGTCGATCGCTAACTCGGGCGGTCTGGACGTCGTTGCAAGCATAGCGGAAATTCAGGCTGCGAAACGACGACTTGCTTGCTGCCGTTGCATCTTAAGGGGGGAGAGAGAAAGAGTGTGTGTATATGTGTCGGTGTGAGAGAGAGAAAGAAAGAGAGAGAGAGGGAGGATAGGTCTCGGAAGTTTGCCATTATAGTCCTGCCCGCGCCGTTAACTAGTCTTGGGGCTCTTGGTGAACTGAACGAGAGAGAGAGAGAGAGAGAGAGAGAGGGAAAGAGCGAGAACAACGAGAACGCTGGTGAATACCTTCCACGAGTGGCACATACACACGGGGTAAACTATGAGCCTGAACTATTCCATCGTTAGAGGGTATAGCCCTCTATACCCAGTTGGGTTTAATTCACCAACCGTAGGGTTTCCTCCCATGCTGCAGCAGACACGGTATATATATATATATATATATATATATATATATATATATATATATATATATATATATATTTACATATATGTATAAACGTTGTGGCAACCCCACCAACGACGTTTCACCTCCTACCGGTGGGCCATGAACCGACCCGGGCTTTGCTGCACCGCATAGTGGTGACTGTATATTTCACCTATTATACATATATATGTATGAATGTATACAGATGGTCCGTTCGCTCGCTTCCTCTGACCTAAGTCCACAGAATGCAAATTCGAGGCTTCCGCCTCCGAATTTGCCCGTCCCGCGATCTGGCCAATATTCGTAAATGTCGAGAGGGCGCGTACGCGAATATCCTGCGGTGTGCTTCCGAAATAGTACGACAGTTGGTACCACGCTCTCTCTCTCTCTCTCTCTCGCCTTCTCTCCCTCTCTCTCTTTCTCTCTGATCCTCATCACAAGTGCGAAAGGACTTTACGCCCGTTCTGTACGTTCTCACCATGACGACTGTCTCATCTCGACTTACCACTTGCGGAGGGTTGAAGTGTCGAGTCGACGGTCGCGATGAGAATCAGACATATCCATGCCATACACACACACACACCCATACACACACAAACACACAAGCCGTATCGTCACTTCACGCGGCATTTGAATATCGACTGACGAAACACGCGGTTAAACTTTCACCCTGTGTACGAATGTACGCATTAGAGGACTGAAATTTACCAGAAATGAAATACTCGTAACTCAGTCTCACTCGGGCGAAAAGGGATGGGGATAGCGGATTTCCGAGTATTTTCGTAACACCTAAATAGCAATTTTGTGCCGGTTCTAAAACCAGAAATGACTCAGGGAAGACAGGTAGATAAGATATGAATTTGGTAACATAGTTCTAGAGAGGTGCGATGAGGGGGGGGGGGGGGGGGGGGGGGGGCAAGGGGAAGTATAACGCAGAAGGGGGGTGGAGGGTGAAGTGATAGTTCGAGTTTTGTTTAAAAAAAGTACGTATCTATGTATGTACGTATCTTTGGGTTTGCTTGTGGATAAATCATTGAAAGTTAGCCCCGTGACCATGAAGAAGGCGTGAATCGGTACAGACGATGATATTGATAACCCTGTCGGGCAATAGCAATATTTTTGTAGCATTTAAATTGAAACATCAGGATATCTTTAATTCTCTATTGATATTTTACAAACGAATTTTACCTCGCTTTTCGTAAAATACAATGTCAGCTGCGAATGATACTTATGTTGAGAACATTAAGGATGAAGTACTGTACAGTGTTTAGAATTGAGTGCAAAAATGTTTTATTACAATACGCAAACAAATTTCAAAATGTACGATCTATTGTAGGTATGCAGTCTTTGCAAATACATTTTTTGCATTGACTTTAATTTTTTTTACCCAATCCCCAACTACCAGCTCACCTGTCGCGGTAGTGTGGCTGTACAACACTCGCTTGATAGAATCTTCATCACCGTTGCTAGACACCCTTCTCTCGGACGTGTCATCTCTCTCTCTCTCTCTCTCTCTCTCTCTCTCTCTCTCTCTCTCTCTCTCTCTCTTTCTTTCTCTCTCTCTCTCTCTCTCTCTCTCTCTCTCTCTCTCTCTCTCTCTCTCTCTCTCTCTCTCTCTCTCTCTCTCTCTCTCTAACCGCAAACTCTTTATCGGATGAAGGTTACTAAACACGTTCTACAATCACACTTCCGATGCCACAGATATCCTGTGACAGTGCATCAAATCGTGGCTATCACGTCACACCTTTTACAAAAAATTGTTTTTTTCTTTTTCAAACCAACGCTAAAAACGCATAAAGTTAATTCTTCATTTTCATTGCCGCTGGATATTTATCAATACAACAAATAGCGAATTAGTCTTCTATGTTTCTGTCTTAGCGACTGAATAACTTTCCGGTTTAGAACCGGCCTAGCGTAGCTATTCACATAAGCTCGATTGAACAATTTCGACGCACGGGGATGTTCAAAATATTCTTACAAACGTGCGTGTTATCAGCATAAAATTTGTGCCGAATTAAAAGTAGTAGCGACAGTGCAATTTTGTTGTCGTTATTTTCTTTTCAAGACACGATATAGTTTTCTATTTAAAAGACTATCATAAAAATATATTAATCCTAATAGGCCTTACAATTAGAAAATTCATCAGATTTTTTAGAAGATGATATCTGGCCGATAAAAATAATATGAGAATTTGAGAATTTCGGACTCGGAAACTACAATAAACGTACGTTTGCTTTTATGAATCATATTGCTAATTATGAGCAACAAACGTGAATATAATGTAGAGCAGATCCGTTATTGTTGTTCGATCGATTTTCCGACATCGACAGTTGCGGCATGAAGGCGTTGGCCCGTTAAATTGCTTTGTACCACCCCGAAAACTATCAATGTTCCTAAAGTTTCTCTCCTGCATTATATATTCTCCGTCTTGGAGCTCTATCCAATCCTCGAATAATCCAACAAACTTTGTGTATCGGGGGTAGGTTGTACGAGCTTCAATAGTCTTGCCAAATCCCATGTTTCGTACTCGTTTGGATGTCGTGGCAAAAAATGCATTAAAACATTCAGAAATAATTGTAACTATAATAATAACAATATTACTAATAATTAATATACATTAATATAAATTATAATAATTACCTGATAATATACGTGTTATAATAATAAAAATTAGTATTAACCAAACCGATGGCCAAGGGTAAAAAAAATAATATTTTTACCCGAATAAATGGATGAATAAATGCGAACGGTGAACAGTTCCAGGGGATGAGAAAAAGCACAGTCGGTCTTCGTTAATGAAATGGTGCACACGCACGAGGGGAGGAAGTTGTGTTAGTCGGTAACATTTTTCAATCCGCGCGAGTTCGCGCTCGGACCCACGGGGAAACAAGGACGGCAAGGGAACGGAAGGGGGAAGTATGCAGTTCTCGTGGTTCCCTACGCTGCACGGCATGAAAAATTCGTTTTAGAGGTCGTGGTACGACTTCCTTATGCGTTCAACTCGGCGATATCCGAGTACGTTTGGCTCGAACTCTCTTTCTCTCTCTCTCTCTTCCTCCATCTGTCTCTATCGTTTTTTATCTCACTCACCCCTGCAAACCGGAGAAAGTTTTCACGGTCGCAGACGCTATTAATATCAGCAATCAACCTGACTCGGAAACTCATTCATTCAGTCCGGACGAAGAGAACCGTTCGGGAAGCGAAGGAGGGGGAGGAGGACGAGTTGCTTAATTAAAACTGTTATCCTACGTGATCGTGACACGGCATCAAGTGAGACTGGCGCCCCGCGACAAAACGCGCCACGCTAGTTCTCTCGCCAGTGCCCGTCGGAGAAAAGTGAGACAGGACATGCGACAGTACCGAATTGTGGAGTCTTCTCGCGAGGTTCGCGTAGCTCACAGGCTTTTCTCATTTGTCAAATCTTATTATAAATTCGCGCCTAACGTCAACCAAGCACGAGAAACGCGAGCCTAGAATTTTCAAATGAGACTAATTAAGTTTGCGCGTGTTAAGTTCGTGAAGCGATGGATTTTTTACGTACTGAAGGGATGCGGCAACGATTGTCACGCGCGATTTTATAATCCATCTTATTTTTACTACCTACATATAACGAGAACGAGTTTGCCCCAGAAATGTATACTTTCAGTTACAAATAGTTACCAAAATTATTTTAAATTCTTGGATTTTATTTGTGTTATTTATTAAACAAAAATTTTAAATATTCAAATGAATTCGGATGATTAAAGAATATCGTTGGGAGGGTTGTTGATATAATGAAACGATGGATTCTCGGACTAATTGGATGGGTTGCGACCCTTAGTGGAAGAGGCTGCGTAAGAACAGCCAAATTGCGTGTCTACAGTCGAGCTCCGTCGACGTCCGTAACGCTTCGAGACAGAGACGCCATATTGTATATAAGCAAGTGAATATAATATGTAAGGAAACTGTCAGAGAGTCGGTGGTGCTTTCTCGCAGCGGGTCCGTTAAGCGCATGTTCACCTTGCAGCTTTCAAGATGTATATATAACTTCGTGTCGGACCCCTCTGCTGCTTGGCATCGTACTTCTGACGAAAGAGAGAGAGAGAGAGAGAGAGAGAGGGAAGAGATGTCCTCTCGCGCAGCACCTCCTCTCTCGTCCGTTGAGCAATACAATCCTCAAATATACATGGTGCAACCTTCGTATCGAATTTCCCAAGTGAGCTTCCTTCTCCCACCGTCAACGACATCGTTTCCTTTCGTCTAGAAGGAGGCGCGCGTACAAGCAGTTTTCGTACACGTAGGTACATAAGGACGGAGAAAGTAAGTCGGCGAGAGGGAGACAGACAGAGAGGAAGAGAGAGATAGAGATAGAGAGGGAACGTCAGCGAGAGGATGGATGAAGGAGGACAGAGAGAGGAAAGCTTGCACAGCTTCCGCCTGCAAAGTGTATTGGGTGCCGTTGAACACGATACTCCTCGAGTAACCCAACATCGGCGGCCTCTCCATGTTCACCTCGTCATAGTGATACGTGGTCTACCCATGTCGGCGCTACATGTCGCGCATATGTCACGTCGTGAGCCACGATGTCATGTGTAACCCCACGATGGATGACGAGGAAACGTCAAAAGTGTGTTCGGGTTAATAAAAATCTGGCAGACACGAGTCTAGGTAAAACGTGTATGTCAAGGGAAGAGAAGTAGAATGGAATTGGAAGATTCGACTGTGGGAGACATTTGAAGGATCAACGAAGTGTTAAATTTTGCCGATTTGCTTGTCGTGAATAACACAAATCAGAATGAATATCGACTTCGTGGCTCTTCGATGGTGCCAAAGGGGCAATAGTCGGGGAATATTTGGAAATAAAATATAAAAAGTTCGACGAGAATCTTTGGAGTTTACGTTGAAATTGTGGTCAACGAGTAGAACTTCTGCATGTCTTAGCCGGAATCGGACTTTCTCGATGTATGGATGGAGCTACATGGAATATGCATGTACGCGAATGGTAGAGCACAGAAATGAACGGAGAGAGAGAGAGAGAGAGAGAGAGAGAGAGAGAGAGAGAGAGAGAGAGAGAGAGAGAGAGAGAGAGAGAGAGAGAGAGAGAGAGAGAGCAAGAGAGAGAGAGAGAGAGAGAGAGAGAGAGAGAGAGAGAGAGTGAGAGGAAGGGAGAGAGAAAGAGAGAAACTCACGAGGGAGGTAAAGTCCTTTCCGGCGATGCAATCTTGGAGGTTGACCTCGGAGATGGTCGGGGTTCGCATGTACTCCGCGAAGACGGTTCGGGCCATGTCGGCAGCGCACACAAGGTGAAATCGAGAGGCGGCCCGAGGCATACACCGAGGGAGAGAGAGAGAGGGAGAGAGAGAGAGAACGGTATAGGAGGGTCGGTGTGGTGTGTTTGGCAGTGGCAACGAAGCCAGGGCAAACTTCCTCGGGTATAAGATAATGGTCGGGGCTCGTCGGGGTCCTCCGAGAGGGCAAAGCCCCGAGTCTTTAGCGACACCCGTGGGACAAATATATTATTACTAAAGGTAAGAGAGAAAGCGGCCAAACGAAAATGCTTGTTGAGCGAGCGTTTGAGAGAGAAAGAGAGTGCCGGCGGAAGATACTGAGAGGAGTACGGAGTAAGAACGGACGAAAGGGACTGTCTCCCTTTCGAAAGCGCCCATTGCTCGGAACTCGTACGTATAAGGGTAGATATAGATACGTTAGGGTGGAAATGACGCGCGCGCTCACCGACATGCGTGAATTTCAGCCCTCTCTCCAGCGATCTCGAACGAGAGGGAGATGGGAGAATGCGGTTAAGATAGTTCCGGCAGCGCAATGTATCGCATTAAGCAACTCCCGTGGCCACATGGCTCCGTCGAGAATAGACACCCCAGAAACTCAGCCGTACCAACCCTTGCGGCCCGCCCTTCTCGAGCGTTAATGGTTCGACGCTTGACTAATCGATAATATCGTCGTTCCGTTGTCGATACTTAACGACCATTACCGGCACATATCTGGATCGATCATGATTTTCCCAACTAGGGAGAAAACCGTTACGCTCGATCGAGCTTACGTTTCATCGAAGAATCGTGCGATACGTGCTTTTGGCTGATGTCATATCGTGTTCGGTATGGAAATTCTTTCCTAAATCGCCGATAACACAATTTCCCAAAGAAGGGAGAAAATTCTCATTCTTCGTGACATGCACAAAGCGAAAAGGAAATGATGTTCAGCCCGTAACATCAACAGGGGTAGGTACATAGGGAAGCTTGTAAGGGCTGTTTCAGCGTGTACAGGTGGAGCAGGATAAGTTGGTTCAAAGTGCGGTAAGTCTCGTCCGCGGTCCGGATAGCAGATCGGTCGCTACACCCCTCCATCGACAACCTCTTCCAATCCTCCCTCTCTCTCTCTCTCCCTCTACCTCTATCTCACGCTATTCCATCCCTGGTCGTATCCACTTTCTCGACTAGGTGGACCATGTTTCTACCGTGGCTACTCGATCGACTCGAAGGATGTATGTGTACTCTGCGCCCTTCGTGTACTACGTGGACTACACAACACTAAGGGGCAAAAGAGGGTTGAGAACGAGAGTAAAGCATCCCCCGTAACTCTATAGGACGGCCTCGCTGTGCACACTGTATTCATCGACGTAGATACACACTCGACCTAACGACTGTTTAGATATCTCGCGGGCCAACGTACACACGTTCAATGTTCGTGTACGGAGAAGGAAGTCGAGTGAAGACTCGCCGCTTCCGAGATGGCCCGCTTCTATCTTCCGTTATCTCCCTCTCTCTCTCTCTCTCGCTTTCTCTACGTGACTTTACATGTTTCCGCGCAGACCCCATTCGAATATGTATAGGTCCTTGAGATATTCAAATGCTCGCCGTTCTCTCTCTCTCTCTCTCTCTCTCTCTCTATCTCGTTCTCTCATAGTCCGATACGCGAGCGAAAGCTTGTTCGTTCCTTATGTACATGAATGTCTCACTCAAACCCCCACTCCTTCCGCTCCCTTTACGACTTTCAGACATCCTCGATATGCCGTTACTGAAAAGTCGATAAGATGAGGTTTTGGTCAAGGCTCTATGAAAACAATGTTCTATTCACGCAATCGCGAAATGGAAAGGAACGTTGAAACGAAACCCTCGGAATTTCGACGATATTATTATTTTTAGGCCGCGAATGACGAGCACGAAAATAAAGGTCATGCAATTCCCAAGTGGAATCACTGACCGTGTTTAAAGTCGTTGACCTACTTACTTAGAAAACAAACACTCGAATAATCTCGGGTCAACTACCGTAATAATGCGAACAATTGAGCCAACGGCCAGCTCTATATTTTTATACGTGCGGAGGCTAATTAAAGGATTTTTTTCCATGATTAAAAGAATCTTTGTGCGGTAGTTTGGCGGTACAGCCCTTAAATATTCCGTTATTAAATACTTTAATGATTTCCTTTTGTTCGATGTGAAAAAAAAACGTACGCATAGAAAAATTGTATATGTATAATGTTTCATCAGGAGAAATCGCTTTTTTTGCTATAACGTCGTTTTAATCCACCGTACTATACGCTGTATGTAAGCCACGGCAAAGTGAAAGAATATAACCGGAGTGATTAAATATTTAATCGCATTAATCGCGCGTTATGAATATTTCATGAGAGCCGAGAGTGGAGGAGCTCGAGAGGGTACAAGAAGGACGAAGAAACTGGCGCTCCAGTTGAGTATTATATCGATCCGTATATCTATATATGTTTATAAGAAAAGAGAAAGAGTAGGAGGAATTGGGCGGAAGTCCTCGAAGGAATTGCCTGAAAAAAAGAAAATGGGCAAAGAAATATTAACAAGGTCTGTTATAAAGCTTGATTAATTAGAGATTGCGTGCGGCACATCATAGTTCTCTCTGTAATAAGAATATTCTTCGCCGCCATCCTGTGTAATTATTGGAGATGGGGTGAAAGGGAATACCAGCGTCACATTCCCCCACGTGTTATTGGACAATAATGTCCCCATTATTGGATTTCCGTGTCCCTATTATCGAACAATAACATCCCTATTATTGGAAATTCATGTTTCTAATATTGGATAACAACAATGTTTAGCGTCCGGCACACATGTTCTATGCACGAGGCAAGGAGGGTGCGTGGCAAGTCTACTTTTTTACAAGCCTTAATCAACGACCATTATTCAATTCGGGGTGGGAAGCATAGGCGCACGATTATTTTTTCACGAGGTAATAACGATTGAATAATTATATGCTAGCGAACTCCGGTTTCGTGATTACCTCCTTTGCTCACTTCATCGTCTCCTACTCGTTCGCTGGTAACTTTTAACGACTCTATCAAGCTCCCATTTTCAAAGCAATAAGTGTTTAAGAACGTTCGACGAACGAGAACAAAATTGTTCTCGTTTTTTTTCAATTTTTTAATCAAGTTGAACGTATCTTTATTTCAAATCTGTTAAATCTTTCGAACATCCTGATGTTTTGTGACTGCTGTAGGATTAAGTTTCGGTAAATGGAGATAACCCTGGGGTCAACTCGTAACAATGGCTAACAATATCTCGTGAGAGGATAAAATAAAAAAAAAATGAAACGAGAGAAAAAAGACAGGAACAAGAGTTTTGTCGTTTAGTAAAAAAAACGAAGAATATTGCTGACTATCGTCGAGCGTAAAACGAGCTCCATGATATTAAAAATATCCGACAACGCGATTTCTGAGAGGATACTTTATGTGTCGTCGTAACATTCTAACTGACGAGACCGAGAGAGCTCGAGTGTATATGTAGGTATACGTGTTTATGTACAAGATCGAACATCGATCGCCTATTTACTCGCCTTGTCATGGCCTCAAAGCTATATCTTACAACAATCTATATTTTATTTTTATCGAGGCGATCCAGCATAAAGATATCCGTTTTTTGCTTAAACTTGCCAACTCATCAATTTTGACGCGGTGAAATAACCCGGAATAATAACAGGAATGTTAAAACGAACGAAATATGTACGAAGATATATAAATAGAAGGATATCACATTAATTTTAACAATGTGTTTAGAAAAAAATTATTAAAAACGTATGAAAAAGAATTATTAAAAACGTATGAAAAGAAAATTAATTAAAAAACAACAAAAGAAATATAAGAAACATTTGTTCGAAAAAGAACGCGTTCAAAAATTATGAATTTATAAGAACGTCGTCATCGATAAATAACATTTTTTAAAGACAAAGGATAGAGATTCTCGTGAATATGTTAACCTACCTATAAAATAATAATTGTGTCAACCTCGATTTTTATATGGTTTTATTTTGGTCGTTTTTCATCCCTCGGACCGCAGGAGTGTACGTGACACAAGAAGGTTGACGGAATCGTGAATCGCCCTTCTATTTTCGTACCAGGGAGAATTGTGATGGAACGGGTGGGACGTCACCTGCGATATCGTCGACGGAGAGGGTGAAATTTACGAAGGTCGTTTAGACTCAGACTACACATCGTAGGTGAGTACGCAGGGTGCAAAGAGTTATTTAGCAAGTGCATATATGTATATATATATATTGTATGTACGTACATATATTTATAGTACGTATATAAATGCTGGGAACCGGGCATCATGCAACACCGGAAATATGGTGTGGAAGCTGCAGCGTGAAACAGCTCCCGTGACTCTTTCGCTCGTTCCCCCCATTCCTCTCGAAGGGGTCGAGAGAGCGTTCGTGTGCGCACTTCAGCCGAAACTTTATAAGTTTTTCACAGATATTCTTCGCGAGTCGTCGGTAAGAATTTTCTGATGCAAAAGTTTTGAACGCTCTCTCGACGCGCCACTCGGAGTGGCAAGCCAGCAACGCCACTTTTCACCTTTTCCTCACTGTGCGCACCCTCCTGCCCCGTCCATTCAATACACACATACAGATATATATATACCAGAAACCAAAAACGTCTCCACGCTCACGTATCCGTATTTGAGCTCACTTCTTCGAGGTCGTCGCGACTCTCGGACTTTTGCGAAAAATATAAAAGTAAGGATTCGTACGCCAACGGTTCGCGAGCACGTCCATAGAATATTCCTTTGCAGCGAGTACAGACACACATATACCCACACACACACACACACACACACACACACACACACACACACACACACACACATATATATATAGTTTGATCTGCCTGTTAGTAACTGCGACAGAAGGTTCTTTCTGTTGGAAGGTGCGGATGTCAATTGCGCCTGAAACCCGTAGATTTTCTTGAATTTTATGATTTTTATTTTATAACAAAAAAATGTATTCATTCGGAATGATTTTTTTAACGAAAAAAGGAAGTCATTGGAGAATTGAAAACTGTTAAGCCGATAAAAACAGTTATGGCCGGTAGGGGCGATCACGTTCCAAAATCTGCTCTTGAAAAATGTATAATTCTCTGATATTACGAATATTAGACGATGGATTTTCATGTCGAGATTTAATTCTATACTAAAACTAGCAAATATCAATAATTTTCTGGCTTAAATTCGTATTCGATATGATATTTCGTGTGTGTGTGTGTGTGTTTTTATTGCCAAGCCAGATTAATAATACGCGATCCATTTGTTCTTTCGATCATGAAATTGTCATATCGTTTCGTTTATCCATGACCAAAATATTCTGTATACAATACGATATCGTATTAGTGATGATGAGATTTTGTTCTTTTTTTTCACGAGGCAACGTCGGTCGAATGAGAATTGTGAAATGAGAATTATAAGAAAACGAAATGGGAGAAAATGCGAGAGATAGAGGAAGAGAGAGGGAGAGAGAGAGAGAGAGAGAGAGAGAGAGAGAGAGAGAGAGAGAGAGGAGGGTGAGATATAAAAAGCCGTTGTCGTCTTGGTCGTTGCGGTCTCTGAAACGATCTCGAGAATATCGTCAAGTATTATTGAGAATAATAAATCCCCGGAGAGTATGAGCGAGAATTAATTGCGAGAGGCGATTGCAAGCAATTTGTGCGATACTGATTGCAGTTGGAAGAGAATACGGGAGGGCAAGAGAGGCAGCGAGAGAGAGAAAGAAGCGAGAAAGAGAGTGATGAGAGAGAGAGAGGGAGAGAAAGAGAGAGAGAGGGAGAGAGAGAGAGAGAAATAGCGAGAGAGATCAACCCTCGGGGCGAAATGAGAGAACCATCTTGGTACTGGTAAAGAGAGGAAGCCACCGTCTCTCAAGCAAGCCCAATGCCATCGTCCCTTTCACAGTCCGCGAACGAAGAAAAGGGGAACCAGTTGGTTTCTTTGAGGCTCCGACGATTTGAATTCGCATTTTACGGCGCAATTAATCCCCCAAGGACGGGCCAGATAAGGAGAGAGAGAAAGTTGCATTTCTTAGGTACTTCTTTGGAGGAGAAAACGGATTTTGCCGTGTGTGCGTGATGTTCCGCAGACGAAGAAAGCTCGCCCGATATACCCGAAGACTTGCCACAAGGGAGGGCTTAGACAGTGTTGGACCATCACCCATCCCCAAACCCCAACTTCCATCTTAAAATCCTCCGCTACATCTTGAATACGTTCTTACGATCGCTGAGATTCACCCAAAGAAAGAGAGAAAGAGAGAGAGAGAGAGGGAAATAGACGAAGCGAAAGTGGAAGAGACGGGCAAAGAAGCAAAAGCGTTATATTTGACAAGCTAAGGGATTCTCGAAAGACTTACTAGCGCTGCTCGCAGAGTCCGAGTATTATCGATGAATCTTTGCGACGAGTTTTACCTTTCAATCCTACTTGCCTGGTAAAATTTCTCTTTTCAGAAAATCACTTCGAATCCTCTTCTCTCTCTTTATCCTCAACGATATCCGCAATGAAACACGACTCGTATATTCTACCGTGTAGGCGTTTTTCTTTTCTTTTCGGTTAGAACAAAATCGAATCTACATGATTTGAATGCGAATTTTTTCATCGAATAAAAACGTTTATATACTTTTTATCAATGGCTGGAATTGAATGAACGAGTCATCGGGAAGAAATTGATTTTCTTCGTAGCGAATTTCCAATCTAATATAACAATTCCTTTACAGACTATTTAGTTAAAAAAAATCTATTAAATTTAGTAATATTTTCATTCTCGAGATTTATTTACATAAAGCGAATCAAAATATATTTTGAAATATAAAAATAGCGAATTAAAATATATTTTGAATATATAAAAATAAATAAATTCAAGTATCTCAATACGAAACAAATTTTTTGATATATAATCATGTAAACATTCACAAACATATATTTATATATTGACTTTGTACATCCTCCTGAGAATTCACGTGGAAAAATGTATCGCATTCGTCTAATTGATTACAGTTTTTCAACAATGCGCTTCGTCGATTCGTAACTTCGAGAAATTCCGAGGGATTCTTTGAAAATACTGCAATAGGAGTATTCTCGTTACAGGATGTGTGTTACGGTGGGGCGACTGGTGGCGAAAGGACTGGTGAGACGAGAAAAGGGATAGACAACCCAATGGATAGTGCGAATGGGCGGTGAACAAGGTATGTATATATATATATACATATATATATATATATATATATATATATATATATATATATAGAGCAAGATTTCTATATAGATATGTATTAAGCTCAGTGGCCAACACACGTCGCAACGCATTGTTCGATGCTCTTCCAGTAATTAGAGTCAACTTCCATTTGGGCATCGGACAATCTCCTCTCTCAAAGTCTGCATTATGGTAACAGAGGAAGTGTGCGAGAGAGAGATAGAGAGTTGTACAAACAGGAGAAATTCTATAGTACAAGAGGCGTGCCCCGGACGCCACCAACGTATACGTACGTACACGATGATATCATCCTGTGACGGAAGCAGTTTGGAAGCTTCGGCTTGATTACAACAAGCACGTTTTGTCTCACCGAGCCACGACAAAACGGAAACCACTCTACCCATTCCATTCCGCGGTACATAAATCCGCACATAAATTTTGAATACGAGTTCAGAAACTTAGCTCTGTTCAAAAGGGATGTTATTTTTGTGCGGAGGGAACAATGGAGGGTAGAATTTATTATTGTTTCTGCCGATGAATCTGGGAGGCTGAATTGATTTGTAGATAGGTCGTGATATAATTATGATAATATCGGAAATTTGAAGAAGAATTAATAATTTGGCACAGAATATTGTTTTTATAATTACTTGAATATGTGGGTGATCGGTGAGACTGTCAGCTTTAAGACGCGGTGGTAGGTAACAAAAGCATTTTGTAAAAAAGAATTTTTGTTATTTATTTCGAATTTATTTCGACTTTGTTTATTTATGACTTACGTTAGTGATTGATTACTTGTTTTATTAGTCAAAAATGTATTTGAGATTTTGACTATTTGTCTGATAAAATAGTTCGTATTTGTTATACTTTAGGGAAGTAAGAATCTTCTAAAATTGGCAAAAGGAGAACAAAATTATCGAGTTAACGTCACATGCTAATCGTCAAATCGACAGGCCTATCGTAATCGCGACTCGGTCCTGACGTTCCAAGAGCCCCATGACGGGGGTCTTGGCAGAAAAGATAGAGGAAAGAGCCGGGCGATGATCGATGGCTTTAATTTTTCACGGTAAGCGCAGCCAGGAGATGAAGTGAGTCGTATACGTTTCGTGGGACTCTTTTTATCGCTTGTGTATGTGCATCCCACGAAAAAACTTTTTCAAAGTGGAATTGGCCGTCAACGTGAGTGGGATGAATATTGGAAGGGTAAAAATTCTTTCCGTACGAAATGACTTTGCAGCGACCAATTTGCATTGTAAATTTTTTCGTAATATACGAGGACTGGGAGCGTTAGATAAAAATAGACAAATACAAATCGGCGTTTTCGTTGATTTCTTTGGAAAAATATTGACAATTTCAAATGGTTCGCTTCACGAAAATGTCGAGATATTTTTATTTCAAGAAACTGTATCTCTGTTTCGGCCGGGCTGATTTTGTTTTGACTATGGAATTTGTTAAAGCTCGCGAGTCGACTAATTCGCACGAGAACGGACAACCCCTCGTCTCAGTGTTACCCAGGAAAATTGGACATTCCCGAGTCGGGAGAGTCACGCGCCCGCGCGGATTGAGGTTATACGAGCTCGTTGACGGGGCTCGTTTTTCACATCTCCACAGGATCGAAAACCCAGTTTTTTTTACCCACGTTCGCCGTCACTCCGTATAGGAATAGTGGACACTTTATGTGCTTTATATACCAACTGGACCGAGCTACGCTCCAAAAACGACAACCATTATTTCGACCCGATGAAAAGCGGAAAACGATCCAAGTCGCAAAGCGCCGATATGGAAAATTCGAATCCTCTCTTTTGGAAACGCTAGGGTGAAAATGATTAATGATTTTTTTTTGCTGTCACGTACTGTGTAGATCACGTATTATCAAAAATCTGCCAATAGTTCAAAAATTGGTCGACTTTCTGTTCCAATCGAGCATATTGTGATAAAAACCCTGCAATAAAAAAAAAACAAACGTACTTCGTGTATCTATTTGGTATAAATTTTGAAACCTTCACAACACATTTGGCAAAATTTACGAAGATCGATATTTGAGAAACCTCGCTGAAAAATGAACTTTTATTGAAATACATGTAACTTTTCTTTTCAGTATCGTTGGAATTTATCTCTTTACCATCATTTCCTTTTACCCTACGACCTTTTCGCCCGAAACGTCAATAAAAATGTAAAAAAAACGTCAAATATTCAATTTTTTCGGATATCTCGAGAAACCAGCTATGCAAAAAGGAACTTTTTTTTAGTCCAGAGAGGATATATCCTACGATATATATACGCGTAGAGTTCACAGAATACGTAAAGGGAGAATACATGGTACACATGGAAAATGGGTTCGTATAGGATCGTTAGCGTGTTCAAAGGTCAGCCGTTGTCGTAGCAATTACCTATCGTTAGAGCAATTACTCTGTCGTTGGTCGGGTGTCTATGGGCACGATATAAGGGATGAACTCCCACCACATAGTGGAAGAGAGAGAGGGAAGAGGGAGGCGCGGGGGGAGAGAGAGCGAATTCGGGGATAACGGACATCACACGAAGCAGTTGGTTTCCTTGCGCTGCTTCGATCATATATATACACGTATATAACGCAGTTATGCGGACAAATATGCGGGACAACGTGAGAGCTATATACGAAGTGGAGTAACACGCGAAACTGGCCACCCCATACGGTTCCAACCGGATACCACGAATCCCGGGAATTACTTCTCTTCGCTCTCGCGTCTCTTCTTCTCCTCCTGCCCCTTCTTCTATATACCGTCACTACACGTTTACATATGACTATATATAGAACATGTAGTCTAACACTACGGCAGGACGCGAGCTGCCGAGACTTTAGTCGAAAGAGCGAGGTGGAATCTTGCCCTCCGACGCGTACCTAAAGGATCACAATTTGCATCTCGTCGTGGCCTCCGAGACACTCGAAATTAATCGTTCCTATCTATAGAACCGTCGCATTCTTCAGCAACGTCTCTGATCCTTGCTGTTATCGTCTATGCGCATATATATAGGCAAGGCGGTTTAAAATCCACGCAACTTGTCCCATCTGCTTTCGTGACCGTTACCGTTATCAAGGGTCCAAAGAGGAGGGTGAAAATCAGTAGACAAACATGAAATTCCTTTAAGTTTGTTTGGTTTTCTTATTGTAGCGATGCTGGAGTGAAAAACCTAAATTTGTTTATTTGACTTTGAACGAAAAAAATCGATGCTTCTTAAAATGGCAAAAAAGATCTGTTTAAATGTTTAGAGAGATTTCATCGTGTAAATTGAACCGTCAGTCTTTTTAAGAATTGGCATTTAAAATAAGACTCTCCCGAGGACTTTATACATTTTCTAATAAATGCCATAAGGCTATAAGTATACTGCATCTGCCCCGGACGGATAATTTAATGAACTGAAAGGGTATGTAGGTACTAATGAAATACTAAGATCCTGAAAGTTTCAGATCCCTAGCTGAATTAATTTAAAAAAAAAAAGCAAAATATGTAAAAATGAGAAAAACAATTTTTTCTCAGGAACGCGTAAATCAATTAATCTAAATTTTGGATACGTTTTGGTAGCTGATGGTAGCTTCTAGGGAAAAAATTTAAAGCTATATCGGTTCATAAGATCCTTAAAAGATAAAGGCATTTTTCTTTTAATACAAATTTTGAACTATGATACAATTTTTGCCCAATTATGAAACCACTTTTTTTTTATAATCCTCATCCATTTTTTCTGTCAAGTCATCAGTTTTTTAAATGTTAAAAACGGTACGCCACAGTAGAAAGAAATAAAGACCACTTTTTGTCCAAATAATGGCGTTATTTGTATGTTTTAGTCTTCAATTTTATTATTTGAATGCATATTTACATAATTCTTACTTTTCAAAACAATATCTCACTTTTAAAACAATAAAAATTAGTTTTTTGCCAAAGTTGACAATTAAAATAATTAATTATGAATGAATTCATTAGTACCTACATATGCTCCCAGTATCCTTAAATAGTCTCTCGGAATCAGATTCCGTATACTCATAGTGTTATGGCATTTACATTTCTCATAATTAATGAATTATCACAAAAACAGACTGTACCATTTACCTGAAAAACCACTGTCAATTAATTCATAGTCTGACAATAATTACTTGAACAGAGTTTAAAAACATCGTTGCATGCCATTTTTCCAGCTAAAATTGCCGATTGAATTTTCTCATTACGATCAGGAGCACTTGGTATCGACTTTATAACGTCGACGCCGCGTAATTTCTATCGAATCATTCAGTCGTTGGTCGAGAAAGAAAGGAAAGGAAATTTCGCTGGTAGAAGCAAAAAATTAAAGCACGATTGAGCGCACGGAGCTACGTTGCCTTGGAAAAGGGCAAGGGATTGGTTGGGGTGAGGAGGGTGGCGTCTTCGAGACGTTCGCGGGATCGTGGAATCTTCGATCCCGGCGCGCGTCTCTCGTATATATACTTTAGCGCGTTCATACCTCTCCTACGAAAGGGACATTTTAAATTAGTTTGCGCCTTCCTACCAAAGTCTCGCGTCACGCTAAAACGAACGGTGAATGCTATGGGATCTTTCCAGCCAGGACCGAAAAGCGTTGTCTCGTTTCACCGTCGAGACTATTTTTTGTTCCTTCCTTCAACGTCTCACACGCTTCGCCGACCCTTCTGAAACGATTCACCTTCCCAACTATGGCTCACGCTCGAAACGAACGTCAATTATGTAAGTTCCAATTTCGAATAATTCTCCTTTGCAACAATTATGTACGATTATCGTCGAAAATCAATACGCAATTGAAAATAAAATCACTTTAAATTATTCGTAAGCATTCTCGATAATGATCTCTTATTAAACTTTAACAATTCTGTAAAAATATGTATAAAAATGCACATTAACATATCTCCCTTTCAATGAATATTATACTTTATTACTCACATAATTATTATCAGAACTAATAGTACGTGCATAATTTTCTTCAGATAATAATTGAAATAAAATGTCAAATTTTGAAATGAAATTGTAACCGTGCCAAGCCTTTTTGAATATTTATAATTTCTCATTGAACTAATTGACCACCTTGAATTATCGGAACGAGGTGTAATTTCATTCAAGAGCTGTATCATACTTTTAAGAAAATAAATATATTTCTTTAAAAATAAAATCTGTGCGTATAACAAGATACACGAGTTTTATATAAGTGTGTACGTATCCCGTGCAACAAGACAAGCGGGTTTCCCGGTGGAATGAAAGTTGAATTCCGCATAAACTAGGGAGACTCTCCGGTAAAGGAGAGATTTTGTGCGGACACTCATGGACCGCGGAGCTCGAAACTGACTGACGGTGAAAAAGATTAATTAACGTTAGTTGACAAAGTTGGTCGGTGTGAGATGAGAGAGATGGACGTAATAATACCGAGGGTATCTGTTTCTCTCCTTCCCTCTCTCACTGTATGTCTTTCCCTTTCTCTTTCTCTCTTTCTACTCCCGAGAGCTCGTGGATGGACAGCTGGAAAAGAAGTAACGAGAGTAACACAGAGTGCAAGTAGCAAGAAATGAGACGCGAAACACGAAGTAAATTTTCCCGCGAGATTAAAAAAAAAGCTGGCATTGAAAAAAATCTAGATCCCCCGTGACCAGAAGCGCGGTAAAAAAAATCATGCTTCGTTAGTAAGTAATTTTCCCTTCTTACTTTTCTCCCAATTAACGCCTTGTGATTCGAACAATCAAACAAAAACAAACATGGAAATTGCTTATATTCCTCGCAAAATTTAATATTTCGCGTCAGACAGGTGAATTACAAAAATAAAAAAAATTAAATTAAAAGCAAAATCGTAAGTGCGAAAGCAAAATTTATAACGAACGCAAAAAGCAACAACGTTAAGTGTCTCCTCGTAACTTCGCTACTCTCTCGTTCTCTCCCCTCCTCTCTTTTGCCATAGAAAACCAGGCTCATGAGGACGAAATATCGTTGCCCAAAATCCGGAAAAAAACATCGTGGAAATGTTGACGGTAACCTATACGGGTTCTCAAGGGCGTGACCGCTGGGGTGAGAGAGAAAAGGGCGAGAGAGAGAGAGAGAGAGAGAGCTCGCACAGGCGCGCCGACTCGCTTTAATTAAATACCCTTAATTGCATTTCCCGCTAATTACCGCGGGTGCTACTGCGAACGAAGCACGGAAAGAGAGGGAGAGAGAGAGAGAGAGAGAGAGGACGGAAAGGAGGGAAAAAGAGAGACAACGACAGAGCTTTCCCGGTAGTACTATCGGGGCTGTTGGGTGTCCTACGTAGTGATATACATATATATAGCAATACCGTCGAAAAGAAAGCTTCGTTGCACCCCCTGGAAACGAGCAGTTCTCGTCGGTCGAGTCCCCGCGCGTAGTACTTTTTACTCGACCTTTCTTTTTTCGTGTCTGAAGGTGTTCGAGAGGTTCGCTTACCCGGGGCGCTGCTACTTCACGGAAAAAAAAGAAAAAGAAACTTCCGGTTCACAAGGGAGTGAGAGAAGGAGAGGGGGGGGAGGAGAGAAATTCGGCCTAGGCGACACTCCTCTCGTTACTTAAAAAAATATAAATTCCAGCCTACCGCGAATAACTTTCTTTCTTTTTGTCGCCACGAAACGGTATACACATCGGCAATATTTCCGTCTTTTTGTTGCTCCTTCCATCCTTTTTTGCTCTCTTTACCTCTGATGTCCTTTGTGAGCATTTGGCTCGAAAGAGCGAAGAGGGGTAGGGGTAGGTGGCGGGAGGAATACTCAGGAGAGAAAGAGCTTTGGAAGAAGCGAGCGTGAGACAGAGAGAGAGAGAGAGCGAGAGAGAGAGAGAGAGAGCTCTTCCACCGCGAATTTCAGAGAGAGCACCGTTAGCCAAGAGAGAAGGGAAGAGCGACAGAGGGAGACAGAGAGAGGAAGAGTCAGGGAATACGAGCAACTTTACTCGCGCGGCGTGAGAGCTTTTTCCTGCCTTGTGCTGGTCGTTTTGACTTCACGTATATATACATAGATATAGATGTATACATCTATAGACTACTCCCTGCACTTAGTCCAATGAGCGAGAGAGCCCTGCCATTCTCGTTGGGCCAGTTCTCCCTTTATCTCTCTCTCTCTCTCTCTCTCTCCCTGCCTCTCTCGAGTGAAAAGCACGTCTGCTTGCCTACTGTGGATACTTGGCACTTATCCTCCTCTATCCAACGGCTCGTAGCGCCATCGCCACCACCAACGAGATTCGATATTCGAAGCTGCGTTAAATTGCCCACCCTTTTCACCCTATTCCACCCCCCACCTCCTCCCCCCAACGTTCCCTCCCTTGCGCTCCACCACACTCTCGCACCCGTAAGAGAAATCCTAATGGGCCCTCGACGCATAATCCACGACCATTATTTCGAACGTTTTCTCGCGTCTATACATACACCCTCACACACACGGATATATGTGTATATTTAGAAGAAAACACTTTTGTTTAGAAGATTGGTGTTTTGCGAATTCTACGATACTTGGTTTCTTTGTTCAATTACTTTGATCTTTACTTTTCTTGTATGTAAATAATAGTTTAGTACCACCGTAAATATATTAAATTTAAATATTCTGTAATGTTATACATAACTAATTCAGTTACTGTGAATTAGTTATGGTATCTTGTAATTTGCCCCATAGCGTGCTAGGGCATAAATAAATTCTCATCATCTCATCATCATCATCTTTGGGGTAGGAGAGGTTGGAAAACTTTAATGTCCAAGCAAACGGATCGAGCATCGTCCCATCGAAGTTCTGTCGTGATAAGGCGTGACAAATGATATTAAATTTTAAAAAATTGACGGTGATAACAATATTTGAATCGCTGAATTTTCATTTATTTAGGGCGAATTTTTTAATTTACCATCGGACTAATTGACTCGCACGATTTATTTGGCTAAATATCTAATCAAAGATAATTCAATGAAACGATGTTCGAACGCATAATATTGTAAAATGAAATAATTAAATTCCTCCAACTGTTATATTTACAAATTGATGAAATTAATAAAGCAAGGTAGAAGTTAGATGGGTTTGGGTTTCCTAATTGTACAATGCCACTCGGAGATTTCTCGGTACAGTGATAACGAACCTAAGATATGTGGGTATTATTTTGAGGAATATAATACGATTTTCGTGTAAAAGCGCGCATGACGAGAGAGGAGACATGCGGGCGAGACGCGTGTGACAATGATATGTCGTTGAACTGATGAGAGGTACGACTCTCGCTAGGGAGGATCAAAATTGCCGAAACGTACGGCAGGTTGGTACTTTGTGATGGAAACACAAGAGCGAGAGGGAAAGAGGAACATACGTATATATACGTTGCAGCTCATAATTAAGCTGAACCAGGCATTGGAGCCTACGAACCAGTCGACAGGAGTCTGCCGCAAAGTTTGACAATGAAACCATAGATATATGTGTGAATACGTATATAGATATATCGGTGTACGAGTCTGATGTGCCAGCCCGCACTTTGTGCAACGAATACGTACGACTCATGAATTTCAACACCCCCACCCGTGGTTTGTCAACTCCATGGATTCTATTTGCTTTTCAACGAGGTCTCGTTATGGGATAAAAATAAGGCAACATAAGCCTCGTTGTATCAACCCATTAGTAAAAAAATTCGTCGAGCAAATAACGAATTTAAAATAATTGATTCGCGTGCGTACAAGTTTTCTTTTTTCAAATCGTTTCTTTCGACGAGTAAAAGTGATTGACTAATAAAATTTATCTCGCAAGATTGCCAACTAGAAGTAAATAAATAAATCAATAAAAATAGTTTTCGTTTCGAATTATTTTTCTATTTTTTGCCGTGAGTTTCTTTTTACTTTATTGTTTCGAATAATTTTCTCGAACGAGAAGATTTGTTCGAAGGGACAAAATTTGATTCTATCTTCGAACGAAAAACAGACTTTTACGAATCACTCAGACACCGATGTACGAGTTGTGTGAAATTTGTTACGGTTCGACGAGTGCTCGATCGTATATATATGTAGTTTTGAATCAACGCAAGCACGAAAGGATTCTTTTTCTACGACTTACGCGCGCGTGTAAGTGAGCCCCGATACGACTCGGGGGCTCCCTCGGAAAACTTTTTTTTCTATCTCGACTTGCGAGAGAATCGACTTTGTTGGAATTCACAGATTTTCCGAAAAATAAAAAGAAAAAAGAAAAACAGTCAGCTTCTTTTTTTGTCTCTCTTTCGCTCGATAGCCTCCGCCTCGTGAAGAGAAGCGAGGCGTAGACGCTGAGAGATGCCGGGAAATCGTATGAGAGAGAGAGAGAGAGAGAGAGAGAGAGAGAGAGAGAGGCAGAGAGGGACAGGGAGAGGGAAAGAGTCGAAACTGCCTCCGCACGGTTACCGTACATTTCTCAAAGAGTTAAATCCCTTGAGCACTCGTCGAGAAAAGCGTAAGTAGCAAAAGAACGTATATACGTCGAAGGGTGGAAGGGCAGCGTGGGGAGGAAGAAGAAAAATCGAACGAAGAAAAAAAATCCAGAATATCTGAGAAAACAGTCGACGAAGAGGGATACCCATTCCGGATCGACTGTTTTCTGAACGGATAAGAGAACTGGATTACTACGGATTAGAAGACTCGAGACGCCACGAATAGGGGTAGTTTTTCTTTTTTTCGAGAGTGGAAGACCAAGAGAGAACTTGGAACGCAATAACTTCATAGCCCTCAATCGATGTCGGTGCTTTTACGAACGGAGACGACGAGTAACGAGCGGCGGCGATTTATGTGTCGTTGGGAAAACGATATTAACCCTCGAGTGATCCGAGACAAAAAAGAGAATTGTGCGATTGTTAGTTCGGGCGAGCCCGATTCCGCGAGGAATTTGGACGAAAAACGTGAATATATGTTAAGTCTTGGTTTTAAGACTAACGTATGATAGCAATTTTCAAAAGGGTTGAAAAGGGTTAAAAATAATGAGGGACGAATATATATACAAGTTAATGGAATTTCTCGGAGTTCGTAACGACGGGAAGGGGGCGAAACACAAGCCGCAAACTTTGCGTTCGTTTGTGTTATAAATGTCATTCTTTTTCCTTGTCGGATAACTATGATTTTTGTTTTAATTCTTTTAACTTTACTGTATTTCGTACGCGAATGAGATTATTCGACATACCGCGTTGGATACTCGTGTATGCATGGAATTTCCCTTGGCCGCTATATATGCGAGAATACGAAGAAAAAAAAACTGTACGATTCGTGCTCACATTGCAACGTTACGTACAGTTATATATATGTGTGTATACATATAATGCCGCAACGACCGGAGGAGGTCGCTAGTTACTATGATTTCCCACGTGTCCCTGGCGCGAGAGGCCGCCACGCGCCCAAGCTTTTTCGCAGTAACGAGAAGCAAACTTTTATTCTCGCCTAACTCGGCGATCGTTCCGCAAAAAAGGACAAAAACACTCAAGAAATAAAAATAACCACGTGGTATGTACAATAGTCATTTGCAGTGAATTTGAATTAATTCCCAAAAAATTTCTGGTTATTTTTCTTATCGATTTAAGCGTGTACTAATACAAATAATCTCGAGAAGAAAAAATCAAGTTTGTTGCAATAATTTCAAATGTTTTATAGCTTTCGCCATATCGAAAGTGAAAATCTCCGGACGCTAGAAGGCTCGATGAAATTCGAGAAAGTCTGCGAATTTTATGTCGACGAGCAATTCACACGGTGGGAAGAAGAGAAGAGCCTTCGTTGGATGGACGCGATAATCGCATAACGCTTGCCGACCAGACGACACACCGGTTCAAAAACCTGTTGTCTCTGCTCGACCGGGCTATTATCACATACCACACGCGTACTTACCACAGAGACGCATACGCACAGTCGCGCGTACGCGACGTTCTATCGGATAAAGTTGCCAAAGGTTTTCGAAGCTAGCATTGAGTGATATTATGTAAATAAAATTTATTTGCATGAAACACGATTCGTTAGTTTTGATTGAGTTTTATTTGCAATGGATAACGTTTATTCGATTTAAATTCGATTCATTTGTATGCGTATCAAACAACATTAACTATAATACGATAATATTTATTAGGCCAACACGTGAATCGTACAAAACGCTATGTTAACATCGTAATGAGTCATAAATACTTTTATGCGTCAAGAGCAAAAATTTGCAAGTTTATCTGATAAAAATGAAATTGGGCTTGAAACTTTAAACGCGTTTTTCTCAAAAGTTCATGTCCAAAGTCGGTGACCACTATTCCACTATCAATATGAAATTGATACAATATCACTAAACTGCAGATACCAGAGACACTAAATAGACAACTAAAAGTGCTTAATCGAACGATTTTTATTTTTAATCTATAATTTTTTTACACACTAAACTTTACACTAAAAATGGTTTTATTTTTTCTTTTAAAGAGCATAGTTACTTTCAGCGACCGCTATTCTGTTAATAATCTTTTTACGGCTCAATTAGCAAAGAAACTTTCTTAATTTGTTGTAGTTAGTTAGAAGTTGTAGTAGTCACCGCGAAGGTTTTGCACGAAACTGCTGATAACTCTGTCTAAATTCTACATAACATTGTTTGTAAATGGTTGAATTATTATATAATTACTGTATACAAATTGTATAAAAAAATAAATGGCCATAGTTATTTAAAAAAAATTATACGAAAATGCTTGATTTTCAATCTCTGACTACCCGTTAACGAACTAATCATTTCGCTGGAAATATAGGTCAAGCAAATAAGGGTTTTTTTTTTTACAAAAATAGCACACGATAACGGCGAGTGCCATCAGACACGGAACAGCCTCCCGATCATAACTGACCACTTTTCGACTCCTAATCCCCATTTTATTTTTTGTTATTAACAAATTAGTGAAAACAAAGCACGTTTTTTTTTCGTTTTTTGCTTATAAAACAAAAAATAATGAAGGAATCTGTTTGGCCCCAATAGACGAATTGTAGATAATTAAAATACGCAGAAAATGAGCGCTGAAAGAAGCCGATCGGTCCATAATTAAGGGAGATACCCTGAAAAAACCGAGAAAAAAAGCGTTCTTTTAAAAAATGTATAACTCCGCCATTTTTAAAATTCATTCAACAATTAAGAATATTATTGAATATTATTCAAATAATATTCGAATCATATTCAAATAATATAATAATAATAATAATATTCAAATATTTGAATAACATGCGAATAATATTTAATAATATTCTTAATTGTTCAATGTACGAAGGGCAACATTGAATATTAAACAATTATAATTGCATTATATTATATTAATGTGAGGACGTGTAGGTTAAAACATCTGAAAAAAAGTTGTTCGTTCACTTTACATGAAATCTGAGTAAAGAATCAGATTCCGGTGACCGAGTTAGCCCAAATTAAAAAAAAATATGTTGAAATAGTCACTGGTTCTTGAAATAATCAAATAAATAAATACGAAATTTGGGCCGAGCGCGCTTCTATTACTATACGAGTATATGCGGTTTCCCCGCGTCTGCCGGTCTACCCCCACTACTCGATCACTTTCGCGCGCTCGGGCGTTTTTGGTCATGTTTAGGCGTGATTTTCCCCTACTTAAACGTAATTAATCGAAAATCTAAAATCGACGGTTTATAGGTCAACAGTTCCAGTTTCAAAATCCGCTTGTTAAACTTAAATTTGACGACCTCCAGAGGATCGAGCCTCTCCGCAAAATATGATACAATAAGATGTTCATTGCAATAACGCAAAAACTAATTATCCGACAGCACCCAAGTTTCGCACACAAAAAGTACGTATCAATCCCTACTATCTTGCGAAGAGCCTGTCCTACAACTTTAAAAATGGCGGAGTTATACATTTTTGAAAAAAACGCTTTTTCTCTTGGTTTTTTCAGTGTATCTCCTTTAATTATGGACCGATCGGCTTCTGTCAGCGCTCATTTTATGCGTATTTTAATTACCTACAATTTGTCCATTGGAACTAAATAGATTCCTTCATTATTTTTTGTTTTATAAGCAAAAAACGAAAAGAACGTGCTTTTTTTTCACTAATTTGTTAATAACAAAAAATAAAATGGGAATCAGGAGTCGAAAAGTGGTCAGTTATGATTGAGAGGCTGTTCCGCGTCTGATGGCACTCGTCGTTATCGAGTGCTATTTTTGTCAAAACCTGATGATTTTAGAGCTCTATTGCTTGAACTAATAAACGATGCTGTCCTCGAAAATTTATTTTCATTAAAATTAAGTCATATCTTTTTAGCATTTGCTCTTTAAAGTCAAGCCCATCTGCCGGGACCGAGATCTCGACGACGAATGTGATATGAGGATCTTTTTTTCTTTACTCGAGGAACGTGACAGAAATAGTTTCGGCGATTATCTCTTGATTATATACTGCGAATGAATCGGGAGAGACAGAGATGAGCGACCACTCGGACCCCTCTCTGTCTCTTTCTCTCTTTCACGTGCATGAGTGCGAACAAGTGGTAGAACGAGTCGAATATGGGAGAGATCGGAGTCACCGGGAGAGCTCGAAGAGCGCGAGACTGAAAGGCCACTCGCATGATGAAGTGTCTCTCCGGGTCTCTGCCGGTGAGAACACTCGCGGCGGGATCCTCGGTCATCCAGAGAGGGCAGCACCAGCAAATTTCGAGAGCAATAATACTCTCTCTCTCTCTCTCTTTCTCTTTCCCTCTTCCTCTCTCGGTCTTTCACGCACACATGCACGCACACATAAACGCACAAGTACGCACACACTGTGTCCGCTATACGAGCCGACGAAATCATCGTGCTCCAAGCTCGCCCAGCGAATTCATCGTCGTTCTATATCGTGAGAAGCGTGTAAATGTCACTCTCGTCACCGCATTCTATATTCTGCTGCGGGTTTGTCATCGCGTATGCCATTGAAGGTACCGAAGCTCGATATTACTGATCGAGTGGGTGTCAAACTGTTGTCGATAAATATATGTATATATATATAAACATATAAGCATATATATATATATACACACATAGATGTGTGTATCTATATGTGTATTGGAGCGTTAGTTAATCCCGGGGACCATCTAAAATACGTAACTGTAATGAGAAGCAGTTTGGATAACAGATTCGACGGAATTCATGACAGAGTGGCGAAACACCTGTCCTCTTCTAACCGTTTTTCATAAAAATGGATATTCGAGAAAAAGAAATTACTCAAGCGTATATTTTAATCAAACACGAATATGACTGACGTAAAAAATATAAATAATCTATTTTGTCTGGGAATACCGAGGTACATATATAATAATAACTATTTTTTCCCAATAATTATATATAATTGTACTTAATAAATTGAAAAATAATAATATATTGATATTAACTTCATTGTAGAATAATTGTATAGAATGATTTCGATGCAATTTGTCAATTGATAACGTTGGACCCATATGGGTTTCAGTTGCAAGTAGCGAAAAGATTTCATATGGCTCATTGGGTATTTAGCCTTGGATAAAATCAGCAATTCGATATTTGGCACTCGACGACGGATGTGTACATTTCGCTTTCTATAATCTCGCCTGCTACTAAATTACGAAAATCTCACTGGTGACCAAGTCATTATGCATAATAGGTTCCACGAATTTTGTACGAATCCATTCGATCGCGCCCGCACTTTCTCGCGCTGTTTTCTTTTTATATATATTTATTTTATTACCTAACCGGATGATCCCACCTGAAGAAAAATGCAGATGAGGATAAATTTTAATGTAGCCTATATCATTGGACGAAATCCTCGTTTTTCCCACGACTTTCGAAAACTGCTTATACGTGCGCCGGCGCAAAAGGTTACGGAGCGATAGCAAGGGAAGAATTTTGGATGGTTTAGCAAACATGTCGGGTTGTGTAACTAATAGATGGCAGAGGCTAGGAACCAGGGCGTAACTTTGTCTTACAACGTTGAATATTAATTGTGGCCGACCAACTTTTTACTTGCTTTGACGGAAAAAAGGGGGATTATAAAAGACCGAGGATTCATCGAAAAAGACACATTCACTCATTCACCAGCGGATCGATCAGACCAAATCATGAGGACCTTCCTGGTGAGTTTCCTGGCACAGCCGAGAACGCGAAATTAGCAATTTACAGAGCTGATTGGCCTCGGATTCTCCGATTCCGAGCAAATACTTTTAACAAATTACATCAATAAAAAATTTTTTTTACAGATTTGCTTGTTGGCGGTTGGCGCAATTGCCACTGAGGCGACGAAAAAGTCGGAAAACAAGCACGAGAAGCGCGGTGTGCTGACCGGTGACCACGCACCGAACGTGTACAGTTCTCAGCAATACGGCGGCTACTCGCAACCCCAATATCAACATGCCCTGCAAAGTGATTCATCCGCTTCGTACAACTCTGGTTTGAACAGCTACTCTCACGGCAGCCTGGGAGGTTCTTTCCAACAAGGAAGCGGATTCCAGTCTTACCCGGCCGGAAACACCGAACACGCTTACGATAACGCCCTGGGACAAAGCTCGGTTTCTCAAGTTGGACAATCTGTTGATTTTTCATCCGGTCACCCAGGACAGTTCGGAGAATCTAGCTACCCGAGCTACCCTGGTTCAGTCAGCCACAGCAGTGAGGCAGTCAATGCCAGAGTAGTGAGCCACGTCGTCAAGGTACCCGTTCCCGTACCCCGCCCAGTTCCCGTTGAGCGAACTGTCCAAGTGCCCTACCCCCACCCAGTCCCCGTTGAGGTTCCACGTCCCGTCAGCGTTCCTATTCGCAAACCAGTGCCAGTGTACGTCAACAAGCCTTACCCAGTCAACATCAACCGTCCCGTCCCAGTTCCGGTTCCCCAGCCGTACGAAGTTCCTTACCCCGTCCCAGTCCCAGTCCACGTTCCTCACCCAGTCCCAGTCCCTGTCTCTCACCACGATCACCACCATGAACATCACAACGTTGGACACGATCACGGACTTAACGTCGACAACCGTGGCACGTACGGACAGGTGAATTACGAACAGCATGGTACCAATTTCCAGGGAAATTTGGGTAATCTCGAGGGTTTGGTACATCACGGTAACCTCGGAGGACACGAGCACGTTGATGTTGGAAACCATCACTTCAACCACCATCACTTCAATGGACACGATAGTTATCCTCATGGATTGGATCATTCCTTCGACCATTCTTTCAAGTCTCACAATCATGGACACGTTGAGGAAAGTTCCGATTTCTTGCACGGTGCTGCTACCCATCACGACTCAGGCTACCATTACGACAAACCTGCCAAAAAATTCACCTTCTAACTTTCTGAGTCATGAAGAGTCATATCATGTGATCTGTAAAAGTGAATAGATTATCAAATAAATTGTATTTTTTGAATTTTGTGTGTTGGAAAGTTCCTTCATTTGCAATCTTTTATTTTAGTATTCCTCAAAAAATGTTCTCCCGATGATCTATTAGTACATGGTAATTTATGGAAGATATTGATAAATGATGAGATCGATCGAACGATGAGAAGAAAGTTAAGGATTCGAAATCCTGAATACTAAGAGATTGCCTGATTTACAATCTTTAGTTTCCTTATTGCTACAAAATATAGCTTCAACGTCCTGTTGACCCAGATTTTATAAAATCTGAAGATCATGTTGAAACTCGTGGCGATGATAACTGTAAATTCGGGAGAAAAAATCACTATTTTTGAAAAACATTAATATATAATACGTAAATGGACCGGGCGAGAGAAAAACGATGAAGGGTTAGTAATCCTACATGCAGAGAAAGTTGTCTAATAGATATTATATATTCTTGTACTTTGTTATTCCTGTAAAATAATTTATCAGAATAATAATAGAGGAAGCAAGTGTAGCCATTTATGAAAACTATTGATAAATAGTGAGTGGACTGATCGAGCGATTAAAAGATTGTTAAAAATTAGTAATCGAGAATGCGGAACGTTGACCATTGCTATTTATCGTTAATTTATAATGTCAATATCCGTCATTCATTTGACGATCAATCTGCAGGCTCTATTTACTTGAGCTCGTTATCGAAATACACATAAAATACAGGACAATGATGGTGGACAGGGAAGCGAGGTTCGGTGCATCGTTCTAGAACGAACCGAGGCTTTTCTCGTTTGCCCCTTTTGAACGATTTAGGTTCGGCGGATTGAGCTCACCAAATACGCACGTTGATGCCGCTACCGGTGTTGCTGACGCAGGTACGAGCGATAAACGAACGAAATATTGGAGGAAAAATTCATCGCGTGCATTGCCCTAGCCATTAGGGATGGTCGAGATTCGAACCGATATACGCGGTGGGAATTTTTTTTTTTTTTCATATCGTTCTTTCTGAAGGTTCGACGTCCATTTATTCCCCTATAACTTCCTCGCGCGCGACTCTTTTTTTTCATAACAAAGTTTAACAGCCGGAAATATTGCTTCATCAATAGCAAACAACGTATATTGGAGTGTTGTTTGGGCGATGATAAAATCGCAGTGTTCCAGGAGATCGGGCTCGGATGAAAATAATGGAAAACCGATGTTGCGCACCTTCGAGGGGTCTGAAAATAGCGAGAACACTATCAACCCTACATTCCCAAAATGAATAGAACCATTCCACAACGTACAGGGTTGCTGGAACAATCTCCCACGCTCGCCAAATTCGTAAAAAAAAAGCAAAACTGCAATAATCCATCAACTTTTACTTTTTATTTCACCAACCGACCAAAGTTTTATATCTCGATGAGTCTATGAAACTGCGACCATTTCCGGAATAGAATTTCGAACCAGTAACGACTTCAGTCAGCCGGTTGGTGGTGCCAAAAATTCACGACGTATATGTATCACTTTCATCCCCCACCACTGTAGTTCATCGTCTGATTCTTCTGCTATCTACCCTCGCCCTCACCGTATAATCATTTATACGCAATAGTCGTACGAGATTTACGTGATTCGTCCGGGTGTCCTTTCTTAATAACGAGAGAACTTATACAGACATATGTGTACCATTACAAGTTTTGCACGCGCGAAATGTGGCACGAAGTTCGCCCAGCATGCGACACTATCAAACGTGTTTCCCGATGTGCGCCAAAAGGCATCTTACGAATCCAGCTATATCCATTGAATCGTATTACACTCCCAGCATCTACCAAATTATTCGTAGAATACTCTACGGAATTTTTACGACTCCGAATGGCGATCACGAATACAGAAAACTTCTTCTTTGTATATGTGCGCGTGTGGGAGAGATGGGAGGTTGCTTTATTTACTTTTTACGTTCCGGACAACCCGGGACAAATGGACCATGTACTAACACGTACATATATATATGAGCGTGTGCACGTGCGTATGTATGGAAGAACAGAGAATTTAACGTCGTCGTTCATTCGTCGAAGTGAAATCCAACTCTTGTGCATTTACGCGGTACATGCTAAACCCTTTACTTTTACGAACCGCAACGACCCTTTCTTTCGGGATTGGGATCGAGATTTTCGATGTAGGGTAGACCAGGAATTCAAGCGAGTCTCGATACGTATATAAAAATCACTCGAGAGCATTTCGACCGTGAGGTGAGCGGTAAGATTGTACATTCCGGTAAAGGGTAAGGGGTACTAGGGTTCATGCGGAGAAAATACCGCATGATGGTGACACTTTGGAAGAGAAAAAGTTAATAGAAATTAAATAGCGATAACAGTGGTCATAGAAAATGGAGAATTTCAGCTACTACGTTATTTTTATCAAGTCGATCAATGTCTTATTACAATTTTAATATTTTCGAAAGGTTTATTTTTAAATCAAGACGTTCTTAATTTTTTGTGCAAGGTTTTACTTGTTTGGATATTGCATTTCTACAAAGGAAAAAGAAATTATTTTCTTCTTTACATTTTCATTCAGTTTGATGAAAAAGATAAAACCAAAAATTAATTGCTTAAAATTTTCTTTTACACCAAGTTGGGATTATTCTTGTTAAAAAATTTATGTAGAAAGATAAAGTATTGCACAAATTTGAAGAAATTTTAATTTTAAATTGTTTATATAAAAGTAGGTGTGTAGTATAAATAATTCCCGTGGTCGACAATCATTAAACTAGGCTCGTGAATAATTCGATACTCGAGACAATAAAAAGTAAGAGCATTCCCGAATATATGGCCGTTCGCTCGGAAGCTATTGCTGTCGCAAGAACATTTCCGTGTATACAAACGTGTCTCGTACAAACAATAAGAAAACTCAGACAGCTCGTACATACGGTCCATACGCGTTATTACTCCGGTCGCGACTACCGGAGTTTTATTCTCCCACTAGACGGTGTGGGGGTTAACGAAAGAACAGAAAGGAAAAGAAGCGAGGCAGTTTTTGCACAGCAAGATAGAATTCCTACACCCCTCTTCGAGAAACGGGGCGAGAAGAGCTCCGCGCCTTGTCGAGGGCGAAGGTTGGCGCCTAGGCCCAGGGCTAATTGCGAGCATTAATCTAATGAGAAGGATTTACAAGTGGTGTAAATTTATTGGTAAGGTATTCGCTTAATTATAAGGGATGTAAGGAGGCACGACGCTTCTCTTTCCCCTCCTCTGTCGGACCAGTTGTGTTCCTTAGCGTAATGAGTGGAAACAATAGATAGATTAAGGAGTTTCAATTAGTCAAATCACTGAGTGCACGCGAAAACTTGGCACAGAATGGAGGAACGAGAGGGGTTAGGGTGGATTGATTAGCGCACGAAGGGATGCAAAAGTTCATAGCGAGAAGTAGGTACACGTGTATCAAGGCACTCTAAGTTGCAGCTTCTAGAACACTCATATTGTACTTCGCAAGTAACATAAAGTACTTGATATTGCCAGATATCTGTTATACATCCAATATGAATTTTCTCTATTAAAGAAACAAAAGGTTAAGCTATGAGAATGTGAAGACTATCCCCCTTCCCCCCAGATATAAATATGAATTTTTTGTTCAAATGTCCTCGCATCTCATATACATATATTGAAAACGTGTTTTACAGCCACTATAAATGAGAGGTATGAGAGCAAAAGAGTACAGGCAAGAGAATTCTTTGATTTCGTTGTAGGTGGCAGCACGCTCTCCGGTGCTGACCAGAGGTATACGCGGATTGTACGAGTATACGTATGTACGCTCCGGACGACAGAGCCGCGTGCTTCCTATCTCTCGAACGATAAATCTGAGCTCCGAACGAAATGAATATCGTTGTACACACCGCCACGACACACAGGGGTTATAAATAAACACGTCTTTCCTGCGGATGAAACCTCCAGCGGGACACGGTGATTAATTGGCCGTCGGTGGCAACTCTCGCGCTTCTCTCGCCTCCGCTTCTCTCATCTCCCTGTACCTACCACCGCCACCAGGTATACACGACGACATCGCGGGTACTGTGGTTTTATATATGCACTCATCTATACCCGACCCGTCGGATCTCCCGTCTCACATATACCTAATATACACCGAATCTGCTATACGTGCATAGACAAATAAGAGAACGGATTGACGACGAACGGGGCAAAACTTTTTATCTCGGATGACCCGAAAGAGAGAACGCCAAGTTGGAAAATCAAATCGGAGGGTTGAGAAGTAGAGGGAAAATATTTCTCCAGAATTTGTTGAAGTTTAAGAGAGTGGAGCTAGGGTAAAGACGAGCTGTCCTGAATCATGGTCGATACATTTTTTGAACGACATATTCTCCGTAAAATTATCAATATTTTGTTATCTAACGATATAAAAAAATTACCGCCGTTCATAAACAAATTATATAAGAGGTTATTATTGTTTTGATTAATTCCCACGTTTTGAAATTTTCTCGAAGATACGAAAAGGTTTTTTTCGCTAAGATTGAAGGTTAATAGTTTTTGTATATTACTCTAATGTTTTTTTTTCTTTTCGTAAAATGCGGATGTTGATATGCTTCTTCGTTGCAAGCCGATTTGTGTTCATATTTCAATCATGCAAATATAAGCCTACAAACCATTTTTGAGATTACCTTGAAACGAAAAAAAAGATCCATTCTTTTTCATCAAGCCTGATGCTTCTTCGAGTCGCGTCTGTCAATACGCGATGATATATGCATAAATATCTGTTTATCCGGGAGCGGAAAATATGGCTCTTTCTCTTGACGTTTTATGCACGAAATTGATCGTTTTCGCTTGAGCTCGAACGAACAACAGAACCCCGAACGTGCTTGACGTAAATATCTGTATTTACATATATATCTGTATATAACCATCAATATTCATGCATATTGAAAATCAACGTCAGCAATTTTGCGGTTCTCTCCTGGAGTTTTTGAGATACCGAGATAAACAACGTGATATTTTTTATTAGTAGGGAATTTTAGACTGAAGTGGGCGTTTTGCAATTACCCGGGACGAAAATGCAATTTACCCCCGTGGAATCGTATTTTAGGATCGATGGGGACGTTATGCTGTTAGAACAATTCGCTTTTCCGATACTTCCTGAAGACCTTTCGATGTCCGCTGAAAAATTCCTACTGATCGCAATTACATGGGTCGTTTTTTGTTTTATGTGAGAATTTATAGATCCAATAAAGTATTCGTAATTTTGTTCTTATTAATAGCCAAATACGAGAGGAATATCGTTTTTGCATTTTACGGAAAATTTTCGAGGAAAATATAAATCTATAGAGTGATTGTTGGAGGAAACTACTCACTCTCCCAGGCCATAGCATTTTCACGGAAATCTTAAACTTGCTATTGTACTCAATCAAAGTTGATAATTTTAGATGTAATATGTCGCTTTATCCGCTGAACGGAGATAATCATCGATATATCTAAACAATTTTATTGAAATTTTCCTATGAGAGTGTACCTTTATATTGATGCGATTCCATATAAACATACGAACAATCTTGGGTTGCCGTAATACGTAGGTACCTATATACAGTCAGTGACGAAATTGAGTGGACACTTTCTAGTATAAAGTGCCGGAACGGTTTTTTTTTTGTCATTTCGCTGGTAATTAGCGTAGGCCAATTTAACCAACGTCATTTTAAAGAGGAGTAATTTATCTTCATTTTGGCTTATTTAAAAAAATTTTACGATGTTTTTTTTACAAATGGCACCCAATTTTTAAAACAAAATTTTTTGACCGTATTTTTGTTCTTCTTTGAGTGGACACTTTTCGTAGTACAATTTTTTAGCACATTTCTTTAACCGTGATCGTAAAGGGAGCAGTCCACCCTTCAATTTCTTTTTTTTAGAAAAAATTGTACGATTTTTTTTTCCAAAGATATTTCATTTTTAGAGAAAAAATAGACGATTTGAAAATTGCTGCCCAGGAGGAAAACGATGAGGTTTACAACAAAACCTCAAGACGGTAAAAAGTTGTAATACTTCTTGATGAGTTCACGAGAATTTTTTCAGATTTTTTTTTCGAAATTTGCTTTCTGTGTATTTTCGGTCGAAGCTCGATTGATCTGAATACCATGAAAATAATAGAATTAAATTTGTTACATACCAAATAAACTTTGGTGTCGTCGAATAAACCTCCGAAGAGACCAAAGTTTAATATGTAAGTAAAAAAAAATAATTCTATTAATTTCATGGTATCGCATCAATCGAAGTGACCGGAAATAGGTGGAAAACAAATTTCGAAAAAAAAATCTGAAAAAATTCTCGTGAACTCACCAAGAAGTGATACAACTTTTTAACATCTTGAAATTTTGTTGTAAACCTAATCGTTTTCGTCCTGCGGAGCAATTTTCAAATCGTCTATTTTTTCTCAAAAAATTAAATGTCTTTGAAAAAAAAAATCGTAGCATGTTTTCTAAAAAAAGAAATTGAAGCTTGGACTGCTCCCTTTACGATCATGGTTAAAGAAATGTGCTAAACAAATTTTACTACGAAAGGTGTCCACTCAAAGAAAATAAAAAAAACGACCAAAAATTTTTGTTTTCAAAACTGGGTGCCAATTGTAAAAAAAAAATCGTACAATTTTTTGAAAATAGCCAAAATGAAGGTAAATTGCTTCTCTTTAAAATGACGTTGGTTAAATTGGCCTAGGCCAATTACCGGCGAAATGAAATAAAAAACCGTTCCGGCACTTTATACGAGAAAGTATCCACTCAATTTCGTCACTGACTGACTGTATTTATATAAACTGCTGAAGCCTCACGGTAGGCCTAGTCGGTACGATAGTGGGATAGTAGCTTGGTGGCGATAATTGCTCGAGCGCTCTGTTGTCGTTACGTGTCCATTCGTGCATGATGATAATTCAAAGCTAGACTCGTTTTCGGGTACATTAAATGTAACAGTTATGAATTGAAAACCGTACGCGTGAATTATTGTATATAACGCGTATTAATGTTGTAAAGTGCCTCGCACTCGCGTCCCACAAACAAGATTAACTTCGTACAGTGTTCTAAATGAAGTTAACGATGTCTAATAATTACATGATTGTAGACGTTTAAAAAATTAAAGTTTGAAATTGAAAAAATGTCGTAAAATTAATTTGTTTGGTTCGAAATTATTAACAGGCAGGCTGGTTGCGTAAATTCGAATTATAACGCTAGTAATGCATCGTATTAATAAATTTTTGCAGTTTTCGACCCTTTTACAATCATTTTCGCGAAGAATTTTTTTTTACTATATCGAGGACCCTTTTTCGTAGCCATATGAATTTCAAAATTTGATCCAATAATTTTATGCACTAAAACGAATTCTGTTAACCACTTGTAAAATCGCAAATTTCCTGCTGACTATGAATATCACGGTTTTATTTCTCTTGCATAAAAATTGATAGAAAGGTAACACTTGAAAAAATTTGAAATTTCATAGTTTTATTCGGAATTTCGTTGTATCAATTTCGGACTGTAGAAAACACGATTGTTGTGAAGTACGCGAAATTCCCGAGGAAACTAAGCACCATTCAAATTATTTTTGTGAAAACAAAGTTTCGCTCTCCCAAGGGTTTGGGTTTGCGTAGGATCGTACCCATCGTACCCATCGGGGTACCCATCGAAGTTTTCGATATTTTGCATTCCAGTAAACATCATCCAGCATTGTCGTTGCAACAACCCGATCTGGTAGCGAGTATTAGGTTATTTTGCACACTCACATACACACGTATATATATATATATATATATATATATATATATATATATATATATATATATATATATATATATATATAACCACGTTACAAATGAGCAGCGTGCACTCTCCAGTCCCAATTAGCAAAATTGGTACGTTCATTACAGATCGTGAGGTTGGTGGCCCTTAACGATGCAAATCTTGAAACATTTTATTAAGGAATCCTCCGCCCTATCATCGTTCGTTTTCTGAATTCTATTCCGGTATATATATATATATATATATATATATATATATATATATATACAATACTAGATCGTTGCAACCTCATTCATTGCCATTACTACTTAACTTCTCGACGATCATTATACAGCTTTATCGAGCATTCGGTATGTATTCGTACTTGAAGAATATATATAGTAAAGACTTGTTAGTGAGAATTCATTCGAACGAAATAAATTACTTCTGAACGGATTCAAAATTAAGTCAGAAAAAGCCGTGAAAAGATCTCATTTTATTTCAAGTTTGATGAAAATAAATCCAATTTCACGCAAATTAAACTGATTTTAATTGAGGCCTTGCATTATTTTTAAGTTCTATCTTTTTTTGCTATAATAAGAATTGCATTTTAATGTATTTTAATTGTATCGTAATGTGAATTCTTTTTAATGAGATATTTTGCTAGAAATGAATAAATTGTATTTGATTGCGAGATCGTGTAACATTCGCGTCCACAAGCTAAAATTCGTCGCGTTATGCGAGAGTTTACGTGTAAAGAAAAAGAAAAGTCTCGAGAGCTTACACTTTCCGTTTACACTTTCCGCGCGAACGCTCTCAGTACGATGCTGTATATCTAGGAGGACGAAGAGGAGAAAAGAAGAGGCAAAACCCGAAACAACTTTTTTGTTGGTAGCAAGCTAAAGCGAGAAAAGGAAAGAAAGGGAAAGAGAGAGCGAGGGAGTGAGAGATGGAGAGTGCTCGAGCATAGAATCACAAGAGAAAAGTTTGCGTCTCTCTTTTACACCGCGGATATACGCGAGAGATGTCCGCCACGATTTTCCGCGAGAAAATCGTAACGACTTGCCACGAGGAGTTGCAGAAAGTAACCTCTCTCTCTTCCTTTCGTACATGCTCTGCACTGTCCAACGGCATTACATCCTGCTCAACACTAGAGAATAAAAATAAAAATGAAAATGAAAAGTAAGAAACTTGATGCAGAAACGGAGGGCAACTATCAGAAAAGTTCGAGTTGGCTGAAATCTCAATAACTTTTACGGAACTAAGTAAAATGATTTCTCTCGTTCAGAAATATATCTCTCTTCTTCATATACTAACAACATTTCAATTCATCTCAATTAATTTGTTTGGAAGAACAAAATAAGATTGATACGTTATACGTTGTTCATACAGGAATTCAGTTTTGGGCAACGTGGTTATATGTTGTCACGCCGAGGAGGTTACTATGGGAAACAGAGTGGAGAAAGGATAATTAATTTTCGCTGACAACTGCAAAAATAGAAAAATTGACAATTCGGAATTTATTCTCAAAACAAAAAGAAATATCAATAATCGGCCAGTTGAATAATTTAACAAGAAACTGAAATATTCAATACAAAAAAAAAATAAATGTAACAATCGGTAAACTATAAAATATATTTTGGACCCGACAAAATAATTGGTCGGTTTTACCCTTTCTAGCTGCCACCTTAGGCATTAAGAAAAGATTCTGAATCCTTTTCAGAATTATAGCTTGCATTCACTTATTCTCACTCCCGATATGTAAAAAAGGAACGAGACTTGAATTTATCGTGATTTCAAATTACAAACTCAAAAGACCTGACGTCGTTTAGCTTCCACTCTAGCACCGAAGTATCCCCGCGAATTGTAAAACCGCAGTACTCCCGCCTCTATGTGCTGCGAGCGGTTGGCAAGGCAACCATGCGCGAACCACCGAATTCAGAGCTATGCTCCGACTATGTATTTATTGAATGCACAAAGTTCAATGTATTATACCACGTATAGACTGATTAGTTTTACAATATGAAGAAACTTTATTAGATTATTAATTATTTGAACAAAAATTAGGCTTTACATATACCGCAAGGGAAATTGTGCTTAAGATGACATACTTTTTGTTTGGAGGCAAATATTTGATTATTTAAAGGTAATAAGAAAATAAATCTAAGGGTACCCATTAAAAACGTTTATTTAGGAAACACATAAAATTATCTTGACGCTAAACACAATTACAGAATAGAAATAAAATAACAACAACACCAATAATGTCTAAGTGGGTAAGTTGACACACATCAGTCTAAGTGGACATACCTAATTATCAGTGCATAATTCACACTTGAACATCTTAGTTCTTGCTGGAGGACCGGCACATAGAGCGTGGCACCATCGCTTACATAACTAGCAACATGCCCAATGCTCTCTTAGCTTCGGTTTGCTATATAATTAATTACAATAAACGCAAGCCGCATCGGAATCATTATCATTAATAGCGTCTTGAGTAAAATCTTCCGCAGGGTCAGCATCTGAGTCATCCTGAGGGATAGCACGCTCCATTTGCTTTCGAGCTCTAACGCTCTGGCGATTCTCCTTCTCTTTTTTTATTTTGGACTTGCGGCTGTCATTTTAAGACGACGGTTGATATGTCATCTTACCCTACGAGATTAATAATATTTGCCACCGTTTGTGACCTACAACTTTGAGGTTACTTAAATCATTCTTCTATATTCATAGTCCATGTTAATAACACTTCATAAACAAGTAACCAATACTACAAAAAACGTACCTGATACAAATTTATCGCCAGAAACACTTTCAACAGAAAAATATGTTTGAGTGACGAAATCAAAACATTGCATACCACATCCAAACAACGCAAACGGGCGGTCACTGAAATTTTGAGTGGAGACGCATTTTGCGAGCCGACATGTGCACGTCATCTAGGCACTTGAGCATCTTAAGCACAATTCCCATAACTGTATATGCGTCAATCATAAATTGAGCTTTTCCACTCTACGTTCAAAGTACTTGTTTTCCTGAGTACTTTGACCATAGCTGGATTGTAGAGTGACGTGTTCTTTAAGATTCCATGCTCCCCTAGCCCAGTTATACATGCCAAGCATAAACAGGAGATCGGGCTACAAACTCTTTGTGAGACTCTAATTTTATGAGCGTAACCAAGGGAGGCAATGCTGCTTGATATAGACAAATTTTTCAAACGAATGATCAAACGTTAACACAGCACTCTAGAATCGTGCAACCTTCTCAACACACCGTACTCTTATGCAATTCATCGAAGCGACTGATTTCTTTGAGAATATACAGTATGTACACACGATAAACTGCTTGGCGATGATATAACAAGCAGACACACGTATGTGAGTCATTGGTTCACACTTCAAAAAAGAAGTTGCTAAAAGTATAGAATGTGGAGTCGTTACAATAGTAATAATAATGGTAATATGAACAACAAGAGTAATAACAATAATAACGAATACGCTATTACAATAATAATAAATATGTTATTAAAATCGTACTGTGTAAGTAAAAAGTATTAATTAAGTATGATTGGAAAAGCATTTTTAAAAATAAAAATTGTTTATAATATTTGGCGGATTGCGGATGTATGATTGGCGAATACCTCACCAGTATTCTCCATTCCCGGTACGAGTTATTGCTCTTTCATGTATTATCTAATGATACATTCTTTCCTCAAATGCTCCCGCGAGGACCCGTTTTGAGGTTTTCTCCTCGTTATTCTTAATTATAATGAACGTCACAATGGTAAAAATGTGGGCTGTACAATAAGAAATAAAGTACCTACATATGATAAACTATCTATATCTATATATACATATGGTGTGTATGAGACTAAAGAATCATTGGAGCATAAGCTCGACTGTGTGCTAGCGTCGAAAGTGTCGAGTTAAAAAGCTCCGGTGCGAGAGGGAAGGCGGGAGAGTGAGATTTTCGCACAATAAAGAATTTTTTAAAGTCCGCGCAGCGTCACGCGCACAGACACACGCGACATAAGCGGACATAGTGAGTCTAGAAAAACGCCAAAGGTCCGACAAGAGAGGAAGGCGAGGAAATAAGGCTTCTACGGGGAAGAGCGAATGTGCGGGAACGTTTTTTTAAAACCGACTCTTTTGACCCCCCTCCCCACTGTTTCGCATATTCTGTCGCGTCATGAGGATGGTACAGGGAGGAGGGAGCCACCAGTCTCTTTAGAGGAGCAATAATTCTGAACGTCTGCCTCGTGTTCGCTCCCTGCTGGTGGGGCTGAGAGCTCGTCGCTCCGCCGACGAGCTCGCACCACTTTGAAGGGGTGCTCTTACTATGTAATTAAGTAATTTCGCGGCAGGCAGAGAAAGAGAGCGAAAGAGACAGAGCCAGTGAAGGAACCCTCGACCGCTTGAGCTACGAAGCACAATCGGATTCGGCGCATGCGCAGCTTTGTATTTATGCAGGGTGCAACGTTCGAGGGAGGCTGGAAAGCTTTGAATTGCTAGAAAGTAGACAAGATTCGTGCACGGTTTTTAAATTGTATTTTTTATTCACAAAATGACTTATGGAAGTCTGAAAAATTACGATAATAACTTTGTTCATAGACAACTAAAATATAAATGTTTCTGTCACTAGGTATCGTACCTGTCACTGGGTATCACTAGGAACATCAAAATCGACAAATGATTCATTAGTCCACATTCCTATTCACTGGCAGTAAAAAATGCAGACTGAATACATGTGACAGTATTGTCAATTCGCAACGAGTGTTCAATAATCGTAACGAGTATATCCGTGTATATCGTTCTGCTCATCACATCCTATATGTCTCCACTTGAATTGCAAGCCTTAATCTCACTCACAGGTTGATGCAAGGCGTGATAGGCACGGCACGAATACCGAACATGCATATCGTATCCAGCGTCTACTTCACAGGCGGCTAAGGCATTTCACCAATACTTCGGTCCGTTGTATTTATGTTTCGGGGATTAAAGGAAAACGATACCTACTAAAAAATCCATTTCACATATTTTTATTTTTATACATGATTGCAAGAGGGAATTCGTCTATCTGTCGCATGAATTTGCGATCGAAAAAATTGAAATTGCGCACACATGTTATCACTTATCTTTCGGTCTGCGCAACAAGTTTTCAGCTTTGAGGTCTCTTGAAAAGCACAGACCAGTAGGGACTTATATTTTTTAACGAGTGTATGCAGCTTTTTCTTAAACTTTAAATATTTGAGGGGTAGCTATTCGATCGAACTACAAATTTAGTTACCGTTGAATCCCATAATAGATTAGAAATAATTTTTAGTAATGTTTTCGTGAAGGTTTACTAAAGTGGACACTGGGGTATACAAAATAATCCGGGGATCATTTTACTCGCACCCGGGAATAATTCAAAATTCATGTAAGAAATAAAACATTCACTAAAATTTTTTTGCAGTTTTATTGTAGATTCCGTTTAGACAACAAATTTAAACGATTCCGTTTTAATAATCATACGGTAAATTCTTAATTCTCGTAAATCCCTATCACATTAACAGCGGTTTTAAAGTATTATTGATGTTTCTGAACATCAGAATCTTAACAACGACAGTCTCTTTTTAACTAGTATCATTGACTTAACTTCATACTTCGTATTAATACTTCATATTAAAAAACTAAAAAATATGTATTAAAGGTTAACTGAACAAAATCGAAGTAGCTAGGCAGGAGGTAAAATGATCCTGGGTTCGTTATGTCCACCTTATAAAGGGATCGCTTTGCCTCAAACGCCTTATTAACGAGGGACGGTTAATTCTATTATTAATTGGTATCAGAAATTGAGACCAGCAGACCTATAACATAATATGTACGCAAACTAAAGCAACATAACAGCAAATAATGGCTTACCTTAGATCGAGCACAATAATTTTTAATATTTCACGATAAAAACTTTCTCCGTGCAAATAACGCCACGATACTGACAGAGAATGTATAGGTCAGTTGTAAGAACACGAAATTCACTTGAAATATTCTAGCTGACGATATTAAGATGGCATAACAGTGGAGGATCGTTTTACCCCGAGGGATCATTTTGTACCACCTTCCCCTATATATTTGTTTTATTCATAATGTTTTTAAATAAATTAAGGATAGAAACACAATCATAACATTTATGCCATTCAAAATTGTTGACTGTGGTCTGAAACATTTTTTAAAATATTTTCCAGTAAAGTGGCGCATTTTCCTATCGTCCACTTTACTTCACAACTGGCGGAATATAACATATACAGTAATGTATATATACATATACATATATAATATCTTATATTTAAGAATTCGTACAGTCAAAGCTAGTGCCGTTCAACTATTCTACAGCTTCACAATACTTTCGATGAAATTAATTAAACGTTTATATGATATATATACGAATATGTATAGACAGCAAAAACAATTTCATAGATTGACATATATATATATATATATATATATATTGCATATACAAATATGCTGTCTATAGAGCGGTGCTTGTCTGAGACATATATTGGCGTCCCGTCATGAAGTTCGCACCTCGCGGAGTGACGAGTATAGTACTCGACAAGCGCTCGAGCGACATGAGAGAAAAACTGACACCACTTACCTCGAACATCGATAATCCTTTCAATTAAAAACTCAACAATGCACTTACGGGAAAAGTCAATTAACGCGTAGCCTGAACGACTTTGTCTTGTAAAATGAAAAACAAAAACAGAATCAGAAAGAAAGAAATAAATATCTGTTATATATCGATGTGTATGCGTGCGTGAGCGTGAGTTAATCCACGTTGCAGAGTCAGCCAGGCAACGGTCTCATTCGTTTCTCGAACTCCTCTTGACAAGCGTCTCCGGAGCACGATAAAGCATGACCCCTCTCCCTTATGCTCTGTTACTCACTTTGGTATATGCCACCGGTACGTAGAACGGTGAGCTCGTGCTTTTGTCGCTCGGCATACAAAGTGTCCTTTCTGGCCCCCGGTAGAGTGAACGTGCTCACCGAGAAGCAACTCTCCGGCACGCGATCAAACGACCTTCGCTTTCGGTGCGACGACACGCCGAGTCTCGTCGTCGAGTCCCTTTTCTCTACTCGACCTCAACCTCGTCGTTGTACCACATCGAGTCCACATCTATCGATGTCTAATTTTCCTCACGATCATTAATCGCTATTCCATCCAACAATTCCCGCCATTTTGTATGTTATAACTCTACGGAAAAAAAAACGAACAATTACTCGTGAAAATGTTAAAATTACGAAAAGAAGAATGCACAAAAGTGAGTCGCAAACTTGTTCGAGAACCGACGACTCCCAACGGTAACGGGAATTCAGGCTGAAGCACAAAAAAGAACAAATTTTAACGATGTACTCTCCTCTCGAGCATCTCGAATCAATTATGCATGCACCATATAGACAGTTGCACATCCTTGTATATCCCGTTGCGAATGGGGTTATGTGCGTAATTCGCACGAATACGAGATGGGCGACAAAGAAATGTATAATTAAATAAATATAAATACCTTGTTACATAGACACGAGTCCTGTCTCTTTGCACTATCGAATGTCCAACGGTATACGAAAACCAAGTATACTCGTATAGCACAAAAGGAAAGAAAAACAGGAGAGCATAAATGAAGGGAGGGTGAAGAGAAGAAGGCGCGCACAGAGAGTATCGGGAAAGAAAGACCGAGAAGACATGGCGACGAGAGGCGCCGGTGGCGGTTGCGTTCGTTTTATACGGCAGAACGCGCAACGACGTTAGTGTGTTGGTACGGCAGTGTGCGTATAGCTCGTGTCGGTAAAGGAGATCTGGGAGAGTGTAGTGGCGGTAATAGCCGCGGTAGTGTGTGGCGCGTAACCCCCCACCACGAGCGACGAGAGCGCTATTCCGTGCGGTAGTGGAGGGAGTGGAGCTTCTACCGGCGACGCTGTCGCGTCAGTCGTGCTGTGAGCGGCTTCGTGGTCGTTTCAGGTTAGTCGCGAGGTCGTTTCCCGTCGCGTACGCGGCTACGTGTTAGCGGTATGACACGAAAGGGTCCACCGTTGGTATCGCGAGAAGGCCGGCTATGAATTTACACACAGAACGATCGTTGGTCGACCAATCGAGAGAGAAGACAGAAATAAACGAACGGAATCATCGAGCACTCTTTCCCTCGTTCATCGATGTCATATAAACGTCGTGTTTCGATCCAAACTATCATCCAGCGACCATAATTAAACATCGAGAAAACGATGTAACGTAACGTCGATAAGTTCTTAAACAAACTACCGAGTAAACAAAACGGTCAGTGCATAATAATCGTTACGAAAAGATTTGTCTGAGAACAAGGATTTGTATCCTCAGACTCGATCGTACAAGTGCGTGTGAGTGTTTACCCGTGGGTTCTTCCTGTGTTATATACATATCCCATAATACGTGCGTGATCTAGATGCGTGTGCACGTGTAGTTTATGTTTTTCCTTTCGTTCGTTTTTTTATTTTCAGAATTGTCTCTCGGGAGTTTGCACGATACGACGAGTTTCGGAAGAGAGCCCTTGGGTCGGGTACGCGCAGGCGTTTCTCCAAGGAGGAAAGCCGCGTGGTTTAACGCGAGTATATAACCCCACTCCAGTCGAGAGGTATAACGTGCCGTGAGCGTTGGCGACCGAGCAGGCCAAGAGACAGACAGAAAGCGAGACGGAGGCATTACTTTCAGGGTCGAGCGCCTCGCAAGCACTCTCATCGATTATTATTATACCGGTTGGAGTCCGTGCGAAAATATACGTTTGTACCATTGACACGGGTTTATACACAACGCCTCTATAATACCCAAACTTAACCTCAAAGTTTCGTAAGTACCATCGCTAAGAAGTAATAACGTTCATTGGGTGTTTCGTTAAAACGAGAGTAAACGTGTTTAAAGGAAAAACCTTCTCGGTGGCAAGTCGAATGTCTGGAAAGTAAGGAGTATAAGTGAGACGGAGTGGGAGAGATACGAAGAAGCCGAGAGAAGGAGCGATAGCGTGTGCGTCGCGGTAGCCGGATAGAAGTGGTCGAGTGCAAGCGGATCGGGAGTTCACCCGAGGCAGCGGCAACCAAAGATCGGTGAAACCTTCGTTATTTCGCGGTGGTGTGCGTTGGTAAGAGAAGGACGGAGCGTGAGTTATACGAGTGTTTCACGCGAGGGTGAGAGGAGGACAGGTGTAGCGAGGGGAGAAAAAAGAAGAAACGAGGGAGAGAAAGAGATCGAGCGGAGAGGGATCCCAAGGCCGCTCGCTCCCTCGATATATACATATATATATATATAACACACAAACACACGCGAGGGCGCGCATACACAGAGATACTTACGCACATAAGCTTAAAGTTAGTCGTCGACACGGTGAGAGAACGAAGCATGACCATATATTTTTTTCATTTTTTTCTTTAGTTCTTCTCTCCGTGTTTCTCTTTGCTCGCCGGTTTTAAGAAGCAATCACGGTAGCGCGTGACGCTCGGCTCTTCTTCCGCCCACCTGACAAAATCCGTGACGAGTGGTTTTCTTTTATATAACGGGAATAAAACGAAAGAGAATCGTTTGAACGTGGTTAATAGATAAATTTGAAAACGTAAATATCAATTTTTGTTTACGAGTCTCGTGTTTATTAACGCTGTACGTACAGAGAATTTTGAACGAGCCGTGATAAACATTGGGCGGATGTATAGCGGGATCGAGTTATCGCGTTGATCTTTCGAAATGGACGAGCGAGCGCGAGATGATCGACGTTATCGTAATGAGGAGCGTGCAAACGGGCAAATATTATTGATATAAAGAGCGCGAAGCCCGGGGAAAACGTTCTTCGGGAAGGTGCATGATGATGATTTTTTCATCTCGTGCAAGCGAGACGAAGGACGAGTGAGAAAAGGTTTCTACGAATAGCGGGGAGGGAACAGGAGAAAGAATCTTGGGTCTCGATCGAATCAAAGTGACTATCGAAATTGCGAGAATGAGATAGAGGCAACGTTGATTAAATTAGGGAAGAAATTATTAAACATCGAAAATAAGAACTAATTAATGGTTTTGATTAGCATGGATGGAAAATGACGGCAGCGTTAAGCTCTAGTCCATGAGTCAGTGCGGAAAAGTTTCCAAACGTGGGACGAATAGGTAAAGAATAGTTGGTGTTTGTTTTTGTTAATCGTCAAACTGGATAAAGGGCGAACAATGACGATAGCGAGCAATATAGTGGTGGAGTGGCTAAGATCGCTCCACCTTGGTCAATATTCCGAGTCGTTTATCGACAACGGCTATGACGATCTTGAGATATGTAAACAAATCGGAGGACCGGATCTGGACGCCATCGGTGTTTTCAATCAAACGCATCGCTCTAGACTGTTACAATCGGTAAAGACACTGCGTGAAGAGGGCGCTGCTAGTGTTTACTTTACACTTGAGGAGACGAACGACTGTTTGTGCGACAATGTGAGCTCAAAGTCGTCGAGAACGTCCTCGGAGAGACCGACGAGCGACAAAGAGACACAGAGAGCATCGCCTACCGCCAGCTCGTCGAGCGGTGGACAGGAGCTCACAAAATTCGCCGACGAGTACGAGGAAGGCAAAGCCGAACTCGTCAGGATACCGAGAATACAGCTGAGAATGCTGCTGCAAGAGAAACTACGACACGATGGAATACGACTCGCATGCCAGCCGTACACGACACCGGTGAGACTCGTTCTTTTACTCACGACCCCTATTATTCAATTATTTTATTCTCTCGTTTCCTTTAATTCCAACTCTTCGTATATAATACAAAGCATTTAAGAATTTTCCTATCACTCCAGTAGGTTTGGAAGGTCGTGATAAATAATATCCAAGGTATGAAATCATTTCCAAAATATTTTATCGTTTCTAGCCTTAAACTCCAGGGAAATTATATCATTTCGTATTAATGATAATTACAATATCATTAATCTCATTTATAATTGTAAGTATCACAAATTGTTGTTGTCTCGGAAACTTTGGTAAAAGAAACGTTCGCTTTTTCCGATGGTTTATACGCTTTATTAATTTTGTATTTGGTAAATTGATAATACTCGTGCAATTCAACAATATGATGTCTAAATAATCGTATAATTGAATGAGTTATTGTAACAATATTTTATGTAACATTGAAAAACAATTTTCTGTTATAACAATTGCAAGGAAAAATAGTTATTTAATTTTATATAAATATGTTGTGACTTATACGATTGCGTATTTATTTTTTCACTTCGTATTATTGAATGATATCGGCATTATCCATTTAACAAATTGTATATTAACGATACTTGTAAACGTTCGGAAACAAGCAATTTTTTTTAAACGTGATTGGTTTATCTCCCTGTAGCCTGCGTCATTCCCGTCTGCTCGCTCTTTTCGACTCGTTAGTTTATATCGCCAACAGCGCCACCAGTGTGCTCGTGCGTAAATCCAATTTTACACATTTTCACAAAATTCGAAGTAAAAAATCAGCCGCACTTTACGAATTGTGATGGCAAATTTGTTCGATATTTTGGTCGTTGTAATTTAGAGCTCTTCACCCAGAAGCTGCTTATTGTTAATGTTGTTTATACTGGCGAGCTTAAAAGAATTTTTTTAAACATTTAGCCTAGAATTATTACGGACATTTGAAAACTTGACGTACAAAAAAACGTCACGTGATTTTGAGTCTTTTGCAAAAATACTGTGTAATATAAGTTTTATGAATGTAATGATGAAATATTTAAGAATTGATGAGTTAGTGAAATTGAATTTGAAATTAACTTGAAATTAAACAATGCAAATAGCACTTCATAATTCTTGTGAACAGTCGAAAATTGGGAATAAATCTTTCCTACAAAAATTGTAAAAATGATTCGAAAAATCGCTACGAGAAATGTGTAAATACACCGCGAAATATTCCTGCGTTTTCCAACGATGTAGTCATTAGAGCGCGAATCGCAACTGTCCGACGCAAAATTGGTTTTAATCAAATTTACCGAAATTAAATAAAATTTAAAAAATCTTCATTTTACGGATTATAATTTCTTGCAACGTTTTCAGATCGTCGAATAAAATATATATTTTAGTCAGCGAATTTCTTGCAATCTTTTCATAAAATATATATTTTATTCGACTATTTGAAAAAATTGCAAGAAGTTATAATCCGTAAAATGAAAATTAAAAATTTTTTTATTTCATTTCGATAAATTTAATTAAAACCCATTTTCCGTCCAAGAGCTGCGATTCGCGCTCTAACGACTACACCGATGAAAAGCACACCAATATTCCTCAAACTAACGTGGAAACATACGTATTTGCTTGAGCCAATTTCTACCGGACTCAGTTAAATTTCACTTATATGCTTTAATGAATTGCGAATTTAAACTTTATTTCCAAATCGACTACGTTGATTGATGCATTAAATGCTTTATCGTTAACTCGCGAACACGGGTTGAAATAACGGATTAAAAAAAATAACAACGTTATTTTTCGAATAAAAAATTGCCACATGATCAAAGCGTTACTTTAGATATAATCTAAAAGACCAGAGACCTTTAAGCTCGAACGCGATGTTACACCTACATTCTTTTTTACATAAAAAAAAAAAACGATCGAGAGAAAAATTTCTTTCGACAACGAAAAATCGTGATAAAAAGTGACTCGGTCATATTTCCTCTAGATCGTTTTAGCCGCGAGAACCGGACAATTTACGAATCGCATTTTACAAACTCAGTCTACAGTGCCGCCTCGTAAGCCCGAGAGCGCTGATTAATCAAAACTAATTGATCGCTCGGGGGCGTCGATCAATTAGTAAAGTGATTAATTCATTTAGTATATCGTATCATATTATTCGAAAGCTCGATGAAATTCGAGATTCTCACGCAAAGTATTATTTCGCGTGCATTAAGCGCTCGCGCCGATCGATTAACAAAGGGGTTTAATGGTACAGAAAAATATTTCAAGCATCATGCAAGCAATCGCGTCAATTGGTGTATATATACATATATATATAACGCTGAGGAATGATTTTCCGAGAAATTGAGATAATGCGAATTATAGCACGCCACACACACACACACACACCCACACACACACACAGCCATATGTATATATAGATACGTCCACATAACACAAGTTATCAGAGATAATCCTCTGATTCATTATTTCGTTGGCCAAACGCAGAAAGAGAGAGAGAGAGAGAACTTGGAGTTTGCATGTGTGAGCACGAGATAAGAAGCATGCAACCTGATATGCTTTACACACAAGTATGCATATATATAAATATTTTTTTAATGATTTTCTTGTCGCTCATCAACGTATTCGCCACACGATGTTTGCTTTGGAGTTGCAATAAATAAGTAATAAGTATTCACGTAAATCACTAACAGAATTAGTTTAGTTGCGATCGAAAAGAGATATTAAAATTATTATATGGAATGAAAAAATATTCAATATTAATATTTTGTTTTCCGTTGATCTGGAAAAAGTAACAAAAAATCTTACGATCTTATGTATTTATATTTTTTCCTATGATCGTATATATATCTTGTTCCTGTGGGAACTTGGGAGGAAAAGGTAGAATGTGGTAGGGTGGTGGTTACCGGAGGGTGCTTGATCGCGTGTGTACGCGAGTAGCCTAGATTTTCGTATCCCGACCCTAATGACTCACTCGCCTTTGCTTCCCACCTTATGCCTCCTTTCGCCGAGTGAGAGTCTTTAGTCGCTCTCTCCCTAGTAGCTGGCTACGTTCTTTCCTGCTTCTCGTGTGTTTCGTGTGCGCTACGAAACCTACGAGTCTCTAATTAACTGAGCGAGCATCGGCTGCGTATACATCTCACTCTCTACTTCCCCACGCACGCGCACACACACACACACACACACGGATTACACATGTATACAAGGATGACTACTACATACCATGAAAAGATAAATATTCGATTTTGGAAAGCAAGCCAAGCCGTTATTTCGTTGGCTTATCCGAGCTGGCGTGCACAGGGTTTCCCTTATCGTCGATAAAAATCAATTGGACAGCTTGAGTCGTCCAGCGCAGTGTACAACGCCGGATGCGTAGACGCCCAAATTTGGTTGTTTGCGCATGGTTACCATGACAACCAGCGAGATTTCAAAAAGTGGAGGGGTAACTTCGTCACTGGGACTCATCGTGGGATGTTGGTGTACGATGGTATGGCGTTTCTCGAATATCTAAACCGCGATACGTCGGAAATCGTCGATAGTTCGTGTCCTGCACTCTTCTTCATACCAACGGATTGCATTTGAGTATACATATGCACGGGTTGTGTATACTCTGTGACCATGTTGGGTCAGATCCAAAACGCAGACGCTCAACGGTACCGGAGAGCGGAGCGATTATCAATTATTTTGCCACAGCTGATCGTCCGTGCGTTATGAGCGCAAAATGCTGGGCATTGTTAGTTCGCGAAGATTCTTTTCCATCGTTGACCCCGCGCCTCTCGATTATGTATTGCAATAGTAGTAGCGGGTACCAGTCGAGTCCTACGGTAACGACCCGCCTGAAAGATTCTCGGGGTTATTCGTGCATCGCAGCATCGCGGTCCTTTGTTTATGTTACCACGATTGTGTCGTTTCTTGTTCCAGGCGCTCTTGCCTGAATAGTCGCAAGGTGTGCTAGACGCTTCGATGGACGAAGGAGTAGACAATTTTTCCTCGGGCATAAAAATTAGATATAGGTATACGGCGGAACGTGTAATACCGATTTTCTATGTGAACAATGTATGGATTATAAATTGTTTACTCGATATGTTAACCCTTTCATTACTACGGACGACTATGTTGGTTTCCACAAAATGCTACTGGCGTACTAGGGGCGACTAAAGTCACTAGATAAGATGCCAGTGACATGTGGGCGAATCAAGTGTCAGCTGCATAAGACGCCTCGTATCGTACGCACGACGAACGACGAACATCGAGTATCTTTTATTATCTGAAAATGTAACGTGAGTATTTTGTTCTTATTATTTGTTTCTCACTAGATTCTTTAATAATAAAAATCACCAACAAAATATCAAATCAGTTTGGTTTATTGACAATATTTTATTATTTATAATATTTCTATCTTTTTTTTAAATATGAAACGTTAATATATATGTTTAGCTTACGCATTTAGAATGCTAGGGAACACATGATTCGCTTGCGAGAAGCGACATGGCCATGCGCCACACATCGGTCACGAGTGGTATTACTACTAGTAGTGTCTTTCTTTTTCCAATGTATACCCTTGCGGGTTTTTATATTCCTCCTCTCTTACAATCACCGCGATCCTCATTTCCACCATCAACCACTTCGGTGGACCTACAGTTTTTGGTTAGGTGGGTTCCGAACCACCGAGAGCACAGAATAAACACATAGAAAAATTCCATTGGTGCCGGCGGGGAATCGAGCTCGCGACCCCCGAGTTGAGAGCCGAGAACGCTAATGTGCCACTGCCTTTCATGTGGTATTACTACTATATCTATATTATATAACAGTTCCGTGACGTCATCGACGTGAAGAGGATCCGCACAAAGAAGAGACGCAGAAGATACGATTTTTTTCACACAAACTCCTAATTCACCCCCTTCAAGTTTTTGTCTCGCGACAAAAAGTAGCCTATGTCCGTCCTCAAGGTTCCATCTATCCCTGTACCAAAATTCATCAAAATTGGCTCATCGAATTAGGCGTGAAAGTATAACGCACAGATAGCTTATTCTCGTATTTATAATAATTATTATATTATATGGTATAATAGAGTATGGATGTATGGATAGTATGGATGTCGCGACATCGTCCACAAGAACCATTTATCCATCCGTCAAACTCTGGCGGTACTACAAGCGCGACAATTATTTAATGCGAAGTTTAGATCGAAAGCAAGGTTCATAACTCGCCACGCACAGTTGGGATTGCGAGGAAGGTCCAGAGGGTCCGATTTTTCGAACTTCAGATTGAGGGCAGGTTCTGGAGGGTCCACGATAATACCAGATTCGAGCTCGAGGGTGCTTGGCATTGCGGGCAGGATGGTGGTTCTTGCGCTACAAAGGAAATGGAATCTAGGAGTTTGAAAGGAGCAGTAAACAATTTTAACTCGGGTAGGGTAAGGTTTAAATAAATTAAATTAACCCCTTGTGACTAATCCATTTGTATAATTGTTGCCAGACAACGGTTATTCTTTCATCCCTTTCTCTCTCTCTACATATTCATATATATATCTGAAATTGGAAGTCAAAATGATGCAAAATCCGTGTGGTAAATGATCCCGACTGAACCATTTTCTGTCTTTTAACAGTCGATACCTCGCGGCAACGGTTCATTCTATCCATGTATACAAATATATGTATACACGTATGTATATATAAAGTCGAGTTTCTCGTTTGAATTTCACGCTAGAGGTAACACTCGCCAGGACCGATAGGAGAGTTCTATATAGAAATCCCTGCGCTCGTTCATGAACATTTATACGTACACACACATACACACACATATAGTATTAGCGAGGGAACGTCGTCACGCGAGATCCCCGGAGTCGTTGCGCGCTCTCTCTACTCGACAGGTGAACAGCCCGGGGAGTAGCGATGGATTAAACGGAGAAAGTAGATTACCGGGTGTCGAACGTCCGTACCGTATGTATATGTGGTCTATACATATATACATGAATACAGATCTTCGTATGTGTAGCGTGCTCGAAGTAGCGACAGAGGCCATGCGAACCAGATTTATTTATGAACAGAACTATAGCGCGACCACCCTCGATCCTTGCGCACTCTATCTCGTTCTCGTGTTCGCGCCTCTCGTTCAACCGTTCTCGCTTACCGCAACAAAAAAGAAAGCGGAAAAGCTAAAAGCGAGGAAAAAGGAATTATAAAAAAAAAGAAAGAAAACGGAGGTAAATTCAACACGTTTGATACGACGCGCCCCCGTGAGCTCCGCTTTTGTTGCGTGATCATTTAATATTGTCGAAACGGTCCAGGGTTGGGTAGCACATACGCGAGAGATAGGCAATTTTGGCGAAAAGCTAGCGGATTCACGAGCGATCGCTCGCGTTGATTCGCGGGATGCGGAATGCGCGAGAGCGAATTTCTTGTGAGCCGAGATAGGTAACATTGGGCAACGCCGAACGGCTCTCGCGTTTATTGGGATCGAGCCTCGCTAAAGGGAAGTTCGTCGAATCGTCTATTTCCATCCAAATTCCTTTTTTTTTCTTTCTATTTGCGTACGCGTGTTTTTCGTTTCATTTTTTCGCTTCGTGTGGTCCACAACGATGTGAACAAAAATTGCGGTATAAACGCGATTCTATTTTGCTCAAAAAGATAAAATCTCAATCCATTAATGTTACACATTGCGCAAACATTCGAGATGGTCCTGGTATGTTTTTTTTCGGCTCGGGTGATTCCCGACTCGTAAAGTTCTCGCTTGCAAAACTCGCTCGGTCGCGCGCACGCGCCGTTGATGTACGTACTATATGATAGATACGTCGTCCTGACGCGAGCTGTTTTTCCATTGGCGAGCGACGTACGCTCGCTGAAAAGTCAGTGGTCGCCAATACAAATAAAACCTAGAAACTGCGGCATCGGTGGATTCGACTCTTCGATCGATAAATATTAATACCCTTTAGCTTTGTCATGCGAGCTTTGCTATCGTTCCATGGGTGCTTGAATATGTTTTCCCATCGATTTATATATACATATTTGATACAGGATATCGAATATATACTCTCGCGTATTACTCCTACTAGACCTATTCCTACATATACACATATATATATATATATGTAGGAATAGGTCTAGTAGGAGTAATATATAGATATACGTATATGCGCATGTGCATCGATACATTAGTATTTATACACAACGTAGATAGCAGCAAGAAGAGCCTTTACGTCGAGGTACGATGAGCGAGGGCGCCGTGATTGTGTTCATTGTGGAAATCTCGCGAAAGGCGGTGGGGATAAATTTGTGGCGTGCGTAAATAAAGAACCGCCCACGCGATGCAGGGGCAGAGAGAAAGAGAGATGGAGCGGCGAGTCTCGTTGCGGGATATGGTCGGACCGGGTCTCGTTCCGTATGTACCGACGTAGGTACGATGTTCTTGACGCGATTGCCGCGCAGCCGGACCCCTCGTGCCATTAGAACCACCCGAGAGTCTTTAAACGACCCGCATATATATATAGTCTGTCTCGTCGTGGTTTAGGACCTTTCCGTATACGCAATATATTAGTTTCCAGGGTACTGAAATTTACCGGGCGGTCTTTTAAACCGGTCAAATTATAATATGTCCTAAAATTCTCTATCCAGGGAATTCAGAATTAATACGTGCGGTTGCTAAATTTTACGACCTAGTAGGAAAATTCGGAAAATAGTTTTAAAACGATCCGATATATTTACAGAGTTTATAGGGGAATTTATATTGACGTCCGGTAATTTCAGGATTAGTATTAAAATTACGATTTGTAAACGGCTACGGTATATTATTCGTTACAGATTCTGTTTGTAAAATTCATTATGGACAGAATTATGTTTTCGTAATTGTGTGGCACGTTAAATTTATTACGAAATATTGGTATTATCGTATCGAGGCTGAAATTACTAGACGACCATCAAATTTCTAGTTGAAAAAGTCGCATATAATGGCGTGTACCGGTTGTTTCGAGACATAAATCGTCAACGATACATTATCTGAGAATTGAATATTCACGTTGAACGAGATGAGAGAAAGGCCCGTTCGCTGTAAACTGTCCAGCGACATTCTAAACAAAATAATAGTAATAAAACAAAATAAAAAAAAATAACCAGGTAATAACGTGACGCGGGAGAGATACAAGGAGTTCAAAGCAAAATGCCGTTCTTGACTTCGATGGTTCACGGTGGTCTTCTTCCTTCATTTACCTCTTCTCTCCTCCGGGTTCAAGTTCTTTTTTTTCTCACTTTTGATGTCAGTGCACGTGGGCGCGAGTCGTACAGATGCTTGGACAACACTAAAAACAGGATAAAACGAATCCAAGAATTTCAGTGTCGCTTCGATCGCGTGTTGTCGAAAACAAGCAAAAAAAAAAACGAAAACGCTCTCGCAACTGTACACGACACAATTTCCAATTTTTCTCAATTTCGATTGTGTCAGATATTTCTTCGCCATACATTTCGCGCGTCCAAACCTGACTCCCGCGAACACAATTTTCGAACGGCTCGATGAGCCGATGCGATCGGAAATTTTCCATTTCGGGAATCACAAAAAAAACCTACGTATATATATGTACATACGTTTTGTCTACCGCACGGACTAGGTATAGATGGCGGTGGTGTCCATTGCGCGTTATTAAAGCCATCGTGTCATTTCTCCGCTTCGAACGGACAAACTTCGTATTTATTGGTTTAATCTGGATATAGGCGGTCGGCGGCGCGGGGCTCTCCCTTCGTCCAGCCGGAAGGTCTATATGCGATTTGTTGAATGTGGGTGCTTCGTTTTCCTGCTATTTCGCTTACATAGCTGTGTATCCACATTTATTTATATATATATACATATACGCCGTAGGTATATAGGCGCACATGTGTACGTGTGGATTCGTACCGCCTATCTCGCCAATCAACATTCCGGCCATATAGGAGAGGGACTACGTGGCCAATTACACGGCACGCTCTAGCGATACAATCGGCGCTATGCCTACTATTTATTCGCCGGTTTCTCCGCGGTGTGGCGCGCTGCAGCAGTCCTACCATAAATGTATATATATATACGTGTGTGTCTTTGTATTCCGGCAGCGAAAGCATCTCTGATACGGCTCTCTCGGCTTCTCTGATGGTTGTAACCCCTTCGCTGCGATCTTTTTACATTGCTTCTATCTTTCCTCTGCCTCCCTCTCTCCCTCTTTCTCTGTCTTTCTTTCTTTTTTTCTCTGCATGGCCCTCCGCATACGTGCCTCTTTATCGTTTACGAGAGCTTTTCGACACGATCCCTTTTCTCTTCGGCGCAAAAGCCCGGAAGGGTCTCCGGTTGGGTCACGTACAAGCGGAAACGAGAGACATTACTCGAGTTTCATATCGCTCGGCCCGATTCTCGTTGCGAAATATTTTCGTTCGCGGCCTGGGTTGGAAATAAAACAAAAAATTACTTTTTTTTTTAAATCCGGGCTCGCGCTCGTGTTCGGATTTCTCGAGGATTCGATGAACCGATTATCGCTAAGTGTGTTTCAACGAATTAAGGTTAATTATGGAATTTAATTAATCGTCGCGTAAAATAATCGATGGGGAAATTATTTTTCAAATTTAAGTCAAATTGATATTTGAAACGAAAAATTCAAATTTCATTTCGTATTATTTTTATCGACGATATAGGTAATCAAAGATTTAAACGAGCTGTGGAGCGTCGACTAAGACGCTATAAGCTATGTTTTATTATTATTCATTTTATTTTTCTTGAATGTTTAAGAGATCTGTAAAACTTATATCTGCAAACTGTAAATTCAATATTGTTCCGTAGACAATCATGCATTTTCTAGGGAAAGACCTTTCCGTGGTAATCCTTTCGGGTCCATAAAAAAGGGAAAAGGACAGTTCGCGAACAACGTCTGGTTGCCAAATGTTTTATTATTGGGAAATTCCTCCCAATTAGTAATTCGGAAAACACCCATGAATCAGGCTCTGGTCGCCAAATGTTTTATTGAAGGGTTGACCCTTTGGGGGTTTTATGTACCCCCACTGACCGCGAGTTCAAGAGGTTGCCCACTTCCAAAAATATTAAATCCACGAACCAATGAAAATGCATGATTGTTTGCAAGACGCTTCTCCCTCCATTTGAGAATGAAAAAACAAAAATTCAAGGCTCTCTTAAACTTTTCAAGACAAGTCAGTCTCAATCGAGAAGTCATCCATTCCAGTCATAACGGAAGTCAAGTTTACTTTTTCACATAGCTATCACCGTGTAAATTCGCTTCAGTGTAAAGTTGTAAATAAAGTTTTGTTACAGTTTATTAACGTGTCCGATCCTATTCTTTTATTTTACGCGAAACCAGTTGTAGCCGATTAATTCTGCCTGCAACCGCACCGTACGAACCCGTCGCAGCATAGCGTACGAAACTTACAACTCTCGTAGAAATTCGAAATAATACGAATCACGAGATCGTCGATGCGAAACAAGCTGAAATAAATTTTTGTAAATTCTCAACATCCGCACGAAGTTGAAAAATTTCACCCCGACATCCCTTTCGCGTATAATTTAACCAATGTCTCAACGCCGTCGCGTATATAAACTCAAGCGAACGGGACATTTGCCTTTCAACACATTCCGTTTCTCTTCCTCTCTCTTCTCTCTCGCTCCTCTTGATTTTCGTTCAAAGACACGTGTCTGAGTGTCGCTCGGGAACGGTTTCATCTCCTGGTGTCTCCTCGGTCGCCCGGTATATACACATCGAGAGCACGGAGGGTGTGACACCCGTGTGTGCGCAAGAGGACGAGTGGAGAGTTAGTCTCGTCTCGCGGACCCCTCTTTCTTTTTCTTCTACTTTTTTTCTTTCTCCTCTCTCTCTCTCTTCCTTTCTCTTTCCCGTTGTGCGACAAGGAAGTTATTCTCCGGTCGAGTACCCTCTTTCACCCAGAGGGATCGACCAAAAGCAGGGTGTGAGCGGTATACAAGGTCCTACCTCCTTAAAGATCAGCCGGAGGGTGTGCTATATCCTCTATAAAGGAAAGGGCGAGAAAGGCGGAAAGATCCGAAACGCGAGAATAAAAGAGAGCATGCGGTGACCACGAGAGTTTCGCAAGAACACCACTACACACTCATAATAAATATATACATATAGATTTATGTACGAAAGCGTCCTCTGCAATCTCCAACGACGCGCACGTTTTGTTTCCAACCGGGTCTTCCTCGTCTCCTCCGGGTCTCCTAACCCTCTCGCGTCCTCCCATCCCTCTCTCGGGTTTTCCTTCGTTTTTTTTCCCTCGTACAACTATAGCCGTCCGGTCCCGTAATAGCGTTTAAATATTTGAGCGAATGTTCAATCGATATTCTCCGTCAGTTCCCGCGGCATCGCGTTTTCTCCCACCATCCTTTTTTTCTTGCTATAGTCTTTTGCCAATTCTTATTCTCTCCTGGGTGTATATGTGTGTATCTATATATATATATATATATATATATATGTTATGTACCTATCTTTCATCGTCTATGTCGTCGTCATTTTTTTTATTCGTCTCGGAACGGCGAAGCGATCGGAATGTTTTGCATGAAATATCAAGAGTTCGAAATGAGGTTCTCTTATTCCAGATGGCGGTGAAGAGTCGAAAGCGACGCAAAGTGAGATACGAAGAAAATGCATGTACGTGTGTGTGTCTTTAGTGTATGTCTGTCTATGGAATATGCACGAAGGAATTGTTGAAGGAGTTGTTGGCAAAGAAACTCGCCGAGTTCGAGCGCAATCGACGATCCGCTGCTTTCTCTGCCTTTATGTCTATACGATTCATATATATCTATATATATGTGCGTCGTCTTTATAATTGATCGAAGTCAGTCTCCGATAGCCCAGGTCGCAGCGTCGAGACTTCGTCCAGCTTCAGCCTCCCCTTGTCTCTCAAGGGCAGGTGCGTTCTTCCTTACGAAGATCCGACGGTCGTTCTCTCTCTCTGTCTCCATTTCTCTCCATCTTTCTCTCTCTCTCTCTCTCTCTCTCTCTCTCTCTCTGTCTCTCAGTTTCTCTCTCTCCCTCTCTTTCCCTTTCTCTCTTCCCCCTCATTTTGTACTCTTATGTTTCTTGAATTATTTATTCACACAGTGAAACGAGGAAATCACGGAACCGATGGTAGTGAAAAAAATAGAGGTTTTCAGGTATACGTAAGTATTATTTAAAGTCAACAGGTTGTGAAAATGAGTTATCTCCCGATATTGTGACATATTAATGTGATTATCGGACGGAGGTGAGATTGAAGGAAAGATGGATATAAGCAGGATTGATATGGATGGTTGAGAAAATTGCAAATTCAAATTTCTTCGATTACTTTCTCACAATTTCACCCTTCGCGAGTCGAAGTTTTCAGATGCCTGGAGAGTAAATCGAAGCGAGGGGAGTGATGAAGATTGAGGTCGGGTTTCGACGTATAACAGACGATAGATACGGACAATGCAATGACTCTCCAAAATGGCAGTAACTTTACATTCGAATCGAAGAAGAGTACAAAGGGTCTAATGGAACTGTCCCAACCGCTGGGATAGTCTCCTCCACGTTCTCTACCAAACCCGCTAGACCGTTCTTTTGAGACTGCTGTGGGTGCACCATGCACAATCAACGAATCGTTTACCGATTATATCTCTGATTTCCCTGTTATATTCTGTGAAATTTATCTCTATGTAACAGCTGTAAAATAACATACATATTTGTGCATGTGTGAGGAATTGGCCACACATATTTCACGCGACTAAAATGCATTTTCCTCAAATGCTTTTTTCAACTTTAAAATGCACTTGTATTTATCCTGGAAGTTATATATTTGATGGAGTTTGTTAAGCAGAGATGATAAACAAATTCATGTAAGTAGTACGATTTAAATAAATTAAAACATACTCACTTCTATTAAACTGTAAAACAGATAGGCTCGAGGCAACATTTAGATCGAGGGCGGATTGTGGAAAGCCGCAAGACAGAAATCGTTAGAAATCGTATTTGTGGATCTTGGAATCGAGAGCGGATTGGGGAGGATCTTCGATGTCACCATATTCGACCCGGCGGACGCGCAGGCATTGAGCGAAGGGTGGCTCGAGCGCTACAAAGAAAATACACTCTAAAAGATTGAGACGAGGAGTACAAATTTCGAATCGGATTGGAGCAAGCTTCGCCGAGTATTTCATCGTTCGCGTGATTAAATGATGCCGGGGCTGGTCACCCGATTTGTAGAGAAACAAAACTTTCATTGACTTTCGTGTTTCTTTGCATGAAATAATTTGAATGCAGAGAGTGCCGAACATTGGCAGGTGGACCATAAGTATACTCGACAGTTTATCACACGAACACACACACACACATATATATATATATATATGGCTTGTGTATACTGAAGACTCCGATAGCCGCGGTAATAAACACGTTTAATCGCGACGCTAATGACCCACCTGAAGCTCCTGCCCAGTGTTCTCGTCTCTGTTGTGTCAAGCCAAACCCTTCGACCTTCCATATCCACCCTCCTGCCTTCGCTCATTACTATATTACTTGGGCGTGTAATTCTGTACACGGATAAACTGATAATAAGGAAAAGGCGTCGCTCGCTTTCATCGACCACTTTCCACTCTTTTCTTATTTGATGTATTTCATGATGATAATAATTTTCGAGCTATTATTAAAATCAATTTATCACTCGACGAATCAACTAATAATTGACAAGGGAATACAAATTTGTCAACGAAACGATAATCATATCTCTCAGTGAACTTGTTAATTTTTTACTATATTTATTGATTACTGAATTCCATTTGACAATTATAATAATAGACAGTTATTACTAAATTAACTTTATCAATAATTTAACTACGTTAGCAATGACCAAAATTTATACGAAAATCGTCCAACCAAGAAATTGTTACTTCGCATCGATTTTTATTCGTTCTTCTCCGTTAATTAATCGTTCGATAATAATTCGACATTCCCTGTGTGTGGCAGAGTGTAATTATCGAAACGAAGCCATTGGATACTTTAGTAAATGGCTAGACCCAAATGCATTATCCGATATTAATATTTTTTTAAATGTTAATAACTAATCATTCTGAATTTTTAAATACGATATCCAATATTGGTAAATTAAATACACCAAATTACCTATAATTATAAAATGACAAATTATAAATGAAATTCACCATTAATCGCATGCGTTCAGTTCCACACTCTGTTTAACGTTACTTCGGGGTCGGAGAGTATAGCATAGCAAAATTCTCCTTGTAATAAATGGGTTTCGTAGCGCCAGTAATAACCAGCAATTATATTTGTCAATGCAACGAAGAATTGCGAGAACATACTACATATATATGCATATGATTGTGCGTATCGGACATATATGTATGCACGTAGATATATCTATACACGACGAATATAAGTATAGTGTATGATAATAAAGTAATGGCACATGTGTTAGAAAGTGTCAGCCCCACGCACGAAGCTAAATAAGATATATCGAAGCCTAATCATAAGACACGAGTAACGTAGCACCGGGTTCGCCCAACTACGTTTCTCGCTTCGTCCCTCCCTTATCTCGTTCTCTATATCTGTAGCTACGCTCTGTATTGAGCCAATTAATTATGTCTGATTATTAAGTACTCGCCGCACACCCATTACGACTTCCTCGTAATAAACACTCGCTAATTACGTGGCTAATGGCTCGCGAAACTACTGGATGGTGCATAGGTGGTAACCGAACCGTACACGTGCTTGTATTATACATTCGTGTATTCGTACATGAGCGTATATATAAGTAACTACAGTTACTTATGACGTACTTTTCCCTATAATTATGAACTTTGTGACAGTCTTGCAGTTCTATTTACGAACAAATACGATAGGTTTTCGTGTGGTTGTCTCTCAAAGGTAATATATATTGCAAAAATTGGTATAACGCTGTCGTATGTTAATTACGTTTTATCATACGAAGGACATTCAGGCCGCTTGTTCAATTTTTCATGCTTGCACGTCACATTTATCATCTCGTACAAGATCAAAATGTGAAATCATTACGCTTGATTTTACACGCTATTATCTTTGTCTCGGAATAATTGTATTTCATGATTTCGTCGACGATTGTAGCTGTGTAGAAGAGCTGGGGTTTGTTGTAACAGGGGTAAGTAATAAAATGCTCAATTTTTTTTTGCTAGTAAACAGCATTTCTTGATAAGATTTATTAATCCTATATCACGCGCTGTATTACTCGAGCCTCGCTAGTGCCCTGCTCGACGATGCATGGAATGATTGCTTGCATGAGATTCGTTTTTGCCACTTTCGAAAGAAAATCTCATTAGTGATTTTTTGCTTTTTCGTACCTTTTTTAAAGGATTTTATCTGTTTTATCAATTCAAATCGATAAATAATTTATTGAAGTTCGTATAGATAGAGTTCACTGTCTTTTAAATGTCATTTACAAGTTGGCTACTATTGAAGTTAGACTGGTGTCATAAAAACAGCCAAAGTGTTCAATTTGTGCTGTTTCATTACGTGCATAAAACAAGTATATAAAAAAAAAAGAATAAATCAACGAAAGGTCATCCGTTGGCTATATAAAACATAGCTTGGTATTTACAAAAGAAGAAGAAGAAGAAAAGATACGTTCATATTGATTGACGCGTGCAAATATTTATCTTTAACTGCTATCAATGGATGTCAGGTCAGGAATTTGGCATATCTGCAGTTAAAATTGATGCAAAAAGTATACTTCCCTCGTGGCATGAATGTAACATGGTAGAACCCGATTGGTTTAAAAGCTTTATGAAGCGACATCTAAGACTTTCATTTAGGACTCAAGCGATGTTGTTTAATAATGCTGTTTTGTAGTAAGTTCCAAGCCACATACTTATATGTTTTAATATATGTTAATTCTTTTGAAAAAAGTTTAATAAACACAAATAACTTTATTGTTACTATTTGCCCCGAATATGGGATAAATTGTAACACGTGATATTTTTTTAAAATGCTCCCAGTTAAACAATATAAATATTCAAATATTAATTTGGGAGATGTTAGTCAGATGGTAATTCTTGCAAATTATGTTTTTACAATTAAGAAATATTGCGCAGTTTCGTTTCGACATCAATTTTCCCAAAAAGTGTTACATATCCCCCCCCCCCCCCCCCCCCCTCCCCCCTGCAAGGACAGACTCTCTATGTACTTTTGTGCAACCCCCTGTCAGTGTCGCTTTGATACGGTAGTCGGCTAGTCGAAAGTCTCTCTCTCTCTCTCGCTCTCTACATATATATATATATATATGCGTGCGTGTGTGTGTGTGTGTGTGTGTGTGTGTGTGTGTGTGTAAGATAGCTCGTTATCGCGATTCCGGTTGTCGCGTTCCCTCTCGCGATTCTTATTTCTCGTCCTTGTCGTTGTGCGAGCCCGCAGGAGAAAAGGAGCTGGCTCGCGAGAGCCTGTTGGCCGCCCGAGCGAATGACCACACGATAGTGGTCGTAGTATTCGCCCCATGAAAGCGAACTTGGGCGGTGGATTGCGAGGGGGAACGACGGCAGGGTGGAAGGTTCTCGGGTTATGTGCGCGAGAGTACGACGTAAGTCAGGAATCTTTAATGCCGTCCCGTTAAACTGCGCACGACCGGGGACCTGAGTTATTGCCGTTTCCGGGTCTCGGCGCGAGCGTGACGATATATCACGCTCCGTTAACTCGCTTTTCTCCACGCGCGTTTGGTCGCGCCGGGAATTGGCCAAAGTATCGCCGAAAAAATTCGTATCAACCCAGCACATACTACGTTTTACATGTCTACTAGAGGTTCATACGACTTAAGCATCTCTTGTTGACATTTTTGGACCTCCTCTCGGTACATTAATCCTTCTTAAAAAAAATTGGCCGACCGTTATATTTCGTATTCCGTTGTAACGGCACACCCGGTATAGAGACCCCTAAATTCTTATACATGCTAGTGGAGGCGAGATCTTTTCATTACATAAAGATACATATGTATGTATGTATATATGTATATACGTAAAGGTGGCTATACGGTCAGAGAAACGCGAGAAAAGTCTCTCTCTTGTACGGGCCGTCTGGGTGAAAACACGCACTGCGGATCTACCGATTCGCGTATACGGAAAGCTTGCCGGGGCTGATTTACACCCTTGGTACCGGTAGAGGGTTCTGTGCTCGGTGGTGGCAGCAAACCCCCGGGAGAACCAGAAAAATTGCCGGTTCTCTTTCTCTCGTCTCTTTCGTTTTTCTTTCTTTCTTTCTTTCTTTCTTTCTTTCTTTCGCTCTCTTCTTCTGTTTTTCTTTCTTCGCGTAACTTCTCTTCCTAGACTCGGGCGAAGGAAGAGTCCTGGCGTTGGTACACGCCCGGCTGGTCGAGGTGCCTATACTTTATCGCGACTTTATTCTCCAACACCGTTAGTCCTCCCTTTTTCGGTTTCTGTGCTTCGCACTTCCTTTCTCCATCTCTTCTCGTCCCCGCCTCTTTACCTGTAAGGGAGGATAAAGGAGAATGGCAATTATCCGTCGTTTCCGAACTGGTACGATGGAAGTATTTTTCCGATTCTCTCTCCTACCTCCCTCGCGTAATATAGTTATAGGCTTTCTCTCTCTCTCTCTCTCTCTCTCGCTCTCGCTCTCGCTCTCTCTCTCTCTCTCCCCATATATATTCATATATATAGATGTTGCAAACCAGAAATACAGTTATCATTTCGCTCGTTAAAGTTAACACCGTCTCCAATCGGTTGTTTCATCGCTGATTTTTTGTTAACTTCCTTAAAAACCTCCTTCCCTTATACAATACAGTTTTCGCAATGAATAATCAAATAACAAGGCACGGGCAGGTGGAACAAGGAACATAAATTTTCCCTGATACATGATCAACTTAGACTTGAAAAAAAAGAATGTTCTCTCTTTTTTCGTATAATTTTAGTACGAACAATTAGCTACGTGTAATATTGAAAACCCTTCGAATACAAGTTTTTGTTGAAATCGAATTATTTTAATGTTGATAATTACGTTCGGTCGCGTATGTCTGATTTAAGCTCGGAGTGCAATATTTTCAAAATTTGAATGCACCCTTGCACTGCTCGATCTTCGAAACCGACCATGTAGAGTTATCAATTAGTTTAACTTATTTTGTTCCGAATTAGGAAAAGGCGGAAGGTATGCAGGTGTACTAGTTAAAAGATTGCATATTGATACTCTCGTTTATACGCAATACATATACGTATACCCACACGCCGACACCTTGATGTATACGTATATATGTATGTGCTACATATGCTCGAAACATGATCGTTGCTCTCGGGGCACTCGAGTCACTGCGTGTATTGAGCCAGAGAGCACTGGCGTGGAGACCTTAATGGCCGTTTAACCTGCAGTGCACCCCCACTCCTATCCCTCCTCGTTGCTTCCCCCTCTCCCGCGCCTCTCTCTCTCTCTCTCTCTCTCTCTCTCTCTCTCTCTCTCTCTCTCTCTCTTCGCTTTGCGACCGACCGAGTAATTACGGAGTTAACCGATGCAAATTACAATAATTTACGCTCCGGAAGTCGTTGGCGGGCACCCGTTTGTTTCGGTAGTACGTGATCGCTCTCTCCCTCCCTCCCACCCCCTCTCTCTCTCTCTCTCTCGTTTTCGACCATATGCATTATAATATATACATATACACATCTCTATATGTGTGCAAACCTTCTCACTCAGAGGATGCATCACTCGGTGCATCTCCCGTTGCATACACAAGTGTGTTACGTTCGAAACGTTATCTGCATTTTTTATACGGCTCTAAGTGACGCGAGCATTCCCATATATTGCCCTCGGGGATACGGACGTTCCTGCCTTTCCCTCATCGATATGCCCATGGTTCTCTCTTTTTATATATATATATATGCACGTAGGGATCATTCTTGCTTGGCAGGCTTTATATTTCCGCAAGTTTCCGTTCAATCGTAAATATTTTTTGCGCGTATACAACATTGCATTCTTGCGCCGATGAAATAGGATCTAAATAAAAACAAAAAAAACATTGCATTCGCTATTTTGTTTTTAAACTCACGGCAGCTCGTTTGCATTTCGCGTACAGCCGCTCGTTTCAACGAAATAATATATTTTCAATCACGGAATTATGAGGATACGTGAGATTGCTTTTACGATCGTTCGATTTATTTATTTTTCACTTTGTGTGATCGATGATTGACAAATTGTATGGAAATGCAGGTTCCCGTATTGTGCAATGTGCTATCAACTGTAACCGTTCGCGGTACAATTTTTTTCCGTCCACCTTTATGTACATATCCATCTATATATATATAAACGCGTGTGTACAAATATCTATCTATATATATGTAGGTATACATCGTGTGTACATAGTGCTTTGCACGAGAGGTATAGATGATTGCTGCGGCAAGGAGAGGTCTCGAGATTCGCAAAACGACCGACCGGAAGTGAGTGTCTCGCAGTGGGAGTGGGAGAGAGAAAGAGGGAGAGAGTGAAAGAGACAAGCGAGTTAGTAAATCTCCGTAGTAGCAATGAGAGCCCTGGACAGACCTGTAATTTTACGTAAAGCTATACCTCCGCAAAACTCTGTATATGTGTACACACACGAGAGGAGGTGGGTGGGTGGGGAGGGAGTGCTCCTCACGTTCGGTCCCGCAACTGGCTTCCCTCGCTCGCAATTACAAATTAATAAAGGGTTGCACCGCCACCGGGGTCCCCGCTGACCTCGCTTGATTCATATCTACAGTGCTCTCTAATTACCATGCAGCCACTTCGCCTCTCTGCGCTTCCACCCGGTACACCCCTCTCGCACTCGATCCGCCCCCTCCTCGATCGGCGGTCGCGGCGAGGCGTGCTACGAGCTCCGTTGCAATGCCGGTGCATCGGCTCGAGAGGTGCAAACTCTCGTTCGTTGCCGGGAATCTGGGTTGTATGTGCGTGTGTACGATATGCCATGTATGCGATACGCGTGAAAGCTATTCACCCGAATTCCGAGGATTCAAACTGTCGAAAAGCCTTTCCGATGCGACATTCGGAGTCGTTGATATTTACTAGACTGGAATCACGTGACTTCGAAATGTCAAAAGTGAAAACAGAAAAAAATAGTTCATATCGATTAATATTTCTTTTTTATTTTACTCGTAGGTTAGTGAATAAGTAATTACGTTTTTTTTTTCAATTGACAAATGTCCATGTTCGTATACAAAAATATCAAAAGGAGTTGATCTGAGAATTGTAAGTAACTTTGCTTACTTATCGTATTCCGATTTCACTGTTTAATAATACCTATTGTGTTTTCATATTTATATTTTGAAATATCACTGTCTTTGAAAAACTGCATTTCCATGAACTGAACAGTTCATGAAAATGCATTTTGCACACTAATCAGCTTTTCAAATCCTTCCTTCCAACATTAACACTTTTGAAACGTCGCTAATTTTAAGAAATGTTTTTTTTTTAATTTATATTATTCAACGTCATTCACCACCTACCTAATTAAGTTTTTTTTTCAATTTTTATCATTGAAAACACTATTTCTCTCGGTGATTTTATTTTTGTTATATATTAGGTACGTTAATACATCCATATATCCGTCTTGCGAGAGGTCTCCGGGAACAGTGGGTACGTCGGTGCGGAGTGTGCTGGCAGGGTTGAGAACGGTCCCGAAGAGGGTTCCGAGTGCGCTCGGGCATTAGGCCATCTGTCTTCCGCGCTAATGATTGGACGTCCACGTGTCGACGATGCCCTCGGTCTCTCGCGTTCGTTTTCGTACCTAACATGGAGTTCATGTATAGTATACGAACTAAATCTCTCTCTCTCTCTCTCTTTCTCTCTCTCTCCTTCTCTTTCCCCGCATATTCGCTTCTCTTAACCAGCACGTACATATCGCTCGACCGGTAGTCGTGCTACCACGTTTGCTCCTTATCTCGAGAGAAACACCCCCGAAATCCCAAAGGATACTCTTCCCTGTCACTGTGCTCGAATATAACACACAGTTGTGTAGCTTGGCCGAATGGCACCGTGCGTTCTCGACCGGTGTTCGCACGGAGGTATTTATCATCGCTCGGTTCAACCCCTATCCCCACTCACACTCGTTAAATTCTGTGCCCACTAACCCCTTGTACACCCTCGAAAAAATAATAATTGATCAGTCACTGCACGTGTGAGCGATGAGTATCGTGCAAAGGACGAAGAGGAGTTGACGGCAAGACAAACACACGGGGCGATGAATCAATCTTTCGCTCGTCGCTCTTTCGTTTAATAAAAGTGACATTACGTTTCTATAGCGCGGGAAAAATTAACCGCTTGTTTTTTGTTCCTACGTCGTATTTTCACGTAAATAATTTATAAAAAAAAATTCGGCTTATTTCTAAGTTAATATTAATTGAAAATATGTGTATTCATTAATTAACATCGAGATTTTCGTTCTAATACAAAAATATTCACATTCAAAGATAAATAACGAGTTAGAAACAAAACAAATTATAATATTCCAACAAATTTTTTGTAGATAAGCACAAAATAACAAATATCGTTTATTCTTAAAAAGTATTAAAAAAAAATATATAGTATTGCCCACTCTTAGTAAAATAACCGTGATATCAGCTCTTATCTGAATCGTGCAATTTATCCGAACACCACGTGGCGGTCATACGTAGGAGGGATGCACGTCGGGTACGCGCATTTCGCACTCGCATCGCATACGTATGACCAGAAAATTCCGCGTGGGAGATCGGTGGATGATTGTTCCCGCGGTGTTCCTGAAGCTAGAGAAGGTTCGGTAGCGAGAAACGTAAACCCGCGTTCCTCCAGGCCTTGGAATTAACGAAGCTGTCAGAAATGGCGGTCGTTCGCCCGTTACACTTTGTATTTTCCCCGAGTCCTCCCCCGCTGAGTTTGTGAGGTGAGCTTGAGGTATGCGGCGTGTGTGTCGTTGACTCCCCACCCCCCACCTCCACTTTCTATACAACCTATTACATGTAGATATATACGAAGTAAAATTCAAGGGAGAGAGGTAAACGTGCAAGATAAAACCGAGCAGCGATTCTCGGTGGTGTGTTATCGGGTTTCTCGCAGCTTTCGCTTCTCTCGACGAATTCTCACGAAACCGCCGCAGCAACCCCCCACCCCATCCCACCAACAGGAGCAGCACGTGCACCTTATCTCGTACTTTTGCAAAGTCGAGCTAGTAACTATGTAAATATATATATATATATATATATATATATATATATATAACTATCGGCTCGTACATATATATATATGAAAGACAATTAATTATTCACTTCGTCTGTGACCTCTTTTAAAAGCCTTAAAGGCGAAGGTATACATCATCGATAGGGAAGAGATCGATTCGCGCACGTGGATTCGAAACAAACGGACGGTTTATCATCTATAGTCATTTAAGGTACGTGTGCTTTTTGTATGTGTATATATATATATATACGTATACGTATATAAAGCATGGAAACCGAGTATTACAAGTTAGTAGAACTGCGCGAGTAATGGCATCGAAGCAGAGAAAGCCGCGATGCACTGAAAGATTCATAGAGACGATTAGCTTGAGCCATTCAACCGTACCGAGTACGCCGACCTCTCTCTTTTTGCCCAGATCTCAACTATACGTTTGAATCTAGTATATATGTATATATGTGAATTTAAATGTGTATGCGTTTGCCGGCATGGGCATATGGATATAGAGAGTAATCTAGCGGTCCCGGACTTATACCGCGCGCGAAGCCCACTTTCCGTTTCAATTTATATTACGACCGCGAGAGGAACTTTTGTGTGTATACGAGCGTGTAACCGAGTCGCGCTGGCCCTCTCGTGCAGACTCGCTGATTTATAGTCACGCGCGTGCAGTCCTTTGGGCGTGACCAAACACACACACACGTTGTTAAGAAACGTTATTAATCCGTGAGAACCTTTTGGAAAAAGACGAGGTTTATGAACTAGCGAAAGTTGATTGGTCGTTTCATCGATGACAGGAGAATTAACGTAGGTTTTGTTTAGTTTGTTTTCAAAATTGATATTTGAGTAGCCTTGGATAAAGTAAGGTTAGCTTAACGCTAGTTGAACAAGGGTTAAAGTGATGGAAGTGGAACGATGATTAGGTTAATTCTAGTTGCGAAAGGGGACGTTATTCCCTCAACGTTGTCTTCCCCCCCCCCCCCCCCCCCCCCCCCCCCCCCCCCCCCCCCCCCCACTTCCCTAGGTATGCGTCGTCTGTTTTACGCCTAGTTGATAAACAGAGAGAGCGCAGCCAGGAATCAACGAGACAAAGAGAGCAGAGATAAGTTATGGTCAAGACACCGCGGGAAGTATAACGATTTTGGGTTAAACTAACTTTCGTTCAACAGGGTTGGATTTGGGTTTGACCTAATTCGTTTGACCCAATCGGGTTGACCTGGTTGGATTTAACCAAAGTGCAACAAACTTGGGCTTAACTTAAATCAATTTTAACAAACTTGGGTTACACAGATGGAAACTTTAGGTGAATGCAATTTGACTTCGAAAAACGTCGATTTAGTTACTTCAGTTAAAATTTTGTGAAGCAAATTATAACGGAGACGAGGTTGGTTTTACTCGTGATGTAAAAATGTCGATGTTACAAAATTACAAAAATAATTGGTAAATTTTGACAGTTGGAGAAGCAATATATATTTATGAGTCCGAGTCGTCTTGCGAAAAGTTTCATTTACGCCGTTTTTTATTTCCCGACGGTCCTTCTTCTCTTTTCCAGACCGTTCTGTAAATATTCATATCGTCCCAGAGATTCAAACTCCCGATGCACTTGTCTCGTTTCGTCGAGGTTAAACCTGCCTCAAAAATAGTCTTACCCCCGTCACGGACGATTAGCTTCACACGAAGCATGCACCTTGCGATATTTTCAGTGACGTTAATTCTCCAGCACGTCTAACCCGTTCCATATACCAGACATTTAACGATCTTAAGCAGCTGCTCTGAACAAAAATTGCTTTCTTTTTATAACACGCATCGTCTTTACTACACATATCTATATTTCTTTATTTTTCGTCTCGACTTTAACTCTCGCCGAGGCTCGTCCCTAATGGGCCAGGCCCGTTTTCGCGGTTAATCAATCCTTATCTAGTCAAAATTCGCACGTGTCTCAGCAATTTGTCGCAATTTTTCACGTTTCATCCGGACGAGGCGCAAATCTACGGTGCAATCTCGTTTCATTACGACGTAAAAACGCAGCCGTCGACGAGACTTTCGCACACCTGGATCGCTCGAAAATGGTCAAAGTCGATTCGACGATGCAGGTGCGCTCTTTTGATGTACGACGGTACAAAAAAAAGGGTTCACGCAGGAAGGAAAGAAAACACGATTATAACTGTGAAATAATATTCGCATTCACCCGTGCCTAATAAAGTACATGTCCCCATACGTATATTTGTCCACATATACATATATATATGTGTGTAGAAAAAAATATGAATTTAGTTTACCATTTTGGCCGCTACCGCGCTCTCTGATATCCCTCAGGATTTTTCTTGGCCGTGTATGCGCGAAAATGGGGGGAGAGAAAGCGTCGCGGTTGGCCGTTCCCATTTTCGTTTGGCGCCTCTTCATCTTGCATACGATGTTTGCAACAAACACAGACACGAACTTTACGAGCGACGAGCTCGCGGTGGGGCTATAAGCTCCTCGCGCGATGTGGCTCGCGCGTCGCGCGAAACCGCTAAAGGTGAAGTTGCAACTCGCTCCTCTTGGTTGTGTACACCAGCGTTTAAATAAGCTAGGGGATTTGGTCGTGACGTAATTTCGACGGTAGCGTATACTATAGCGCACACACCAAGCGTGGAACACACGACGAACAACGCGAATACGAGAAACCCCCCCGTAGCATCGCCCCCGGGACCAGCGAGAAGCATCATGGGAATGAAAAATGTAGACAGGCCGGGACAAAAAGTATACGGGAGTTCGTGGTATTCGTTCTATGGATATCGTGGTAGCACGTTTTTATGTATTATTCTCAGGAGAGTAAAGTTCTTTTAATTTTTTTGTTTGTTCCTCCTGTGTTATTTCACGACTCGCACATTTTTGGGTTACCGGTCAATTAGTCCTCGTTGATTAATTGAAATCGTCGGTGGTCTAGATTTGGCGCGAGTCGGTAGAGAAATGGAAACTGTACAGAGGAATAAAATAATTAAAATATTTATACTCGCAACGGTAAATTTATTGGGTTCATTGAATTTTAGTATTTTGAGAAAGGTTTGATCAATGAGAAATTTGACACGAAATTTGCATCAAATATTATCGTTATTCTGTGTACTTCCTGCGTGTACCAAAAGCCACAGAGTGTAAAAAGAATATATATTTTTGATGTGTCAGTCTATTATTTGCGATCGCGATGAAAGCCACTGGTGTATTGAATTAACCTGAAAACGCTCGAAAATTTATGTCATGCGCCACGTATTGTATCGTCGAATATATCGACCAGCGAGAGATAAATTAACCGTTGATTCTCTGGGTACCTTCCGTCAGGAATCTCTCGGTGTGCGTTGCGGCGAATAAGCGAAAACCACGGGTTTCTGCGTGCACATGCACAGGGCTTTCCATCGTTAATCGACAAGCCTTCCGGAACTAAGATTTCACTTCGTCTCCTGCTCCAACGTAAAGTAGTCTAAAAAATTCGAAGAATTTACTGTACAACGATAAATTCCCAAAAATCTATAATTACCTTATAGAAAATTAAAGCGCAGTGACAACTTTCGCGATAAAAATATCATTACGATCAGAACAGTTTGCCTTTTAATCCCAGCTATCCAGTATATTTTTAACTCACCGATCGAATTTCTTCCAAACTGAAGCTATTTCGTTCACCTTTACATTTGTCTCACTCGCAGATTTAAAAAGAACTTTGGAACAGAAAGGGTGTTGGAACATCAGACAAATGCATATTTCAGAATTGAGTTTCGTCTGGACTAGCTCGGTTGATCCTGGAATGACCCATATACACGCTCCTTCGAACGTTAATGTTTCGGGTGACTGATCGTCCTATCCGCGACTCACCTCTCGAACCTCCCTTACATACCTATAACATTACATACCGTTCTACAACCACTACGAGCATCCATTAACCTACGTCCGCTGAGTACGGACTATATGGACGTACGACGGTTATAGTCAAGTGCAGCGAAGAGAGAAGAGGTTGCACGCGTACCTATGTACATACACCTATACATATATACAGCTACCTATGTATATATGTGCCAACCCATCTATACCACATCTTTACGTTATACGTGCTATATATGTTAGGCTAATCCACTCGCGCATAGAGCCTGACACATAACGCTGCATAGACTCTCATCCTACCTCTCCCTTATACCTATATGTACGGATCCTCACAGAATAGTCCTCCAATAGTCCATGCATAGTTAGTGACGTTCGTATCTCCCGTGTATATGTGCACTGGCGATTATATTTGGTCATTTCTGCTACCTTTATATATATGAAGGTAGCAGAATATATATGTATATATATATATGTACCTTGATAGGAATGCGCGTTGGCGTATGTGCCAATCTTTGGAAATCTCGCGGACAACGTTCGTACGAATTATAGAAGCTCCCTCTCTTGACTCCAGCACACTCCAGAATGCAAATACGAGCGATCCCTGGACCTGCGGTTCTATTGAACGATTGCGTGTATGTATATATATATATATGTGTGTGTGTGTGTGTGTGTGCGAAACGCATATACGTGTCCGCGGAAACCATTCCAGTAATACCTCACGGTTTTGAATTGATAATAAGTTGACGTCATGCGATGATTGACTCTCCATTAGCGCACTTGGAGGTGAAACGTATTCTCGTTATTTTCCCATTTGGCGAATTCGTGTATATCGTTGTATATAGTTATACCGAGATATTTTCCAATCCATGTCCTTGATTGTCCTGTACATTTATTCATTTGTATGCGCTGCACTACTCGATTCTTTTTTATTCAGTGCTATGTTGGCGACTTTTTTTTTTTGCCAACTCCACAGATTTTTGAACGACTTGTAAAATACCGTCGTTAAATTCGTCGTAATTCACACACACACACACACACACACACGTACAGATGTATGTGTTCATTTTTACGTTCGTGGATATATGTGTATGACTGAGGTAGGTCGGGCGTTTATGGGAAAACGAAGGCAGATGCAATATTTCACGAGTCTCGTCTGGTCGAGAAAGATAAAGGCCCTAATGGCACATACTATTTCAATATAACTGCGTCAAATGTGCCAGTAAGGGAGAGAAAGAGTGCGAGAAGATGGTGGTGGGAAGCGTGAGGGGTGGGAGGGCTTGATACGCTCTTAATAGAAAGCCACCAGCCCTGCGAAGTTGCCTCATAAAAGCACGAGAAATAACTGCCATCTCGGTAGCTGTACGACGATATACCACACGTCGAATGAGAATTGGGATCGACCGTAGAACGACGGGGGTTTGAGATACGAATGACATGCAGAAAAACGAACGAGCACACGCGTTTTTACAGCGTCTTTTATCTAGATACGTATGTATCGATCCTGCATCAAGCGCGTACGATCGGGATGTAAAAAATAATCGGGTTTCGCAAAGAAAACAAAACGATATGAGATCTTTTCGAGAAAACACAGCAAATACCACTACTGGCGGAAAGTTTCCGGACAAATTTTGAAAACAGTGCCGAAACGGTTTTTTATGCCATTTCGCCGGTAGTTGGCCTAGGGTAATTTAACCAACGCCATTTTGAAGAGCAGGGATTTCCCTTCATTTTGGTTTTTTAAAGAAAATTTAACGATTTTTTTTTTACAATTAGCACTCAGTTTTGAAGACGACAATTTTTTGTCGTTTTTTTGTTCTTTTGCCCCCCTTTTGACCCCCTTTGCAGTAAATTTTTTTTTTACGAATTTCTTTTACTATACTCATAAAGGGGGAGTCTAAGCTTCAAGTTCATTTTTTAGAAAATTGACTACGTTTTTTTTTTCAACGACATGTCGTTTTTTGAGAATAAATAGACAATTTGAAAATTGCTGCATAGGACGAAAACCGCGAGGTTTACAACAAAACGTCAAGATGGCAAAAAGTTGTATTAATAAAAATAATAGAATTAAATTATAATGGAATATAATAGAAAATAATAGAATTAAATTTTTTACATACCAAATAAACTTTGGTCTCGTCGAAGAAACCTCCGAAGAGATCAAAGTTTAATATTTAAGTAACAATTTTAATTCTATTATTTTCATGGTATTCAGATCAATCGAGCTGACCGGAAATAGGTGGAAAAAGAATTTCGAAAAAAAAATCTGAAAAAATTCTCCTGAACTCAGCAAGAAGTAATACAACTTTTTGCCATCTTGAGGTCTTGTTGTAAACCTCATCGTTTTCGGAATATGGAGCAATTTTCAAGCTGCAATTTTCAAACTTCTAAAAAAAAAAAACGATATATCTTAGAAAAAAAAAATCGTAGACAATTTTCTAAAAAATGAACTAGAAGCTTAGACTTCCTCCTTTATGAGTATGGTGAAAGAAATTCGTTAAACAAATTTTTACTGCAATAGGGGTCCACTTGCAAAAGAACAAAAAAACGACAAGAAATTGTCGTTTTCAAAACTGGGAGTTAATTGTAAAAAAAAAAATCGTAAACATTTTTTTTAAATGAAAATGAAGGGAAATCCCTCCTCTTTAAAATGGCGTTGGTTAAATTGGCCTAGGGCAACTACCGACGAAGTGGCATAAAAAAACCGTTCCGGCACTGTTTTCAACTTTTCTCCGAAAACTTTCCGCCGGTAGTGTATATATTTTCTTTTCATTTTGTTTTCGTTTTTGTTTTTTTTTCTCCTTTTTCTAAATATAGATCTACCTGATAATAATTTGTACCGCATTTATATTCAAAATTCGGGAAATCCCTTGTGAAAATCGGTAAAAATGGAGGTTTTTCATCGCTCTCGTTACGGAACGTTGAAAAATATTATTCCCCGTTATAGAGAAAATAATGTATATACCTATATAAACGTATTCCGTAATCACCTAGATACTGGATGCGGACTCTTATACAGGGTCTCGTATCTCATACCTCCCTGTGCGCCGCATGCTCACTCGCTTCGCAAGCACTTTTTATTCTATCTCGTCGTTCCTCGAATACCGCTTGCGGAACGGAAGGCCATCGCCGGAGACTCCTCAGTCGTTTCTCACGCTCCCCGGTGGTGAGTGAAGCACATACCGCATATACCTACTGGAAAGCGTCGCATCTATATACATACCTCCATGTATATACATATATGCTGTACTTTTTCTCTATAGTATATGTATAAACTTATATATATATATACAATTCAAAGTACATAGGGAGTATCCAATAGAAACATGCTCGTCGTCGCTTGGTTTGGTATGGTAGTGCGCTCTCCTAGCGAACCGTGATTTCCTTCCTTAAGAGGCACTGTTACGGACTAAATTTGGCTCACACGCGACAGGGAGAGCCATGAAACGCGATTCGCGAATTCTCAGGCACAGCTGAACCCGATCGGGCTCCTTCGTTCGCGAAATTCGAACGAGTCCACTTGGCGAAGGCCGCTGTAACCCGTTGCTTACGCATGGAATTAATAAGGTTTACTATGCATGCACCGGCCCATGAAATACGATATCCTGGGCTGCTAGAACTCACATACATATATGTATATATATATGTACGTGAATGTAGTATAGAAAAGCCGCTTTGTGTCCGAACGGATGCCTCGAGACTCCATCCCTTCCTCTCGATAGACCCCTCGACTATACGAGCCCTTTTCAACCTTTCTCTCGCGTTATACCAAGATATTCACCCTTCGTCCTTCAGATCCTCGGGCCATTTGATTGGTTTTGCGCCAACCCCCAAAAAACTGTTTTCCGTCTGTGATTCACCGATGTAGGTATAAAGTAACAAAAGATATTTGAGCTTACTGACCTGTGGTGAAATGATTAACTCAAAATCGACGCGCAACATATTTTTTATCAAGGTTTTACCAAAAACAACTTTTATTATCGTTTCATTGCTTTCATTCTTTTCATATCATTGGAACGAGTCTTATCCACTTAAATTTAATTTGATTACATTTTGATTTGATTACAAGCTAAGATAGATTCTGTTTAATTTGAAGCAATAGTTTAAATATCTCTGAGGATTATAGATATGCGCATTTTGTGATAATACAGGGAACAGATTTTTAGAATCTTGACTAACGATCCAGGAATGGCGATAGGACACGTGGTCAATACTTCACAGGGAGACGAAGAAGTAAAAATCAAATCGTTTAAAAATTGAACTAAAGTCATTGAATTCGGTTCTTCCCACTGTCTGGCAGTATCGTATGTATAGATATGTGTATATACATAGTCTCAGCGAGAGGATCAAGAGCTCGGAGAATCGCGGCGTCTCACAGAGACGTTTTTACCCGCGTGTCCGGCAGTTCGTTCGCCTCCCGATTTACCCTCTCATCCTCTCCCGCCAACTCAAACTCTCTTCCAAAGCACCGCGCTCTCAATTATTAAAACGTTTTATCAATTTTACTTTCGAGCAAAAGTCCATCAACGTTGAGAATAAATTTTGATTACGCGAATAGTTGAAATTTATAATAAACCCAAGACAAAATTAAATATTGAAACATTTTTTTATTTGTTTTATAACAATTCATGAAATACCAACTGGAGATTTTCGAAACGCGAACGTATCTAGGAAACTATCTAGTCGGCTCTCAATGTTAGAAGTCTATCCGGATTTCTCGAGTATTTCAAAAATTCATGTTCCTCCCCCAATATATCACGATAGCTCTACATTCTTAGATCCATTGCTTGAAAAACTTGAAAACGATAGACCGTGGAATGTCTTTAGGAGCTCCGTATTTGCGAATGTTACATCTTTCTTCTCTATCTCGCGGATATTCGGACAATATAATATGCCTAATATGGAGAGTGAATGGTACGTATGCTCCACTCTCGAATAACGATAACCCCGATTCCACTCGTGGCATCTGGTTACTTTCCATATCCACTCGAATATAATCCGATATGATAGTGGTTTCCCTTGGACCGAAAGCTATATACATATACATATATTATAGAGAGGTAGCTTTTCTTTTTCTTATCGTAACAGCAGGTTCTCGAGATCCCGGTCCAAGAAACCCCATGTACATTTGAAGTGTACTATATCTACATATAAACGTCTAGTGGGTGTACCGCTATAAGGTCCTTTCGGCAACCGCAACGTTTGGCAGGGGACCAGCACATCGGAGATTGCGGTCGAAGGCATCGACGGGGCACCGACCACTCTCGACTTTTCTCTCTCCCCGTCTCACTTCATCCTCGTAATACCCACGTTAAATCGGAGCCCCGAAGCCAGTTGGAGTTAAGGTACATTGGGTCTTGGAGTCCACTACCTCGCACGACGTTGAGTCTCGTCGATCGCGGAAGCAATTTTACTCGTCGCTTCGTTCGCCCTTTGGCATACTCATTTTTTTTATCCCCCCCTCTATCTTCGTCTCGATAATATCCCGCCTCCACCCACGGATGAGCCTAGCTTTCTATTTCTTTAGGTTCTTACCTTCGTCGTTTTTCTTGCATCATAACTTGTCTCGATCTTTTGCACCTCTGGAAGGATTCATAAAAATGCAATTCATCTTTTCGCTTTGAGAAGCTGTCGTGAATTTTGCAAGCTATATTTGATACGTAGGAATATCGTATCGATTTACCGGTCGACGCTTTACACACGCGCCGGTATCGACAAGTGCGGAAATAGAAAAGATTGAAAAATCGAAGGAGACACGAAACGTACAGTGTAAGACAAAGGAAACGAAGAAACGAGTGAGATGGAGGATGAGAGATTCGTCGATGCTCCGGGGACGACAAACGTATATATTATATAGGTATATATAGGCGCAATACAGGAATGGAAACGGAGAGGCGTGCGAAATCGACGTTCCATTTCGCAAAGTTCCGAGGACCGCTGGCTCCTCGGAATCTTCGTGGGAACTTTTGATATGAAATAATTCAAAGTTGGTCCTGGCCTGGGACGACTTTTGTTACGGGTAGTGGGTGCGAGCTCCGAGTTGGAGAAGCGCACCAGAGCCTCTCCAGTGAAGCAACTACTGCCAGACGGGATATAAAATCTCGTTGGTGTTCCTCTCTCTCTCTCTCTCTCTCTCTCTCTCTCTCTCTCTCTCTTTCTCTCTCTCTCTCTCTCTCTCTCACCTTTCTCCTTTCTCAAGAAGTTGCTTCTGGACTCTCGCACGAATATCACTTCAGCACGTTCTTCAAGACGATTTAACGCAACGTGACAATCTTACTCGGTACCTACTCACATTCTCTGTGTCCAGGCTCTCGAACATATCACTTTGGCACTCGCCAGAAGTTACTGAGCGAGTGAAAAAAGTAAGGATTGAAGAAAAGGATTTCAAAAGATTAAAATGTTTGAGTGCAAGAAAAGGAAATGATGTAACTTTTTTAAACGTATTCATTATTATTGATATTATTATTTATCAACGTTAACATATAAAGAATCCAGGGAATAACTATTTGCATGGTTTGCAAGTTCTTTCCGTTTCGACGATTTTTCAATTGAACGTTCCAACTTTAATTGATCGACGGTTGCTTTATCTCTTACTTCCGCTTTGATAAAATTTCCATTCGCAATTTGCAGTTTGTACTTTACGATCGACTCGCGTCTCTCAATGTCAATAGTTAATCAACAATTCAAGGGTTCCGGTCGTTCGAATATTTCGAGGCAACAGTTTATTTTTCAATCCAGACTCTTTCTCATCAATAATCAAATAAACCTCGAAGTTTCCTCTCGCTCGCTCATCGATCGCACCACCGATGCAACTCCGTGCTTTATATCATCCGACTATAATGCAAAGAAAAAGCAACAAAACAAAAAAAAAGCTCGGGTAATTTCACGGAAACTCGTGTATCCGAGCTTTCAAGCTTTTCGCATGAATTTCAATTAACGCCTCGCGCTCTTCGTATAATCCGGACGTTGTGGAATAACGGGAGGCCAAGGCGGACGATTCACAAAAAAAAAGACAGAAAGAAATGGAGAAAAAAGAAACGAAAGGAGAAAAGAAAGAATGAAGAAAAAATTGCAATTGCATCAGCATCGTAAGGACCTTTGACACAGAGAATAATACACACGGACCAAACGCGGAATAGTGCTTGCGAGAGTGAGAGGGAGTTTTGCATCTCTTCGTTCTTTTTTCTTTGATACCCCCTCTCCATGCTCCACCCTCCCTCTCGCCAGTCCATGTTACGCTACATCCTTGTATTCGCACATATACGTATATATGCAAACGCGTGGCTTTGTCGCGGGTCGATGGGTGGTGACGGGACTCTGTGCTCAGTGGGGTGAGCTCATTGCCGACCGGTATCGTCGTTGTCGTCGTCGTACTTGCAAGCTTTTCTCTCGTGGATGTGAATCGACTGGGCTTCGCTTGGATCGTGGCTCACTCTCTCCCTATCTTCCCTTTCTCTCTCTGTCTCTCTATCCCAAGCCACCCCCTTGTGAGTCACGAGAAGTTCAATTCTGTCGCAGGGGCTATGTAAAATACATAAAAAGCTCAAGCTTATGGTTAAGCCAGAGCTTGCAGATTTTTAGCTTGCTTCCGGTAAATCGTGTTTTTTATTTGCCTCGGATTGGGCTGGTTATATGGGCAGGTGCCAAAGACTATTTCTCATCACGCTACATCCCCTCTTATCTCGAACATTGGATAGAGTTAGGTATATAACTTTGTACACGTATGTAGAAGTCTGTCGATTTATCGATCAACCGGATCAACGTCTATTTATAGTCTAAAGCTTGACGGATCCTTCTATTTTTTGTTGACGTTTTTGAAATCACGTAAGCTTTTTCGATCGATATTGTTGATTGTCATTTAATATAATTTTCTATCATTCCGATACGCGATCATTTTTGCACGAAAGGATTTCAAGACCGATATTTGTACTCGATGAAAAAATTATCGAAAAATCGAATTAAAATTTCAACAAATAATTGTTACGCACGATTCCGTTCAAACTTCGAATAATTCATACCATGTATTTTGAATAAAATTTTGTTACAACTTTTATGAAAACGCATTTACATTTTTACAATAATCGAAGACACGTAAAATCCAATATAAAAATTGTCATTTGACAATGTATCGTTTTATTTCTTTTAAATTGAAGTATCAATCGAATGATAATTATAAATAAATAATATCTTAAATAAAAATTTATGTAATCGATTTTATTTGATAATTCATCAGTGTCGACCGTCGTCTTTATAATTCAACCGCGACGAAAGTTCGAAAATAAAGCCGACCGCTCCGTTTATATTCCAAGCTTATTTGCCAGTACAAATGCAAGCTGCGTATCGAGATAAAAGAGACGACACGTATCCGGGGCATTTAGGGGATTTGTTCGACTAATGAGATTAAATGTCTGCGAAGCGCACTTGCTCGCGCGATGACCATCGTCGTCACGAGGCACGTGGTGGAAGGGTGGAAAGGAAGAAGGGCGACGAGCGTTAGCGAGGTGGGTGAGGGGATGTTCTGCTTTGTACGCGAATCCCGTGAGATCCACGGCTTTTTGACGACGATAAATAATCGGATGAACCGATTGTCGTATCTCGGTGAGTCATCCGCGGGACAATCAGAATTCTCGTCGCATTGTGCGACGAGATGCTGTGTGAGGCGCCCTCACGGCCTCAAGTACAACAATGCGCGCTTACGACCCCCCTTTCTCTCTCTCTCTCTCTCTCTCTCTCTCTCTCTCTCTCTCTCTCTCTCTCTCTCTCTCTCTCTCTCTCTCTCTCTCTCTCTCTCTCTCATCTTTCTCTCATTCTCTTCCCCGAGCGAAATGTAATATTGCTCGTATATCTCCGATCATATATATATATTTTATACGTAATACACGTCCGGGTTTTCTCTCATGTTATACGTCCCGATCTCTGGGTAAAAATATTGATACACGCGACAACAACGAAATGTTGCACATAAAAGAAGTAAAGATTGTCTGACCCCGTTTTAGCTTTTCTCAGCGTCGTCGAGTACTAACATCATATCTTTATATCTATAGATATTCACAAGAATACAAGTTTACTCGACTACACGTGTTATTGGAAGACTCGAAAATACACGAGTGGAACGCTGGCGATAAGATTTCTCCCTGATTTTTATTGTAGCTCGTAGAAATATACCGTCGTAAATGTATTTTCAATTCGATGTAAGCACTGGTGCAAGACCTTACGTACATTCGATCACACTACTCATCGAAAAAGATACGTACGATTTTTACGAATTCGTATGGGAACGAAATAGGGGTTGAAATTTTTTTTTTAAATACCCAACGAAGAACGTAACATTAAGATGAAAAATAAATTATCCCGATTATATTGCGTTCGATAGGTACAAAATTTGGGACGACTTAATATTATTTTTTGATTGTTTGCGATTGTATTTACATACAATTATATATTCAATTTTCAATTATTTTATGGTCGAGACAATATATTTCGTTCCTAATTTCGATGTTTTGCCCGTGATGAAAAAAGCTGCATCGCGATTATTAACCCCTCAGTTTTGAGTCCCGACACGCGCAACATTCATCTCCGAGCCCTGTTGTCCTTCGTCCTTTTTTTTTTGTTCTAACTCATCCGGTGATATATGTCAGAGAATTTCGCAATTTTCGAAACTCAAATTCCCCAAGCCTTGTCGTTTCGGACAGTACAGAGTACAGGAGGAAGGGGTGCCATACCTGTCAGGCCCACAGTCACACTATGTCGGCTTCACCCTCCAGCCTCTCGACTATCCTCTCCCGCGTTTTATCCCGCCACCAGCCACTACCCGTACTATGTACATTGCACACCCAGACAGAGATGGGATTAAACAAAAATTGTGTTTTCGCGTAGCTGTTTCTCTCCTGAAGGTCTCTCGGCGTCTGGTTCTAGGGGCTTGTCCTATATCTCTATATAATATATTCCTCTCTCTCTCTCTCTCTCTCTCTCTCTCTCTCTCTTTCTCTCTCTCTCTATATATATATACATATATATATATATATATATATATATATATATATATATATATATATTATATAATACGTACAAATATACAACACAACATTGTCTGTATTGCTGGAGTACTGGAAGCAGAACGCGGCGGGCTGAAACAGCCTGTTGTGTTATACATAGTTATACAAATCCCCGCTCCAAACAGACATATACAGATATTTCGAAAGGTATTTACGCGCCTTCTATACAAAAACATTCACATATATATGTATGGGCGTGTGTGCATGGTTGAGTGTAAAGGTATAGAGAGAGAGAGAGAGAGAGAGAGAGAGAGAGAGAGAGAGAGAGAGAGAAACGAGTGAACGGATCCGAGAACGAGGGTGGTACGCGAGATAAGGGTAGGACGGGAATAGTACAGAGGATGGTTACGAGACCGGGGTGTCGTCGAATCGTCGCGTCGGTGCGTGTTTTAATTTGACGTCACTCAGAACGTCAGTTCCATCTGGTGTTGCGAAGCCTCGCTCGCATCTCCCACCCCCCTCTTCGAGCAATCCCCCTCTCCTCCCGCAACAGCCCCCTATGCGAACCCCATTTTCCACCCTCTCGTGGCCTCAAACTCCGTCCCTACCTATATCCCCCCCCCCCCCCCCCCCCGTGTCTCGTCTCGCGTGCACCGGGATATGCCAGTCAGCCGGATTTAATATGAAACCAGTCTCGACGCGTGTGCAATGTGTACCGTGCTTTGCTGCGTTCTATAGTCGATACATATACGTAGCTCGATATGCGTGTACCGGGGCGAGCGAGCTTATACGGGACAGGGCCCGTGTCCTACCCCCGGTGCGCATTTTGCTATACCACCATCACCATCAGCGTCGTCGTCGTCGGAGCCGCACAAACCACCGTGAATTTATATATACGTATATTACCCTCGTTCACCTAGCTACCCCCGTCTCCTTTGCATCCGGCAGCTCAGTGGAACGCTCATTGTCGCGCGTCCGAGCATCAGCCTCCGGATGATAAGCCGGATATGCATAATCAACTACGCGTTTGTTACCCTCTCTCTCTCTCTCTCTCTCTCTCTCTTTCTCTCTCTCATTCCCTCCCTCTCACCCTTATACAAGTACACCATACGCATCAACTCTGTATATATACATAGGTATATATTTGTTTATATATGTATGTATATCTGACTTATACGAACGGCTATAATATTCGTCCTGCTGGGCTTCGCGGTAAGGATATACCTTGTGGGCTTGTATCTACGCGTTATACGGACGTTGATGGCGCGTTCACTCGGCAAACTTTCCCATCGCTCTCCGTCAACCGCAAAGGGCCTTCGAGCGTATTCGCGTTTGAATCTCTTGCCGGTGAGTACCAGTGTATTACACGTATGTTTGAAAACGGGACACGTGCGAGATGGATGAACATGTGGAATATGTGGAAAATGGATAAAGGAGAGGGATTTGAATTAGTCCAATTATTTCGTCGCGAATGAAACAATGGGTAATAGAAATGAAAACTCTCAAAGCATGGTCAAAAAAAAGAAAACGAACATTTTATTCCATTTGCAGCAATGTGTCAGTCCAGTTTGGCTGACGAATTGGCAAATTCAGTGGTGGAAAATTTCCGACTTTTAATAAACGAGCTGCGCTGCACTTTTTTTTTATGGTCTCAAATATTGCCATCCGTTCAGGATAAAAAAAAAGGGACGAAGCAAAGGGATTCGTGAATAAAAATACATTCTTTCCGGTGAATTTTAGTTCGGGCTTATGGCTATATTTTGTTACATACATACAATAGATACGATGGTTTTATCATCGCGCGTCTCCCGTTCACTCAATTTCCACTCCACGCTGGTACGAGGGATTCTATTTTAGAGATGCATGGGTTTTACTCTCTCAATTTATTATAAATCTAGAAATAGACAAATATATATAATCGTTTCCGAAATAACTCATCATCACGATTCTTCGACCTTCTCATATTCTGTTAATTTGCAATGAAGACACTCCGATTGCGTTTACATTAAAGAATGATCGTCACTTCTGTTTTTATCAAATATTCATGTGTACCTAATCTTCGTTAAATTTGTGGATGTAATTGTTTTAACCGAAAATTTTATTTCTAATGTTCGATCCACCTTGCATCGCATTAGTTTCTTGCAAGAGGTCTTCGTGTTGTGTCAACAAGTATCATTTTGATGGGCAAATTTGCAAGCACGGCTGGCTTATACATAACTGGAGTGATGTTGCATCACGAAGAAATTAAATAAATTAAAAAGAGAATAATCATAATAATTCCATCGTAGCCACAAATAAATTGCTTTTGTTATCACGAATCCAAAATTCCACCTTGTAATATTATAATTATTTTTCCAAGACGATTTATAATTCATCGTCGTTTTTCTCATTCGTACGTTGCCTACCGGCATAAAATTCCCCGAGGTAATGCTTAACAATCGCAAAATGCCAAAACTTGGGCCACGCTCCAAGAACCGGAAGAAAATGGCGAGAGATCGTGGTCGAGCAAAACCAGTATATACGCGGAGGGAAAGCCGGAAGGATTATTATTTATACGCAGCGACGGTGGAGGAGTGGGCGGGGAGGGTGGAAGATAAGCCGAATCCCGATCTGCCCGCGAGCGCGTAAGCCAAGCCCCTTAAGCTTGGCAATCCTCGAAGAGAGCGGAAAACGCCCAGGAGAAAACATCAGGGGTGCTGCCCTCTCTCTTCTTCTCTCCATCCCTCTCGTTCCTTTTTCTCTAGCTAAAAAAGCCTTCGGCGTAATGCGAACCTTCCGGCGGGTCTGCGTTGCGGTCCATCCAGTGATCTTTACACATACACGCACACAAACACACAGTATGGACACTTTAGACAGTCCCTTACGCCACGAAGCCGTCCATACACGTGCGAGTGCGTGTACGTGTAGCTATGAGATTCGACTTAGTCCACTCGCGTATATTACATATATCTATGTATCCCTATCGGTGTCCTTTTCTCTTCGAGGTACAACCCCTCCTTCTTCACCCGAAAGAACACCAAGTTCTCGTCTTGACCGAAAAGCTTTTCGCGCGTGTGAGTGCTTTCAGAATGGCGGCGGTAAGGTAGGTGAGGGATAATGGAGGTGGGTACGAGTGGGGTGGATATCCACGTCGCTTTGTGTTTCACGTTGGTAATTCTGTAAATAACTGTGCCGGGGAAAGGGAAAGAGAGAGAGAGAGAGAGAGGGAACTAGGGTTGCCTATACTAGCTATATAAACACATAAAGGCTTTTTCTCCTTCTACAACTCCCGATAGACGAAATACGCAAAGAAAACGGATTTTTCGTAGCCCTCGAAGAAACAAAGTCGTATGGATTTTTTCTCCCATCGAAAACTTGAATTGCCTCGTGAATCGTGCGAAGCCGGAATGGAGTATCGAGAGGGTAAGGGAGAACTCTCGACGCTCGGTGCTTGAAGAAAAATGTTACAGCGAGGGAATGTAGTATAACTGTATTATACGTCTCACGGATATCAATGGATTTATTTCATTCGGATTAGATAAATTATCATTTTCTTTTTTTTTTTTTTTTTTTTTGACAATGTGAATTAAAACATTAGCGGCCAATTTGTGATTCGATGATTTATTGGTTCGATCGAAGGAGTCGCCGTACGTTTTTCTTTTCTTTTACGGCAACGCTGTCTAGAAATATATTGGTAAATTTTTGGTTCGATGAATTTACGATTTGATTTAATTTCGAATGGAATTGATTTTGACGAACTAATTGTTTTTGGTTCGCTGTCTGGCCGATTGATACGTGCGACAATACGTGGGAAGCAATTAATGGATAGTTGGCATTAGATAGATAAGGATATTCGCATGGCCGATCTCGAATTCCCATAGAAAACGTTGACGAGATTCAATTTTCACTCTTTCCTAGCTATGTGTGTACCTATATATGATAGAATCCTTTTTGTCAGTTGGCTTTCATCGTAGCGATTAGTATGATCGACTACCCCGTCGTATCAGAGTTCCATATACGCGGTATCGAATCGTTATCTATCATTTTCCAATAATAAAAAAAAAAAAAAAAAAAAAAAAACTAAAAAAAACAAACACAACGTTCTGCTCTCTCGATCGATCCAATGGACGACTTTCCGGCATTCCATGGGAGCGTATCCAATCATCCGTTCTTTCGATCATTTCAATCTTTACGCCCGGAATGAAAAAATTCCATTGGACAAAAGATAAAAAAAAAACAAACAAAGTAAAAACGGAGAGAAAGCGAGAGAAAGAGACAAACGGATCGACTTTGATTTACTTCCGGTTTCCCAGTAACCCGAGATGTTTTCTCTTATCTCCAGGGGCGCCCGTTGCGTAGAAAGTCCGGGCCAAAGTAATGGACGACAAAAGGAAAAAGGAAAAAAGAATGAAGAAAATGACAAGAAAAAAAAAAGAGCATTGCTTATAAAACGTGGGTGGCGGTGGAGACGCGCGTGAGCCTCGAGGGGTCGTAACGAATGAAGTGTGCGGTTGTAAAAATACGATTTTATAGAGAAGGCTACTTCGCGTATGGTGCGTGTGTATGTACGTGTACCTATATATGCGTGTCTCTACGTGTATTGGTGTGTGAATGCGTGTGTGTGGATGCCGGATGAGTAACCAAGATGCGGCGAGAACACGCGCGATCGGACCGGCGTTTTTATACACGCATCCATGTATGAGTCTTTCTCTTTCTCTCTCTTTCTCCTACCCACTATTCACGAGTATGCGTGTATGCGTCTCTCTATAGACGTTGTGGACAGCCCGTAAAAGGAACATCACGCATCTGCGAAAACCTGACTGCATGCCTGCTGCTGCTGCTGCTGCTGCTGCTGCTGTCGCTGATGCTCTCTCGCCTCGTCGTACTATACATATTTCTTAGTTCTCGGTTTACCTCCGTTATAACCCTCCTCCCTCCCCACTTCTTACCCACCGTCGTCTCGTTGCTTTCTCTCTTTCTTACCAACGGCGTTCTTCATGGCTTGTGCAGCATGCGCGCATACCTTTTGCTCACGGCAGCGCCCGTAATATTTCCCTTTTCAAGTTTTCGCGTGAGTGCGTGTGCAAGCGCGAGCTCGCATACTTTATATATCCTACTTATGGCCACATATACCCATACGTGTGTGGATATATATATATATATACGTATATAAACTTATATACATATTATATACTATACATATTATATACTATACATATATATATATATAATATAATAATATATAATATATATAAATTTATTATTATTGCATATATATGTTAGTATATTATATTATTATTATTATTATATATTATATATATATACACATAATATAACAATATAAAATATTATATATTATATATTATATTATGTTATATATTATAATATACTATAATATATAATATTTTACTATTATTGCATTGATTATATTATTATTATTATTATTATTATTATATTATATCATAATATAATAATATAACATATAATATCATATTATTACTTCATTAATTATATTATTGTTATTATTATATTATATTATATGTATATGATATATTTTATAGATGTATATATGTATAAGTGTAGATAGATATATAATAATACGCGTTACTCGCTGTCGAGTTGAATCGTGAAAGGGACGTTGGGTCACATGACGTGAGTTTCCTTGCAGCACGTTCGAGCTACTTGATGCGCCGCATCGCCTCGTCTAGGATAGAACGCTCTCGTAAACTCTCTTTCTCTCGTACAGTTTGCACGCCATATATATAGATATATATAGATATACATATGCACACATGATCGCATGCGGCACGGTTTGATGATTATTCAAACGGTCTTTCCGGATCACACGAGGATCGATTGCCCGGTCGACCGTACGATAACGTCATGGACGACGTATCAAGGATAGCGAGAGCACCTGACTTTTACTTCACAATCTCTCGACCCTTTGGTGTCTATGCGATTTTATATATATGTATGTATGTATGTATGTATACGTGTGTGCGCTAAATTGAGTTTCAATCGGGTTATCGAATTTACGTATGTTCAACGATAGGAAATTGGAAATACGATTTCGAGAACGTTCGTGAATAAACAACGATGAGCGACTTTAGGCTTGATCCTGAATTGACCAAAATTTGTTTATCGAATGTTTTGGTCAGATAAAACTAATTTTTTTCCATTGTAATTATCTTACTTCACCTTCGACGTGTCATTTCAATTTCAATCATTTCACGAGAGCGATGAATAAATTCAGATAATATTTTACAACGATTTATAATTATCACGTGAATACAAGATATAGAAAATTTTTGAAGCAAAACCTCGACCGTCGTATAAAATCTTCATTCCAATAATATAAAAATTTAAACCAGTCGACATTTTACGATTTAATGTAGTGACATTCGTCGATTATTTTTTTATTTTGTTTTTGTTTTGTTTAAATCAACGTCTCTGCGCACGCCGAGAATCTCGTTATCTCGAAATTGCGAATTAAATTTCAATGTAAAAAAAAAGGAAGTCTTTGATCGTTATGTAGAAAAATTAATATAGTTTGAACCGATGTAGCGTCATTATATCACGCTACGCAGTGCAGTGCAGAATATCAATGTATTAGAGGATGCGAAGGATTGAGTAGATAAGTCTCGAGATATAACGAGGAATTCGATTAAGGACATCCCTCCCAACCCAGGATTACATCCATGCGACGTTTTAATGAAGTCACGAGGCTGCTTTCTATGTACCCTCCTCCCTCTCTACCACCTTTCCCCTTCGTGTCTCTCTCACCAAGCAAGTTTGCTTGCAGCATGCGCGCATCTTACTCTACATGCATCGCGCAAACTACATCGAGTTTTGTCCGAGAATAGAAACGGAACGAGAGTCGTTGGCGCTAGGCACAAACGGAGTTCCCGTATACAAGACCCTTAAAAGCACAAGAGCGTTATATAGTCGCGAATCTTCCTTTTCATCTTCCGCCGTACAAGACGAGTAAGACGAGAGCTCGTTTGATATTTCGTTATGCGCAATTTTCTTACACTCACTCTCTTGCTCTTACTCCGACTCTTTGTCTTTCACACGCGCGTAGAGCGATCGCAGAGCAGCGTTATGGTAAAAAGTAAAACATAATTTTATTTCATTTTCGTTTTCTTTTCTTTGTATCTTAATATTTTCTTACAGAGAGAGGTATCTCTCTAGCAATTTGTGCAGCATCGCACTCTCCACAGACACGAGAAATGGGGAGTGAGAGAGAGGCAAAGAGAGAGAGAGAGAGAGAGAGAGAGTCAGAGGAAGAGAGACAGAAGAGAGAGACAAGGGATGCCTGATCTCATCACAAGTTGTGGAGGATATATATATCTCCATCGTCTTCTTTGGACCGACGGAAGTCAGGTTAATATTAAAATGTCCTCGTTAAAATCACCGGACTCGCGATTACGTTGAGTAGTGAAAGAGAGAGAGAGAGATAGAGCTTTTCGTCGTCATAACGAGAACGCGTAACTCGAGCTTTTCCCATACTATGCTCATGGATCTACACGGAGAGAGAATCTTCGCCACCATTTCTTATCAACTTGTAACGAAGATCGGCGAAATACATATTTTTATTTCTTCAATTCTCGCTCTTTTTATTTTTTGTTTCTTCGCGAAAGGAAAAAAAGAAATTAAAACCTCCGGGAGCTTGGCGAAAAAATTGTTCGCGTCCCTCGACACCCGTCACCATCGCTCCCGATCAGTATAATGGTGCAAGATCGAATCTAATCGTATTACCGCCCGGGAAAAGCACGAGAAGGAGAACTTTACTCCCGCAGTACGTGAAAGTTAGGCGAACGCGCGTGGGGGCGCCGCGATCACGGGGACGCCCTCTCTCTCTTTCTCTCTTCTACTCCCGCCCGACGTAACGAATTACCGGGGAAAACTTTGGCCAAAGTCCACCCGAGGGGGAGGACTCGCGTACGATGTACGTACCTACCTATCTCCGACGAGCACCCCGCTATAATTAAATTCCTGTTCTTTTTTTTATCTCTCTTTTCTCTCTGTTTTTACTCTCGGTATATCCCTTTTTTTCGTCCTTCGAGGGCCAATGTTCATGACTCACTCTCGCGAATGTGCACAAAACGATGCGTACAATTTCCGCGCGATTTTTTTTTACGAAGACAGAGTTTACCGTTACCGAAGAACGGCGGTTCAAAATTAAAACTTGGTTTTTTTATTTGAAAATAATAATAACAACAATAGCTTGCCGGAGACATCAGAGTTGGGAGAAAAATGTATATGTATCTGGTGGGCGAATTTACGACTCGTAAAATTTAGTAGGATCGATTTTATTTTCCACCTAGTATACACACAATACGTTCCGCCAATTTATTTTTAATGCATGCATCGTTCATGCTAGGCTCGACGTACGAGTGTATGGAACGTTACAGGGATGATAGGCGAGGGACGAGGGTGAGTATTCACCCATTTTCTCTCGATCAATCGTACAGCCTCGGGCTTCATACCCGAAGGGTTGCTCCAAAAAACACCCGGGGCATCGTTCGTAGCGCGGGTTTGCAGGAGAAAAAAAAACAGCGTTTCGATGGTACGTGTAAAGAAGAGAACGGTACGAATACAACCCTCTCGGACGAGAATGCCAGAAGCAATCATGAATTCGCTTCGTTCTCACCTGCTCACGCCCCGTGTACGTCGACTCTATTCGATTCCCCGGGCTTGATAATTCGATTTCTCGCGAGTCCCGCACGGAACGCGATATTACACTTGGATATCGACGATGCGTTATAGCGTTTCGATCACATGCCCATCGCGTTCATTGTTTCGATGAGCGAGAGGACATTTTTTTTTTCGTACGTTGAAGGATCTCGTCAAAACTCGCGCCAAGTCTCGTTAAATCGTTCATTAGTCTTGCAAACTCGATAAACAGAACAATCCGATATTTTAATCGAGATCGATGACAATCATTGGAAATTTTTTAGAAAAATTGTTCCGTTATTTTTTAACCGTTCGAGCTCGGAAAAATGGCAATTGATTAATGCCTTTTAGAAAAAATAAACTTTTTTAATTACCCAATGCTAAAGCCGCGCTGCAATTTTGTGATTCGCAGAAATGAATACAAGCGACCGGACTAATGATTTTTGTTCGGGAATTTTAAGCGGTTTTACTGTTATTAGCTTCAAGCGTTACGGCGAAGAATCGTAGCGCGTTCTTAGCTCAATGAATGAAATAATAATGGCAAAAAATGGCAATTATTTATTGCAATTTTTATGCAAACTGAACGTTATAAATATTGAACAAATAGTTTAGAAAAACAAATATTGAAACGATCGATAACTATCGAGGTGTGTGTGTCTCTCTCCCTCCCTCCCTCCCTCCCTCCCTCCCTCTCCCACCCTGCTTAATCTTAGCTTCGAGCCAGTGCGAGAGATGCTTCGGTCGTTCTCTCACGCTACGGTGTGATCACCATGCACTCCGGTTCGCCGTCTCTCGGGCTCGTGCAGGAAAGACATCTTCTCGGGTTCTCCTCGACGCAGCTTCCCTTACTCCGAAACTCGTCTCCTCCGATCCTCTCTCCGGTTCTCTCATACCGGAGGACGAAGTCTCTCGCCGTTCCTTCGACTCCATTCGTCCCTGACTGGACTCTTCGAAGCTTGGCATGCCATCCTAATAACGGGATCGAGGAGAAATCCCACCAGTGTGCGGCTAACACGTTCGGTATATTTATATTTGGTCCTATACATATATATATATATATAAGCCCACACACATACACATCCCCCCACGTTGGTGACATCGCTCGTGCTCTCTCTCTCTCTCTCTCTCTCTCTCTCTCTCTCTCTCTCTCTCTCTCTCTCTCTCTCTCTCTCTCTCTCTCTCTCTCTCTCTCTCTCTCTGGATTTGGCTGCAACGCCAGCGGCGCAATTATGCACAGGACAATTCACGGATGACCTGCAGCTATAATCGCGAAGGGTTTCGAAGTGCGTGTATCACATGGGAACTATGACAAGAACGCGCGTGCATATACGAGCGAACGATGCAGCTTTAAATGCAGGCACATGTAGCATGAAATTCGTCGATGGTAAATCGAGTTTCGTGTATTTTAAATAATATATCAAATAGATTTGGATACATCTTACTTTTTCCAATATTTTGTTCATTGTATCCTGAATTATGTTACAGTAAAATTGATATTTACGCTTTTTTTTAAATTATCTAACGAAATTTATAAAAATGGTATATTTAAAAAAAATGTTTTGTTAAAAGAAAAATCATCCTCAATTTGTGTAAATGTTTTTGAAAGACGTCATAATTCATCCCGGTGCTAAGACAATTGAGGATTTCGCATGGAAATCCGAAGGGATTCGTATTGACGATAAAGTCCCATCGAAGAAAAAAATGACAATTGATAATTCGTAAATAAGAACGCTCTATTTTCCAAATTTTCTCGATTTCAGGCACGATGTTAAGTGAAGTAATTGATCATCCCGTATTTACAATGGATCTTTCATCAATCCTTGAATAAGAGAGTTGTCAATAGTCGTCGATGCAACACGACAAAGTCGACGGTATTATCGAGAGTAGCGCTGATTCGAGACAATAAAATATCGCCAATCTCATTATTAAACCTTTCTTCTCTCTCGTTCTGGCTTTTCGTGAGACGATTGTTTAGGTTCTTTTTTTCTTTGACAAGCTCCCCGTTGCACGGTAACTCGAATAATGGAGAAGCAAAGGTGAATGTAGGTGAATGTCGACAGCGGGCGGGAAAATGCATGGCTGAAGAAGCTCTGTGCAAAATTACAGGCTGTCGTTACTCCCCCTCCGCCGAAGGCGAAACCGGCTTTAGTCGAGATTTTTTTTCTTCCTCTTCTTTTTTTCCCATTTGCTTATTCTTCTTTTTCCTCTCTTGGCTTGGAATTTCTTGAATGAACGTCCTCGCAGAATGCCAGCAAAAGTCACTCGGTTAAGACGATGATTCTCTAGCGGTTGAGCATCCACCTGGGTGGCATTGTGGTTTTGCATCATAATAATAATACACGACAATCGTTATTCTTCAAGCATTGAAGGACATGAGATTTCTCGTCGTTCTGTCGGATATTTGAACCGTTGTTCAATAATCGTATTGACAATTTGACATAGCTACATGACACAAGATCGAATATGAAGTTATTTTTAAATATTTCTGTTTACGTGAGAATATCTCAAATTTCTTTGAGAAAACAGCTTGACCAATATTTTTAATCGTCAAATTATGGAGTAAAGTTTTTAATTGATCAAATGATTATTGACGCAATACTACTTGTCATCAATTATAAATTTATGGAAATATTTTATTCTGCCGATTAAGAGATGACGTAAAATTATTATTTCGTTTATTAAGCTAAGAACGCACTACGATTTTTTGCCATGACGTTTGCAATTAATAATAGTAAAACCTCTTAAAATTCACGAACTACAAAAACCGTCAGTGCGGTTGCTTGTATTGATTTATTTGGTTCACAAAATCGTGCGATTAAAGACTGTCCGTGTTTAATTGCAATGCGAATTTTCTTTTTCTAAAAGGTAAAATAATTTTTGAAAATTTGATTTATCAAATTGATTAATCGAAAAGAAAAACACAATTTTTATCGAGTCATCGGCTGATAAAACTTTTTTCAATGATTAATAACTAGAAATTGCTAATAACCCACGATTACTTTACAACATCGTACCTATTAAATCAATTTTTCAAGATCCACCGTTAATCGAATCAAAAAATTTCATAATCAAAAAATCATAATAGTGCGAATAATTTTGTCGAATAGATTCTCGTTTTTCATTTCCGTCGATCTCATATAACAATAACAAAGAGAACACACACACACACACACACTCACACACAAACTTGAACTGTATCTTCTTTTGTTCTACGACAAAACGGTTACTCGAGGCGAGGAAGAGATGACGCATCGGCACGACAAACATTTGTTCGATATACGTATATGCTGTATTCGGTCAGAACAGACGCGAGAAGATGAGAGATTTGTGTGCTGATACCGGAGAAAAGTTTCCTTGTCCATTGTGCGGTACGCGCGCGCGGACGCTCTCGGCATCTCTGGCTCCCGAAGGAGTATTAAATTGGTCGGCGGGACGCGATCCCAGCGTGAAATCCGAAAGTAATCGTTCGGAGATCCCTTTGTCCCGACGTTTCCTCGATACCCCCTCCTCCTTGGCTCTCTTTCTCTCGGGGGCCTCCTCGGGATGGTTACGGTCGTCGCCGGACGCGTTTCCTGTGGGAATCACTTTTTTCCTCCGTTGCCGCTCGTCTTCAACCCCCTCCCTCCCAACCCATGCTCCACCACCCTCTGCCCTCCCCTCTATTGCAACCACTTTCTTCTTCCACGTGATTGCGGTCGCGTCTCGTAATAGGGAACGACGCTGCAGCCGCCGCCACCACTTCTTCATCTTCTTCTTCTTCTTCTTCTTCGTCTTCTTCTTCTTATTCCTTTTCTTCCTCATCGTCTAGGCATTTCGCAGCTCTCTTCTCTCGGTCTGATGCGTCGTTGCTCCAACACTCAAATGCCCGGTTGTTTATTCGTCGACCGGTAATTTCAACATCGTTGTGAGCATGATCACGGGAGAAAGTTTATAAAGCGATCATTACGAACGTTCATTTTCCTCGACAAAAATTGAAATATTCGAATATCCGTTGGATACACAAATACGTGAAGATAAGAGATAAATCTCGATTCAGGTAAAACTTAAATCTTTGCAGATCCTTCCAGATGTTTTTAATAAAATTTTCGAGAAATTGTGATCAATTTCCTATTTCGAATTCAGCCGTCATAAAAAAAATCACAGTTTTCGCCGTCTTGAAGAGTCCTAAACAAACGATCTAGTCGAACACTGTGGGAAAGAGATTGAAATATTTTGTATCGATTCGAAGGTCTCGTATGCCGAAATGCTTCGTAGCAAGAACAAAGATCTCGGAGATTGCACCTGGTCGGTGCACGTGTGTTCGTAACATCCGGTTTCATTCTCTCCTCGGCCTCGGTAACATATTTATTAGGAATGATGCGGTTTTACGAGAGAACCGCGCACCAAAACTAAGTTCAAACGTGCGTGCGTGCATACATATATGTGTGTGTGTGTGTGTGTGTGTGTACAAAGAGACGACTCTGTCTCTCTTTACTTTTACAACCGTCGCGAGACGGCGGAGACTGCACGACAGTTTCCGCGCGTTTATAACCCAAGCCTCTCGTGGGTATGCCCACGCGATCTCGCGACGTTGGTGAAACGACCCGATTACTCGCGAGGGTTCGTATCGCGGGCTACACACACACACCCTCACACGCGTGATTATATAGGTACCTACCTTGTCGTAGAACGTCATAGTCATTGACGATTCAGAGAACAAAACAAAGAGAACGTTATCGGCAATGTTTGTATAATGCACTTCGTGTGTCAGAGCCTAAGAACGAATCAATAAATTGATAAAACAAAGATCGCAGGAAATTATTTGAAGAATAATCCGGAAAGATTGTTGATTTTAGTTTCAATCTCCAATCTGTCGATACAAATTGTTTGTCTTATTAAAATGAAAAATCTATTTTTGAATAATTCGAAATAATTATATTTAAGATAATGGACGACCTTTTTTTCCATGTGATCGATAATAATTTTCAACGATTATTATTTTAATCTAAATGTCATTATTAAGATAAAGTAAAGAGTTTTTATGACACAAAAAAAACATTGTTTTTTTTTGAATATTTGAAAGAATAATTCTTTTTTTAGCTCAATCGCGATTCTCTTGTAAAAAAGAAATTCTGATTGTCGCAGACGCATGATTTTCAAAGCATTTTTGGAAAGTTCACTGAAAAAGTAATCTTAGCTGCAGCAGGGACTGAGCATCAACGGTAGCCCCGGTATCGTTTCGGCAGGTCTCGTCTTCTCCTCCCCTACTCTATTATGTATAATAGGGATACTTCAACTCCTCTCGCAGACGTTGTTTGCCATCTCTACCTGTCTGCCGTTACAGCCTCTCTGGAATGCCGAAGCAAGCCGCTCTCTATACACCACTAGTAGCGTCTGGTACCTTGTATACTAACATACACACACACACACACACACACACACGTGTATACGAATATGCATACGCATACATAAGTATACAGGCTGTCTTTTTGAAGGTGGCCATGCATTTTTTTCGGGAGTTTATCGGTTGACGTCGCACTTTTCCATGGAAGAACGGGGAGGTTAAATAGTTCATTCTGTCCTTTTCGAATGGAGTTGGGAGGTTACTTTTTTAATTTTCACTTCTGTAAACCCGATAGTGGTGAATTTTGCGACCGGACTTGTTTCGTCGAGAAAAAGCGCACGCCCCATTTGCCAGGAGGGTAGATAAAACGAGAAAAAACCAAACATTGAATACACTCCGAAGAGAATTAAACGGCATCGCACTGGCTCGAACGTACGAATATACGTACACTTAAAATTGAAAATGTGCGAATGACTCTTGTGTGTTGAGCGAGGAAAAAATTCCACGAGGGTTGTACGAGAGAAGGCGCGCCCGTGCGTGAATGAAAGTGAGAGAGGGTGAGAGAAAGAGAGTCGAGGGTAACCTGGCTACGAGTAATTTTGCACGCCCGCTTCTACGGATCGATACAACAAAGCTCGCTCGCTCGCACACTCGTCCAAGCGATTACCCCGTCACGCCTGCTGAGGCGATTTTATCAACCAGCTGATATTTCACAGTGCTTTGATTTCCATTTGTGTATGTGTGCGTATGTATGTGACGCATAAAATGCTTTCTGAGAAAAGAGAGAGAGAACAAATGATGGCGTACGATCAAAGAGAACCGCAACACGCATGATTATACTCGCCGCTGTATTTCTCGCGAGTTTCGCACTTTGTCAATTTCAATGGTAGAAAATCAGAAAGTAATATTTATTTATTTTCTCCATAATTTTTTTAATAATTGTCCAATTATCGACAGTTCCGGAAGAATTTTTGTTCAGAGGGTGAATTTCTAAAAACCAGTTGGGAAACGATTGATATTCCGAGCTCGATTTTACTTCTTTCGAAGATATATTTCTATCGTTGTATCGCCCAGCCATTGTCACTCGTATAACAATCGTTTCGTGGTATAGAGCTGGTTTTTATATACCTACTTTGTACTTTGTATCGCGAGTATCGCACTTTGCCAATTTCAATGGTAGAAAATCAGAAAGTAATATTTATTTATTTTCTCCATAATTTTTTTAATAATTGTCCAATTATCGACAGTTCCGGAAGAATTTTTGTACAGAGGGTGAATTTGTAAAAACCAGTTGGGAAACGATTGATATTCCGAGCTCGATTTCACTTCTTTTGAACATATTTCCATCGTTGTATCGTCCAGCCATTGCCACTCGTGTAACAATCGTTTCGTGGTATAAAGCTGATTTTATATATACTTTGTACTTTGTATCGCGAGTATCGCACTTTGCCAATTTCAATGGTAGAAAAACAGAAAGTAATATTAATTTATTTTCTCCATAATTTATAAAATAATTGTCCAATTATCGAAAATTCCGGAAGAATTTTTGTACAGAGGGTGAATTTGTAAAAACCAGCTGGGAAATGATTGATATTCCGAGCTCGATTTCACTTCTTTGAACATATTTCCATCGTTGTATCGCCCAGCCATTGCCACTCGTGTAACAATCGTTTCGTGGTATAAAGCTGATTTTATATATATCTATATCCATATACAGTACCGCGTAGAAAAGAACGAGAGAGATGGCGCTCTCTTCACACCACGAGATCGTTTCGTAAACACCGTGCGCGCTATGGGGTTGCGACGTGTCGAGAGAGACAGAGAACTCGGAGGCGAACAACCCTCCTCGATAGAGCGAGAGCCAACGGTCCACGGAAATCAATAGCTACCACCGAGTCTAAGTTCAAGGGGACATTTCCCTTCCTATATATATGTACCTACATGTAGGCAGAGAGAGAAAGAGGAAGAGAAATCGAGGATGGAGAACGACGGTACGCGAGGTCAGTCGGGCGTCGCTTCTCCGTGTTATTTATCGGCATCAGAGGAAATTCCACTCACGATCGCGGTTCGATCTATACTTATAATACATATATGACTCTACCTCGGACTCACATCGGGCGTGAAACATTTATTAAAGGGGCAAAAGCTAAATGAGCTTCTACCATGGAATGTCGCTCGGCTCTCTGCGATCGAGCAGATATTGCCCCCGGTTGATTCATTAATTTTTCGTCACACGGAGAATTGCACTCTCGCGCTTCAACGAGCTTCGATAGTCAATGAATTATAGGAAAGAAAACTAAAAATTTATTCTTCTATCGAACGTATTGGTGACGTTCGTTTTATTTTGTTCATTCTTTTCACGAATCGTCCTTCGTAAATTTGCATATCGTTTTTTAATAAATCGGTTCGATATCGAAAATAATATTTGCCACGTGAAGTTTGTATCAAATACGATTAAAATTGGAAGGGGCATGTAACTATACGTAGATCGAACGTACGAACGCACACTCTATCGAATATTACACACGGGGGTTTGGCTTCGTGAAATAAAACTCCCCTATTACATGGGTGAATTTCGATGGGTTCAACGACAGTTAAAACGAAACTATATTCGAGCGAGTAACAAGAGGCGTGTGAGAGATGGAATAGGGGCGGGTGGGGTGGAGACAGGACCTGATTCGCGACTATAAAGTCGCGTGTCATATCGGGAAGTACGACCCTGATGCTGGATAGTCGACGTGCGCAATAAAAGTTAACGCAAACGTGCTTGTTTTTCCAATATATAACCGGTAATACACACATACAGGTATTTATATCTATACATACATATATGTATTTACCTATATGAGTCACAAATACAAAAACCCCGTTCAGCAACGTAAAGTAAGGCCCATAACACCGATCATCAGACTCCAATTCGTGTTTTATAGCCTACTTTCCGTGACATTGCCACCGTCAAAGAGCTGAATTCTAACGATTACAGATTTTTATAACTCATGGATGGTCGATCGTATAAAGTTCAAATAGGAGCATTTTTTTTTTTTTATTATTATGGGATTATATTAGATCAAAAATACAGTCTCGTATGTTTCGCCGATTTAAACACGTTACTTTTCGGAATGTACGGGAATCGAAAATGTGGATTAAAGAATTCTCGTGTCGAGACCTCGTTAAAATAAATTCCACCATTGATTAAAACTCACGCGCACGTATCGTATTTACAAGTTTCTTCAATGTTGTCGATACCTTCGAGCGATTTTCGAAATATCACGTAAGTACTGTCGTAGATCAGTGAAGTTTGAACGACACTCTCTTGTTTTTTTATTTACGACGAGATCGACCGAGGCTCCGTTAATCGATCGTAAATTTTGTAACTCGTTTAGGGTAGAACGGGGATAGTTGAGCAAGCGGGTAAGTTGGGCAATCGTAATATCTCGAAAACTAAGCATCGCACGCTGGTGCATTAAATGGACGAAAGAGAGGTATGGGGGAGGGGAATACAACAAATCATTGCCGGTAGCCACGCGGCGCACGAGACGATGACACGGGATGTTTTATTATTATTGCACACAAAAGTAAAAAAATGCGTGATTGAGTATTTTTCTTCTAGCATTGTGTGAAAAACCAGGACAGCAACTAGACTAGTACTAATATGTAGTACATTTAAGTGGCTATCAATCTGCAATAATTATTTTAACGCACGTGGTACGGATTTCATTATAAACTAACATTTGTTAACAAATCTGAGAAGGGGCTAGTTGAGCAGTTTTCGATGGGGTTAGTTGAACGATGCTCAACTGTCCTCATCGGCTGGCACGCATCACATGGCGGAGGTGAATACATCACGCTATCGCCGGTAGCCGCGCGACTACTTGTTTATTTAAGAAAAAACATTTCACAGTTTGTTGCAGTTAATGTTCATGATTCAAAATACAGCTAATTAATCCGTAGCTATTGATTTATTACTGCATTGTATCAAATGGTCTTGCATGTGTCTGGTTTGTTGATGGAATTCTTACCTTGCTCAACGTATCTCATGCCCTTGCTCAACTTACTTCACCTATGGGGCAGGTTGAGCAGCTCTACACTCTCTCACATTTACGATAATATCTCCTAAACCAGACCTGAATTGGATAATGTTTATGAAAGCGTTTCGAGCTGGAGAATTTGCGGATCTAACGGTGCAACAATCAAGGAAATCGGATGCATTTTTTAAGAGTTATGTTCGATTAAACCAGAAACTGCTCAACTATCCCCGCTCTACCCTAATCGTCGATCACCAAATTTTTCATCTCGATGACAAGCTTACGTTAAATTGCTAATAAATAATGGATGCCAAAATAGATTCTCGCATTTGAGCAAAAGAAACAAAACATTAAATTTTTCAAATATTAAGAAATGCTTATAAAAATCCATCGTCCTATAAAAATTTACGTCGTGACAATCGATGGTTCGAAATATTGTTGATATTGTGCGATTCCGGGGGGTGTACAATAGCCCGGAACGAGAAGATAAAAAAAAATTCTCTGACAAAACGAGGAGGAAACGAACACATCCGAATGACGTTTCGCCTTACTATACTATGTTCTTGTACCTAAGTACGTACATAGAACCGAATGAAGGAGAACCCTCGACCACGTCCGAGACTCTTCCTCGTTGTGCCGGTGTGTTTCTCACAGCCGCAACCCGCGCAATCTTTCGCTCTCTCCTCTTGAAACACGATATACCGGTGCCTGTGTGTGTTTTCTCGTCGTCTTCGCGGACATCTGAATACAATGTCGCCGGTTCATAAATTTTTCACCATAAATTAAAAGCCAGGTACATGATGGTAGGTCTATATACGTATATATATATATATATATTTATATATATACAGCTCTCTCTCTTTCTCTTTCTCTCTCTCTCTCTCTCTCTCTCTCTCTCTCTCTCTCCCCCTCTCTCCTCCCTCCCTATATATATATAGGCATACATACATATATATATATGTATGCAGCGTGTGCATGTTGGAGAGCGGTCCAGGGAGTGAAAGTAAGGCGGGACGAGACTGTTGTGCGTGGGCAAGAGAGAATATTCACGCATAGACGACTATCGTATACAGGATGTTCCAAAATTCATTAAAGCCACGTAAATCGCAACGATAAACATTGATTGACATTTGTCAAAAGTTTCATCGAGTCGAAATTAAACTTCCAATTTCAGTTTTACAATTTTGCAATACTAATAATTTAAATTAATGTCAATAAAATTGTACACAAGTCTCCTAGATCGATACGTTAATTTTATTTATAAGAAATATTGAAAAACTTTTGTTTCATTGGGAATGAATAAAGTAAGGAAATTATTTCTTTTATATTCTTTGTAGTTTGTGAAATATTGGAAAATTCGAGATTTTTGAACGACCTGTACGAACCTAGCTTGCCGGTACACGTCGAGGACGGCGTCCTCGAGAAATAATTGTCATCCGAGAAGACCCTAGTGGACTATGGGGCCAGAGAGCGAGGTAGAAAGAGAGAGGAGGAGGAGGAGCTGCACACACGAGGTTATACCTCCGGTACAAAAGCTCGCTGTGGCTTCTATCCCTCGCTTCCTGCTTATACGACATCACTCTTCGTCTCATCTCTTCGTCCCTTCCGTGAGAGAAGAGGCACGTCCAATTTCGCTGCATATATGTTTGCGCACACCCCGTATGATAAATATACATATACACTACCGCTCAAAAGTTTGGATACACCAGTCGATATTTCTTGCCGCACTTAAAGTTGAATAACTCAGTCAAAAAGAAAGATATTCGAATTTCCAAAACGGCGTTTTGAAAAGGATATATGGGGCTTCAGTTTGCTCGATTAAAATTTTTATTTTTATTTTTTTTCGACCCGCTACGGACTTTCGTGCGTGACCGTTTTTAGACCTTTTTTCGACCATCGCGAATCAGGCGCATAGTGTAAGGAAATTTTTTTTTTTTTTTTTTAGTATGATAAACTTAAAAGGGAATACAGAAGCTCTATATTCCTTTTTTTAAAATTTTTTTCCGATTTTTTTTCGGAAAGTTATTTAATTTTTAGCTAAAAACGATGCATTTTGAAAAATTCAAAATAACCCAAGAACCATAGGGTTTAAGAGAAATTGTTAAGGGTACAAAAAGATGCGTACTTCCTTACGGAATCACCTCAAATTTTTTCAGAATTTTTCTTTCAAATTTTTTTTTGGAGTATTTTTCTCGAAATTAACGAGTGAATTTTTTTTTGTTTTCAGGTCAATAAAATATTTTAAGGTACTCACCTCATCTAGATGAGCTTTTCATCAAAGAAGCCGTCTTTGGCTTTCAGCACTGCGTCCACCACTCGTGGCATTCTTTCGATCAGCTTATCGATTTGGTCTTGATTGAGACTAGACCATGCAATTTTTAATTTTGCCCAGAGATCCCCCGTAAATGATGGACAAGATTGTCTGATTTTCCGATCGAGCTCTTCCCACAGAAGCTCGATCGGATTGAGGTCCGGTGATTGGGGCGGCCACACCATATTTTTAATTACCCCGGTCTTTTCCTTAGCTTTTAAATATCCTCTATAGAGTTTGGAGCTATGCTTCGGATCGTTGTCCTGCTGCATGATAAAACTACGCTCAATGGTTCGGAGACCGAATGGAAGACTGTGTTGAACGAGAATTTGTTGGTACTCCTCTTTTCTCATGGTTCCTTCAACTTTTAGTAAGTCGCCGGTACCATGACCCGAAAAACAACCTCACACTATCACAGAGCCACCCCCATGTTTTACGGTGGGCAGTCAACATTGGGGTGTCATTTTTTCTGTAGGATGCTATGTGTTTCGGATCGCTATCCTGCTGCATGATAAAACCACGCGTGTCGAACGAGAATTTGTTTGTACTCCTCTTTTTTCATGGTTCCTTCGACTTTTATTAACACATAGCGTATCGCGATCTGCGCGTTCAACACGCGCTCCAGACCACACATTTTTTAATTTTCCACGCTAACGGATCATCGATTCATCTAGCGACATATTTTGATGAGGAGTAGAGACGATTTTTAATTTTTCTATCAGATATTTGTAATCGAGTTCTATTTTGTATAGCCTATCACCATTTTCATTCATTTTCGTGTTATGGTTACAATGTAATGCCTCGTAATTTGTTCAAATCTGTATCTAGTCATTAATTTCAGTTTAGCCATTGAGTGATTATTTATACACGCTCGGAATGTTAAATTTCAGTTATTTCGCTAATCATTTGTCTCAAGAACGGGAGAGGCTCGTTACCTTAGTAACGAAACAAAAAAAATTGCCGCTCGTTGCTTGTTGCCGATTGAACAGAAAAAACACGCGAAAACGAGATAGTATCTCGTGAGCCGTTCACAACATTTGATTTGCTAAAAACCAAAAATTCTTTACTCTTGTCTGTTCACTCTTATCTGTTACTATTATTTGTTAATTAATTACTGTTATCTGTTCACTCTTATTTGTTAATTGGTTATCGTTATTTGTTCACTCGCATTTGTTAATTGGTTATTGTTATCCGTTCACTGACATTTATTTACATTTTTTTTTAAATGGCGCGAAAAAAAGAGATTCCTCTTGATAAAAGGGGTGCAATAGTGTCGTTTTGGAAACGTGGACTTTCATATCGAGAAATTGCTAAAGAAATTGGCGTGTCGATAAAAGGGATCCAAACAACAGTGGCCAGGTGGAAATTAACCGGCTCTCATCACGATCGTCGTCGCTTCGGCCGGCCAAAAAAAACTACCCCTCAAGGTGACAAAAAAATCATCCTTGCAAGCAAAAGAAATCGGCGATTAACAGCCGCGGAAATTCGAGCTGATTATAATGAACACCACGAAACCCCGGTATCACTGGCAACAGTAAAACGTCGGCTGTTTAATTCAGGACTCCGAGGCTGTGTCGCGGTAAAAAAACCACTACTGCGCCTCGTTAATAAAAGAAAACGGTACCAGTGGGCGTTAAAATATAAAAATTGGACTGTAAGTGATTGGAAAAATGTTTTGTGGACTGATGAATCCAAATTCATTGTGTTTGGATCCCGTCGACGAGTGTTTGTGAGAAGGAATGCTACGGAAAAGATGACACCCCAATGTTTACTGCCCACCGTAAAACATGGGGGTGGATCTGTGATGGTGTGGGGTTGTTTTTCGGGTCATGGTACGGGAGACTTAATAAAAGTTGAAGGAATCATGAGAAAAGAGCAGTACCACCAAATTCTCATTCGACACGCTCTTCCATCCGGTCTCCGAACGATTGGGCGTGGTTTTATAATGCAACAAGACAACGATCCGAAGCATAGCTCCAAACTTTGTAGAGGATATTTAGAAGCTAAGGAAAAGACCGGGGTAATTAAAAATATGGTGTGGCCGCCCCAATCACCGGACCTCAATCCGATCGAGCTTCTGTGGGAAGAGCTCGATCGGAAAATCAGACAATCTTGTCCATCATCGACGGGGGATCTCTGGGCAAAATTAGAAATTGCATGGTCCAGTCTCAATCAAGATCAAATCGACAAGCTGATCGAAAGGATGCCACGAGTGGTGAACGCGGTGCTGAAAGCCAAAGGCGGCTTTTTCGATGAAAAACTCGTCTAGATGAGGTGAGTACCTTAAAACATTTTATTGATCTGAAAACAAAAAAAAAATTTCACTCGTGAATTTCGAAAAAAATACTCAAAAAAAAAATTTGAAAGAAAAATTCTGGAAAAATTTGAGGCGATTCAGTAAGGAAGTACGCATCTTTTTGTACCCTTAACAATTTCTCTTAAACCCTATTGTTCTTGGGTTATTTTGAATTTTTCAAAATGCATTGTTTTTAGCTAAAAATTAAATAACTTTCCGAAAAAAAATCGGAAAAAAATTTTAAAAAAAGGAATATAGAGCTTCTGTATTCCCTTTTAAGTTTATCATACTAAAAAAAAAAAAAAAAAATTTCCTTACACTATGCGCCTGATTCGCGATGGTCGAAAAAAGGTCTAAAAACGGTCACGCACGAAAGTCCGTAGCGGGTCGAAAAAAAATAAAAATAAAAATTTTAATCGAGCAAACTGAAGCCCCATATATCCTTTTCAAAACGCCGTTTTGGAAATTCGAATATCTTTCTTTTTGACTGAGTTATTCAACTTTAAGTGCGGCAAGAAATATCGACTGGTGTATCCAAACTTTTGAGCGGTAGTGTATATATATGTATATATATAAATATATATGGAACATGCTCCACTACGGTCACATCGCAATCCGAGGTGTGACTCGACTTTAATTCGCATCTCGTCCGCATTGAGACCTCGTATAATTAATTGTGATAAAACGTGAATACGATCATGCGTCTCGCCCACTCTGTCTCTTTTGCTCCCACGTCATATAACCGTGGTTAATTATGCGTAGGCACATATATGTATATATGTAACGAAGCTCATCTCTCGCGTCCCCGTACCAAGAACCCAATCCTTCGGAATTGCTTCTTTCCGCATGCGAATGCGATAAAACTTACCGACTGGAAGAATGAGCTTCGGAGCCACTTTCGTATGCGGAAAAATATGGAAAATCGTAGATCTGAGAAAGGGAGAGCGAAGGAGGGTTTTTTCGCAAACTTTCCATCTCATAGATCGACACGCGCGTGTACACACACGCACATACACAAATGCATGCATACCGTTTTACCTCGGGTTTGTCGCATATCAAAATTGTAACATGAGAGAGGGATGAGGGAGAAATAGTTCGCGGTACTCGCTATGAGAATCCAGCTCACCCTTTTTACCCTCGTTTTTTGCAGACTTCGTGTGTACACGCGCGCGTAAGATACCTCCTGGCTTCTTCCGCGAAGAAAATAAAAATATTCCGGGAACCCGAAGAAATTTAGTTTGCAACGTGGGGGAGCGAGGTTTATCGCGAATTTTGCAATCTAAAACATGTCCAGAATACGTTTTTTTTTATGTAAATAGTAGAGCTCGGGGTGAAATGAAACAGTTGGAAGTCGTTGAGCAATCTCGTCTCGTTTCTGTATTCTTCAATCACGATTTTCCTTATTTGTGTCGTGCATGGAATATTTTCCAGGACTCTCATAGCTCAAGGGTAGCTAAAACTATCAAACAAAGCAACGTATCACCCTCCAATTTAACCAATGGAACAGAATTAAAGCTATCCTATTTTTCTTCCATTCGAGCACCGGTTCATCTTACCCCGACGTCCCTTTTTCCACCATCGCTTCTCCGATGGTACACGTATGCGAAAATAGGGGACGAGAACTCTCGTTGACGAGGGATGGGGACCACACGAGATGGTGGTTCGGTGAATTGTCGTTCGTAGCGATGGAATGGGAGACGTGGCGCGTGCCACGCGTCTCTATATCCACCGCTTGCGAGACGAAATAGACTCTCTCCTCTCGCTTTCTCTCCTTCTAACCCTCTCTATTTCTCTCTTTCTCGCCCATACGACGAACCGAAGTAAAAGGGATCTCTATGTTCTTAGCGGCGAATACGCGTTTCACCAGAGGGCGCTACGTCACTGCGGGATTTCAATAACCATTCCATAAATAGCTGGAAGGCGAGCAAAGCACATACAGCAAGGAGAGAAATAAGGTGGATGGGAAATGGTACAGGCCAGAGACAAGCGGTCTACGACTAGAGCTTTTCCCTCCATCGTATATAATATATATATATATATATATATAACACGTATAGGTCCGCGACTGAAACCCAAACATCGAGTAACATCCAACATCCATACCGGCAATACACTCCCACACACGCACACCAGACCACGAGCTCCGTTTTGGCCCGACGCCCACATGTAAATGAAAACAAATATTTTCCCTTGTGCGTGCTCCCAAATACTCTCTCTATCTCTCTCCTTCGCTTGCTCTCACGAGAGAGGCTTTATTGCCTCCTTGATGCATGCCTTTATAAGCGGAACGAATGGTTATTATCCCCCACTACCACCACCACTACCCCTTCTCACAACCACCAGAAAGCTTGTATAGTCAACTCCGAGCATGTATATAAATGGATATATGTAGAGACGGACCCAACGTGCAAGCTCTACGTACGAACTGTTTATATATAGTTCAACTACAAGTGGAACTAGTTGGAGAACTGGAATTAACAAATTAGGGAAATGGATATACGAACTCGAGGTTCTTGGTTCAACACGTTTGAGAACATCTCGACTTGAAATCGACGAACTTAAAAATAATTCCATAAGACAGTAACGTTTTTATTATTCTACGTTATTGTCGATTACGAATTAATGTTCATTGCGCAAAACTCATTGATCCAATTAAAATTACCATGATAATTACGGTGAGTAATTAATTCATTTAATTTAAATCAACTAATGAAAAACGTGCTTATTGTTTTTATAAACGTTTTTTTTCAAATTAATTCTCGTACAGACGTGATATTTTATTGGAATATTAATTAGTGATACGCGTTAAATTTTGTAGATGGATAAATATCACTAATTAATATAACGATTTTGTTTATCCCGCAACAGTCGTGGGATTAATTTCCTCAGTCCTAATTCACCGCTCGAAGCATCCTAACTCGCGTGTACAGGCATAATAAAGTAGGAAATAAAGTTGAAAGAATAGGGTGAAAAAAGGACTGCGTGTACGCAAAGTCTTGCCGGAAGGCGCGTTTCTATGTAACGAAGCGCGAATACGGAGCATATTTAGTGCAATGTCCTATTTTGCAAAATAGCCGAGCACGTTGTAATACAATGCTATACGAGGGAATTGCTGTACGTATATACACATGCGGGTAGGGAGAAGGTGAGAGAGGGAGGAATTGGGGGTGGTTCGGTATAGTACGATGCGGTTCTCGTTACGATGAAGGAGGAAACAGCAAATGCTTTGGCTTCTCTCCCTCGGATTTCCTCGCCCACTGTAACCCGCAACAAGAGGATGGGTTTTGGAGATGGAGAATTGCGAGAGAGGGAGAGAAAGGTTGCGGGGTATAAGTTACGACGGCGTACATTATACGTGGTGGTTTCCACCACCGGCAATTTCTACCGGTACCGAGCTCGTGCTCACCGACCTGGAGACTCTCGCCGAATGTTTCACCTCTGATGTCCTCAGCCGTTGAGCAATTGCGCGTCTCTGCATCTTGCAAAGCGTCATTCCGCCTCTGGTTCTTGGCGCGGAAATCCTCGACTTCCCGCGCGCTTATAATTCAAAAATTGTGGCGAGCCTCCACGGGCTCTGTACATTTGGGTTATTCCTGATTCTTTCCCCTCGCGACGGTGAAGAACCTGAACTCTCGTCAACCACGTTGGCTTCATCAATATTAATGCAGCGGTGCTTGAAAAAAAAAGCAAGGACGAAAGCGTTCCACTCTGCATGACGCTGAAAATTCATTGGCAGCATCGATTTTACCGTCTGTTTTTTATCCTCCTTTTCTTTTTTAAATAAATTGATCGTGCCTCTTTCAAACACGGGTATATGGTAGCGATGTCTTTCAATATTTTGAAAAAGAATCGTTCAATTTTCGTGGATGTTAATTTGTGTTGTGTGATAAAAATTTGGATAAACGTCATCATTTTTCTTTTTTAATTTTTAAATGTGTTTACTCGATTCGTAATCATTTTTATTTCGAAATGGCGTTCTATTCGGATCTTTAAAAAAATTGAGACACTTCGAAATTTGTCCATTTTTTCATTTTCCCTTGTGATCAGAATTTTGCTTATTTTCAAATCGTTGTCACGCCCGAAAAACTTAAGCTGCGAGGTTCAAACCAATGCCACTATCTCGTTATCTCTGCTAGTTTCCAAAAAGTTTTTCCAAATCCAAATTGGTACGACGGGATTAAAGTTTGAGCCACTTACAAATTGTATTTTTCCACACGTTCCAGCAACCCAACAAAAACTAAAAACCTCTTTCAATATCTCACAAAATTTCGTGACCCCATTCGAAATAGAAATTTCTCCCAGATCACTAATAAAACATTTATATTCTTCATTATTCCAAATTCATCGTTTGAAAGACACAAAAACATGAAAATTTCAATTTTTGTTATCCGTCGACCAAAAATCCATGTTTCTTCTTAATTTACCTATAAATTCTCGGATATTTCTATCATCACCCAAATCCATGAGCGGATATGAAATTTGTCAACGTTATGCAATTATTAATATCATTACGTCCCATTGCTAATGTCGACCAATAATTTCCGCGTTAAAATTCATGTCATCGCATTAACATTAATCCACGATATTTCCAGTGGTGTTTATTTTCGCTGTAAAATATATATATCTACAGTAATATGTAAACGCCAACTCGGTAGAAATCAAATAGGATATATGAGAGAGATATATCTATATATATATATATATATATATTTGTGCGTTCACAACTGCATTGGAAGAGAGAGAGAGACAGACAGACAGAGACACTCGGTACAATGCCACACCGCAGCGCGGCTTGTCTTCTCGCGCTAAGCGTTTTGCGGAGTAGGATCAGCGAGAGCATTCGGCAATTACCAGGAAATTTGGTAATACGCGAGGCTCCGTATTGGTTGGTAAGCCACAGTTACTGTGATCCTTACTCGCGAACCAATCCCATTAGTGCCACGCGAATTTGCTAAACTCTATTTGTACATGCAAAATCGTACTTGCTTTCATCCCCATCCGCGCTTCCTCTTCTTATTCGCTTACACGCCATCGTTACGTACCATTCACCGAAATATGTTAGATTCAATACGAATTTCAATACGAGCTTACTGGAACGCGCCAAAGACGTTTGAATTTCGTTAACCTCTCGCTCTCGACGTCGGGAACAAAATTCTCATATTCCATAGCCGTGCGAACATTCAACTGCAATCGTCGGCGCGATTAATATCGGTGAGATTCGTATTGTACGTACTAATTTATCGCTATTCGCAATTCGTTATTCCTCGTGGAAAAAACAAAACAATTTAATTGTAATTTCTTAAGTAAGAATTTTTGATCTTTCGAACGAAATTTTTGTTTTCCTCGATTACATGACAACCGCTTTTATTAAATCAATGAAAGCGTATAATTTTTATTCAAACGATTCAAACTATGAGTATCGTCTAACCTACTCCAATACACGAACAAAAAACGATAAGAGGAAAATTCTTGCCAATTATCGATCGACCTGAAAACGTCGTTGTTCAATTTTTAGTTCACGTTTTTTTTTACTTCACGAGATTATCTTCCTTTTTTCATGCTGGAATATCGGATTTCGCGGGAATCTATAATTGATCTCGTTCGCAAGATGGATAAAAACCAAATTCCGATATCCGCGAGTCGATATGCGCGACTGCCGTCTCGACGGCCCGAGTAGAGATATCGGTGATTCTCGACGAGTATTACACCTGATCGTAGTCACGAATGTTACAACCCCGCTGTAAATAATCCGATAATAAGTGTCTACGTATCGACAAACGATCCTACAAAAATTTCCTTCATTGGAAAATTTGCATTAATCAGAACAGCCAGCTAAATAAAAACGGGGGAAACAAAAAAGAAAAGAAACAATCTTAATCCCACAAACGTTATGCACCGTGTTATTTATGTCTTTATCATCCCCCTCGTTCCCGCATCTCCAATTAGTTGACTCAACGTATCTCGTTCTCTCGCATCTAATCCTTCGCAAAAATGCAAACGCTTTCGCGACAACGACGAAAGCGCGGACGTTGTTTTCTCGGATCGGTATAAAGGCCGCTCATCTCCAACCCCTCTCTTCTTGATAAAGCATATATCCTTTTCGTGCGCGAGACTTCTCTCTCCCCGGTATGCAGACGTTTAAGTCTCTCGGATTAACCGCAAAATCCAGATTTAGGTGACGCTCCGGCGTGTTATAACGACGATGAGTTATCGCGTTACTATTTTTTTTCTTCTTCTTTCTATTTTTTATTTTTTTATGTTTTTTTTGTCGTTGCTTGGAGCGTTGCGACTTGGCCGGACGCGAACTGTATATATATATATATATAGGAGCGTGGCTCTTCATGCGCATTCGGTCCTAATAATAGGATTGAGATTTTTTTCTGGGTCTAGCTCCCGCACGTCAGGCGTAGCAATATATATATACACATATTCATACGTATACATAAAAGGTACGACGAAAGAGGCGACTATGAGTCGGAGCTTCCTGCTCCAACGAAACTCGATGCATACGACGTTACGATAACGAGCCAGCAATTTATGTATTCGTTGTCATCGTGGCATGAAATATACGAGCATATATATGTCCCACGTGTGTATGTTCGAGTGTGTTTGGTCACGATTGCATGATATCGCGGAGGGCAAAAACGGCAGTTATACAGAGGTAAAAAAAGGAAAGAAAGTAGGAGAATAAAAAGGAACACAACGGACACGAATATTTCTTCGATAATCAAACTGTCCAAGTGCGCTGGACAAAACGAACGAACACGGTCAAGTGGAGCGATGCATAGTTGAGTCCTTAATACCGGAGTCCGCGAGAGGGCGGGTTTGTATATCGACCCAATGAAATCGCTCGCATATTTGTCTAATGAGAGAGAGAGAGAGAGAGAGAGGGAGAAAGATGCTAGAATATTTATAGATATACATAGATAAAATGGAAATATGCCGTGGTAAAATTCACGATCTTCTGCAGTCGCGCACGAGCTTTTCTCTCCGCGCTATTCATAAACCAATCAAAAAAGAAATATTTAAATGATTTTTTTTTGTTTCAAATTCGATCGTTTAATAACTCGTGGATTGTCAACGAAGATTTGTAACAACGAGACTATACGTTTTATAGATTTTTTATTTAAAAGTATTGATTTACTGACGAGCTTTGCATTGATCGAATTTTGAGATGACAAATTTCTCGAGCGATCAATTTTATTCATAAATTGCATTACGAGCATCGAAGTTTATATTACTTTCTATATACCTCGTGATTGTCGCGGATATAGCAAAGGTGAGCTCGAGCAATTGGTATTCAGTTCGAAGTGCAGGTGCTATTCATAAACCAATCAAAAAAGAAATATTAAAATGATTTTTTTTGTTTCAAATTCGATCGTTGAATAACTCGTAGATTGTCAAAGAAAATTTGTAACAACGAAACACGCAACGAGACTATACGTTTTATAGATTTTTGATTCAAAAGTACTGATTTACCGACGAGCTTTGCATTGATCGAATTTTGAGATGACAAATTTCTCGAACGATCAATTTTATTCACAAATTGCATTACGAGCATCGAAGTTTATATTACTTTCTATATACTTCGTGATTGTCGCGGATATAGCAAAGGTGCGCTCGAGCAATTGGTATTCAGTTCGAAGTGCAGGTGTCCCTGATAGGGTCGAAGATACGACCTATATACATAGGTTCGTCCCGAATGCTCGTGACGCATTACAGGGAATCGTGTTGCACGTATCAGGCGTCAAACTGTAGAAAAAGATCGATATGTACATATATACAGGAAGTGAAAAGATTTTATACGTACGTATTCTATACGTCAAATACAAAGTTGTCGACTTTTACAACGGATCTCGTCTTTTATTCATGCGGAAGAAAATATCAGAGTCCGTACATATATATCTGGGTCACGGAAAGTCCGGACTTTTACAATGCCAATGTTATATCCCAAAGGACACGGGTTCTTCGTAGCCCCCCATCGACCAATTCAGGATAAAGAAGTTCCAGAAATTCTCCGGAAGCCAAAGAGCCTTATCTCCGTTGCATTTATGCTTATCACGAGACATTCCCAATGTCGCGAGTGCCCATTAGAGAACTCGGTAAAAGACGTCTTAAACATTATTTTCATGGCAAATAATTTTTATTTCAACGAAACGTTGATAATTCTTTTGTTTTCTTCCGTGACTTTTTTCATATCAATTAAATTTAAGCTTAACACGGTTGGGAATATAAAACGGGTGGGTCCTTTGTTATTTCAATCGACCTTGAGGCAATTCTTCTTTTTCAAGCTTCATCCGACGTCTTGGGTACTAAAAGAAAATCGAGGCGTTTAGTCATTAAAAAACGGGACGACAAGGCTGGTTAATAAAAAATTGCAAAGTCGCATTCCCTGTGAGACCATAGCAAAAATTCCAAGCACATGACAATCTCGTGTAATTGCGCCTATCACGCGAAATACGTATATATTCGCATCTCCCTCGTTCTCGCATGTTCCTCTTTTAGAGACGTCTTTTCTCTCTGTCCCACTTTCTTCGGAAGCGTCTCTCTATTCCCCGTTGGCAAGATGTCGTCTCCCTAGTGGCGGGCGAGGGACGTGCGAGCGGAGCACACGTCGCGTCAGTGACTGTGTGCGAGAGAACTATATGAGGCACAGTCACAACGGAAGGGTGAGATGTGGGTATATGGAATAGCAGGAACGGTGATGGAGACTCGGAGTGGCGAACATTACGACGTAAAGGGGAGCTCTCGCGAGCTTCACGTGCCATAAAACTATTCAAGACTCATTGCTACACCAAGAGTCTCGCCTGTCTCCGAAGTCTCCGGTTCACCTCCTTTGGACAAGAGAGCGAGTGAGATGGAGGGAGAGAAAAAAAGAACGAAGAAACGCAATGTTCCCGCGTTATAGAACATTTCCGCGTCTTCCCAACGGAAATCCCATCCCGACGATTTTCACCGTAATTCCTACCGCATCTTCTTGTAATAATACGCTTCAGAAGTGGGCGAGAAGATTTTTTTTTATTCTTCTTTCTTTATAAAAATGACTTTTTGCCCTATTTTTACAGACAATAACAAATTATAAAAAAGAAACAAATTTTATCAAATCTAATTATTCTTGGAGTTATTGTTATAGAAATTGTCTAATTTGTTATAAGTTGATTTTTAATACTTTTCGAACTGTTCATTTATATAAGATTCTATAATATTTATCGACATTAACAACGATTGTTATCTCGCAAGAATAATTTAATACGCTTCAGGCGTAGGCGAGAAATTTTTTTTACTGCTTCTTTCTTTATAAAAATGACTACGTCCTATTTTTTTACAAACAATAACAAATTATAAAAAAGAAACAAATTTTATCAAATCTAATTCTATATTCTTGGAGTTATTGTTATAGAAATTGTATAATTAGTTATAAGCTGATTTTTAATTCTTTTCGTAACGATCATTTATATAAGATTCTATAATATTTATCGACACTGACGATTGTTATCTCCCAAGAATAATTTAATACGCTTGAGAAATAGGCGTGACAATTTTTTAAATTCTTCTTTCTTTATAAAAATGACTACGCCTTATTTTTTTTACAAACAATAACAAATTATAAAAAGGAGACAAATTTTATTAAATCTAATTATTCTGGGAGTTATTGTTATGGAAATTGTCTAATTAGTTATAAGCTGATTTTTAATTCTTTTCATAACGATCATTTATATACGATTCGATAATATTTATCAACCTGTCATTATTGAATCTCGCCCGTTATTTTTCAATAAACTAAATCGTATTTATTTATTTATTGTTGCAGGTGAGTTAAAAATGTCTATTACTCTTGGATTAATCGAATCGACGGGAGGGAGAGGAGGAGGAATGTTGGCACAACTGGTCTCAGTCGCGTGGATTAGATGCTCAGCCGGACGCGCGAGCGAGCGGTCCAGGGTTTGAGAGGTTTTGCTATTCTCGTCGTTTCGTCCCTCCGGGAATAAGGTAACCGTTGTCGTTCTCGTCGGTAGTCGTCGTCGTCGTCGTCGTCGGCGGCGGCGGCGACGGCGACGGCGGCGTCTTGTCGTCGCTATTGACGATGTCGATGAGAAGGCCGTAGTGGTAAAAGGGAAGAAGGGAGAGTGGTGGTAGTGGTAGTATAAGACGACGAGAGAAGACCGTGTGCTGGTTGGGTTGGTCGTGGCAGTTGCGATCGTAGAGAGGTCTTTTCACGCCGGAAAACGTTGCCTCTTGGACGCCCAGTCTTTTCTCGTACGTGATGCGTGTTGCAGCAAAATCCAGCGGAGTAAGAGAGCCGGAGAGATTAGATAGTTGGTCAGAAAGTATGGGAGAGAAAAAGAGAGAAGCCGACCTAGGGGTCGATGGGAAAAAGTGCGAAGGCCGAGAAAACTCGAGACGACGTTCGATTACACGATCGACGTGAGTGAGACGCTCGGCACGAGCAGACAAGAGCTAAAGTAGAGATGAGAGAATTCGCCGTCATGAACGAAAGAGAGAGAGAGAGAGAGAGAGAGGGGTATTTTGCTCGAACGGTATACGCGTGTGTGTCTGGGGGTCGATTGGAACGCGAGAGAGACGCCCTAGCCAGCACTCGACGCACGGTTCTGTAATTCATATAAGCCCTCTTTCGACCCTCTCGAGCGAGTGGAATCTCTTCAGCGTTTTTCTTTCTTTTTTTCCATTTTTATTATTTTTTTTTTTCTTTTCATTTCGTTTCTTTCAGTTTCTATCATCGAGACACAGCGTGCGGGCAGAAAATTTTTCCACAGAGGGGGATTACCAATCGATTGTTATGGGCCACAGCCCTCGCGGCGTATATATATCCTTATTCGTACTTCCACCCTGAATAGTCAAATGGTTCTCTCGGATATTGCAAGAAAGAAAGCATTCCGGTTGTGAAATATAAATTTCGGACGAAATAATTATGAAATATCGTACGTAAAATATTCTCATTTCACATTTGTTTAATTCAACATTTTGTTCTTAAAGCGAGTATTCATTTTCATTTAATTACTTTTTAATATTATTTTTCATTGGCGATTTTGAACGACGAATAACTAGAGAATTAGAGTCAATCTGATTTCGTATTCAAGCCAATATTCGCTTGGAAATTCTCGCTGGATGCCCGAGCAACCAAGTTTGCCTATCCCTTTTGCGAAAAGACGAAACGCTGCTCCAACTCCCTCATCCCGATTCTCATTGGCAACGGTCGATCTTCACTGATGGACAATCTGTCGTTAGGCGTGGCGCAATTATTGAAATTATAAGCAAGAGGAGGACCGGAGGGCGAGAATATATATCAATACGTATAGTCGGAGGTGTCGGAACGTGGAAGCTTCGAGAACTACGATTCGCTGCGCACTAATTTGTAACGTCCAGTATATAGTGAGAGGGTTGAGAGAATATACGCACCCTTGGGATATATCTGGCAGCATAGTTCGGAAGGAGGGATGAGTTGATTCGAAGCTTCGAATTACACAGTTGGCATGGTATAGAGATCCGCGAGCACTGACGCAGTGATCAACGATGCTCGGTGGATGAGCCGCCGAGAGAAATGCAATGGACAATCATGCACCTCCCTCCCCATCCCCTTCTCGACGCTGTCTACCGTTCGCAATTCGACGTAGTTGGTCCCATAACCCACACACAATACCAACAACTCATCTATATAGATATACTTAAATATACACATAGATACAAATATATATATATGGGGAGATTTGGCGGATCCCTCTCTCTCTCTCCCTCTGAGAGGGAGAGGAAGAGAGAGGGATCCGCCAAATCTCCCCGCCTCTCGTTTGTACCTACACGTATACGCGCGCATGTGTGCGTGTACGTGAGATTCTCTATTATGCATTTCTATACATATATGAATTCGTACTGTATTTCCCCGGTGAATAGCGCGTATGCGCGCAACTTGACTCAGCGGGTCTAAGATGCGTTACATCAGATTTTGGTCCGATATTGTCGAGGGACGGAGGGAAAGGAGGGGGAAATCGCGCAAGCGCGGGCGCGATAGAGATAGACGATCGGGGAATATAGTAGTTGGGCAGTTTTGGTACCGTCGACGAACGCTTGTGCCGGATCGTCCGGGTGAGAGACACACGAGAATAATCCAATGTCGTTATATACGTGACAGCTATAGCCGAGGGCATCTGTATGATTTCATTGGGGGGGAAATCGAGAAATGACTTGGCTCGAGGGTTGAAGATTGGCGAAGGAGAGAGAGAGAGAGAGAGAAAGTAGGAGGGAGAGCAATAATATACGATTCGTCGCAAAGCCTGCGTGGCCCATTCGAATTATTATCAGACATATTGTTCACGATTCTGGATGGCAAATGCGCGCGTGCTACACGCTAGGGACCCACTGAATTTCTCCGTATTCCTGTGTAACGCTGCTATGTACGAATATATTCGACGATAATTTACTATCGATTATACGTCGGCGAATGTCAGACGTATCTTAAGAATTTTCATACCTATTTCTATTTCTCAAGATTCGATAGACGTCATGGACTCACGAATCGGGGAATTTTTATGCGTTTATAGAAAATAAAAAAAAAAGAACCGCGGGGTAATCTATATACCTCCTATAGTGAATGGAATTGATTTCGTTTTAAGCATTTTCACTGTTTCGATGATTTTTTGCTCGTACGAGAAATGCGATATTTTGAACGTGTCATATTTTTTATCACACGTCGTGTTTCGATGAATTTCACCGTACCGTCAATCCCAATCTGTCAATACAGGGAATTTCACCGTCCTCGAATCGCGTTGAACGTAGATAACTAAACGGGGTTTGCTCTTTTTATGTCTCTCTATCTCTCTCTCACTCTCCCACTCTCTCTCTCTCTCTCTCTCTCTCTCTCTCTCTCTCTCTCTCTCTCTCTCCCACTCTCTCTCTCTCTCTCTCTCTCTCTCTCTCTCTCTCTCTCTCTCTCTCTCTCTCTTTTCGTCATTGGAAACAAGAGAGTATGTCGATTGGAAGAACTAATTTCGTTTCGTTCTGGACATCCCAAGCGTGTCAACTCCCCTCTTTTTCTCTCTTCGCGAATACCAGGAAGAGTAACCGTACAGCCAGAAACCAGTTGCCTCTTTCTCTCCGCTGTGCCTATGCACTCTTGATGCTGCGATGCGTCGTTTCGCAGATACATACACCGGTCGTATATACCAAATCTCTCCCTCTCTCTCTTCCTCGTGTACGACAAAAAAGTAATTGGAGACCTGTGTGCCTGGCGAATGAAGATAAAAAGGCACGATAGGGGCAAACAAGAAAAAAGAGAAATAAAAAAAAACCGAAATTTCGGCAAAGGCGCTTCTTGCACATGCTCTCCCTTTGATTCACGACGAGCGTGATGACAGTCGCGTACGTACATCGTGAGGCAGGAATGTGTACGGTTGAAATGGTAGGCAAATATTCGACACCGAGATTGATATAACGAGGAACCACTCCGCTCCGTTGCTCTCTTTATACATGTCTCTCTCTCTCCCTCCTTTTCTATCTCGCTCGTTCTGTCGTGCTCGTAGATAAAATTTGTTCTAGTAGAAGAACTATGAAATAACGTTCGAAAAATATGACGCACAACGTCATTTTTACATACGTAACGTTAGAGAAATTTTCGGAGAGAATTCCATGAAAACAAAACTTTGCGAGCGGAAGAATTTGTAGAATTGGCAAAAAAAACAGGAAATAATGGTAGAAAATGTTGCCCTGGATGAACGAAGTTAAAAGATAACGTATGAAAAACATTACCTACTCGGTGACCGTTCACTTTGCTGTGAGCGATGAATCACACGCGTCATAATTACGTCGAATTTCCGCTACCCGCACCGTTAATTTTTGGACACTCAAATTGGACACTTAAATGGACACCCACAGGACACTTGAATTGAATGCAAATAGACACTGCTGACCAATATTTAAACGGCTCGCATCGTGTCCAGTGTACCGAATCGCACAATCGCATTTTTTCATCCACCGTTTCCATCCGTTTCATCCCCTGGCTACCCCGCGCGTGTATTTACTCACGTGTAGCGTTCGGGTCAAACGGCTCGCTGTCGCGTTTCTACAGTCGGGATTGATCGAACGTGGAAAATCGTCCGACGACAAAACTTCAAACCTCTCTCTCTATCGTATTTCTTTTCCACCCGCGTATATGTTTTCTCCCTATTTCCCTTTCTCCCTCCATTTCTCTAGCTCTTTCTCTCTCTCTCTCTCTCTCTCTCTCGCTCGTTCTCTCTTTTACTCTATCGCCTTCTCTCCCTTCTATATACACGCCGTATTTGAATCATTAACGCTCGCTCAGCGTTAATTTTCGGAAGAACCTGCTCCCGGCCTCGTTCAATTTTAATTAAAGTGCTGAAATTCAATTAAGAAGCGGAGAGGGAAGAGGAGAGTGGGTCGTCGGCGTCGCCGCGTATCGCGTAGGGGTTTCAACACCTCTCACCCCCTCCCACCCCCCTGGCATCGTCTCCCCGTTACAACTTCCGCTCTGCGGTAATATTAATTTTTTCCCCTTTTTTTTTGTTATCAATGAAGACTTTTATCCTCGCTTCGACATCGAAGTTTTTCTGCACAAAAACTCTGCGGTATTTTCTTTTCTTTTTGTATTCTTTAAAATACTTATAGCGATTTTTATCATTGCTCCTCTATCAAATATTGTTGGGTGAAGGTGTGCTGTCGCTGCTTATAGCATCTTAAATATAAAATCTATTAGAAATTGAGCGGGGATTAAAAAAATGTCGATATCTCGAATACTGACAATATGAAGTCGCGAGCCGTTTTCTTAACAGGATCCCATGGAAAAACATTTTTATTTGTATAGTTCGTTGGAAATGGTCCAAGCGCATTAATTATTTAATAAACTGGGATGAGAGCTTTATGAATAACTATGCATATAAACTAATAAAGATTATATAATTGTATATCTATATAGAAAGTCAAACGAGACTAGGAAAATTTACAAAGCAAAGAGTCGCGATCCTCATCGCATGTGCCACGTCCAACTATACATCGCACTTTGTATAAACACCAACTCTCTTTTCAACCCTGAACTACTCACTGGGTCAAAAGCTTTTCTCCTCTGAATTTCGTTCGTGTCCATGGACCGTTGTGTACTCGAGGTCGAAAGGAATTTTTTAATTCCGTTACTGCATTCTGCGTAACACCCGGAGTTTACTGAAGAGAACGAGAGAGCAAATGGAAAAGGGTCACAGGATCTACTCTCTCTCCCCTCGACTCGTTCACATATCGCGTATCTCGACACGCCAACGTAACAAGAGTTCCACAAGGACATAACCCTCCTCGGACGAACTTCCTCTCCTACTCGACTCATCCTTGCCAGTCATTGTCCTCTGTTCTCGGCTACATACGTTTATCAGTCGCATCAAAGAGCGCAAACACGGAGAGAGAAAAAAAGGGAGAAAAGAGAAAGACATGCGCGTAGCCACCATACGACTAAACAGGACCATTAAATTCGTCATTCATATAGTCGAATATACGCGTTCGCGCACAGACGCGGACGCGCGCACACAAATGCGCCGAGAGGGTAAGAGACAAGGGTTCGGAATATTCCCAACGTCGTTATTTCTCTCGGGTTTTACGGGGCCCTAACTTCTCGTCCTTAACTCGTTAATTAAGGGTGCTAGGTTTAGGGAGAGAAGTAAGCGAGACTTTCAGACTGTCGGTGTGTGTGTGTGTCGGTGTGCAAATGCACGTTTTCGTGCGGATGTGGATGTACGTGCGACAAGCGAATGACGTGTCTCTTCACCACCGTTACCGCCTTCCCAAGACGAGTTTTAATAACATTAACGTAATAATACTATCGCTCTGGATATTTCTCTCCTTATTCGCTTCGCAAAATTGTGTCTAATATCAAAAGGTTGTTTCTCCCGAGCAATCGAGCGTGCGTATCCACCTCGTTATTGCTTCGCCCCAAAGTACATGGTCCGATCTCTACGAAATAATCGTTAAAGTCATTCGATCCTAAAAAAAAACGTTCATATTCGTCCCTCGTTTTATTAAAGTTAGCGTGGAAGATAAAACGTTCTTGAAATCGTTGGAGCTTCTAGAATTACGAATTTACAATTTTACGTATAATGTTTATCCGTGCATATTTTTATCGTTTATCCATTATTTCTTGGAACATTCAATTTTTAAATACATTTCACTGATTATTTTAGAATTAAATCTGTCAGATTTGTAAAGATAAATACGAAGATAAATCGAACTGGAATGTCTCATTCGACAAAACGTATTTTTCAAGCACAATTGAATTCAATTTGAAAACTCATTTTATCGCTACAATCATTTCGAACGATTGATTGTCGTATACGTATATATATGTATATATTTTGTATATTTCGCATACATTGTACATTCGCACACGTCTAAAGTCAGTGAATTGACAAATTTTCCGGTACATCGAGCGCAAGAAGTTCGTCACGTGCTCACAGTCGAACGCCTCGTGTTACACAAATACATACAGAACCGCTCCCAAAATCCGGTATGCGAGCTATTCACAGGATCTGGCACACGAAGTCTCCTCCCTCTCTTCTCCCTCTCTCATTCACCCCGCCCGAATCTCGACTCACGTGTGGTGGGACGTACGCTTGGAATTGAATCGAAATTTTCGCCTAGCACTATTTGCGAAGTAAACATCACTGTTTCACGGTGTAACTGGAGGGGTGTTTCACCTCTTCCTCGCAGACAAAATCTCCGCCATTCGCTCGTGTTATATAGAAGTACCGTAGCTCGAGAAGGGCCTCCAGAGGGCGAGTAGAATTCGCACTCTGGCAATGCGCCCCGTGGTTTGATGATTGTCCCCACCCTATCGACCAACCTCAACACTCCTCTCATATCTAACTCCACCCTGCCAACCTTCTCTGTACAATACCACCCCGTCTTTCTCACCGCGGTTTCGACATATATCCGAGTCTGAGTAATAAAGATAAACAGGATCGTGTACGGGGGAATAGCTGTTAGCGAGACTGTTACGAACTGTTACGAATATGCAATATATAAATATGCGAGTATGTATATACACGCACGTTCGTATACGTAATGACTGTTGTGCGCCAGTTTCTAGTTCTGAAATCGAGACGACGAGCCGAGTTGAGTTCGTCGAGGGAAGATTACGACTCGCGTTATCACTTTATTCCAATGGGAATGGGATGTCATCCACCATTTCGAGATACTTGGACTTTTTCGAGTGTCTCGTTATCATCCGATATTGCAGGTATACAAATATGGTATGTGTGTGTTTATAAAATATGTGGATAGGGGAATTAGTTCGTTCATGTATATACGTTTCGTTCATCGTCGGTATAGAAATTCATCCCCCCCCCCCCTTCTCGAGCTAAAACGACGAACAAACTTGTTACCCGTTCGACCAGCGACTAATTGTCGAATTATTGCCGAACGAACGTGGCGCGAGAGTCGGGCGAGCGAGCGTTTCGTCGCTGACCTGGAAACACACCGTTCTAACAATTGCCGGCGGAGCTTTCGGCATTTGGCCATTTCTCCATTGCTAACTGTATAACGCTTTGGCTCTAACGAATGAATACCCTGTCTCTTTCTTTCTCTCTCTCTCTGTCTCTCTCACTTTTCCTCGCGCTCTTTCGTTTGTTCCAGCCCGGACGCGTTCAGCGTTTCTCTTTCTCTCACAGGGGTCGTTTTTCCTCCTCGATGTGCTCCGGTGAGAAGAGCGAGATGGAGAACGAGAGCGGCGTTTTCCGCACCGCAGCAAGCTCTATTCACCGACCACCATTCGTGTGCGGGAACGCCGACTATTTTATCGAGTATCGGACATTGAGGAGTGTGCGAGAGTGAGACGGAACGACGGAAGGTGTAAACCGCACGAATGTGAAAGACTGGCCGCGATCCAGGGAGGTTTATCTCCCAGCGATAAAATTGATTAACGCGTTGAGACTCCGTTCAATGTTTATGTCTACCTATATATATACATACACGTATAAATATTCACACAGGCACATACACACATATGATATATGTACATGATCGTATGTGTATATAAACCTCCACTTTAGATGTTACATACGGTTCTCTTTTTTTCGTACCGCCATTATTAATGACGAATGCCTCGATCCTCGTTGCTGCACGAGGATAAATATCCGTTTTTCTCTCCCAGCCACGATGGCAACTTCTTGCGAGTAACTAACGGTAACGTCCGTACGTAATGCGCAAATAATAACGATATACACTCTCGTCACATGAGAATTCGGGACAAGAATAAACAAACAAAAAAACAAAAAAAGCGGTTCGAATCAACGACCTGGCTCGCTCATTATTTTTCTAAGAAGAATTATTTTCAACTATTTCGGACGAAAATGTCTCTGGCTTGGCAAATACGAGGGAACTTTGATCTTCGTTGACTGGCGAATATGATATTTCAATTTTCGACGGAACATGCTTTTCAATAGGATTCGCGGATATCTCGACGATGGTTCGATGCATGGACATGGTTTCTGGATATGGGAGAAAGGATCGATTATTGCGATGGCGTAATTCGAACAGCGCAGAACTTTGGGCGATCGTTATATGACATATGCGCCCGTGTGTGTGCGTGTTGTGCGTGCGTGTGTTTGTGTATGTGTGTGTGTATTTGAGCGCGTGCGCACACGGCTGTAGCGAGCATATATCCAGCAAACCCAAATAATTTGCGCACGTATTGGTCCGGGAAGGCTGTGGAGGTACGTGACTATCAAAAGCGGTGATCTCTCGACGGACGCTGTACCGTAACATCGATCGTTACTATTGCCTCGTGTTTCGTACTGTCCGATTGGACAAGTCTGATGGTCGTAGTACAACGTTACCCGCGAAGGTCCATAAATGACCGTGTTGCCCGATACATAACTAGATTCGTATACACCAAACGAAATATTACTAGAAAACGGACTCTCGAAGAGTTCGTAAAGTTGTTTTTCTTTTTTTTTTATGTGCCAGAAAAAGATGAATTCAATTTCGAATTTCTGTCTCGTTTGTCGAAAACGTGTTTTTTGCGCTTTTTTTCGGTTTAACGAAACCCTTTTCAACCCTCGGTAGAACGAGGGTTGGGAAAATCATCCCTCCGTAATTCATTCGCAGTTGTGCTTATATATATATAATATAATATAATATATTAGAATATAATATGATATATTATAATATAATATAACATAACATATTGTAATATAATATGATATATTATTATATTATATTATAATATATTTTCAACCCTCGGTAGAACGAGGATTGAGAAAATCACCCCCGCGTAATTCATTCGCAGTTGTGCTTACATATATATAATATAATATAATATAACATAATATATTGTAATATAATATGATATATTATATATATAATATAATATAATATAATATATTATAATAATATATTATATATATAATATAATATACAGGGTGATTCACGTAACCTGAAACTTTGAAATATCTTGAAAAATACGTATCGTACAGAAAATTCGTCGAATCAAAACTTTAATGTCGCCGAGAGGGGCACCCGTTCGTGCTCAATTATACCCACCCCCGCGCTCCCTGTCGGCGGGGCGGGGGGCAACTTTGATATTTTAAATAGGAACCCCTATTTTTTATCGCAGATTTGGATTCTACGTTGAAAACCACGTATGATTTGTCCGAAACATTTTTTGTTATATACAATATATAATATATTATATTATAATATATTAAAATAATTATATTATATTATATATTATATATATATATATATATAGCGTTATGGTGTTCGGAGCTTATGACAAGAGTGGCGTGCGCGTGTGCCGAACGCACACGACCGAAAATCGTTGTCCGAAATTCCGCGTGGTTGGATTGTCGTGGTTTCGGGCTTGTGGCGAGGGAACGGGCTAACCCTGTGGCTACGCAAAGGTACGTGTCGGTTGGGCTGCGTTACACCACCGATACCCCTACATGTACCTTCGAAGTTCGAACCGCCTCTGCAACCCTCCGTACAGATACACGATCCCTTCCACATTTATATCGGGCGCAAAATTCGGTATATGCCCGGGTAGAAATAGAGGGTGGTAATCGAAGAACATCGTTAACGAAAATCGAAAATTACGACGGTAACAGCAGCGCGAAAATCGAATCTGTAAAGTTTTTAATAAAATGAGATTGGAAAAGATGGATAGAAAATGAAACAGGGTTAAAGTTGAGCTTTCAATTTATTTATATTTTTTGTCAGCCCGCAAATAAATGTTTTCATTATTCAGAACTGAATGTTGTTAAGAAAATGGTAAAGTATCGATAACAAATCGAATATTTGATCCATTGGATTTTAATATAAATTAATAATTTATTTCGACAAATGAGAAATTGAAAACAGTCAAAAATATACACGAATGTTTGATAATATTCGTGTTCTTTTCATCGACATATTACCAATCTCCGGTTTAAATTCTACAAAAACAAACTCAAGGACAAATCGTCCAAACTTTATCGCGTCCTCGAGCCACTCGTTCCACCACATTGTGAAAAATATTTCCTCCTTCACTGCCCCCCCCCCCCCCCCCCCGCCCCACTACCCATCCTTTATCACTTACCAACCGCCGCTCGACATCGCCTTTGAAGTTGGCCGCGAAATGGGCGTTGGTAAAGTACGATAATGAAAATAAATTGTTCGTTGTCTCTTACCCTTCTGTCTCCATCTCCCTCTTCCTATAAGATCCCAGAATCGCTTCTCGTATTTGATCTTGGCTAAATCGAGGAGACAAGCGATGCGGGTGTTCGGGTAGGCATGTAGAGTCGGGTGAGAGACACACCAGCACCCGGGGCCATCGTCGTACATTATATAACTACGCGAGGGTGTTGTCGAGCGAATAAGGACAGAGGGGGTAAAATAGAGCAAGAGGGAAAAACAGAGAGAGAGAGAGAGAGAAAGGCTGAAGAACGTTGGCGAAGCCCCGAGGGTTCGTACGCGCGTAGACGAAGCTTGCCGGTGAACCCCCTCACGCGTAACTCCGGGCGGTTCGAGAGTGCCAAGGGTGGCTCTGTCGCTTTGGAAGACAACGGGATTGGGTTGGAAAAGGTCTCGCCAACGCTTTCTCATTCGTACAGGGGTAGCTTCGAAGCTGAGACAACCTTGGCTCTTCTCATGTACACTCGACGGCAAGCCGAGTTGAATTCCGGTCGTTCTATAACCATCCCCCGGTAGCCCGGAGGGGTTATACATACCCGCAGCGATCCCCTTACCCTACGTTCGATACTCCGCTCTATCCCGTGTCTGTGATGTTCCCTATTGTTCACGTTCATTCTCGCGCCATGGTCAACAACGTCCGAGAGTTCGAGCCACCCCCAAGATTCCGATGATCGAAATTCTGGTGCGCTATTGAGATCGTGGCATTGAGCGACCTTGTTCGATGTTATAGAAAACCTGGCCACCCGTAGATATAGGCGACCCGATATCGAGATATCTCGAGCGAGAAATATCTTCCGTTGAGTGTATATCGCTATCGTTTGACCTATAAAGAAGTGTGATAAACTCGAGAATGTAGAAAAAATCTATAACCACTAGGGGCTTGGGTTCTTAAGGGGATGGAAGAGGTGACGATAGCATGAAAATACTTGTGGCAAAGTGTGCAGGTTTTTCCTAGGTAGACTATATCGAGTTGGAATACTCGAGAACAAATATTCCGGTTCGTTTCTTAGCTGTATTAATCTAAAATAATTATCATTATTCTCCGAAACTAATTGCGTTAATTATTTCTCAACCATTTCGGTGTTTAAATTATTGTTATTTAACACATAACAAAAATTGCGAAGGATCGTTGTTGGAACATCTGTGAAAATCTACCGGAAAATCAACTGATAAACGGTCGTCCAATTCCTTCCAACAGAGCTACTCGTAGACCAAGTTCAATGGAAGCTCGAGACCTCGAGAATCGTAAGTGAGCGTGAACTAGAAGGATCCTCCTTCCGTATTGCCGGTATACCTGTACCTAGAATATATACAACATTGAACGACGAATAGTCGTCGCGGTCTAGTAACTTCTACTGGGATTTCCCGCGAAACGTGACGATGTCTGGCTTAACTTTCCATAAAGCCAATCCTCTTGTCATGGTGACGTGGCCGAATGAAACGAGGTTAGAGAATCCAGCGAAAAGCTTTCTCGAATCATCGGATGAACTACGCCATCGCTGATGACCGAACAGACAGATTTTTTGAATGGAAATAAATTACTAAGTAATTTATTTTTTCAAAATCATGAACAATAACTGTTGCGAAAGAGTGTACATCTCATATTCGATATTCCAAAACCAGATCGAATGTTCGTATATCAACGCTGGCATTATCATGCATAGGCACCCAAAATACATCTCTATAGGAGCGGCTGTCATATTTCAAAGCAAGAGTATCGTTGTCGTCCTATTATCATTCGGCCTAGAATTTCCACCAAGCTTGAAACGAGCCGGTGTGTGTGTGTGAGAGAGAGAGAGAGAAAGAGAGAGGACGAGGGAGAGTCCGGAGCTTGCAGCACAGCGGTAGAAGAACGGGGTTTCGCTAATTGCGCGATAGTAGGAACAGCAAGCCCAGAGAGTAGAGTAACGAAGTCAATTTGTTCTCTACCGAGACACGGTAGGATCGGATTATCCTGCTCTACTCCTGACGGAGCCAACATTGCTGGGCGCTTCGACTTCGTTTCTCTTTTTCCTTCGTTTTATCCTTCCGTCGCGTTTCTCTCCGGCTTCCTTTATATTCTTAACCAGGTCCATCCTCGGTACGAACAACCCTCTTTTCTCGCATGCACCGACATGCGGCAATACCTCGAACGAGAACGAATATATCCACGGGTTGAACACCAGTAACGCCATCTGGCACAGCCAACAACGACAAGAACGTTCTCATTGTCGAAGAGGTCTCGCAATTTTTTTCCTCTTGGACACTTTTCGGACGTGCGAAATTGACCGGCGAACAGCTATTTCTGCCACTATCGTGTGTTAGATTTTTCTCGTTCGTGCACACGGGGCGACAATGCACGATCTCTGTGTTTCCCTCTCTCGTACCGCTTTGCGACGATCGAGAAGCAGCGTGACCATTTCATTCTACCGCCGCGTAGGTAACTTGTACGGTATCCAACTTACCTGACTGACACGTTTCGAGACGAGGGATGACTGCGGGACGTCGTTGGAACTAAAAATTGAAAAGAAATGCTACGTAGTAAACGACCCAACTTTTTCAAAAACGTATCCAATGGATCATTCCGTTTTCGGGCCGAAAACGGATCCCCTCGAAACATAATTTTCTAACGAAATTGTATCATCGTTTATCGCAACGTTCCTGATCCAGCGTATTAAACCAATAGCGTTCGCGACTCACACGCAGTGGGTCCGGGTTCGATTTCCGCTAGTACCAATGGAATTTTTCTACGTGCTTTTCCTGTGCTCTCGATGGTTTGGAAGCCACTTGAGGAAAGCTGTAGGTCGACAGAAATGGTTGCTGGAAATGTCTATGGGGAAAGCTTGTTGGAAATGCGAATGAGGAGACATTGCTGGAAACGTGTATGAGAAGAGGACACGTAAAAAGGCGAAGTAGGTACGCCGTATATTGAAATTTGTGTATACAATCACCCGGATCCAACAGCTAGCTATCTAATATGCACCACACTACTACGATCTATCCGCCTATCGCACGGGAACAATTATTCCGTACATTCTAAATTGCGCATCAAGACACTTTGATTAGTTTCTAATTCAAATCGCGTTAACCCCTGAAACTCAAGCCGTATGGTTACATCTTAGCATGATTGAGGGGATGCTAAAGGGGCAAATAGTGTAAGAGATCTATAACCAAAGGTGTTTGAAACTTAGCACCCCAATATCGCGCCGTACATGTATCTGCTCGTTTTTGGTTTCGCACCCCCATGCACCAAAGGAAGTCGTTCCTATATATAGAATTTGGCTTCTTTCCTGTGTATGTTTATATATACACGTGTGGGTGTCTGTACGATATATGTACACGAATATATCGTATGTACACGTGACGAAGAGAAACGAGCAACTGGCCCCGGACCATAAATCCACGGGGCGGCGGATTAATCGCGGCGGGTGAGACTCGTTGCGAACTAAACTAAACTAATCTAAACTCGTCGAGCGCGAAACTGCGCGCGTGGGTTGTGTGTGTGTGGCGCCTGTAGCTCTCGCGGGCGTTAGGTCGCTCTCTCTTTCTCGTCGGCGCACTCCGACGAGCGTCGACACCCGACAGCCCGGTGCCTTCTATACAGACGAGCATTACAAAGTGTTTCTGAGAGCCCGTGAGAGGTGCCGAGAAGGATGGATCCTTGAACGCATCCGAAAATCCGCGAAACACGTACGTATCGGATAACCGAGGACTGTTTGGACTTGTATGATAGGTAGGTAGGTATGTATGTGTAAGCCGGCTTGGAGCAACAGCTGGATTAAATGAGAGACAATGCGCGGCGTGATCGTAACTCCGGAAACCTCCAGCGCGAATTGGTACGAACAGATTTTTCGAAAACTAACCAGATCTATGGGATAAAAATGGCAGACAATGCGCGGCGTGATCGTAACTCCGGAAACCTCGGGCGAGAATTGGTACGAACGGATTTTTCAAAATCCAACCATATCTATGGGATAAAAATGACGTATAAGGGTGGGAGGGTGTCGATTGTTCAATCGGTACTCGAGTTTTCCTCGGTTCAAATAAATTGAACTAAATAAAGACAGTAGCTTAAAAAAAGGTCGAAAAAAATGAGAAATTGTTGCCTCGGGAAGATTCGCAGCTTTTACTAAGACGCTCCGAAGTTCGGTCGCCAGGCAAAAAAAAAAGTAAAAAGATTACAATATTCATGAGGGAAACTTTTCTCGACTATGAAAAAATTGAATGAAGCCATGTCTCAGACTCATTGGCGAGTCTTTCATTCTCACTCTACAACGAACTTTTAAATTGTGCTCGCCTCGTTGATTCGTAACGATAGCACTTATCCATCCAATTGAGAATTTCTGGAGAGTGGCTTCCCGGGATATCCTTCGTCGTTCCTCGAATAGAACGATAGAGATAGAGAGAAGATCGCTACGTTCAGGATTGTGGTAGTTTCGATCGTCGCCTTCGTCGATCTACGGAGATTTTACCATGAATAGTTCCGTTGTAACTCGAGGGGTGGTGCGGGCTACCACTATCTGTACGTTGAATGCGAGGACTAAACCCAGCAGGATGAAAATAACTACAGGCATATACCACAGCGTAAGAGAGACCTGAGCGAGAGAGAGAGAGAGAGAGAGAGAAGGAAAGATCCTGCAATCCCCTGTTAACTTTATTCCCAACACGGGAGATTAAGCCAATGTGTTCAAGAGAGAGGGATAGATAAAGGGGGCTGGATATACCCACCTCCTGTCTCTCGATTCGAATTCTCTCCCGAAGCTGCTTCCTTCTCCAGCCTTATCAATCCCCAGAGAGGGATATATTCTTTCGAGGATGGTTCGCGAAATTGCTCAGGGTGGATTCGACGAACGGATTCTAGATGGGCTAAATAGAGGAAGAGCTCTCATCCGTAAGCTTCCGGAGCATCGTTAACGCGCGTGGGATCGAATCATTCGGGTGCCTGGCCTTCCGTAATCACAATCACACGTTCCCTCTCCCTTCCACCCTTTATCTAGCTATCTATCTATCGGTCTCTTGCCCTCTCTCCCTCTCTCGTCTCCCCGTTGCTAAAATTTACTGATCGACCAATCGCGATCTTTCCCATCGTCGATCATTAAGAAGAGCGTGGAATTACGTGCGGAGTTACGCAAATATTTTTTTCTTCCCATCCACTTTTTTTTTCGATTCGTAACAAGCTGCAATACGCCGGGCCACATCCCGCGTTGAGCGCACGTTTCGATATTTTTTTTTTCGGTAGCTTCATTTTTTATCTCTCTCTCGTCCCCGTAGACCGTGACGGCAATGCGAGAGACCTGGAACAGAATAGAGAGGGATGCTGGCACTTTCCCAAACGAGAATACAGTTATACACATATATATATTTGAACGAGATTCGGGAAAGCTCATGGGAAGGACTCTGCGGAGAAGGAACCTCTCTCGCTCTCGCTCTTTCTCGGTCTCCCTCGGCGCAATAAGAGAGAACAGCGTGTGCCCGCCAGCCGGTCCGCGTACCGATCATTTCCATTACGCTCTCGCCGCGAGAGATAACGCAATTAAATGCCGAGCTCACCTCTCCTCCTTCTGATTTCCCCTTTCACAACGGTCCTCTGCGAAGACGTTTTGGCTTCACTCGTACGTTTCTCTCTCACGTTTTCCAGTTCACCTCACCCTATCTCTCTCTCTCCCTTTCTCCCTCTCTCTCCTCTCTCCTTCGATCTTTCTTCCTTGCACTTTGGATTTAAATAAAATCAATTTGCGTAAGCGTAGGCAAATGTTGACTCAAGGCATTTCAATGTGGCTGACTGTACGGGCAAGGGAGATAAAAGAGGGGAGTGAGGAAGAGAACCTACGGACGAGTGAGTGTACCTATACTGTCTCTCCGGGACGAGAGACCACAGGGCGAAATCGAGGGAAATTGTAGGTAGGAACGACGGGCTTCTCCCTCCCTCTCCCTTACTCACTCTTTGTCTCTTCGTGTCGCTATCTCTCCTTCTCTCTCTCTCTCCCTCTCTTTGTATACGACGAGGCCCGGTCGGCCCACCAGACCCGGGCCACGTTTCGAACCATTTGCAAACCAAATTGCCATTATTGATGGTAATAACCATACAGCCCGACGAGTCTCTCTCTCTCTCTCTCTCTCTCTTTCTCCCTCTCTTTCTCCCTCCCTCCCTCCCTCTCTTTCTACATATATATGTGTGTGTATTGCCCTCACCGCGTTCAGCGGTTCCTCTCGCCGCGATCGTGTCTGCCCCGCCTCGCACTCAACCATTCACAATATAAGGCCTCGTATATATGCACACACACACACACACACACATATATATATATATATAGCTTTCCATCGGTCTGACACAAGCCATTGCTCACTTGACTCTGACCCCGTATCGACATAACGAAAGTAACGAATGAAACGTAAGATTTATTGTATTTTGTTAATTATTGTTTTTTTTTATTTTTTGAAAAGCAAACCCCACATTGAATCATTTTTTATCGATTTATCTGTCATCACCGATGAAGCGTTACGTAATGCGCGTATCAGTGACAGCGCTCTGACGATTCGGGGGTTGAAGCATCGGGAATCCAAAAGGACCTGGAGCTCTCGAGAGAAGAACGAAAAAAAGAGAAGGTACACGAAGGAAAACAAAGTGTGCTCAGTCGATGCTTCGCGTTCCGTCGCTCATGCCTGCTGATCCCAAGAGCGCTCGTCTCGCGCCCGCGGCCCTTCTGCAAATCCTGATTAATCGGGGAAATGCGTGGCAGCGCCGACATCGTCGTCGACGGCAGCTATGCGGTATATATTTTATGTATATATGTATATAGAGGAGAGACATCTCGCTAGAGACGAAAACGGGACGCGCAAGAAAGCCAAGCACTTTGTATCGAGAGGAAAACGTAGCCAAATAAATCACTGGTAAACGCTAGTCCTACGCTTCGATATATCTATATATATATACACCTAAATGTATATGGATATAACATTGGAGGAGAGACGATTCGATTCGGCGTGTGGATGCTGGGGCTATTTTTTCAACGGCTGGGCCGCTTTGCCGAATGGCTCGAGTCGAAGCTCGGTGAAGCTCTCCACGATCGAACAAACAGAGAGGGAGGTAAAAACGGGAGAAAAGCGCATGCTGTAGCTGAGAGAGGAAAGGGGAGAGAGAATGAAAGAGAGAGAGAGAACGGAGAGAAACGCCGTCAGAATCGACTATACACTCGATCCGCTCTGAGACTGTCCGTCCACCGGGCCAAATTGGGCAATTATTTATATTCCACTACCGCCGTCACACTCGAGTATACGAACAGCCACCTAAACCTAGGGTATACATCGCTACATGTATATAATGTCGGTCCGATACCTCCGCAAAGCTCCCATATAACTACAAAAACCGATATAAGAGAGAGAGAGAGAGAGAGAGAGAGAGAGAGAAAGACTGTTGCAAACCGGCTCAGTGTGGTGTGTCGTTCGCGCACACACGAGACTTGATAAATCGATGGGCTGAGGAGAGAACGGGAAACTCTAATAGGAACGATTTGCCGAAATGGCATAATAAAACGTATCTCATTGGAAATCGAACTCGTTTAGAACTCTAGCTCGTGAACTTTGCCCCACTCTTGAAACGCGTTGCGGCAGGGCTATTCTTTTTCTTTTCTTTATTGTCCGTAATTCGTGACCTCACCTCACTCCCTTCTATCTTTCTCTCCGCACTGCCAATCCGTTCCGCTCGGAACTTTTCTACTCTCGAAGCTTCGTAATCGCGGTTTGAGGTTACATGTATATATGTATATTTATATATAGATAGGGTTTTTTTCTGTCTCTCTCTCTCTCTCCCTCCTTATCACACACTTCACCGTGGCTAGCCTATCTTTGATGGCTCGCTGACTGATGGATTTTATGGTAAAATCTAGACCGTTCACCGAGTATACATGTCGTGAGAGAAAGGGGAGATATCGCATTGACGAATGACGGAAACGGGAGAATTGACGAACGAATGGAGTGTCAGAGAAAGAGGGAAGAAAAATGGAGAGAGATGGAGAGAAAGAAAGAGAGATATGAGAATTTGAGAAAGGGAAGTATCTCCACCTCGACTCGTTTGGAAATCCACACGAGAACCAAATTGCCAGAACGAGGGTGATTCGGATCGCGTGCTGGTCCGTATGATCCGCCGTATCGCGCTTTCACTCCCTCTCCCATCGTATTTCCACAACGCTCTTGCAACCCCTTGAGAGAGCTACCTAAGCGCAATCTAAAGCCGGCGTTCGAGAATCGCCGTTAAATCCGCAGTATAATCAAAGGCCTTTCGTCCCGGATGTGTGTGGCGTTTCAGTACGGTAACGGCGCTAAGAGAGAAACAGATAGATAGATAGAGAAGGAGAGGTGATCCATATGGGCCAGAGATACATTGCTTGTGTGGCGCCTTTAGGATATCCACGGTTGTATCATCAGGAACAGACGGAGAGCCAGAGAGAAAGAGACAGGGGGAGAGAGAGAGATAGAGAGATCGTGAGTTTGCTAAGCGAAGCAGTGACTTGAATCCCTGTTGCCATGGCATTGTACAACGGACATGACCATCGTCCATCCTCAGGAGTATCCCGTATAGTTCGAATGTGCAAACCTACACACATATAACCATGTGTATATATGTGTAAAGATAGATATATAGACGCCATGGTTAAGTGGCGGAGGCGAGCGTAGATAGAGAGAACGATCATCATGCATTCGGACAAGGGAGGTGATGCTATGCCGATCCGGAGCAGTTCCAACCGAAATCCTGGTAGAGCCCAAGAACCGATTTGGAACGCGCCCGAGGCAACCCTTTCGGCCCTATACCTACTATACGTTCAAGTACACACCCCTACGTCATCCCGTCTTTTGCAATGTTGGGTAAACTCGACGTGTGTACCGCGCACGATTTAGGATTTACTCCAACGTGTACATATAAATGCATATACATCTGTGTGCATATATGTGTATAGTTGAAGGTGTGTGTGTGTGCGTGTGTGTATAAACGTGGTGAAGAGGAAGAGAGACAGAGCTTCCTCAGCCGGACCATGCCCGGAAAATAATCCACGAACGTGAAGTCGCCCACCTGCTTGGGATTTCGACCCGATGGCTTTGCTTCGCTGGACTGTTCACATTGGCATCTCCCTTGCACGGTGTCTATCCCTCGTGAAAACCGGAATGCCATTTAACTCACGGTCGCTCCCTCTGGCGTTGGACGGTTTCTATACGTTTCAGAAACTGGATAGCCAGTCCGAACGTTTCTAACAGCAGCGATGCGGAAAGCATCTTTCTCTCTCATCCCCCTCCCTAACATTCCATTCTCTGTGTCCATTTGAAACTTGGGGAATATAGCTCATTCCGATTGAACCTTCGAAACTAACGCTCTCTCCATTTCCCAGGACGAAAACGAAACGGACAGAGAGAAAAGCCGACACTTTATGTGTTTCCTCGATTACTCTCATTGCCGCGAAACTTTCAATCCTGATTTCTCAATAGCCCTGTTTCGATCGGAAGTGAATTATTTCCCGCGTAGAAAATACATGTAACATACCCCCTCGTGAAGGTCACTATGAGACTAGCCAAGATCTGGACTATCCGGGTTTGCGGATATAAGCGAGAAGACGGGTCTAGAAACGGAACTAGAGAAATTCTCACATGCCCCATGTACTGACTTCATGTTTATAGCGGCAAATATAGATCAGGCTTCGTATATATACGGAAGTGTGGAAATGTCGAGACTTTCGTACGTTCGCCCTCGCGAAATGTAGTTTAGACGTTGGAGATAGGACGAAACGAAGATATAAGATACGTATATGTGTTTACACGTATCTTTCTTCCGTATTCATGCGCGTATGTGTACTATCTATCTATATATATATATATATACGTATAGATTGGACGATGGTACGATGGGCTCGTCCACGATACGCCATGTATGTACGCATTACATATATCGACACCAACAAATTCTACCGATGGCTTGGTACACTGTTTATACGTATGTACGTTGGCCGTGTAGTATGTACGTTACTTTATATACATGCGCAACTGCACAAATTCGAAGCGAGTTGCACGGTAGTTGCGGGGTGGGGGTGCGATGCTCCTCCGCGAGACTTTATAGCGCGAGAATATACGGTGTTCCCGTACTTTTGGGGAGCAACGAGGAAACAAGAAGAAGTAGTGCGAAGAGTACACACATAGGGCTGGGCGGTGGGGTGGTGTGGGGGTGGGAGGTGGAAACAAGTTTAAAAAAAAGAACGAGTGGCGAGAGGTAAAGAAAAACGGGGAATGGTCGTACCGAGTGCAAATGTCCGATGGAGGAAAACATAAAATCCGAAGAACCGTCTGCTCGGTTGCACGAACCTCTCTGCAAAGTATTGTATAACGTTAAGAACGTATGTTAAAGTCCATTTTTTTTACCGTAACTGGTGAACATTTTTGTTTTTTTACGACCGGACTCGGTGAATATCGATGAGGCGCTCAGTGACTCGTATAAATAAATCAACGCTTGGGAAGATAGGTGAGGGAGGAAAAGAGAAATCGAATGATTTTTAATAATCTCGTTATTGTATAATAATGTCATGAATTGTTATATTATATATTATATGATTAATTATTAATTAATATATTTTATAGTATATAATTAATTATTAATTAATATATTATATACTATTATATATTATATAAATATATCATATAATAATATCATTTACTATTTATAATTTTTGATAATCTCGTTATCGTATAATAATGTCATGAATATTATTATATTACCTATACAATATTATATATCACATAATTTATTAATAATGAATATATTATATAATATATATCTATTAATAATATAAATACTTATATATTATATAAATATATCATATAATAATATCATTTACTATTTATAATTCTTTATAATCTCGTTATTGTATAATAATATCACGAATATATTATATATTATCCATATAATATTATATATTAATTAATATATTATGTATTATGTAATATTATATATTAATAATAGAAATAATTATATATTATATAAATATATCATATAATAATATCATTTACTATTCATTCGTTAAATAATATCATTGAAGAATATAATTAGTCGATCCGTACGTGAAACGATGAACAGCAGATAAATCACGCACGAGCCGTCTCAATTACTAAATTTGTTTCAACAATCCTTCTATGCACCTCGCCATATCTCTTTTTCTTTATAACCTCGAAAATCATACTTTCTCGTATTGGGATCCAACATAGAGAAACATGACATCTGGTGGCCGAGAGTGGAAACAGAAAAAGGAGGAATAATAGTAGTCAGTTGCACGTATTTTTCTGTGGATTTTGTATCGATTGCCAAACATTTTGTATGTGCTGCAATAATGCACCCCGCGAAATATTCCTCACGTACACCACCAGAAAAAAAGAATTTTTACTGTGTTGTGCAAGGGTGTGAAAGTTCATCCAAAAAAAACACAGAGTTGAGCTTTCACGCCTTTCCAAAAATTGGTGAGCGCTCCGTTTATGTTAAAAATCATTTCGACAGTGTTGAAACGATTGACCGTTTTAAAGCGTGGGCAAAGGCTTTAAAAATTAAGACAGTGACGGGTCAGATGAGAGTGTGTGCATTGCACTTTACAAAGAAGGATTATTTATTTCCTGGTAAGTAAGAAATCGTAGTATAACATAACCTACAAATGACGAAACTCCAAGTGACTGACTTTTTCATGGCAAAATTAATTCCTACAGATGTTGCCGCAAAAAAGCGTTTTTTAAAGAAGAACGCTATTCCTTCTGTTAATTTGCCATCTAGCATCGGTCTCATGCAATCTGCGAAAAAAAAAGAAATTGATCGTCAACGATGTGAGAGACGTTTAAGACGAAATATCGTCGAGAGGCTCGATAGAATTGCACCTCAAGAAGAGACCATTCAACTCAAGAAGTGCGATCCCAGTTTCCAAGAAGAGATGGGAGAAAAATTGGAGGTGACAACGAGTGATTTGCATGAGCCTGGAGATGTCTCAGCGCAGCGGTTACCGGCGCAATCCTTTGATCATTCGTTACATCAGTCGCTTGGATACTCAATTGACAGTAGTGTTTTAACTAATGATGTCCTTACGCCTTGTAACAAGTCAATCACTCCTGAGTTGACTAAAGATATTGGAGTTCAAGTAAAAACGAGCGATATTTTGCCTAATTTTTTGGATTTGTTTCCCACTGACAGTGCTTTGAGCACTGCCACAGGAATAGAATCATATGCGATATTAGACTGTATTGTCAATCTTGTCGGCATAACGTTACAAAAACATCCAGATCAATATAATTCAAGAATGAGTTTAAGAAACAAAGTGGTCATGACGTATGTAAAGTTAAAACAAAATATAACATACAGCTTTTTGGCCGGCTTATTTCAATATTACACAGCACAGCACTGTCAAAGAGTCTTCCTAGAAATGATCCAATTGTTGAGTGAGAGCTTAAAAGTAGCTATAGAGTGGCCTTCAAAAGAAGAAATATCGCGAAATTTGCCACAATGTTTTGAAGGATTTGAAAATACTCGAGCAGTTATCGACTGTACAGAAATTTTTATTCAAAGACCGTCAAAGCTCTGCTGTCAAGTAATTTGTTATTCTCATTACAAAAAGTCTGAGACATTTAAAGTTATGACTGCAGTGACACCCGCAGGAAATATTTCGTACATCTCAAGCCCTTATGGCGGCAGAGTCTCTGACACCGATATTTTTGAGCAATGTGATTTAAAAGACTTGTTGGAGCCAGGGGATGACATTATGGTTGATCGTGGTTTTTTAATTGATAAAATGTGTGCCGAACGTGGTTGGAAGCTCATAAGACCACCATTTTTAAAGAAAAAAAAACAATTTTCTAAATCTGAATCTTTACTGACATGCAATATTGCGAAAGCTAGAGTTCATATTGAAAGATCGAATCAGAGAATAAAAACTTTTAGTATTTTAGGAGATACAATGCCTGTCAGTCTCCTTCCATTCGCTGGAGAAATATTTACAATCATATGTGCCACAATCAATCTTGGTTCCCCCATCTTGGCAAAGGATAAATTCATGAAAGACCAATGAAAACACTCATTCAATTAATTGCTAACATATTGATATTGTAAACGAACAAAAAAATTGTAAATGAAATAAATATTTTGTAAACAGGGAAAAAATCATGTATGAACAATAAAAGTATTTTAAAACGTCGATATTTATTTTCTTTCTTTGGCTTACAAATAATTTGGCAGTCGTATCACATACAATTAAATTGTTGTATCACAGAAAGCTAATTTTCAGTCATTGCATATTATAATTTCACTAATCGTGTAATAAAAGTTAACGACCACTGGAGTTGTTGTTCGTATCAATATTCTCATTATTGATGTCGATATCAGCTGACTTCACACAAATTTTGTGCACCATAATATCAAAATAGACTTTTTTTAGCGTTGTCAACATTTTTAACGTAAATATGTTATCAAAATTGACAGTCAAAGTAATAAAACTCTTATCGTAATCTGCATAAATAATGAACAGACATTTTTCAATATTCAGCACAGCCATTCCCAATTGAACTTGACCATAATAACAATGCTTTTTCTTCAAGCTCATTTCACCTTTGTCATTTTGCGACAAACACTTGGCGAATTGCGATTTTATAGCCTCGTCGATAGGCACCGATTTGCCGGCAAATGGGCATTTAATTTCGACCAATGTATTTGGCTTTCCCCCTTCGAAAATTACACCATCAGGGGAGTATGCTAACCAAACATTTTGTTGTGAAACAACGAGTCCCATTTCCACAACTTCTTGATTCGTCACTGTTTCAAATTGACGACGTGCTTTGGCTTCTGTGACTTTACCATACTCAGTGTATTCGGTTTTGAAATTTCTCGGTTCAAAGAGTATAGAGCATTTTTTATCCCAATTAGGTTGTTTGTTGCTGGAGTAAGTAAACAAACTGTAGCAAGTGGTGCCGGTGATGCGATATTTTCGTTCATCGAGCCATTTTCCGTACGACAATTTCGTCTCTCTACAGATTTGGCGACAATCTGTTTCTAGCACGAGCAATGTTTGTTGACAGCAATCCTTCAACAGCTGTACGGTTGTTTTTTTAATTACTTCCATGAATTCACTCGACTGATTGTCAAAGATTAACTCGATGCTTTTGAGCTCAGTTTCTGTTAAAACTTTGACATCGTTTGATACCGGAAAAATGGGCTTATGGCGGCCTTGCCTGAAACAATATTTCTTTGTTTATATTTATTGGACAGTACACTCAGTAGAAATTAGTAAAAATTCATAAAGTACTTGTGGTCTTACTTATGTTGCACATAAGCCGAGTTAGGGAGATTTTCCATAATCATTTTTTTGCGGGCTTCATCCAAGCTCTCATTACTCCGGATTTTCTTTTCTGGAGGCTGGAGGCACTGATGTTTATTTAAAGGAACTGGCTCGTACGATTTCAGTGCAGCATCTTGCAAGTTTCTCCATTTGCACGGTTTGTCAGTGCAAGAGATAGTGCCAATTTTGTTTACGTCATTTCTGAAATCAAATTAGTAAAATTTTTATGGAATTGCTTCTCCACATTCACTATTTTTTATTTTTTTATATTTTCTAGTTTTTTTAATTCACATTAAATACAATAAAAAGGACTTGTAAACAATTTAAATAAGTTATTTCTCGTTTTTTCTAGTTTCACAACATTTTTGAAATTTTTAAGATTTTTCAAAAAAATATATCAATTCGCAAAGCAATATATTTGTAATTTATACTCTGAAGCAATTTTTTGTGTTTTTTGGGGGGATAAAACGTATACTTGAGTTCAAGACAAATTTCAAGCTGTTGGCGTAACAAATTTGAAAGCTGTCACATTTTGAGGTTAGTTTATATCTTACCGGTAGCAATAGAGGAGAGTTGCAATTATGTGCTTGCACTTTTCACTTTGCCCTGCTTTGCACGAACACTTAACCGTTATTATTTTTCCGTTTTTTTGTAGCTTGCCATTTATTTCGTGCGGTGGACCACGTATACAAGATGTTTGTAAACACAAAGCTGTGAAACTTATCTCGTCACTCGATGCATCTTCATAGCTTAAACCACATTTTAATATATGATTCGCAGCTAACACCCGTTCTCCTTCTACAAAATTACGTTGAGCAGGATTTGTACCTGCCCAATCGCAAATATTTTCTAAATTTATCAACATTTTGACAGGAATCTAATGCTACATAACAGATTTACATGCATCGCCGGAACTTTTCTGCGCCATATTGAATAGACCCCGCCCACATGTTGGATCCCAATACGTTCGTTTTCAAATCGTGACACGTACCTACCTACTCGTTTCAAATTGAAAATCAATTCTCTTAGCTCAAACATAACCCCGAGAACCTTCCGTCTTCCTTCACGCGCGATAATTTATGACTCGGTCAAAGAGTCAAGTGGGCCATTAAATATATCAACTTAATATTATTCTCGTCGAACACAAATTGTTTCGTTCTCTCTTTCTCTCTCGCAGCCATCTCCCGCTATCTAATTCTCCTTTTGCCTGACCACTTATTGCATCCCGTATGTAATATCGCACACGTGCAACCGGATTAGCATTGATTCATACTCGGTTATTCGATACTTTAATTGTCAGCGATAAAGGCCATATACGTGCTATCTCGCAGCGCATTTTCTCACGTTCGCGAGGTCTCGTCTTTTGCTCTCGTGTACCCATTGGCCTCGTGTGCGCCGCGCGTCATATTCGTCGTTGCAGTAAACCGATACTCTCATAGACCACGAGATACGACGCTGCAATGCCATCCCGCTGGGAACTCGAGTGAGGGAGGGAGAGAGGAGAGGACGCTAGGGAGAACGAGCGAAAAAGGGTTGTTCTATCGCTTTCCTCTCACGTATCGAGTAGATAAACGGGATACGTAACGTCCCGCTATCGATGAGGTGTAGGACGGAGACATTGGCACGGCCACGAAACGGTAGAGACACGCCAGACCGGCTGAACGAGAGGAGAGCGAGGGAGAGAGAGAGAGAGGGAATTATTTGCACCCGAGAGAAAAGAGTCGTTTCTCCGTTGAGCTACACGAGCCAATACGTTGGTGTACGTATATGTGCGCCGCTGCTGCAACCCCAGGTGTATATGCACTCGAACCGATATCGTGCGTTATCGTCCCTTACATGGCGCCACGCTCCTCTCGGCATTGCTCCTTTTTTTCACCCGATAAAAATAACTTCGCGCCATTCTCACGAAAGAACCTTTTTTTGTTCACTGTTCGCGGAATTCGCGATAGCTCGTTGCTTTTTTCGAACCTCCATTCTGTGACATATACGCCTCAGCTTCGAAACGAATCATTTATACAGGTTGAGGACATAAAGAAGTCGAGGATGAAAAAGGAAAATTCTGCAAAAACGTATTGTCAAATTTATAAATTCGTTTTTACAACGTCGTTCTTATTATCTATTAATCTTCCCACATTTTATCACGTTTCTGCGTATTAAGAATAGAAATTTAAATACTCCTTTTTAAATAATACTGAATTTTTAAAAGATGATACCTAATGTCGAAAAAGCGTGAAAAATTCACGATCTAGCCTAGAGTTAGATTTTCCTCCCTTCTCGCTCAAATATACGGATGTACGTATATATATATATATCTATATATTCACATACTGGAACTGGCCAAACGTAGGTACATAGCCCAAGGCAACGCGTCTATCTTTGCATGAGCGCCTGGTCGTTCAACGACAACCTGAGCAACTCAAGCTGGCCTCTCTTTTTCTCTCTTTGTCTTTCGTTCACTCCAAGCGAAAAAATACGTCGACTCAAAAAGGTTGCCCCACGGTTCATACGTACGGAGAAGTATAGCTACAAATCTTTATGAATGTTCCTACGTAGTCCGCAATTGAACCTAAAAATTCTACAGTCTCTTCGTCGGGTCAAAGTCCTGAAAAAAATTAGTTCACGATGCTGTTTTGCTTATAAATTCGAGAGTCCAAAACTGCATCGGTCGATTTATCGAATCGTTCTTTAAGTGTTGTATTTTATAAATTTCTCGAAAGTTTTGTCGAGTGATGTTTCATATTACAATAATTGTTGTAAAAATTAAGAAAAACGTGTTAAAATATCAGACTTGTTTGATTCTTTAATAATTGTAAAGAGATCGGGGTATTATGTTTGATATCGACAATATTTTTATACCTTCTGCTTTATCCTTTAGAAAATCCGTTCGTGTCCACGATATCTTAAAAAGGAAACTATATCTTCCGCACTCAACGACAACGATTGATCTCTTTCATTCTATTCGTATATCGAACACAGATTCGACTCTTGATAATAAAAGCGAGCTTGCCGATCTCCAAGCTTGGATGACGCAGTTTTGCGATCCTAAAGCTTTCGTGCGGTCGATCGAACGTCGAATGCATCGACTCCTTTTTTTCGCGTAATACGTCGAGGATCTCTCTGGCGCATAGAGCCAGAGGCGAAAAGAGAAAAAGAGATGGAGAGCGAACAGAAAAAGGAGATAGCAAACGACAGAGGGTCGAGATAGAGAGCATAAAGACAACGAGGCGAAATCTCTGAGCTTGCGATTGTCCAGCTTCCAAGTGAAAACGAAATACTCGAGGAAAATATATAACACACATATATATATATATACGTAGAGATGTGTATATAAGCATTAAAGAAAACGACTCACCGTGCGTTTAAGTTCCGGAAACTCACTCTCTACTTCACGACCATAACACAAAAATGATGATGATGATGATGATGATGATAGTTTGGCTTTCTCAAACGTAGCGTAAGAATTTTGTATAAATTCCTTTTTTCAGGTTTATGATACTGTCAACTTAATACATAGTGTGTACAATAATGTACATAACGTTTAAATGTTCTTTCTTTCTGCCTACATATATATATATATGTATAGTGATATGATATATGAAAGCAAAGAGGAAAGAGCGTCGAGAGACGTTCTCTCAATTGTATTATCTCGGTAACTCAACTCGGCGCTCTGTGGGTCCTTCAATGGAACCATAACATTATCATACTCCCCTTCATCGTTCTCGCTCTCGTTCCTACTATATCTCTATCATCCATGTATATACATATCTACCATCCCGTGCTCGATATACGAGCTGGGCAAAAAAAAAACAGAATAAAACGAGAGAGCCTCGAGGCGAGTTGGATGAGTTGAGTGGTTGAAAAATTGGAGCAAACTTGTTAAACGTGTTCGACGTAAGCGTTTTTTTATGTATGTGTATCGGACTACAAAAAAAATATATTTAACATTTTCTCACTTTATTCCCTCGAACCGGGGGATCAGGGGACTGACAATATGCAGCCGCGGTTTCCATATCGCGGAAGATTTTTCAATCTCCGTCGAAGAAAAAACATAGAAAATATAGAACGAAGAATCTTCGCATTGTACAATGCGGTCGGCCGCACATTGCGCTTCGTAAGCATCGCCCGCGTGAAAGGGGCTTCGCTTCGTTGCTAAAGTTTTTACAAGATTTTCATAGTTCGCCCGGTGTTATAAGGTTGAGAAACGACGAAATTTCCCAGCCAGCCGAGACGAAAGGGCGAGCATGCGCGCGATACGTTCGTACCAACGCCCGGAAAAATTCTCCAGTCGAACAGGTGGACCGAAAAAAAATGTCGAGTTTCTACGCAATTTGCAGACATTTCTTTCCACGTTGTAGAAAAATATTCGTAAGGAATTCAATAATATTTTTTTATTTCTTGGAATGATCGAAATATTTCGCCCTCTCCGACGTTGTCGTCTCTACGAATTCGAGGGGGGAGGATGTATCTGGCAGTTCGACTTGAAAGGTACATTCTAGATTACAATATTCGAATGTTTCATATATTGTATATTTGCAATGGTATACTATCGATGTATATAAATCTATACGTGTGTACAGTGAGAGAAGGAAGGAGGGAGAGCGAGAGAGAGAGGGAGAAAGCCCAAGGGATTGCGAGGGTGCACGTTGACCGAAAACACGCGCCCTAAAAGTAATTTCTACGAACAAATAACGCGAGAGCGCGTACCGAGGGGTGTTCGCGCCGATATATACGCGTCGGAGCTTTAGGCGTGTGCGAGCGTAAAATAGGAAATACCGCGCGGTGACCGGGCAAATATAGGGCTGGTAGGTGGTTGCGAAGGAGGAGGAGAAGGGGAGGGAGGCAGGGCGGGGATATTACGGCAGAGGAGAGAGAAACGAGGCGATAGTGTGCAGTGCAAACGATAATATACAAATATATGGATGGATACCTATTATGTACGCAGCATGCATGGAACCGGAAAACACGGTTGGAGAGAGAAAACTGCTGTCTATTATATATATTCCCGTCAGCCAATTGTTTTAGAACATTAATCTGAATACGATCCCAATGGCGACGAGTAGTTCTCTTTCCAGATTAATAAAAATTGTTTCTTTTTGTTTTTATTATTGTATCGACAAACAAAACACGATGGGGCTTTTAACAATAATTGTGTCTACAATTTTCTGGCGACAATAGCAATAGGTTTATGGCAATCGTTGCTTTCCATATGAATAATTCTGATTTAAAGCGTGGCATAATGTTACGATAAAATCGATACAGATTCTCGTATTTTATATCTACAGAGAATAATAAGCTAACATCGGAGCAATGTACCTTTTTTATCATTGTAACTTAACAAGCAGCCGAATCCTTTATCACCAAACGCATTCTTGGTCCTAAAATTAATTATTAATAAACAAACACTTGGTCCGCTTATCGCCGAACCTGGACCCTTAATTCTTTTATCACTATCTTCAAATTAAATAGCACCTCTCGCCACCACACCGATATTTGGAATTCTCCCATCATCGGTTATCACAAAATATTATTTAATTCAAAGCAGAAACATAGAAGCCAAGTTATTCTTCTAAAGTCGGTACAAACTTTCTGACGGTTAACTCTAATCACTCCGTCGGTATACAAACTTGTTGTCTACAGCTGCAGCCTAGTATCACGTTTATTCTAAATAAACCACTGAAACATTTTTGCTACGGCAAAACCATTTTATATCTTATTTCTTGTCTACGAGCCCCCTGGAATCGCAACAATAAACCACGTTTATTTTTCAATTCTCTTATTTCTCTCTATTTTTTTTTTTTTTTTTACGATTTCCAATATTTTCATTAGACGAATAAACACATTTGTTCGCTGTATTAGATTAATTGCGTTATTTTTGGCACAGTTGCTGCACGAATAAACACCGAAGCCGCTTAACGCCAGAGTCACGATAGCCAACGAGAACATAGATATATACATACCCGTATCTATATGTAATATATATTGTACGTACATATGTACAAAATAGAATTGTTGAAGACTCGGCAGCTAACTTTCCGCTCTCTGGCTGCTCGAATCTCTCTATTTTGCCAACCCCGGCATGAATCCGCCGAGTCCATGAACTGTACACGCTCGATTTTCATTCTTGGTCGCCCTCCCCCCCTTCCTCTCTATGTTTTGCAATGCCTCGATAAATCAGCCTTATCGAGAACGTCGGCGTATGTATACTACGTACTATATATTAATGCAGTACGTATAACAGCGTGTACCTATAGACTACGTTTCTCACAAACATATACTATATATATATAGGCATGTATATATGAGTGTGTGTATACGCTAGTGTTTGAGCCGGACCTATGCCTCGACTATAGACCGAATGAAAATTTATAGCAGCTTGTACCACGCGGGGATAAAAATACTCGAGCTCGTCTCTTTCCGACTGTTCGCGAGAGACGTTTACGCCAGAGACCGAAGGATCTTTCTGTTTTCCCGAAAGCTTCCGTTGTGTACATTGTATATGTGTGTATATAAGTGTATATATGCGTTTCTACGAGGTATATGTATATATATGTATATACGTACTATAAATGCATAATCCACGCGTTAGAGAGGCGAAATATATCTGGCAAACGTTCAAGACACACACAATCATATATATATATATATATATATATATATATATATATGCATAGTCTTTTGGAAAACACGCGGAGAGTGCCCAGCGTTTATTGGGAAACGTGTGGGCCCAGTGCAAACGTTACGTACCGCCCTCCATATATTCCGAAAGGGTGTCGATGAACAATATTTACGGCTATATGCGCCAACCATACGTCAAGTCATTCCACGCGGTACCGTTTTTTTTATATACAAAGAGTGAAAAGGGTTTGTCGCACTGTCGTCTATTTGACCACAGTACAGAAAAAAAGAACATTTTTCAATGCTTCTTTATTGAAAATTTTCAAATTTTTGAAACGGTCTTTTTTTTTTTGTTAAAAAAAATATGTTTTGTATATCGTAAAACAGAGTTAGGGGCATTGACATTACTTTAACAGAGCGCTAAAATACGGTTTAAATGTGTTCGCTGCGGGGAAAAGCTGGAAAAACTGAATATTTAAGTTAATCGCGAGATATCGAGATTGTGACGGGGATCTTCGTGTTGCGTGGGAATTTATGCAATTTCGTAACCTGCAATTGAAGCCTTTTTGAAAAATAAAAATATATTGACCCTCACAGATAGATGACATTCATTAATTAATTTCGCGAATTTGATGAGCAGCGGAGGGGAATCAATTTAAAAAAACGTTGTCTTTCATTTAATTATGTGCAGAACCCTTTGGATCTTCGATACAAATTGAATTGTACTACCTTGTCAAAAAAAACCTACACTCATCGTTACTTGGACACTTTTTAAAAAATATCTTCAAAGAACGTGTTGTTCTGTTAAAGCAAAAAAATGGAATTTAGGTTTTTTTGCGTGAGTGAATAATTATAATCTGTTATCTTTAATAACAATAAATAATTGTGCGGCGCGCTGTTTCTATATAAATCAAAGTAGGCATCCAATCATACCTTATTGTTTGATTTTCGTTAAATTTCGGATGTTAGAAAAAAAGTTATTTACAAAAATCTTCCAAACTTCGTTTTACCGATATTTCCTTTCTCACATTTGACATAACAAAAATACTCTCGTTACTCTTGAAAATATTGTCCAAATATTAACATAAACCAATGAGCAACGTCAAAATCATCCAACGAAATTTTCAAAATATAAATCAATCTCAAACGGTAGTAAAGCGAAGTTTTCAGAGAAAAAAGTATGTACCCACTTTTTATTTTCCTACTCTCCAAGAAAACGAAACTTTACCGCTGATTACGAATCACGGTGAGTTTTCGCGACTCGAAAGTTTCACGTTAAAACGAAAAAGATCGCAAAATTATCCTCATTCTTCATCCGCGTGAAACTTCGAAGAAGGTAAAAGCGCCTGCGCCACCATACTACTACCTACCGTATATTATCATCGGACTAAAATTTGCTTATCATCGAGGCTTGTACGTGACGATGTACATATTGACAGCCGACAATAGAGCGGGGAAACAGGATGAAGGGGTAATAGCACGGCAATTAACGACGATCGAACGATTCGTAATATGCATATCACGCTCGGTCGTTCTCATGATATCCCACTGATGTGAGAGAGAAAGAGAAAGACCGACAGAACTCTCGTCGTGATGTTTGAACGGAAAATGTTCGAGAATTATTGTGTACCGTTTCTCGTAGAAATGTACCGCAGCACGTGCGTGCAAATTCGCGTTTTAAATCGTCATGTATACCCAAACACTCGCGCGCATTATCTATGTATACATATATATATATATATATTAACCTATACATATAGAACCGTAAATTCTGTGCGGGTGTATGTAACACGTTGCCTGTGGGATATATCGTTTCTGACGCGTGTGGCGAGAGAAAGAGAGATGGAGGGTGGGAGAGAGAGAGGCAGCCAGGGTATAGTCGGGGTCGACGAGAGGTGCAGCACGTGAGAGTCCCCGATGGTCACATTTAGGTATTTCGCGTGTGTCACGTCCGCTAACGAGGGAGCGAACTCGTCCTGTGTGCCATATACATGCAGGATGTATATACGTACGTATTATGCTTTATACATGTATATAACGCTTTGCCGACAGCCCGGTGGTTTGCATTTTACAGCATAATACGAAGAGACGAGAGTATAACGGAGAGGAGACCAGGACTTTCTCTCCCTCTCACTCACTCTTGAGCTGTGTCTCTATGTATATATGTATATTCATCTCTCGCACCTAGACACCCTTAATGGGATCCCAAAGCGTGGTTTCAACCCGATCGTCGCACGTACACGACCACTCCCTCTCGTCGTATTTTTTAAACCTCGTGTGACGAGAACAAGCTAAAGCATCCCCCGATTTTTTATATCGATAGTAAGAGCGCTCGCAAAATTATGTCTAGCGTAAAAGTTTTATTGTAGAATTTCGCATAAACGAAATCTTTTTTTTTTTACCTATGATCGATAATTAATTTCTCACGATCGGAGGAAAAGAAAGTTGCGTCTTAACTTTTCAATAAAATTCTTATTTTTCTTTTACTTTTTTCGTTCCTAAAGTCGGTCAATAATTAATCGACTATTTTGTTTTTTAATTAATGATGGAAACTCGAGTACGGAAGGGCCATCTTACCCCGTGAGTTCACTCGTCGTAAACTCCCCTATATTTACAAAGCGGACAACGAGTGCGCGGAAAATCCTCTTTCCCTCGGTCGGCGGATTACGTGATTTTTCGCGTTATAATTAATCGTTGCGGACATTTACGGTGGGCGAACTGTCAGAGGCAGAATCCGCTCGGGCCTCGGCTGACCTGTGTGTGTGTGTGTGTGTGTGTGTGTGTGTGTCCACTTCTCTTCCCTCATTCTCCTCCCTAACCCCCCAGCCCCTCTTCCCTCCTTTCTCCCTATATTTGCGCATGTGTGGGTGAACACGCGCAGCAGTAATGCACAGTCGACCCACAATGCGCCCGAGTTGTGCGCTACGTGCTCGCGGTAAAAGAATAATTAACGCGATCGCTCCTCTCGCTCCTCTCAATTACGGGGCCTCGTCGTTCCCCAAAAATGGATTACGCCGTCGAATTACTACATACACATGTCCATGCCCATACGAGGAACACGCGATAACAAAGCCTGAGGCATTTTCTCTCTCTGTCCAACCGTTTCGCCTTTCGTCTATGTATAGACACCATTGTGTACAAGCGTTGCTATAATTTCTTTTATTAACATTATACCGCGGCTCATTCTTTACTGAAACAATAAAAGAAAATTAATGGACGACCCGTTATTTTCCGACAAAGCTCTGATATACATTCTTCCCCGTTATACTTCGCTACTTTTTTTCTTTTTTTTTCTTTCTCCTGTCGTTGCTCGCTTTGGCACAAAGCTGAAATAATTTATCGTGTTTCTCGTTTCGACAATGATTGTTGTTACGGTGACTTTTCGTCACGAGACGGCACTACTCGCGAAGTGTTTGCCGCGATCGATGGCATGTTTCAATAAAATAAGCGAATGATCGTATGAAAAAAAAAAAACTTTTATAGGTGATAGATTTATGTTGTTATTTTGAGATAATGATTATTGATATTTTTTTTCTCTATTGATAAGAATATTTATTCATGAATATATCGTTGGATATTTTGTTTTATTTGTTCGTTTTTATCTTCATTCTCCGGTACGTTTCTCGTAAGTCTCGTTCCTTCTTTGGCCTTTACAACCCTCGAAGTTTGCGATGTCTGTCTTTTTTTTGCGTTTCGCATGTATAATCAGTCTGAGTGAAATGGTAAGTATACGAGAAACGACGAAACTGTAAAGAAACGGAAAGGAAAGAGTGGAGAGAAAGAAATGAGTTGGTGAGGCGAAAACGTATGCGGCAAATCGAGCTCTATGTGCGCGAAGTGCGCTGAAAAGTTTTGCGTGCTCTTGAGCCGTTAGCGAGAGTGTACTTTGCTGTCGCGAGAGCAATTCTCGTCTTTCATTTCTTTCACATACATTTTCACACGGCGTAAAATGGACCTATCGACCATTACGTACGGAACACGCGAGCTTCATGCTCGCAATAAAAAGTGATTGATTTTTGAATCGTGCATCGTTTTCTTGAGAGCAAAAAGAGGCGACGAACTTTGAGTGGTTTTCAGTTAAATAATAAGCACCTTTGAAATAATTCAATGGTTCGTAAAAACTGAACAGCTTCAAATTTAACATTACACAATATTTCGTAACGAGTTTGTACAATTTTCGTAGCTCATAAACATTATAAACGTGCTGTATGAATGAACGAATCTTTCTGGAAAATGATTATTTAATTATTTGTCACATTTTCTGCATTATAGAATTAAAAAACACCAAATTTTCTTGAATTAAAGTGAAATCGATCATTGATACACGCTGACAGTTGTCCAATCATTTAACGATATAGATGAAGATCTTTTAAATTGCGACGAAACTTAGATAAATTGCGAATTTCATGTGTGCTCTCTCTCAAATATGCACAGACGATCCACAAATCGACTGGATGAATTTTTCCGGAAAATAATTATTCATTTAAATAAAAATAATAATTACATTATCTGTATTATAGAATTAAAAAACACCAAATTTTCTTGAGTTAAAGTATATTGCGACGAAAACTAGATAAATTGCAAATTGCGTGTGTGCTTTATCAAATATGCACGGACCAATGAACTGGCTGCAAATTTACCAATAAATGATACGCTCTCGTGTAAGTATACATATGCGACGATATATATGTATATGCGATTGTGAAGCATACATCTATAGATACGACCATTGATATGCCACTCTAGGTAGGTAATCATGGCTCATTAAGCCGGCTATTAGCTCATTGAGCAATAAACCTACCAAGTCGGCTAATTAGAGGGACGAGAGAACCTTCTCGATTCCCATCCGGTTACTCGCCGTATGTTTCTCTCTCTCTCTCTCTCTCTCTCTCTATCTCTCGCTCCCTTTCTTCCTTTCTCTGTCGATGTCCGCACAACAGGCAAACAAGCCCGTACGCGACAACACCGATCCACATTTTGGTCGAAGGGGACAAAAAAAATAATACCAAGGGTACGAGGGGTTCAGGGACTTTTATAGAGGAAACACCCGGCCATTCTTTCCAAACTGTACATGCCACTTTCTGCGGGCGCATCAAGTTTCTCGTTAACTTTTTTTATTTCATCGTAGCGACGATGAAAACGAGACCTTCTCTGGTCCCCTGGCGGTTGGATAGCTCATCCGAAAAACCTACGCTATATGGGTTTGCGCTCGTCTTGAGGCAAAGCGGAAGAGCAAAAACCATCGAGTATATATATCTATATATTGTATAGTAATATATATATATATATATATTACTCGACGCAAATTAGACGAAAACCTCAATTCACGAGAGAGCTCGGTGGTTTTTTCCTTCGTTACGCGAGCTTCTAGACATCTTCGATTAGAGCGATAATAACGATAATGATACACCGCTAAAAACAAATTTTTTGTTAACAAAAAATCCTGTATAATTGATTCGAAAAATATGAATGCTCATTACCTATGAAATAATTTTACATCTGCATTAATTGTTTTTTTTTTTATTTTCGTAAAATCTATCCGTTTTCAATGAAATACGAGCTCGCGTGTATTTTGCGACAATCAGTTGAAAATTCGCGGAATATATCGTTCCTAGTTTCCAGATGTTTTCCCATTGGATATAACTATACGTACGTGAATATATCGAACGAGCGTTGACGATTTCCCCGGGGAATAATAATTTTCCTAGCAGAGTTTCCAACCGCGCGTAAAATGATAAATTTTGGGTTTTCACGCAATCTGCCTCACTGCAACGTTGCTTCAATTCTCGTATTAAAATCGAGCGAGGAGAGGACATGGATTGGAATAAACTTTAACCAAGGCGTAGAAAATTATTGAACGCGATGCCTAAATTTAATTTAATTCGAACTATACTTAATTCCTATTTTAAATAAAAATAATATTTCTTTAAAAATACTTTTCTTCTTTACTTTTTTCATACGATCTTTCTGCGATACTCGTCGAATCGTTCTACGATCATCCCGTAATAGCAACGATCATCTTAAAGATTATTCGGTTCTTGCTCTCGAGATATAAAAAGGCATTACGATCTGCAGGTGCCCGTTTATATATATACCACTATACCACGTAGACGGATATATATATCCCAGACCATTCCGTGTACTGCAGCTGTCTCTCCGCTGCAGTACGAAAGACCGTCACGGATTATTTATACCGCCTGCAATGTGGCCCCCTCTCTTTGTTCGCAATTTTCTCTTTTTAACCTCGTGGATCATATATTCGGTACGACATCGCGTATGAGCGCATGGACAACGATATATTGCTTACACCGTTCTCCGTGCGCATATACCTGTCCCATATACTGCAACGACTGATCTCTCCTAAAGTTAATTTTTAATTCCAAAAATGTCACCGAAAGAACCAAAACAATCCAAACAATGTCAATTTTGTATAATCTTGACTGGGAACATTCTTTTTCTTTACTACAATTTTATGCAATAAAAGAAAAGCATTGTCACTTGACCCAGAAAAATCAGGATTTAAAAAAAACAAGTCAGATTTTGCTCGCGGGGAAAAAAAAGGTCGTAACAAAATAACGAAGCTGCGGGGAAAAAGTGGTGGGGTCTCCATTTTTTGGAGATAAAAGAAGGGTGTAAAAAAATAATGAACGAAATTCAGGACGGTTGGGGTCAGACGTTGGTCGAATTGGCACGGGATGTGTCGTGTATAGCGACTCTCGGGTACTACTGATGATGGTATGGTCGCGACGCGTTGACCAGCAGCACACCTAACGATAATGGCAGCCGTAGAGAGAGGCGAAGCTTGCCACTGGTCCACAACGCTATATCCACTCGCCAGCATCCTCTTCCCTCCCTCCTCCTTCCTTCCCTCTTTCTCGCTCGCTGCCTCTCTCTCTCTCTCTCTCTCTCTCTCTCTCTCTCTCTCTCTCTCTCTCTCTCTCTCTCTCTCTCTCTCTCTCTCTCGGCCGGTCCGGCCGTTCAATTAACGAAGGTCTTTGCGAAATTGCCCAGCGCCGCGCGTTGATTAAACGGCCGAGCGCCGTGCCCGGCTCTTTCTCTCATTCTCTCGTCCCGGGGAGTGGGACATGTGCAAGGGAGGGAGGAGAACCCGCGCGCGGTACGAGGAATTTTGATAAGCTGATTAGGAACTCTCGCTGTCCCTCATGCTACACCCCTTCCTCCAGGCCCTGCAAAGGGCGCGCATGTGTGTACGTGAGGGCGTGTGTGACCATTCCTCACCCTTTGGCATCTCGGCGATGCACGCGATCGAGGCCCTCGTCACTCTCTTTCCCGTTTCCATCATGTAAAATTGTATGCATGCGCGCCCACGCATAAGCTACACCGAGGGACCTTTTATCCTTCCCTCACAGATTACAATGTTTTATATTGGATTAAATCGCTCCAATGAAAATTGGAAGAGTGTTTTATTTTCCAAACGAATTTTGTTTTACTCAATTTTACGGTAAAGCTCTAAACTATGCATAAATAATCCAGAATTTTCGAATGGCTATTAATTTTTATATTATATTTTACACGATATTGTCAAATTTTCTATTAACCAACCTAACAGACTTTCCCGAAACTTTTCTCGCGCTTATGAAAATTCTTTCTCCTCGTCCATTTACTTGCAAATCGCTCTATTGCGTGGTTTGCTTATTAAAAAAAAAGGATACGCTTATTTTTCCACCCTTTTCCCCAACGAAAGAAAAATTATTTTTCCTTTTGCCCCGATGACTCGCCACTTTATCCCATCTTTGCTTAGACTCAACCGCACTCCTCGTGCATAAGACACGTTTCTACAATGCAATCGAGCCAAGGCGAGAAAATGAACTGACAGAGAGCTTTCGCATTCGGCATACGGAGAAACCTCGTCGTATCTACGTAATACTATTTTGTCCCGACTAAAAGTATCGCGTCTATACGTATAAAAGTGTTACAGCACACAAAGCCAAGCTCGTCGTTCTAGCGTGTTTTTCGCATTGGGCGAATATTCCCGGGAGAATATACAAATTGTACTTTTACGACAGTTAATACAAAGTTGGTGAGCGCCGCGGCGCGTTCGCTCGACGAAATCAAAAAGTTTCGTCTCTCGCTCAGATATATCTTTTTCATCGTGTATGTAAGAAAAAGAAGAAAAAGGCCTGTCCCGGCTTTCGTTGGCGAGAAAAGAAGATCCTCGTGTTGCCGAAGACGTTTCAGAGTTCTTCGCGAATATCTATAACGGAAAATGAGACAAACATACATACATATACAGCTATATATCAAAAAGAAAATGATACTATATAGAATATCTGTATATCTATGCGACAAATGTGGAGAGAAACGCGCTCGTGCGACTCCGGAGGATTGCACTTGAAAGAGAAGTCGTAACGCTGGTTCGCCATTTTTACGCAACTTTTTTACAAATTCTCTCCTCGGTTCCTTCCAACCTCGTTCTCTCCCTCTCTCTCTCTCTTCCCAAACTTTTCTTACCCTCTCAATATCTTCGGCCTTACTTTTTGGCTCGAATGACGAACACTTTCTTTTTTATAGTTTGGCAAAAAGGATCTATTATTATCGTGTTGTTGTCGCTCGAAGAGGAGCGAAGAAAAAGTGAATAAAGCGTTGTCGACGATTCGACCGCGAAAATGTCCGCCGATAATATATGCGCGTATTACGAAATATTATCATCCCTGTTCCATTCTACATCCGTTGTATACGCGAAGTAACTGACAGGACGAGAACGATCAGAACTACCGTATTGTTCGACACACTAGAGCCACGTATACAATTTTCAATGCGATTCTCACCGTATGCGTTCGTCCAACGCGTGTTACTACGACGAGAAACTTTTCCATGTATTTGTGAAAATTTGATGCAACGTTGCAATTCCAAATGGTGGTTTGGCCATCATGAATATTCTGTAAATTTAACAATACGTACATACGCGAAGAACAAATAACGTTGACGCGTGCTCTCAAATTAATAGTCATATGTATAACAAACACGTGTGCAACGGTTCCTTTCCAAATATGAGCGTTCAACCAACTTCCTATGTTTATATATCTTGTGTGTACTTTGAATATTGCGCGTGAAATCCGTTCTATTTCGTACAATGTATCATGCAAAATATTGCCACGAGGGATTGAAAAATCTCCAACAATATATTCGAACGAATCTTTCCCCCTCCCACTTTCGCTATAATGTTGTCTAATCAAATCCGGCAACACGAGTATACGTTTATGCAATATATTTATATATGTATACATATATGTGTATATATGCAGTTGCACGCTCTCTTCTGCCATTTTCATTCGTCGACCATCGCGCCTTTCACCGCATATGCATCGTTTTCTGCTAACTCAATCCCCCCGCGTTGTATCAGTTCTTTTTTCTTTATTATTTTTCCTGTTTTTTTATTTCTTTTTATTTTGTTCATTTGCCTCGCTGGCCACCATACGGTTCTCTTCCTCTCTCTCTCTCTCTCTCTCTCTCTCTCTCTCTCTCTCTCTCTCTCTCTCGCCCAGGTCGTACAGAAGCTTTACCAATAAACCGATTCTGTATCACCTGCTCTCCTCTGAGCTCCCGCACTATTCTCCGCTTTTTCGCTTTCTCTCCTGTTCTTTTTTTTTCATTCTCCCACTCCCTCTTCGAATCCATTCGATATACGATTTTCACGAGATAGTAGACCGTGCGTCGACGAAAGCTCGAGGCTCGCACAGCGATCGTCTATCGAGCCATATGTAACGCGAGTACGCAGGATTATTTGGCAAAACGAGAGAGAGAGAGAGAGATAGCGAAGCAGGTAGGAAGAAACCTTTAGGAAAATTGAAAAAAATCCGGAACGCGATAGATTCGTTCGTGTATAGATATGTTCCTGTATGTGGAAGCATCGAATGCAGCAGTATAGTCGTTTAATGCCACCGAGGATATTTGGGTTAGTTGGATTCGATATAGCCGGGCATGCGAAAGAAATGTTGCTGGAGGGGCGAGGAATAAGGCACGTGGCGAACACTGTCTGATTTATCGGGCAGGAATTTCCTTTTTTTTTGTATTTTGTTCATTTCCTTTTTTTCATCAAGAGCATACCAAAAAGAGAAAGAAAGTGTATAGCAGCGAGTCCGTTCGCACGGGGAATTGTTGGTTCGTGGCCACCTCGAAGTCCGTCCGAACTCAGTGCGTCTATATATAGATACCGCCTCGTACGTATGCACACGTAGTTTCAATGAAGCGTGAAACGCGAGCGAGAACGAGGGAAATTAATCGAGGCAGTATTGCGATGAAAGGTTTGCTTTTTCTTCTGTTCAGACGTGTATCGTATCCTGTATTCTCCTGCCTAATAGGAAGGAAGCTAAATCGCGAACCAGGAGATGAGAATTTTAATCTAGAAACGGAAATTTAGTTCCCACTTTCGCCGCATATTTTTCCCAGAGAATGCCAGCGTTCGATTTAGATTTTATTTCATCGATCGTACGATAAAATATACGCTAAATTAATCACCGAGCCATTCCTACGAAAACAGAAAAACAGTCATACCTTGAACAAGGTTGAATCCTAATTTTAGTACGAATTATTTCAAACACAATGATGTTCAATTCAAATGATGGATAAATTCGAGCTTCGGTAGAAATTTAATCGAGCATAGAATAGCAGAGTACCGATACTCGGTAAAATGGGAGCCATTTTGCATACATAACTCATATATATCGAGGTAGGACTGTGTGGGGCGTACGTGATAATTGTATAACAGCTAGTCGGAAGAGCTCGAGTCGGTAGGCTAAAGGGTATTATTGCTACTGTAAGCTGCGGATACGTATATGTTGCCGAAGGAGAGAACTGGTATAGCGCACGATGAAACGGAGAATGGGGTCTCGCAAGCAAATCGAAACTATATAACCGTACCACTTGCGCCTGCACGTGTATAACTATATAAGTACAAACCGTAGTTATACATACACATGCGCGGAGGTTTCTATACTGCGCTTTCCTCGAGTCTTGATCGCGTGCGAGCCTCATTTGCATTGCAGCGCCCTCGTATCTATCATCTGAAATTAACACTGTCAGCTATACGCGAGCCCGTGCGCGCCTATGTTGCAGCTTCTGTTAACTTTCCACTCTTGCCCCCTTCTCTTTCGCTTGATGTCCGCGAGCCCACCCTCGTCTCTTCCACACTTCTTGAGAATTGTCATCTCAATGAAATCGCGAAAGATTGCTCGACTCGTTATCCCTTTCGGTCTCTCGAATTTACGATTAAGTTGCAATGTCGCACCTCGTGCATAGAGAGAACAAGGATAATAACGGAATGGCGAATCATCCGCGAACTATCTTACCGACGTAGCATGGTCCGAAATCTTTACCACTCTCCAACTTACTGGTCCACGCCCGATATTAACATCGGGCACGTACGAACCACCCGCGAGATTTGATTTCGCGAGGTAATAACCGAACTGTGAGAGCACGTTCTCGTGGAAAATCTCTCGACGGTTCGAGGAGAGAGAGACCTCTCTCTCTCACTCGCTCTCTTTCTTTCTCGCTCTGTCTCTCTCTGTCTGTCTCTTTCTCGCTCTTTCCGCAAGTGCACACGTTCCGAGACACCGTGCTCGGCCCGCATCACACCTGCTCCCCTGCTGCTTGAATCTTCCCAACCTCTCCTATAAACGCAAGAGTGTGGCCTTATCGCCGACACGCTCGAGAACCAAAAATGCTGCGCGCATTTGCCGACAGGAGAAAGTTTCTCGGTGGTACTTCGTGCGGGATGCAATAGGAGCTTTCTCGAAAGGTTAGTTTGGGGGAGGATTAGTCGATAGCTTGCGATAGTGTTCAAAAGTTAGATTTCCTCAGAATCATTAATTTGCGTATGATCTTTTCAACTCTTGTCTTGAATCTTTCGTTTTCATTATTTTTAACTGATTAATTTCAATTTTTAATTGGTTTGCTACAAATTTATAAGTTAAATTAAAGTATTATAATTTAACATTATATTTTGTATTAAATTAAAAATAATTGATAAAACTTCATTTTAATTGATTAATTTCAGTTTCAAAATTAATTCACAATAACTTATTAATCATTGATCTTTAAATCAACGCTTTGATCATAAACACATTAGTCCATCGATTCTTTCGTATAATAAAAAGAAATCGTCTTCTCTCTATAAAAATTATAAGATATAATTTAACATTATAGATCAAGCACGTGCGAGATGAATTTATTATTGAAATATAATCTCGTTCTCTCAGACAAAACAATATATCTTTCCATTATTGTAATTTTTACGAAGAATCAGCTATTCTTTCATTCGTTTTAAATATATTTTCTCCTATGGACCGTACAACGTTGGAAAGAGATCTCGCGCCATAAACGCGTGTTTCAGTCACGCTTTTTTCATGCCATACGATGACGTTGTTAGCTGCTAACCAGAATATCCACATTCGGAGAGAGTACCAGTAGAGGAACGTTGACCGCACCCTTCTAGAATATTAAGAGAGCTATTCGTACGTGAACTGGATGTATACTTTCAACCATGGACATTGTCCACTCTCCATCTACTCTATATATAGATGGGTTGACATATTGATTAAACCGATGACGCGAAAAGGATCTGCATACTTACCAGGTATACAAGTATAAAAACGATTTTTTTTGTAACAATTACACGTCTGTTTTAAGAATGATAAAAAAAATTCAAACGAATGTAAACGGCTTTCTGTGTCACATGCAATTCTGCAGCAGTTTTCTTCAAATGATAACAAAAAATCAATGCTATCTACAAATCGTAGTTCGTAGGCACAAAACTTGATATATTTAACGTTATAGAAAAACATACCGGTGTATGGAATTTGGGTTCTTGTGTGTAGAGGGAGATGATGGTGCTGCAGAAGCGATTTTACGTTCCCTAAACTGATGGCTAACACCATCTGTAGGGAAATTCCGGTCTCATACTTCTACACCTGGTATATCCCTCTCTATCATAAAAAAGTTTTGCTGTCCCCATGTCACCAACTTCTGTGAAAATTGGAGTGAGCATTGAATTAGAATATCTTGAACGTTATTTAGATTCACGTGGTAGTCGTAGATAAATTATTGTTTGGGTACGTCGGTTTTCCAAAACCCTCAAGGCTAGTTAAACATGTGCTAGTCACAGAGTGCCTACAGGCACATAAACACCACAGTCACGGTGTGAAGATACTCACGAAACAGTTAAAGCCACCGTTCCGTAGATACCAACCACTTCGTAACTTCAACCACTTCTTGACTATATTACGTCCACGACTGTCGACCTCTATCACTGTATCCGCACCGTCGCTTTGGCTATTCCTCCATGGTAGCTACTTTCTGACTTTATCTATTCCGTGATCTTAATCACTTGACTATAATCACACATACTCACACGTAATATACAGGAATTTGTTGATTTTTCAAATGCGTTTATCCAATTACATTAGCAAAAAAAAAAGCATTTTTAAACAAACGTTGCGCCTGTTAAGATTGCATTATTGCAAGATCGTTGGCTAACTACCATTACCTCGAACTTAATTCGCTGTCTCAAAATCCGGAAACTTTCAATTAAGTGTGTTTGCATGATTGTTAACACTTAGTGATAGAGAAAAGTGATATCTATTGCAGTATTGAATAGCAAAGAGGCTAATGGTTTGCTACCTGCAGAATGACTATGCCAAAACATATCGTGACAGAAAATCGTGCAACAGAAAGAAAAATGCTTCGACAAGAGTTTTTTTCAATCATTATTGTTGATTGAAAATATCGTCAGAGGAGAAATGCACAATATGTATACGTCTACGTGGCAGATGCCACGAGTTTGACGTTCATCACCTGGTAACGGTTTCGCTTCTAGCTCTATATATCTCTGCTATAAAATAGCGAAACGACAGGAGCACGCAATCTCTCGAGAACTCGAGTCACGTTCCACGCACAAACCGACAACGGTACAAACTTGCTTCTCACGCGTTCTATGTGTGTGTGCATATGCTCAGAGGGCGTCACTTTCACTCTCGTTCTGCTTTTACTGTACATATATATGTATATTGTAAAAGTGCTGGTACGCATGTAACGTAAACGTTAAATATTCGCATGCACTTTTCGTTGAGGAGCACAGAAAAGGCGTTTGCACGCAAGATACTTATGCGCCTCTCGACCCGAGCTCGTTTTTTCTTCAGAATTGCCAGTAAAATCATACAGAATAAGATTCAGGCATATATATCGTTCCCCTCGTAAAATATAATACTGCAATATTTATAAAACAAAAAAGAAACAAAAAACTGCCTGTGTTTACGAGGGAAGAGCGTAGATGTATAAACCTACGGAAACATCTCGAAAGCGTACATCCAGTTTTATACCTCTCGTAGCAATGCACTTCAATTTATCTTACATTCTTTTATAATTAAAAGTCGAATGTACCGTTATAATTAATTTTGTTATCGAATTACTTGTAAAGTTCCCGTGGCAATCCTTTATTTTCTATTATCCGTACAACTGCCAGTAATGTAACCGAAAGACGCATTGCATGTATGGAAATGGAATTCAAAGGGGGAGAGAGTGAGGAGGGGCACGACTGCAAGAGGAAAACAAAAAGGGGAGGTCTTTGCGAGGAACGTTTTACACGTTTCTGCACTTGGGGTCTCGTGTATGTCTCGTGAATTTGACCAAGACGATGGGCCCACGGCGGCAATGCGTCACTTTGTCAGCCACCCAGAGAGGTGTGCGGTCTACGACAACTTGGCCGGAGCCTTTCGAGATCCAACAACAATGTGCGTACTAGCTTCGTTCGTTGGTCCAACACTCATGGGCCAATCTTAAATCACACACTTTGTTGTCTCTTGCGCAAACTCTTGTCTCTCGTTGGCATCGCGTTTCCTCCGGCGATCTTGTTTACGACGCGTATGTAACAAGTGATCATCTAATTTTCTAGCGAGTAACTGAACAATCTTCGATAATCGATGTTCCGATAATTATAGATCGTATTCTTCGCGTTAATAGAATCAATAGACGACGACAAACATCTAATAGGATTTTAAAAATGGGTCGACAGCCTCGGAGCTAAAGCGTGAGACAAATTTCTTCGATATGTGTTAACACACACGCGTCTAAACGCACACATGTATCCCCACATCCAATTCACCTTTTGAATATTTCATTGAGACAAAAAACTAACTTGCTCATTTCTTTTTCATTTTCAGGTAAGTTTCAAGGTGACCGAGGGGACAAAATGGAACACGTTTCGAAGAACGAAGTAAGGATAAAAGCGATTTTCGAAGCAGCTCGTGAGTCCATCGTCACGAACCTAAACCACTTTACTGGCACATTCTTTCTTGAATACTATATGCATATAAATATCTATGTACATATATCTATGTATAATGTTCGCACGTTATGATGAACAAGGGACGGAGACACAGTGAGATAAATGCGAGTATATTTATATACATATATATACATACAAAGTATATAGACAGGGATATATATATATACGAGTCTGGACTATCTGTCTCAAGCAGCCACTCCGCCTCTTTCTCCTTTTGAGGCGGCAACATCTCTTGAGGAAGGGCATTGTTTTATTCCAAGCGCGTACCAGACACTCCTCATCCTCTCTCTCTCTTCCCCCTCCCCCCTCTCTGTCCCCCTCTACCCATCTCTCTCTCTCTTTTTCTCCCTCTCTTTACTGCTTTCTTTCTTTGTTTCTTTCTTGCTCACTTACTTCACCCAACCCTCCGAGTTCCTCATCGTCTCACACTCTCTCCGGCACTCCTTTTGCTCCCTCGCCTGCCTACTCTCGACAATTTACTCCTTCGCGCGCACGCGCGCCCCCGCGCGTGGCTTCGGTATATACGTCCCCTCGTCCCCGTCTTCAACGTCGACGTCGAACCTCCAACATCATCGACATGGTCCTCTACACATTTCGCTTTCCTTTAATTTATATCTATATGTGTGTGTGTGTGTCTGTGTGTGGGTGTGCGTACGTGCATGTGTCTGTGTGTATGCGGGTGTATATCGAGCTTGCAGTCAACGGCGTCGAGGCATGAGCGAGTACCGCAGCTATAAACCACCCAGCCCCTCATCTCGCCATCTACCTCTCCCACGTCCCGATAGTACTCCGGAGCTTAATGACGCTGCCTCAATATCGCATCGCCACGGTACAACCCGCCTCTCGTTTCCCGTTACGAACGTTTGATGCATTCTTTTATTTATCTTTTTTTTTATATATATACATTTATAGCTTTTTTCCATCGCCCTTTCCCAAATATTTCGGCAAGCCGGTAGCGACTCAACACGGCGGTTTAATATGTGGAAAAGCTCTTACCGGATTATTGCCAGTTGTTATTTTCAGTCTGGAGGTAGATTTTGTCGAATCTCTCTTACTCGCTCACTCTCTCTCTCTGTCTCTTTCTCTCTCTGTCTCGCATTCTGATAGGCATACGAAAGGGGCTGAAAAAAACGTTATTAGCGAGAGCAGAATTCGTTTCGATCGCCATTATAAAATGTGTATGCGTATGTGTGCAAGTGTGTACGCGCGGATATGATGTATGTGTGTGAATGCCTTGCATTTTTCAAAATATCAATATGCCGAACTTGCCGACGAAAAAAAGTTAAAAAAAAAAAGAGCGAACGTAATATCTCATCGGCAATGTAGCATTCGAGATTGATTATGAAAAATTCGCACTTGTCTCCTGTTCGTACGTCCATTAGACAATGTTTACTATTCTCTCCGGAATACCGCATAATTTACGGGCGCTACGAAGTTTTTGTGAAAATAGGGGTTAATTGGACCCCCTGAATAATCCAACGAAACGATCCTCGTGATTTTCGGTCTTACGAGCTGAAAAAGGGTCGCGACCTTTTTCTTCCTCTATGCTAGTAAGCTTCGTAAATTTCATCTTCTTAATCACGAGAACCAACTGGATGCAAATAAGGGATTATATCGTAATATGTGTTTTAGTTTTCTTTTCTATTTGTTCTGTTTTTTTTCCTAGAACTCTATTTGTATTTTTTTAGAACTCAGGCCTCAAACCCTCGATTCGTGGAGTGGTTTCCCATTTTTACGCGTGGTCGAATTATCATGTTGAACAAACGACTACCTGAGATAACAAGAAGAACAGAGAAAATGCAATTAACAGTCGAACCTGAATTGATAGGCAAACGCGAGGAGGTAACAGGCAAGATTGCCGCCTGTGTTTTATGCGTACACATATACATACATGCACGTATACTATGATAGTTTTATTTTTGGTCGATTCCACAAAGATTCAATTAAATATTCGCTACAAGAATATACGACTGTGTGCCGAGACAGTGCTAAAGTTCGGGGCTGATGTGGATGTCACTGGGGAGGATGCACTCTAAATAATTCGCATAGAAGAACCAGAGCCAATTTCAAACAATCGAACGACCGCAATAAATAAGATTCATACAAGATCATACATATCACATCACAAAGAAGACCGGAATTATTATTGCGTGAAGGAATTATTATAACATGAAGATTTCGCAATACGCAAGACGGGGATAAATATCGATACAAGAACTTAAATTATAATCGGATTATAATAACGACAGGTCGACGAAACGGCGCTCGATCGACTGCCTCGAGTTGATCGTTAGGGCTTCTCTCCTCTCTTCGCGAAGCGCACGGACAGACGGGAAGAGATTGATCAACGCCAGTTACAATTTCGGTGGTCATTGCGCGAGCGCTGACGAGACTATTATAATACGTGTATATTTACAAACTAACTGTGCCCGCGACTTCGTTCGCGGAGAAAGATAACCCTAAATTTGTTAACCTTTTCACAGAAGACAATTTGCTAACTTAAAAAATTAAGAGAAGAAAGTTGTAATAGAAAAGGCAAACTATTGTATTCGTAGTGGCATTAACCCTTTGAGACCTAAGTACTTTCAAGCTTATGTGGTCCGCAGACGCATAGGCTGACGCATATATGCGTCCTTAGGGCTCAAAGGGTTAAGCAACTGTAAGCTTCTATTTAAAGTAGCGATATGTACTTTTCATGATCTCTATTGCAATATACTTACATATATCACGTTACATGGTTTGTTTTCTATTATTCAAGATGTATATATGCCACAAAATCCACGAACTAAATATAATTAATTACAGAAGTTTAAGCTAATCTTTTTCAAGATTGCATCTTTACAATGCGATCCACACAAAACTCTATTATTTTCTGTCCAGCTTGCGCGTTTATAATGCCAGCGAACGCATCATTCGCTTGCGAGAAGAGGGATGGCCATGCGCCACCTGCCGGCCGCGGGCGGTATTACTACTATATCTATATCTTATTTCTATATATATATATATATATATATTATGGCGAGGTGGAGTCCTCCTCCTCATAGAGAGATTACTATAGCCACCATTCGGAATTTTGCCACATTTTCTAATCGAGACGCTACTGTCTCGGGGCTACGACAGCGCCATCGGCGTCCGAACGGGAAGAGGCTAGCGAGCCTCGAGAGAAAAATCACTCTACGATCAACCAGTGATCAATTAACACCAGTTTACTTCTCTCTTGACTATTATCGACAGTTTTAGAGTTCAGAGGTTCAGCGTTACTACTGCACGTAGTAATAATGGCTGGAGAAGATTTTGTGTGGATACGTCGTGTTATAGCAGTGTATACAGTTCCTATTTCGACAGCGAACACAAAAGACGAAAGAAAACAACGCATTTCGCCACTACACAAGATTCTCTTCTGTATAGAAAACAAGGAAAGAAAGGGGTAGAGAGAGAATTGTAGCGAGGACAGAACGCAGAATCAGACTTAGTGACGGGGAAATAAAAGGTATTTTTTCAACAGTAAATTAATTATCTGAGTTTATTTTCCTGTGTCCCTCCCCTCCTCGTGCAATTCTTGTTAAAACTTTCGATTGTTGGAAGGTTTTGTCTACGGACTTACGACACCGATGCCGCATCTCATATCTACTCCGCGGGTTAGCCGACATCTCGTCGCAAGATGCCATTAATAAATTCCTTCCTGGCGCTCAATTAAATATTCTTTCAAGCTTTGAGAGTCCGGAGTTTGGTGGAAAGATCGGCATCTATTTGTCCGATATTAAGATTATTATCTAGCCTTAATAATTATTAAATATCGTGGCACAATATGTATACATATATAATAGTACCATGACATCATCGACGTCAAAAAGAACCACACAAAGAAGAGATGCAGGGAGTACGACTTTTTTCACACAAACCCCTATTTCACCCCCTTAACTTTTATTTTCGCGACAAAAAGTAGCCTTAGTCTGTCCCTAAGGTCTGTCCCCATCTATCCATGTACCGAAATTCATCAAAATTGGTGCAGCGGTTTAGGCGTGAAAGCGTAACAGACAGACAGATTATGTTCGCATTTTTAATATTAGTATGGATAGTATGGAAGTATGGATATATACAAAAAATAAGTAAACGTAGCTACTGAAATTCGATCTCGCTTGTCTTCTCACCCTGGTTCTACATATCCTCGTCGTGTTTCCATACGCATGGGTGTGCACACAGACACTTCCAAAAGAGCCAACGACATGGCGTCGCAGTCGTGGAATTAAACACCCCGTCTGACGTTTCTGCTATAATTAATCTCCTAATTAGAGAGTAAGAGTACGCATGAAAATTGGTGAGAACAATAAAACCGCGAGAGAGCCGAGGGAGCTTTCATTTTCGCGAAGATCTCTATGTACCATCAAGAGTGCGCGCAGGCACGTTAATACGAGGATGAATATATATCTATGCAGAAATACCTCGCATTCCAAGAGTCCTCGTTACACCGACTACGTATCAACCATTGCATTAATGAATCATAATTTTTACCCTTTTTTTATATTATTATTACAACTTTACCCGTCAGAAGAAATGTACCTATTAATTTTTGACTTGTCACCAAAAGAATGGCGTTAAATTAACTATCATTCATAAAATTGATGTCGTGAATCATCAGAAACTCTCATAGTAAAAAAATCGTTCAATCTCCCATGTATAATCATACAATTAATTTTATACCTTACTTCAAAGTTCATTAAAAATGATACACCGTGTTAGTACGGATTATTATCTACTGAATGAGATGCAGAGCACCACTACTACACCTTTCTCTCTCTCTCTCTCTCTCTCCCTCTCTCGTTCTTGCCCTCCCTCTCACCCTTTCTTATAGGTACTTTCAACTTCGCGCCCCGGGCACGTGCATCAGTATCCATCTCCACTCGGAGGCTGGGATGCGTGCGCACGAGGTCAGTCTATATAGTCTCGGCGTCGTGGCGTTGGCGGCAAGCCGACTACAGCCTTTACCACTATACCCACTCGAAGTGGGTATATATACCGTATGTGTAACACCTGCGCCCTCTTCTCAGCCCAGGTAGTGTGTATAGTAGGTATATACTCCTGTACTTAGGCGCTGCTCACCCTCTGTACATCCTCCCTTTGCTCACTCTGCGCCCCCTTCCACCTTCTCCCCTCTTTGGTAGTATTCCAGTCGGGCACTCGTGTCGACACACTACATACGTATATATGCATACGTACTGCACCGGAGAATTTCACTGGTGCAACTTGCGCCCGAGCTATATTGTGGTGCGTGGATTGTATATTCCCGTTGCACATATATATATATATATATACATACACGCGCGATAAAGGGTCTTTCACCTATCCCGCGGCCATACAGAAAAGTTACCCTGGCACTTGCTATTTTTCCATGCCATTAACGACCGACGCAAACGACCTCATCAATGACTTTATGGCGGTTTGCTTTTATTCCCCCTCTTTTTTACCCCACCCATTCTAATATCCCTAAGCCTTGTTCTCTTCCTCCCGTCAAAACGTTTCTCTGCCAACCTTGTAGCTAGCTGTTTTATCCTCCGATATTTTCTATATTCGCCTCGATTCTCGCAACGTACGCGTTCGTTTTTAACCATAACCCGGACGATAGAATGTCCATTATTATTATTATTATTCTCGTCCGTTTTTTCCAACTCGACCATACGCATTTGAAGGACTGTTCTGGATCCTGAGTTCTTGACGCAGGGGAGATTCAAGCCTTTCTAACCGCCGACATATTTCTCGTATTTCTTGTTCAATTCGTATAATAAATATTATCGGACGTATTGGATATCTTACAGCTGGAGCGTGGTACAAAACTTTACCATTGGATTCGCTCGTCATCGAAGTTGTATCGGTTATTGGGTGCACGTGTATCCCTGTGCTTACGCAATTTCCAGGAAATTCTACTGGCAAGTCCGTTGACCCGAAGAGCCTCTCCATAATCAGGGAAATGTCCTAAACCACCGGTCACTGTCATCGGCACGCTGTCAATAAACTACTAATACCATATCGATTCTGAAGATCGTGAGAACCCCCTCTCATGCATCTCCGAAGAGGTTGTAAGCTCCATGTAATCTATGTATACACACGCATGTACATGAATCGATCGTGCACGGTTGCCTCGGACACGACACTCCGATAAATATATCGATATACAATAAAGGACAATCCAACTTAAATCGATCTGATGGACAGTGTCGTCGCCCCAGGTCCGGACCAGGGTTTGTGAAAAAAAAACACCGTGAACGTGAATTTTGTTTAATAGTAACAAAAAACCAATTAGTTTTATAAATAAAAAAAAAATTATTTCTTTTCGTTTCAAAGTTCAGAGAATGGTTCCTGCTGGGTGACGAAGTTTTGCTTAACAGTTGCAAATATTTAGCCCAACAGGGTTTCTATTATTTCGACGGAGAAGAAACGTACCTAGTGTTTGCGAAAAATCGACTGAAAGTCAAGTCTTAATTTCCGTACATGTCATCGTTTGCACATCTTCACATTAAAATCCATAAAAAACACACGTATTTATCAGTTAATAAGATTTGACGGCATACGAGAAGACTTTGAGAAGGTGAAAGTTTTTATCGAGGAATTTTAATACGAAATCTTACTTCTTATCTATAATTATAGAGAGGAACACTTCGCCAACGCTCTTTCGGAATATCCATTTCGCGCGTCTCCAGGTTGTGGAGGATCGATCTAGCACTTTACCCCATGCCATCGGAATTGTCCCGAGCGAGCGGATGAAGCATCACCATCCATCGTCCTTTGACAGCTTAATGCCATTTCCCACTTAGCGATATATTGACAAAATTAATTAACTCAAATGTTTTAGTAATTAATTTACGTACAACGGGAGTTCGTATCGATAAAAAAATTATTCAATCATAATAATTTCGGATCAATCGACTATCGTATTTTAACAGACCGAGTTGTTCCAACAGCTTAAAAAAAAATAATAATTGCAAAATATTAGCTATGTATGTATATATCAAGAGCATGAGAAATTTGCAAAACTTCATTAAAATTCATAAAACACAGCAAACATATACTTCTTCACGCTTATTCTTAGCTTCGACAACAATTTCCTGTGGCATGTTACGGCACAAAGGCGGATATGTCGAAAGAGAAAGAGAGAGAGAGAGAGAGAGAGAAGCCCACGTTTTAGACACGTGCTTTAACTAGGCAAAACCAAGTCGAGAAATTTGCATGTGAATTAAGCTACCTCAGGTACACCGGTGAGAGTATCGCGCTGATATGGGCTCTGGATGCCAAGTCCGAGGACTGGATCCTTTGCTCGAGGTGGATAATCCACACGCCGGGGGCACGCCAGACGATACTATCTCCAAGATTGATAAGCTCACGATTGTAATATCGTGTTTCAAGCTAATCTTTGGCGCAACGAATATATATATACGTATAATGCTTACATACATATCTATAATTTATATACATAGGCCTATATATATATTAATGTAAGATATACATATGGATATCGCGGAAGGCATTGCGTTTAATATGCGACGGGAGATATACTCGTGGCGATACAGGACGCACGGACAAACGTACGAGCAATGAGGCACGAAACAATTTGTCCGAGAAAATCAAGCCAAACGAGAAACTATATGAATATCGCATATACCACTCTCGTTCGTAAAGCAGCGTCATCCTACTCGTGTGAATACATCTATATATGGTTGGATGCAGCTCCAATCTCGTATGACTATAGGCTAAAAACAAAGCGAGAGCTTCATCGAGGACTCCAGGTAGCTTCAAGATCAACCTGATTTATTTAGCACTACGGATAGCGATTCTTTTACCGTCAATACGAGGGAAAGAGAGAGAGAGAGAGGGACTGTTTTTTTTATCGCGGGCACATCGCCACCCGGCAATATTTCACAATTACGTAGCTTTTACGACGAACCATAAAGATATACGCGACCGGCGGTGCGTGCCAGTTGCATGATGGCCGACTGTACTTTCTCTCTCTCTCTCTCTCTCTATCTGGCTCTCCCTCATTCTCCCTGAATTTTATAGGCCTATAACGGCAATTCGCGAGTTGGTTCGGCTTACATTCCGAGATCCGAGGATATACATACGCATACAAACGCGTATATACAATATGTAACGCGAATTTTATTGGATATTATGTACGAGTATATATAATTTTCAAAAGCTTCTTTCGCGCCGCTCACTTGATACATTTTCCAGCATTTCTTGTTCTTCGCAAAAGCATCGAATGGTAAGACTGGCTGCTTGCTCTCTTAAACAGCACGTACCTTGGTTGCCGTTATCAAATGACATTTCTACGATATATATTGACACTATGTCACGAGCCCTCTATCTCTCTCTCTGTCTCGCTTTCTTGGTCTCTTAACACGACACTTGAAAATCGCATCACCAAAAATTGCTGAGAACTCGCGTGTTTCTACCGATCTCGTCGAGATTTCTTTCGAGCAGGAAGAAAAGCCTTTTGGTGAGAGATGTCAACTCTCGGGCGAAGAGAACGATAGAAAACGACTTATTCCGAAGTGAAAAGATAGAATTGAACGTGAGGGACGAAATGGAGAGACAAAGAGAGAGATCGGAGGTTGGAGAATTGTGATGAGTATTCTCATCCTTCCTCTCTCTCTCTCTCTCTCTCTCTCTCTCTCTCTCTCTCTCTCTCTCTCTCTCTCTCTCTCTCTCTCTCTCTCTCTCTCTCTCTCTCTCTCTTCTTGGTGTGTGGCGTGTCATCGGTGTAGTATGTACGAGCGGATGGGAAAGATGGAAGCGTGCGAGCCTCAGACCGTTCGGGAGCATGAGAGGGCGGTACTGACACGAATCCAAAGACGGCCACTCGTAAACCTAATAATCCAGCCACTCCTGACAAACGATGCCGTCAAAATGTAATTCCGAGGCCGTTCTCACTCCTCTCACTATCTCTCGGTCTCACTCTCCCACGAGCCAGCTCGAATTTCAAGTGGATATGCTGGCGTTGAATCGTCTCGCGCCCCCTTCGACCGAATATACAGAGGCATTGGAGAAAGGGAGAGAAGAAGAAGAGAGAGAAAGAAAAAGAGGGAGAGCGCCTGGACCTCTCTCATCAGGTTGCTGGACCAAGCTTCAACACAGGTCTCTTCACCAGATCCAGCATCAGCGAAGCTTTACTCTGCGACTCTTCTCTCCGTCTCTCATTCCTCTCTCGACCACCCCGGCACACGAATTTGCTCAACCGTGCCATACTCCCCCGACCACTCTCACTCGGTGTACAACCGCGAGATTTGACAGCCGAACGTGACTCCACTCAACCAAGGAGAAAATCAATACCTTACCGCTCTCGTTCGTCAGCTTTAGCGGGTGCGAGACTTTTCGAGGGGCTATCCATGCACATATACACCTACAGCTTACCTATATATGCCTATAGTCAATGTTACGTACATCTATATAGATACGTATAAATATACATGTACATCGTAAAATTGTTATTTTCTTTCGCTTGTGAAAACTAAACTAATCTACCTGTATCGATACAAGAAGATTACTGTCCTTTTAGCGGACCGTGAGAATGAAGAATTTACAATTTTTCACTCATTTTGTTATGATAAGACCGATGCAGGCTCTCACATTTTATACCTAAAGAGAATAGTAACGTCTAAGCTAACATCAGAGCAATGTACCATTATTATCATTATAACTTAACAAGTAGCTGAATCATTTATCACTAAACGGACTCTTGGTATTACCATTATTAATAAACAAACACTTGGTCCACTTATCGCCGAACCTAGACCCTTAGCCCTTATCACTATCCCCAACCTAAATACCACTTTTCACTACCAGACCGTCCCATGGAATTCTTCCAAAATCCGGATGTTATTGAAGTCAAAGCAGGGACGCAAAAGCCAGTTACTCTTTTACCGACGTTCTGACACGACGATGATAACTATCTAGAAAATGAGATACGTTTCAATTTTGTTTCCTACATAAGCAAATTAAAAATCTTTTGTTTTCAATTCTCGCACTACACTATTACGATATTCACATCCCTCTCTCTCTCTCTCTCTCTCTCTCTCTCTCTCTCTCTCTCTCTCTCTCACCACAAATTTGTTATACATTGTAAATATTTCCCGAGATTTCAGGATTCGCAATGACGCGTCTGCCCGTCGTTATCGATTATCCGTGTAACCAAACGAGAATATAAAATTTATACAGCCACGCGTGTGTCGGATTCTCTACCTAGGCAAACAAAAAAAAGAAAAACAAAAAGAAAAAACAGAAAAAAGTGTCCCAAGGGCGCGAGACGGGAATTGCACAACACGTACCGAGACCTTCGGCTATATCAGTAGTATCCATGAAGAGTATACGTATATATCCTCGTATATGCGCATGCATTTATGTATAATACGGAAGCTCGTGCGCTCTGTGCAAAATGCACACGTGGTTTGCGCTCGTACAAAATATATCTATAGAACACTCTCACTGACGGGACGTGAGGGCGTCGAGACCGCCAAAATTATAATGATTCTACGCCGCTTTTTCCTCTCCGCGATGCGGACAGACATCCACACACATGTGGAAGGGGCAGGGAAAACTGGCGGGTTCAGCTTACCCCCTGAATAATGCATACGAGCACGGTCTCTTTATGAATTTTTATACAACCCGTGAAACGGAATACATTCGAGTTTGTCATGACGCGCGTGGTTCCTGCGTCGTTGAAATATACATATATCTATAATCCATATAGCTTAGGTATATGTATACATATATATATTTATGGGGGTATAATGTATGTCTCGGGGCTTTTTCTCCCTCACTAACCTGTTTTTGTTGTTTATTTTATATTTGTTTTATTATTTCACGTTTTTCACGTACCGACAGACGGGGTAGATGTCAAACTATTGTGACATTTGGAATTTCTATGCTGCGATGCCCTCGCTTTCTTCCCTTTATATCTCGTCTCTCTCGTTGCAGATTTTCTTGCCGTGTCATTAACGAGCGGGCGAGACGTTTCTCTTGCGAATTTTCAAACCCGCGCGTATAACAATGTTCTCTTTCGCCCTCTCGCTTTCTCTTTCTCCCTCTCTTTGTCTCGTTCTTGTTCGTTGATACAAAAGATTCGTCGCGGATTTGGTATGAATTCTTTCCTTTTTTTTCGCCGTCGAGTCTGATACCGATCGTAGTTCCTACCGGATGAAACTCGAAGGGTTCCCAGTGCGCGTCACACTGTGTGCATTTATGTGTTCGCGTTTGGGTGTATGTGTGCCCGCGCCATGTCGCTCCGCGTCGGCATTCCTTCGTTAATTACAAGACCACGATTCTCGACCGTGTACAATTAACGTGGCATCTCGCAGAAGATCCTCGGGACTCGTTCCATGAAATTGTGCGCTTATATACAATAAATATATATACATACATATGTGAGCGTGAGTATATGTCTATACCTATACAGGTACACGTTTTTTATCGAGTATTATAACTACAAACTCACGGAGAGACGGTCATAAATTTTATGGTTCTTTTTTCTTCTTGGCCAGTTTCTAAACGATCTATAATGTATTTATACAAATATACATACATATACACAAACACACACATATATATACTTATATATATGTATGTATGTATGCACGTGTATGTGTTTATATTTCTATATTGAATTTTTCAATACATAGTTAAGAGTTATGTACGACCTACTTGGTCGGTATGAATTAGGGACTCTCCAACGCTAATAATTTCACGACTATTTTATTATTACCATTTTATGGTCAGGACATTCAACGTTATCGAGTGCGTTCACGAGCGAACGAGTGTGTACGATCTAGGAACAAGTTTTCCGCAAAACCTTTCAGCATATTATCGCAAAAGTAGAGTGCGAAGTGGGTAGGTGGTTAACAGCACCCTCTATAGTTGTAGGTAGTGGCGCGTATTCGCGAAGTGGAGTTGGCAAATGTGTGTTTTGCCAAGGAAAGAGTAAGAAACCAAGTGTGTCTGTGAGAGAGAGAAAGATAGATAGAGAGAGAGAGAGAGAGAGAGAGAGAGAGAGAGAGAGAGAGAGAGAGAGAGAGAGAAGCGATGGAGATGGGTAGAGAGAAAGAGAGAGAGGGAGAGAAAAGCGACACAGAGGGGTGAGCCAATAAAGTCTAACTGCCCTCTTTACGCGAAAGTTGGCGATAGCGTGAGCCCGCGCGCAGGACACAGAGTTCTCTCGCGGTCGCAAGAATAGTTTTACCGGTAGGCACTTCCTCTCACTCTCGCTCCTTCTTTCTCTTCTCGTTCCGTCTCCTTACAGCAACGAATGCGGCAAAACCATCGTTACCGGAGACTCTTCTTATCTTCTTGCCTTGTTTCATTCTCACTCTTTCGTAGCATTGTACATACACAACACGTATATATGTGTGTACTATACGTATATACCGCGTTTGCCGTTTTCTCGCCAGCTATTGTGATAACCGGCATTATTCGTGTTAAGAAAAATCTCGAAAAGCAGTTGGCAAACGCGAAAATACAAGGATCGCAAACTGTCGCACTCCGTTTATACATAGCAAAAAGCTTTCAAAGTTGTCTGCATATGGACGTGTGTGTATATACATATGTGCGCACATACGGGAGGACGTAGTCGAATATGTAGTACAAAATTTCGCCGTTAATGCGCTGTATACTTTCCCGTCTGTCTCGTCGCAGATACAACTGTGAGTTCTTCTCTGTCTCCCTCCCTTTCTAGTTGTTCTCACACCTCCGACTTTTCCGAGAATACACTTCTCTACTGCTGCTATTGCTGCTGCTACTCATAGTGCAAAAGCGCATATCGCCAGGGCGCTTCGTAGATGGAGTTCGGGTTGCGGGTACGACGACGAGACGACAACCACCTCGGGAAATCCTCTTAGCCCGGTTCTTAACGAGGCCACTCTCAGCCCGTCCCAACCCCACATGCAGTTACACCGACCTACTATCCATATATACATATACGCATACATATATATGTGTATATATATATATATATATATATATATATATATATAACCCACGAGGCAGACGCGCCACCAGGATTTTAAGCTAATTGAATCATTTCAGTTTTGTGAGCCGTACAGGAGAATGTTCGTCGAGTGTGTGTCTCGGGCTCCTGCGCGAACATTTTCCATCCTCACCGTTTTGAAACATATACACATATATATATACATAAGTGCGCGAGTGTCGTAAAGGCCCAGTTAGATACAGCCACAGAACGATGCAAAATGTATATAACGTTACCTTGCGAATGCGAACTCGGGCTATGCAATTCCTGACTGTGGGAAGAGGTTTCGCAGTGGATCTAAAGACTTGCATATATATATGCAAGTATGTGTATATATATGGTAACAGAATCCACCTAGTTAACACTGCAGGTAAGCGCATATACAACTGCTCTGTTCTGCTTTTACCGGATAATACGATCTCTGCTTCTAGCTACATCTGTATTAAAAATGCTCTCTCCTTTCCTTGTGTCAGAGCGCGAGCACACATACGAATACTGAGTTTAAGACTCAGTTGGGGATAGGTAGAGACGTTTAGCCAGAGCGCAGACGGCAACTACCGCAGAGAAGTATTTCGCGCGTATTATACGGCTGCGGATTGTAGCGAAGCTTTTACCACGCGATCACGTGGTCTCCTCCTCTTCCTTTCGTACTCCCACCTCCCCATTTCTCTCTCCCTCTCTCATTTTATCTAGACCGTTGGTTACTTGTGGAAATGTTACAGAACTTGAATTTTCACCCACAACCCCTTCGGCGAAGCTTATCCCTCGAACCCTCTCTCGCGTTATCGTCCTGCGCGAACGATCTTCATCGAGAACGACCAACGAGAAATACTGGATTTTCTGCAAAATCTCAGTTACGAAAACGAAACAAAATTCCTGACGAATTAACAAAGTTGACTTCAGGTCGAAGTTCCAAGTTCGAAAGTAATCGAACCAATAAGGCAAAGGACGTTATCACTGATGCGTCATCATAACTTTGGCGTATTAACGATGCAAAAGTAGCCACCGGTCTCTGAGACGAAATTTTTTGAGGGATCCAGAATAGGCGGCATCGAATGGAGTGGTGAGGATCGAGGGGAGGGTCCAACGTATACTTACTAAACGGTATATACGCCGCCCTCGTAGATCCTCTAAAATAGCAGAAATTTTACATTCTGATTGAGCGGAGGGTGCTGGAGGTGCCATGAACCCTCCCATAACTGTGTCAGCAGGCAGAGTTGGTATCGAGAGCGGGGTCACGAAGGGCGCATTTTTCGAACTTGGCATCGAGAGCGGAGTCCCGAAGGGTCCGTAATGCCCCAGGTTCAAGCTGGAGGGCACATTGGCATTGAGCAGAGGCTGGCAGCTTGTGCGCACAAAGGAAGTAGGCTCTATGAGATTGAGACGAGAGCAAACAATTTCGACTCAGGGGAGCTGTGACTTACTCTTTTTCATAGCAAAATAACTCCAGTTACAAATTCGGTAATGATCAATCGATCATTTCTCAACCTACTATTTGGACCTCAGGATGACTGTTTATCCACCGTGTCACGACATTATTGTGGCGTATGCCAGCTATAAGGTTTAATCCAGTTGCAAGGTGTGGAATGCATATAGTCTTAGGGGCTGCATGCAGCCGGACACGTCACACGTTCCGGGCGTCAAACGGGACCGAGACGACGTTGTCGGGCATAGGGTGAGGTTGCCACTGTAAGGGCGTTAAAGGGGTATCGGCAATTAGTAGCGTGTTGTGGCAAACAATGTGTCGGGGTACGGGAGAATGTTCTTCCGACATCATGCAGGGTCCGTTACAGCAAAGCATGCCTTAATACACCCGTATATCTATAAACGCCGCACATGCACGGTATGTGGTTTGGCTTTCGCAACTTCCCTACCTGTCTTCCCTCCATGTATTTTCTATATACATATAATCCATGAAAGCTATATATATGTAATTCGTGTTCCAACTCCGAGTCAGCGAATGTCACTCTTAGCTGTGCGTGCTACAACTGCAAAATTTCTTGCCTCTCGCCTTCGCCCATCCCCTTCACCTTTCCATCATACGGACCTCAAACATTCATCGTGATTTTGCACTTGCCAAGTGCTTTTTTCGTATAGCATAAACATGCAAATGTGTATATGTGTGTACGTACGTTTCTCGTACATCTCTGGGGAGGGGAGAAGCGTCTCGACGAATTGGTTCTTCAGTGTATATACGTCTCTCTCTCTTTCTCTCTCTGTCTTTTAGCTCCGTAGCATCCCCTCTGGGTAAAGTAAAGTTACTCTTTATTCAAGCTTCGTATACGTTCAACGACCGACGCACCCGCTGGAATACGATTCACTCGTGTATAGGTATACATATAGCTATTTCGTATATTTTATTTTTTTTCTTCACCTCAGGTTGAAAGGCATCGGAGAAGAGGCAAAGAATTGAGAAAGATGCAAAGCGAGAGGCGGGTGTTTCGACGAAAGAGGAACAAAAATGGGAAGCACGAATTTTCTTTTGGACAGGAGGAAATAAAGTCTTGTATCTCGTTTGCATAATTGATAAAATTAATTGTATATCTCGCGGGAATTGCAGCGTCTTCGATCATTCGTCGTTGGCTACCAGTTCTTCGCAGGCGTAGAAAAATCATTCCTTCGCCGGGATGGAACTGAATAATAAACGAGATAGTCGCGTCACAGCTCGTGGTTACCCGCTCGATGTAATAAAGAGAAGGAAAAAGTAGGGAGAGAGAGGAAGCCAAAGAGAAAAATGGACGAGAGAGGATACGCTGTTAAGGCGGTACTGTTAAGACCAGGCAAATTGCCAAGGAGCTAAACCTTTCCTTGGTATCCGCGACGGACCAAATCTTTTTTAAACGGCCTTGTTCTCGCATTCATCCATGGGCCACTGGTGCGAGAGACCAACCCGGCCCAGACAGTCTCACGATTATAAAGTGCAAATCCTTTTATTCCGTCGTTTCGTTTCGGGCCGTCGCGCGAAAGGGTTTATATACGTATATACATTTTCGTTCGTGCTGTGTTCTTCCAACATACGAGGTTTTCTCTCACACGACCAACTCTTCTATGGACGAACCAACCATACGATCCTGGCATCTTGCCTTCGCATTGTACTATATATGCCACACGTATGATATATATATGTATGTATGTATTCGTAATGTACGTTTATAGAAATATATTTGAGGTTTCGCAGAGATGTTTTTCTATTCGACTATTTCTGACTGATTGCCGAAAGGAAATTTGCGATATATATAATCCCATTGGACGTTCCTCGGCGAAAGCTCCAAAAGGTCGACAATACTGTTCGCGTATATCTCTCGAGCATATAGACTTTTTTCGCAAATGCTCGTCCGTCAAAGGAAGATTTTCGAATACGCTTGTTGGCTTTCAATTCGCCCTCCTTTTCGCGTTGGTCGACCCATGCGGCTCTGTATAGGACGCATTTGGAATTGGTTCGAATCGAATTCTTGTGAACCGGAGAAGGGATAACGCGACGTAGAGAGTGAGCAGGTCTCAGTCTGTGTCGAAGTCGAATATATGGGGGATGTAGGGGAGTACTGGGAAAGAACCCGACAAAGTCAGCTTATCGGCTGGAGAGCTGTGCGAAAGATGTTGAGCTCGTCACTCAACTTGGATAGGTCGGATTCTACATACAACGAAATCGCTATTCGAATCGATAAATACGTATACGTAACGGTTCTCTATAGAATCCGATCGCTCCTCGGTCATTATAGAATCAACAAGAACATCGAATCTAATTCCGAGATCCATTGTTTCTAATTCCTAGTTTTACCTCGGAAGTAAACTTATTTGTTGCAAAATTAATATAGTGACAATACCTACAATACCAAAACGAATAGAGAAATTTTTAATTTCCAACTTTGTAGACAAAAATGTGCACGTGCATCCAACTTTCATTGGCGTACCAAGCGATAGATCTCGTTTAATCCCCAACGGCGGAAGGATGTAATTTATTTATGGTCGGTAAGAACGTTTCTTGATCCGGGGGTGATTAGTAAGCGCGCTCAATTAACTATTAATTGCGATTCCTACATATCCAACCAATGAGCTATGCATATCCTCCCCTCGGCGAACGCCGAGCCAGTCGGCTAAATAAGTGTCGCTAAATTTCTGCCTCACCCGTAGCCACCGGCGCATTCCCATTTTTCTTCCAAAACTTATTCAGCCTTAAAAAAAGAGTGGCTCATGGGTTATTTTTATATTCGTCGCTCTGCTGCAAGTAAATCGTGCGAAATTAAACCTGCGCCTCCGTACGAAAATGTCGACGCCGACGATGAGAAGGTCGTCCGTTCTGGAACGTGTTCGTGGGTACGGGTCGTGGACCGCGTTAATGACGACAGACTGCGCCCACCGAGCAGGGTCAAAGGGAATCTCGCGAGTTTGGATTCGAAGGTGGTGGAAAACAAAAGCCCGTCGCTCGACGATTCTCTATCTCCGACGATCTCGCTCTCCCTCTCTCCTCGTCCATGTGCCCTCTGGGCTCAGGGCATGGACTCTTCGCATAAAATCCTCTCGTACCACCTTGCTATGCCCATACAGCAAGCATAAATATATATGTATATATATTTATGAATGTAGATGTAGATGCGACGTCACCGCATCACCATTATTAACGAGTGGACGATATAATTTTGACGCTTCGCGATAATAGCCTCAGGGCGCATATACACCTCATTGTACCACCACCATGCTCCGACCGTTCCTATTTTCATCTCACCGTGGCAACCACCGCACAAAATCTCGTCAATCGTATATACGTAAACTCATACTCCCGCTATCGTTCCATACTACACCCCCGGGTACTCCACCTGCCAGCTGCTCGTGACACTTTCCTCTTGCTCTTTGTACATGAACAAGTAACTTGCATCTCGCATTAATTCTGTGACCGCCCAACTTTGATGATCCTGTGGTCACTTTCAGAATAATATTCCCAGAGAGAATGTGACTAGCTCGTAAGGGTACGATGATTTTTCATTTTTGCGATTTCACGCTTGTGTTTGTATATGGGCTTTTTTTCATTCGAGCACTTAGCTAAAATTCGTGCTGTTGGGAAGTCTCGTAATGGCATATCTCCCGACTGTCAAATCCAATTGGTACTAAAAACGATATACACCGAAACACATTTGTATGAACGATTAAACAAAAATATAAAGTCGCTCATTTCAACTCGTTTAATTCGCGGTTCGGTCGTTGCCGTCGACGCGCGCATATGTTGTTTTTAATACGCGGGAGTAGATAATATATACAGGATGAATTTCGTAAAGTGTAACAGGCTTCATTCCAAGGTAGATGGGATCATTTCAAACAAAAGTTGCAAATATACATTAGGGATATTGTTAATAGTTTACGAGATATAATTTTTTTTAATTGGCCCAATCAGAGCGCGCCGAGAAGCGTTGAAGCCGCCCACCTCCACCCCCACCCTAGCCGTAGATATAGCATAAATTAGGGCGCTACATTTGAGTTTGCAAAATTTAGAGCAGTCAATTAGAATGCTTGTATTTTTCCGTGGTCATTTTTTTCTCTCGGGCATTGGCGGCTCCGAATTTAGGCGGGGAGTGGGTGACTTCAACGCTTGTTGGCACGTTGGGCAAAATTCAGAGCAACCAATGCCCGACAAAAAAAAATGACTGCGGAAAAATACAAGTAATCTAATTGACTGCTCTGAATTTTGTAAACCCAAATGTAACGCCCTAATCTATGCTATATCTACGGCTAGGGTGGGGGTGGGCGGCTTCAACGCTTCTCGGCGCGCTCTGATTGGACCAATTTAAAAAATTTATATCTCGTAAACTATTAACAATATCCCTAATGTATATTTGCAACTTTTGTTTGTAATGATCCCATCTACCTTGGAATGAAGCCTGTTGCACCTTACGAAATTCACCCTGTATATACGTTAGGCATATGCATATGAACCAAAGTTCGTACGTGAATTTCGATATTGATCTACCAATAACGTAGCCTCTCATCCCGGTATCCATATTCCCCCGTGAATTTTTCGCCGGGGGCTACGAAATTTAATATTCGACAGGCGGTTTCGTTCGTCGTCCTTTCCTCGTGGATATTTCTTTTTTTTCTCTCATTTCCTCGCTTTTTTAATATCCGGATGCACTCTGAGCTGTTTAATTCACACGCAGATCGAACGTAGATTAGTTTCGTGTACATAATACACGTACGGTGTATAGACGCGACGAGTGGGTGCGAGGTGCGTGACGACATTAACGCTGATATCGGCTTTACTTACTTAGCGCGCGGTTTTTTATCAACGAAAAGCCCGCGTATATGCGGGCGCCCCGTGTCAACGAGATCGCAGTTATACACACGATATCGATCTTGTACAACTTCATTACACCCTCTCTTTTTGCGTCACATACGCTTTTCTTCTCTATCTCTCTCGCTCCCCCTCCCCCTCCACCGTTCTCTCTCGCTCTCTCTCCCGCTCGCTTTCTTGTTGAGTATTTTCTCAATTCTCAAAAATTAATAACAAAAACTGATTTCGCTACTCGTAAATTTTTAACGAAGAACCTCGTCACGAGTTATCGTCACGAGCGAGGTGAGCGCGCGGTTATTAATAAAGCTGTCTGGGGTACGGATGAGAGACGGACCAGCGAGGGGGGTTGAGGGACGAGAGGTGGGTCGACGGGGTGGATGCTGCGGCTGTTCCGGAACGCAGTTGAAAGAGGGTGCGAGGGTATATATAATATAGCTTGAGAGACGCGGTTATGCGCGGGAAAGGGTTAGGTTGTGCATATATACGCGTATATGTATGCATGTAACTATCCACCGCCACCCTCTCTCAACGACACCCAATGCAGTCACACCGAGCGTTATCACACCACGCACCTATACCCCGTTGTAACGCTTTCCAAGCGATCCCACTTCCACAAAACACATGTACGCACACGTGTAAAAGTTACGGGATGAGCCATATCACCCAGAGCGACTGGTCGATATCGCGCTCGGAGAAAGGATCGTTAACGCCCCAGCTCTCCGGATCCTTAATATTACCACTTTCGAACGAACAACCCGATACGAACACGCATACGCACACACACCGACGATCGTTCGTTTCCCGGCTCGTCATATACCTACTCTTGCGTTGTTATTAACGGAGCTCATTAACGCGAGGATCTGTCGAATGAACGTAGCTCGTGTAAAACACACTCACCCGACCTCGGGGCACACACCGGGAGCGATTCAAAGTTGATCGAGGCCCTTTTCTGGAAAATACAGTTTCACGGCTTATATCCGTTTCGATAAGCTACAAAGTTATGGCGAAACGATGGAAGGTGCAATCGCGTTATAAAATCTTGGAGCTGATACGTGCGTATAATATCATAAAATGGAAGACTTACTGATTGGTCGTGTAACGATGTTAAAGTTGAAGGATTTTATGAATTAATAATGCGCCTGTCGATATAATTTTCTTTATGTTATACTGCAGCGTGGTATATTCGTGGGTTTATTTGTAAAAAAAAATACAAATTTAGAAACATATCTTTTATAACACAAAGGATTTAGTTTGCATTTTATTTTTGTGGATTTTATTCGTGCCCGTAAAATGGCGAAAAGTAATGTACCGACGCGATGATATTGCGGAATACATAAATTGATAGATAATCCGTAGACCGCGGTACAAAAATAAGGATGCCTACGTCCGAGGCCATGCAGCAGCTAGGTGCAGGAAGCGGATGAGCGAGTTCGGTAAATGTACCCCAGGTCGACCTTCTGGCACCGCTCGTAATTCCGTGTTAAGATAATTAAATGAATTAGTAGGAGACGCACAGGGATGGCAGGTACTATATGCTCCCTCTTCCTGGTTACTGCACGCGTTGCTGGGTACGCGAGATACTCCCGATGGCTCGATGCACACTTGTGGAAGGAAACAACACGCGTGCGAATGTACGTATGTACGTGTACATAACACAAGCGTTTACGCAGTGTCACCGCACTCTATATGGAGCATGAACCGTATAGAACCGGGGTGTATACTCGTTGGCATTTCGCCCTCCTCTTCTCTGCCCTATGACAGTGTCGGTAGTGGTATTTCGTGGAAAGCCGACCGTTCGTGCTGGCGCATTTGGCCGGAGAGCACTAAACTCCGTTTACGGTGAAATAGCCTGGCGAAAGTTAACGCGACACACACATATAGGCACGCACGCATGCACATATATATATATATATATATATATATATATATGCGCTGTTGCGACTAGCTCATCTACCCTTTCGCGAGCCAACCGGCACTATGGACCAGCTGAAGGGAGACAGAGGAGTATACCAGTGGGCTAGGTACGTAAGCTCGCTCCCTCGATGCTGGATAATTTTGTGGGGGACCGTACGGGTACGTGGGCCCACCAAGCATTTCTCTACGCTCCAACAGCGCCCTCGCGCGGTTTAGTACACTGAGACCCGGAAAGCCTTCCCCTAGGAGCCCCTAGATTACTTGCAAACGTATCTCCTCTAATTCGTGATTAATTACTTGGAACTTTTCGCTCGACGCGGTAACCCACTCTGAGGCATTTTCCGTTACGAAGCTGTATTGCATTAAACGGGAAGAAAAAAAACGAAAGCAAATTGGTTGAGTCCCGAGTGAATCTGTAGCGATCCTGCAGGATGTATTCAGAAATCACGCCGGTGGGAATGGAATTGATGGACGGTACCTATAATTTTTGGGTTGATTATGCAAATGCCGAGGATAGCGACCGAGCTACTTGGTTGCTCAGGGGCTGATTGGATGTTGGGACGACCGTGTATATTACGCGTTACAGCTGTGGCATGTGAATGATTCCCTTCTCGCGTCCGTGGGAGTACCACTCTAGTGGACGGTAATTCACGTAATTCGCAGCCATTGTTATAACGATGTAACTCTCCTCCTTTGGTCCTCTATTTCGCTTTACGTTCTACGGTATCTTACCCAGGGATATAATGTGTGGGCAGACTGTTATATGCAACGCCACATCCCTAAGTTCACCAGCGTATTGAACCAACGTCATGATTCCTGGAACCCTCGAGAAGGAAACGGACCAACGGCCAATGTATCTCTCCCTGTCTTCCTCTTTCTTCATCTCTCTCTCTCTCTCTCTCTCTCTCTCTCTCTCTCTCTCTCTCTCTCTCTCTCTCTCTCATATCACATAGCAGCGAGCGATCGACATCGGGTCAACACTCGCCTCTACTATTGGCGGTACTGTTCATTTAGATAAATCAAATAGCCGTACGTATGCCGCGGTGTGGCCGGTGTCATAGGTATATTGCTAATAATCTGATTACTTGCAAATACTGCAATCGTGTGTTCCACCCGGGCTGCCTAAAACACTCTGTCTGTCAGAAATCTGAGAATACTTCTTGTGAGTCGAGCGTTGCTGCCATGGATGCCTCTCATTCTTCTTCCGATCCTTCAATCTCTGCGCTTAGCTCGCGTTCTCGAGATGAGGAACCTGTATGGCTTGATAGGATTATGGCTAAGTTTAGCCAGTCAAGCGCAGAATCTAAGCTACAAGCTGCTGAGCTACGCGAGTCTATTGACAAAATGAACACTTCGCTCAGTGAAATTCCGGCGCTGCGTGCTTCCATTGCAGCAATGAATGAAAAGCTAATTGAAATTCCTAAGATAGTTCGGGTAATCTCTGCGCATGCGGAAAAAATTGAGTCTCTTGAAGGAAAAAATGTAAAACTCGCGCAAGAGATTTGTGAACTGAGATCTGACCTCCGTAAACTGGTTAGTAGTCCGGCCAGTGATCAAAGATCTGGTGAGATCATTGTAGCCGGTATACCTGACGTGGTTAAGGATCCTCCTAAGACGATAGCAATAAAGGTACTAGCGGCGCTAGGTCTTAACGAGTTGGCTGGTCATATAATCGCGGCGCGCATTATGGCACGTAAACAACGATCGGTTGCGAATGCTTCGACTGCTGCGAATGAGTCAGGCGGCGAGAGAGAAGCGCGGCGTTTTTCAATTGTTTTAACTCTTACATCTGGTGTCGTACGTGATGCAATCATTAATGCTAAAAGACTGAAGCGCGACTTGAAGGCCAGTGAGGTCTTTAACATTAATACGAAAGGAAATGTGTTCGTCAATGAACTTTTGTCGGCATACTGCTACAAGCTGTTGCGACTGTCGAAGGAGCGAGCTAAGGTTGCGTCGTATAAATATGTGTGGGCGAAGGGCGAAGCAATCTACGCTAGGAAAGACGATGGGTCACCCAAAATTGAAATTCGGTCGGCTGAGGATCTCGAGCAGCTGATCTGACTCCCTGCACCGTCGTTAGCGCCCACCAGTATCGGCACTCCCGATCCGTCTCTGTCCGATCAGAATATTAGGGTTGTGCATTTTAATGCCAACTCACTTCTTGCTCACATCGATCTTGTCAGAATTTTCTTCGATCAGAACCCGTGTCATGTGATTTCAGTTTCCGAAACGTGGTTGCATTCACACATTCTGGATGAACTCGTTAAAATTGACAATTATTTTCTTATCCGCAATGATCGCGAAGGCAAAGAGGGTGGGGGTGTTGCATGCTATATACATCACACCCTAAAAGCTAAAGTTTTAGATGTGTCGCCCAATAAATTCTCCAACTCTCCGGAGTACATCATTCTCGAAGTATCGCAAGGTGATCGCGAGAGGATACTATTTACCTCCATGTATAGGAGGCCAAAAGGGCACTTTCTCCACAAATTTGAACAGGCCTGGGACCGTTACGCTCACTCCTATAACAATTCAATGATCGTCGGAGATTTAAATTGCAACATGCTACTCAATGATTATGCTTCCAAATATCTTCGCAATTTCATTCTCTCGCACTCATTGTTCCTTGTTCCTTCAGAAGCCACCTATCACACTGCTCACTGTGACTCGTGGCTCGATATATTTATACTTGACAGTGAGGAAAAATTGGTGCAGTATAATAGGTCTTCGTCTCCCTTCATCGCAGGCCATGATATCATATCGCTCCAATTTGCACTTAATGTGAGGAAGGTTGCACCGCGTATGATTACCAAGCGTTGTCTGAGGGACTTTAAGGACAACGATTTTATCAATGCAGTTCAATATTCACTGCCGCCGTCAAATTTGTTCGACGCTGCGACTATTGACTCGGGCGTTGAGCTTGACCGGCAGTTAGTCACAGTTACGCAGACTTTGTGCTCTATTTTCGATCGTTTTGCACCTCTTAAAACGTTTGTTGCTAAGAAACCGCCAGTTCCATGGCTTACTGCTGAGCTTAAACAATGCATCAGGTACAAAAACAACTTGTACAAGCGAGTAAAACGATCAAATAACGTCTTAGGTTTCATCATGTACCGACGAGTCAGAGATGATGTAACTGTCAGGATCAGGAAGGCGAAAAGCGACTTCTTGTTAGCTACACTCGGTACGATAGACGACCCCAAGCAGATGTGGAAGCAACTGAGGAGCTTGGGTTTAGTCAAACCGCGCCTGCCGTCGCCCTTCTACTTTTTCACCCCTGACGAACTAAACGCACATTATGCAACAATCACGGCGTCGGCCCCGGAGCTAACACGTGAAGAGTTTGAGTTCATGTTGGCTGAAACTCCAAGCGAGGAGAACTCGTTCTCATTTTCACAAACCTCGAGAGAGTCGGTTCTACGCATTTTGCGACGCTCGTCTTGGACGTCGCTTAGTGTCGGTTCGGATGGCATCTCAAAATTCTTAATTGACAAGGCCCTTCCATGGCTGCTCGGCATCATGCTGAAAATCATTAATCTTAGCATCCGCATACGGCACTTCCCTAAATTGTGGAAAACGGCATTCATCCGCCCTCTACTGAAAGTAAAAATTCCGCGTTCGCCAGTGGACACGCGGCCGATTGCTTCTCTACCTGAACTATCAAAACTCCTTGAAAGAGTTGTATTTGATCAAATGACCAGGCATCTGGAGACCAATAATAAAATCGATCCCAGACAATCTGCTTATCGTGTGTCGTTCAGCACACAGACTGCTCTGGTAAGAGTCTCTGATGATATCAGGAGGGGCATCGACGAACGCAAAGTAACGATTGTGGTGTTGTTCGATTTCAGCAAGGCGTTCGATACCGTTCCGCACCTCAATCTTTTGAGAAAACTCAAGCGGCTGGGCTTCGCCGATACTGTTCTCGAGTGGTGCTTCTCGTATTTGACTGCGAGGTCACAAATTGTCGTGGATGAGCGTGGTAGCTGTTCCATATCTTCACACACGTCGGCAGGAGTACCACAAGGTTCAGTTTTGGGACCGTTACTATTTTCATTGTATATCAATGATATAGGGGACTGCCTGAATCACTGCGATCGCATGATCTTCGCGGACGACATCCAAATCTATTTGCAATCTTTTCCATCTGAGATAGACAGCGCCCTTGCGAAAATCGGCCAAGATGTGACGGCTGTGGGACAGTTCGCGCGCTCGAATGGTCTTGTCCTAAACTCCGCAAAGACGAAGGCAATGGTCATTGGGAGTAGAGCCTATGTAAACGCACTTAACTTGGGTGAGCTGTCCCCCATCACTCTAGATGGGGCGCACCTGCCGTATGTCACTGAGGCAAGGAACTTGGGGGTTATATTTCAGGCAGACCTCTCGTGGAGGAAGCATATTTCTGCCGTCTCGCAAAAAGTGCATGCTACACTGCACAGACTAAAGTACCATAAGGGGTCGCTATCAACCGAGGTGAGAATTAAATTAGTGACCACACTGATTTTCCCTCACTTTGACTATTGCTGCCTTGTCTATCATGACATCACGGCAGAACTGAACGGTGTGCTGGAGAGGTTGCTAAATTGTTGCATAAGGTACATCTTTGACCTGCGACGTGACGTGAGAATCTCCCCATATCGTCATAGATTAAAATGGTTATCTGTGAAAGGGCGCCGCAATTATTTTCTAGCGATCACAATTTACCAAGCGTTGTTCTTACGCGTCCCGCCGTACCTGGATGAGCTGCTGCCTAGGGCACTGCAGGGCATCAGAAGGTCGGAAAGACTGGCCGAACAACCGGTCTTTCACATCCCATGTCATAGGACAACCACCCTCCAGCATTCATTTCGATTGTGCGCTGCGTACCTCTGGCGGTCACTTCCGTCTGACATTAAGGAATTGTCATCGCTAGACACGTTCAAGAGTAGCCTTATGGAGTACCTCCTGATCTCTGAGCAGAGCGAGCAATAAACTGAGCAATATACTCATTTATCTGATTAATGGTGTTTTCCTATTCAGACTCTGTGCTTTCGTCCTTTGGTTGTTACGTTCTTCTCGAGTTAAGGTCATAGATTCTCATTTATTTGCTATCTACTTTTCTTCATGTTAGTTTCTCGTTTATGTTTTATTTTTTATCTGTGCTTCTGCCGCTAAGCACCGCCATGGAAATTCTCCATCTTTGGTTCTGTTTATGCTATTTTTAGTTTATTTTTAGTTTATTTTCATTTTTGTTTTCACTGTTATTTTCATTTTTATTTTTACTTTTATTTCTATTTTTACCCTTATGTTTAGTCTTACTTATGATTGCTATGTTTCACATCAACATTCTATCTTTAGTTTAGTCTATCTTTATTTTTGTATTATTCTTAGTCTTAGTATTAACTTTTACATTGTGCTTTATTCTGTAATGTTACCCTATAGCAATGCTACGGTATAATAAAACTCTATCAATCAATCAATCAATCTCTCTCTCTCTCTCTCTCTCCTTCTCTCTAGCCCTCTTCCTAGCACGTTGTCTCGCCCGGCTGGTTACATAGTGTATATTATGGTCAGAAACCACCCTACCCTACGTCAAGCTGTAGGGGAGTTTAAAGTAAATTCGTAATAACCCCGTGCGAGTATGGAGCAATCAGGCAAACTGCCCCCGGGACCGGATACCGAGAGTAATAAGTTCTGCTTATACGTATCTGCTGTAAAGCCAGGAGTAAGGATTCCCCAGCAGATACACACTCGCTATACCACATATAAACATATATATACATCGAAACCGCACCCGCAACCGACGGACTGCTCCCGTGCTTCCATTTGCCTGCAGGGGACTCAAACCTTTATAACTAATATCATAAATATTACTAGATAATGCTACAACGGCTCTTTTGTAGAACGATGCCAACGGGGCTAAGACTTTCTATGAGCCCATGATTTCAAAATTATAAATACTTTTACATTAAAATTCACCGTGTATGACACCTGCCAATCATTATCATAATACATTTTGTCAACGCCATTGCTCGCCGCGCCAAAATGGTTTTCGTTCGATGAAAGGTTTATTACAAAATAAGTGTGGGCACTCTCGCCTCTCAAGATTGTCCGAGCAACACGGAAATTCACCCAAGGCAACGAGTCACAATATTTATTTCTATTTACTTTTCCTGTCATACCAATAGTTCTTTCTCGTCTAGCGTTGTCGAAGAGTAAAGGAAAAACGTAATCTCGAAGGTGAGGCGTCGAGAGACGCTTTTCATCGCTGACTCAAATAGAGGAGCGACTTTCGTATAGCTCTTCAACTACTTAGCAAGTAGCATCGACTTCAAAGAACGGATAAATTGCGCGGCTGGACAAGGAAATTTGCATCTTGATAGTGAATTAAAAAGTTTGCCCAGTCCCGGGTGGATGAGTGTGGAAGGGCGAAGCTCCGCGGAGCTCCGACTTTAGCTCGAGTTCTCGCTCGCTCTACGATATGCCTGGATAGGTCGCGGAATAGCTGGATACAGACTATATATCGTATAGCTCGAAGACCTCTTCTCCCATTAAATGGCAGCGGAAGAGTAACGAAAACTTTGCCCTTCGTCGCCGTGTCACATTTATCAACGGTGTACCGTTGCTGAAGAAGACTCTCGCTTGCGACAGAAGATCGTCGGCCACGGAGAGTCCAGGACGTTAAATTTTTCGTACAAAAGTTTCGCAGAATCCTCTTTGCAAGAGTATCTCTCGCCGCTTCTACAACGTTTCTTCCGCTATATACCGCGAGAACGTTCAGCACGAAATGTTTTTCGTGAGCGAGAACGGGGCGTCGCGCGTTTTGGACCGCGTTACCCCCGGGAGGACACGGGGGTCGAATACGGGGGTTGAATTTAGCGGTGTAGCATTCTTGCGTGGAAAATGTTACCTCGATCCGATCGTGAAATAAGATCGAATGACCAGAAAAAAGCCGTGAGTGCGCGGCGCCGTGGCACGGAGGTCGTGGCAAAGGTCATACTCGATCGCAGACGATTAATCGTGGTACCAAGAAGACGTCGTACAACACCGCCATGCCGAAGCGAGAGGTGCTTTGCCGTTGGCTGCCGTTTGGTATAACGAGGCGGTTTACGAGCCATTATTTTCCAGAGTACCTGAAAATATCATTGAAAAAGGAACCGGAGGCGATTCTCTTACCCATAATGGCCTCTGGCCAATCCCGGATTTAACGGGAAATCGATGGGCGAGCAAGACTTGCGCGCCAATACGCTATACTCATTCGGCCAAGAACGAGGAGAAGGACCCCCACCCCTTATCGACATCACATTCTGACGCTTTATCTCGTAATGTTCCTTTTTGGTTCGAACTTGTTGGGAATGAAAGTATCGATGTTTGTATGGTACCTCGTTATAATAGAAACTTCAAGTTATTATCATATCAAAAGGTTTGTCAAAAAGCCCTTTCTGATATTTAGAGTCTCACGTGCGAATGATTCACGGTTGCGAATACGGTCGTGATTTGAAGAATCATAAATTATTTTACTCCCTTGAAAGATGCATAGTCTTATAAATTTTCAATGATTTTCATCTCGGCCCGTAACCACAATTTGTTAAATTTGTTATTCGTCACCTGTAGACAATTTATTTGTAATCTTTAGACCATCAAAGCGATGCTTGATGCATGTGGCGACATTTTTACGGTTCTTGAGGCATTTTCCAAGTTTAATCATTGATTCATCAACTATGTTTTATATTTTCTGCATTATAAAAAATATTGGTCATCCGTGATACCCAAGTGTATCCACGATGCCCCAGAGGATCCAACAATGAAATGCGAGCAGCTCCCGAGTCTTACGAACTCCGGTTACATATATTCCCTTTATATATTCGGGATAAACGTGTGATATATTTTCATAAAATGTGCGAGGTCACATCAATTTTATTCTTCTCGAATCAGTGAATTTGACAGTCTCCATGGCCCGCAGGAGAATTGGCTGTGCATTCTCGTTCGATTCACCAGGGAAATTCCGTCGTCTAGCGGACGGGATATAGAGACACACGTAAACTTTCGCCAAGACGCTTGCAACGCCCGTGGGGAGTACGCGCACGTGTATGGCGACCTGCATCGGTGTTCGTATGTGTTCACAGACTCGGCGTCTCTTTCGCTTGAGTGCGCCGCGCTCGGCTTCTTGCCTGTCTACGTCCACCCGCGACCAATAAATTCACACGTGTTACGATAACGCCCCGACTCCACGGCAGCTCGGCTACATTTATCTCCGGAGCTTTTTTCCTCCCTCTCTTGGCCTCCTACCCCTCGCATCTTCCCCTTCTCATCTCATCTCGGTAGTTATGCATATACCGAGTACCAAATTAAGATGGTTTCCCAGCAGCTTCGTTTCGGACTGTGAACTGGCACGGGACTTATTTAGATAAACTGCACGATTAAGGTCGAGGAGCGTACGGACCCGTCACCCTTCCATCATTTCGTAGGACACGAACGTTACCCGCAATCTCCTGGCACGTTCGACACGTGCTTGGTCACTTGAATCTTTGAAATATTTTGCTGTATAAAGTACACGTTGCACTTGTAAACTCACAATCAGGTAATTTCAGTTTCTCCCGGTTTACGGTTTCTAATAGTTGCTAGTCATTTATATGGTAATAGTTTACTCGATTTGTCGCAGTGACGTGACGCTAAATTTAACAACAAAGGGTTTGTAATTGTATGGAGTTTTCTTGACAAACCGACTAATGGGTTGCAGTATTTCTTCCATCGTGCCAATTGTGTAATATATGTATTTTGTGGGTTAAAATAGAGTAGATAGAGGCGTTGCAACGTTGCTTGCTCGCGAGTTGCAAAATAAAATAAAGCGGAGTTTTAATTATTGGAATGATCGAAAATACTTTATTTAGATTCCAAGTAAGACACGACAGGAATCTGCGCGAGAAAAAATAAATTGCAACGTTATTCGCACGGCATTCGAATCTCCGAGGAGTCGAAGCTGTTACTACTATACCGTACACATACACATGCCACTACTCCATAATCACGTCCTGTTGATTTTTCTGCAAGCACTGTTTTATACCGTGTGCCCTTTTCCAACCAACCTTGGATCGTGATGGCATCGAGGCTATGCAGCGAAATATTGATATTTCAATGTATCTCGGCAATTCTCGGCGGATATTCGCGACAAAAAAAAATTTGTAGTGTCTCGCATCTAGCAACCCTCTAGACACATTTGCCCCCGACAAGTTCGAAATGTTCATCCTTTTTCCTTTTTTTATGTACATTTTTTGTGTTGACTAGGAAATACGTTCGATCCAGGAATTGGCCAATATCTACATAGTGTGGTAAACTAAAATGAAGGTATGCAAGTTTTAAATACCGTCGGAACTTTGAAAAATTTAAGCGCCTCCACCTTTTTTGTGTGAATGAAATAATTATGCTTGAGGGTTTCTCGCTAATCAGTAACTACTAATAACCGTACCACTCTAGTCTCCAACGTCCTGCCGTGTAATTTGGTACCGAAGCAAAGTTGTCCTGAACGGCAGCGAGTCAGATCGATTGCGCCGCAATATAAACCAACGGAACAACCGACTGCAGACGCCTATATCACAGAGTCGAAAATATAGCTTCACTGGTCGCATTTAGTTCGGTGTTGCGAGCACGGGCAAAAGGGAGAGAGAGAACGAAGGAGATTGCTCCGAACTCGCTAATTGCCGTGAACTCTCGAGCCGTAAATCTTTGCGAATCTTTTTTTAAATTTCGCTGCTCCGCTCTGGCCAATGATCCTTTCGAGAACACCGTCGGTCGTTTTAGTGGAAGGAGGAATGCGCGACCGAAAGGAACCCGAACACCCCCCCCCCCCCCCCCCCCCCCGAAAAAAGACAAGGAGAATAAGAGAGACAGAGAGCGGAAAAGGGGAAGAAATGAAGTGCGCAGGGGCAAAGGGAGTTATGAAGAAGGGACGCTGCTTTTGCCACCAACCCATACTGGTTGAGAGTCGAGAAAAGAGAGACCGCGAGAAAGAGAGAAAGAGAGGGAGTGAAAGAGCAGTCTCTGTCTTAAAGCAAAAGCCATGAAAGCCCACGAGCAAGTTGGTCGCCCGTTGGCGTTTTCGCGACGTGAGAAAGTTGAGCAAAAATTAGTGTCGCGTAATTAAGTCCGGGAAATAAATTCGCATTAGTGATGGAGAAAAAAATGGAGGTGGAGCGTGCTGGGCCACGGCTTTCCCGAGCGCAAAAGGCAATGGGAAAACCTCGGCTGGGCGAAAAAGAGAGCGAAAGAGGAAGAAAGATCGAGTAAGAGAAGAAGCATATAAAATCGCTGCCGTAAAAATTAACCATTTAACCATCCTGGGTCGTCCCTGCTCTTCGCTACCGCGGAGCTAACGAATGAACCTTCAGGTGCACTTGTTCCGACCACCTCCACATCACCGTTAAATTACTAAGTCCGTTCTCTTGCCGGCCTGGCTAGAATCCACAGCCCGCGATATTTTCTCTCGCTCGTTGGACCCGCCGGCGCCGCCTCAGCACGATGTACAACTCGCGGACTTTCCACTGTTACCTCGTTTCACACTCTTCTTCCTCCCACGACTTCAATCCCTGTTGACCCACCCTTGTACATTCTTGTGCCTTGTGTTCATACGAACATTCGTATTAAACAGTGGTACTCTGGAACCGCGTATTCGGGCGTCTGCACGATTGAACAACTTACCGCAATCTATATAATCTCTGTCTACAAGGTTGTTTTAGGTGCTTTTGTCAAATGAGCCTTGCTATCTATCACAGGGGTGTTCACTGGCCCTGACCCATGAAATATCACTTCCCATGTCCCGGCTATGTCTTACCCTATGAAGTCTTTGTCTTCAACGCATATTCCCAGCTCCCGTGTACCATACACGATTGTTGTACCTCGATAATTGCTGCAATTATACAAATATCATAAGTAGGTGCATGTGCCGAGTAGGCCAAGTATGAGCTACTCTTAAATCGCAATTACGCAACTAAAACGTCTTAAGGAGACACATAGTGGATCCGGGTTCGATTCCCACCAGCTCCCAATGCAATTTTTTATAAGTTGTTCTGTACTCTCGGCGGTGGAACCTACCTAAATAAATATAGGCCCACAGGAGAAACTGTTGTCTTAGGTAGTAACCAAAAAGCTATTACGATGTATAACCGGTTCGATTCCCAATACTGTACTCTTGCCTCTTGCAGACGAAGACTGGAACAATAAGCCTACGGCTTATTATTAGCTCCAGATATAAGGGCGTGCAAACCACAATTATATCTTTGCTATTACTGACACCTAGTGGGGTATGACGAGCTCCTGGTGTGCAGGGGCAGGGGGACGAATTAAAGACACCGAATAGGAAGTGTACGGCAAATGCGTACATGGATGAATATCTCAAGCGACTTCGATCAGAGGTCGCGCGAACGCCGACTGTGCCAAATTCGGAATAACAATTACATTGGCAAATAATCCCCAAATCTGGGAATCAATGTAAACCAGATTTGAATCACAGAACGATGACATGATCGAAATAATGCTGACTGAGCTTGTCCACTTGTAAACTCATAAAAGAACCAGGAAGCTAGCGTCAAATCAGCCTGAACTTAATTATGAAAGATGTACGCTCGTTTGAACAGATTCGCGCAAGGTCAGCATTCTCTTATTATTAAATAGTATATCTCGAATTATACAATGTAGTGCGATAATCGTGCGATACAACAGGATGTATCGTGAAACGTATGGCATCAAGCTACTTCAAGTTACGACGAAAATTTCAGTCTCGATACATTTGTCGAGATATGATCCGATCGATCGTCGTGGCACTAGAGTGGAGCCGGGCCAATGAGGGTGGCTGAAAGCACGAAAGTCCATAACCAGCAGGATCGTCCGCTGATGGGAGGTGCGAGTCACGTCGACATCCTCGGTACCATCAACGTTTCGGTCTGCGCACCCACAATTTCGATAGCAGGTACAACAGTAGCTACGTATATAGAAGTACGTATAACCACCGCTCCAAGTGTCTCGGCACGGAACCCCCGACGAGAGAACAAGCCGCAACTCGCTCAGCTTCCCTGGAAAGTGCTGCTTCGAGTATAACGACATTAAGCGCACAATCAACAGGACCCACAACCGCTCCACCTCTCACAAATCGAATAAGCTTGCTTCAGCTTGATACGTACGTATCGTCTCTCGTTGAGAGGGGTCGTCGGATACGATGGAAAGCTCACGGCAGACAGTCTCGAGTCTTCTTCGCCTAGTCCTCGCGTCTCATTCGCCTCTTATCACCGCATTCCAGGTTCCTCGTAGCGAGAAGGGCAGATACACGTACACCGGTAGTGCTATTAATAGTAGATGGCTTCGTAAAATATATCGTGACGCAAACGTATTCATTAACAAAAACTTCACGATTCTCCCATGTACGGGCGTCGCCCGTATTTACGAAGCATCAACACCCTCCGATGCTTCTATCGATTCTTCCTACGCACCCCTCTTTGCACTAATTAAACTCTCCATGCCGAAAGCTGAAGATTTTTCAATGATGTGTAGTGTCTGGACAGTTCTCTTGTCATCTTTATAACCAGTAAAATATCAGAATTTGGTTAAGCTGCAATGAACTTAACTCCTATAACGCATCGGTCGCACATCCAGTTTAGTTAATTTTATTCGCACGTCAGTTTTTCTGCTTGAATCTTATATGCCCTACTCAGGGATGTTCTTTCTTCCATGGAAGATAGATGTGACGTTATATTCGGTAAAGGCGATTACTCGTGTTTTTAACATATTACGATAATTTTGGGATTAAACAAGCATGTATATACGTATCCCTTGTTCACGGGAGCGCACGAGAGCACGGGAGGGCGGGGCATTGTGTAACGCGTCCGTTTTGATCCAGCGCCGCGGTATCCCCGGTTGTCCATTGTCCTGCCTATGATGCCACCGGGTAATTAGTCGCTCAATGCCCGTACTTATCATCGTCGTCAATTCTTGTTTTGTAATGGTGGAAACCGCGAGAGCATTGTTTCACCGAGCTCTCTTGTGCCCACTCGTATTAGTCGTGCGCATATTATTCCATCTCCCGTGGTGTGTATTAAGTACAGTATAGGAAGCACTCTTGTTACTACGAGCATCAGTCATGAAATGCTACGTCAACCGGACAAGTCCGGGTGGCTCTCGTACGTTGAACGATTAACGGGTGACTCTTGGGGTTAGTGTATTCAACGAATGAGCCGCATTCACATGGCTTAATGACGCGATTGGGTCAACGAGGTGCCGGATTGATTACTCAATCACCCCTCAAAGCACACCATGCAAATTCGAATACTCAACGATAGCACTGGTCGTTACTCATAGATGGGACTGCTGTATCAAGGATAAAAATTATCCAAATTAACAACCGGAGGAAGGTTTTCCGTCATTCGTCACACGGAAAAACTGTCGCTGCAATATCAAAGGATTCAATAGTTCACTTATGCTCCGTCCAGTCGAAACATTATTTTTGGAAAGAAAATGACCACGAGTGGGACAATGCACCTGCGCCGCTTATGATCTCTCCCTTGTGATCCAAAAGCTGCCAAGAAAGCTTTTACTCTCCGACATTAATTTTCAGATTGCTGAGACCCATGGTACCAAGAGCTGTACACGTTTCGCATACATTAGACAGTCATGAGCTCGAACAATAGCTGCCCAGCATCCAAAGTCTTCTCCGACAGTCGAGCTCCGCCGATTCTGGTTAAAACTGATGTCGCAGAGATTTCTCTCGGCGCATGCGTATACTCCCGTAGCGGACTCTGCAGTTCTCATTTTTATACGTATGATCTCGAGCGTGCCAAAACGACAATGGCACTTTTTTCGCGCCACGCTCCCGTACTTGCGACAATGCGTCGAACCAGCGTCCGGGCACGTCCCTCAACTGGTGTTCCTTACACTCGTCCATCCCTTTGCGATCTGCACGCATCAACCCCTGGGTCTGTGATGTCATTCAAGTCTCGGTATGACAATGAGCAATGCATTTGCATGATTAAAATTTAGCGGCTATCCCGTAAACATTTGAGCGGCAATCCCGCGAAGTATTTTGTCACTTGGTACTTTAAAACAACTGGATAATAAAAACTGTAAACAATCATGATGAAATGTAATTTGATGGATATATTAGTACAATTTTTAACTGTATCGTTGCCGCCCTTTTTTATCATTATTGTTCGCTGTAATCATTATAATGGCAATTTTCTATTTTGTACAAAAGCTGCAGACGTATAAGAAGCCCAAGATAAAGTCTGGTTTCAGTCTGGTAGAAGTAACGAGTGAAGAGAACGAGCAAGTGTATACAAAGCTCTCGGGAGAATTCGTCAGTACGAGAGAAACCGGGAGAAGACCAGTTAGAAAAGGATTAAGGTGGGCCCTAAAGCCCGCTTCGTCGAGGAATCCTATAGCGTTGCTGGGTTGTTGCAAGCTTCATGGATGTTCAAACGAGCTACACTTATTCAGTGTGACCTCTCGGCGTCCCTTTTCTTCTTACACTTTTTCTCTTAGCCTGGTCTGATGAACATTAATCCGTAAATCTTGCCACAGTACTATATGCCACAGACTTCTCATTCTTCCTGAAGAGTCCTGCGACCGTTACATCATGCTTGCAGTCTACGTTTCCATGAAAAAAGGCCGGAAACCGGAGCAGAGTTCGCCTCGCCACGGTTTTTGCTCACTTTTATGTAGTACCACCACAGGCGTTGCAATTTTTTGCTAAATATTTCATATCGGTCGACTTCCGTACACTTTCGCTTACAAGCTACAACCTCGGAAAACAAAGTGCCTTATCTATTTTAACGTAGAAATATGGCAGGAGTAGGAAGTATATTTTCTCCGCTTTTTCACCCTGCATTTTCTAGCCAGGACACGCGAATTCTTGAAGAGGTATGATAGAAAAATGGAGCGGTATTTTATTCGGTACTGCCAGATACCGCAGTCAAGCGTCACGCTCCGTAGTCGCGAATGAGTCCTCCTCGTTCGTATATGTAAATAATGAGGTAGAAGAAGGAAAAAAATGAATACACCCCGAAGAAAGAGGTGAAAGGAAGGATTGACGAAGAGCTTGAAGCAAAGGATGGGAAAGCTCGAGCCCACGGGATCACCGAGGAGAGAGAGTGTAGAAGAGGCGTTAGCGAGTCGTTCACTAATGGCGGGTGCAACGGCCGTTGAAGAGGCTCAGTCGAAAATAATTCCGTCGTCGCTTGAGGGCGCCAGAAAGTACGGCCGACCAATTATCACGAGACGCCCACTTGTTCGCACCCGGACACCAACCCGTTCCTCTCCTTCTCTCAGACTATACCCTACGTACACTCCACTCGTATATTATGGCAGGTAGCGTCGGTCGAATCCGCCAGTGGATATAACGTCAAAGGAACGACAAAATGCTTGAGCCCCCTCCACCTCCACCTTGTACCCGAAGGTCCTTCCCTTTTTCAGTCGCCAACACACCTTTATCGTGATAGCGTGACCCTTCAAATTTCAACAAGACCTGAGGAACGGTATAATGAAGCTCTCGATTCTCCGATACCCGCTGTTATATTGAGCCGCTTGGTCAAAAACGCTCTCGTCAACTTTTGCCCGCAACCGGGAAGAGGCCGTCCTTTGGTCATGTACAAATGTATTTTCCTTCGACAACGAACTAAGTACATGCTCCGGATTTCTTTCTTCCTCTCCGGCTGTAGAACGGATGAAAAGATGTACTCCACTCTTTTGCTATAGATCGACGGACCCAGACGGACAGACGAACAGAAAGGAATGGACGTGGTGGTCTGAGGGTGAAGACACAGATCCTTTGAACGCATCCCGAGATGAGTGAATGCGCATTCGCAAGGGAAGGCTAGCGTGACTCGCCCGGATACTCCGTTTTCCCTTCGCAATCGGAGAAATAAGAAGCCGAGAAGGGCGGAAAGAGAGGAGAGGTTCATTTCAGGATGCGGTTAAACTGCGAAACGAGTGAGATCGGATGGTAGCATCGGAATGGTCGGGTATAGGGTGGCGTCTTGACTTTTCAATTTTCCTTTACCGTTCGGTCACCCTTTTCCGCTATCGACGACCCTATCGACCGAGTCGGTCGGCTCTCTTTGGGAAGAAGGGGTTCGATCTTATGGCTATAAAGAGACAACTCGAAGTTTCATGTAGTGAAGCGAAATAATTCGTCTCAAAGTTGTCACACTATTTGTACCCAGGGGATGTTCTTGTCGAGGGGTAATACTTGTCGTTTTCTCTCGCAGGGCTCGGAGGCTGTAAGGGGTGTGGTAAAGCCTTGGCAGAAAGATCAAAGGAACAATCTGAACAGTCGGGCCTGTCCCTGGGGCGAGACACGTCGTCAACGTTCCAATGAGTTAGTCGATTGGTGGCAACGCCTACTCTTAAGTTGAAACCCACGCCGTTCGGTCTGTATAATTGGACAAGCTCGAAATTGTTTATATTTTTTAAATTTCAAAACGGTCTCTACAGACGCGGTGATACAGTGTTGCGAGCCAAGTGAACTCGTTGGGGAGATCGGCGGTTCCTTTATTTACCGCTTTAAGCTTTATACCTACTCCGTACCCATTCCCTCTGCTGTTAAGAAACTCCGAAAGTTGGAGACTCCTACGAGGCCGGTGCATTTCGAGGTTTATAATGGACCGAGTTCTGACGGTGTGTATCCATATATATATATATATATATATATATATATGGCCACGAAGGCAGCAGCCCTGGCAGTAGCAGCTTGGCCCACCTCCACCTTGATCCCTTCGAATTTATCCCTTCTCTCGCTTTCTCTCCCCCTTCTCTTCGCCTGACCATTTCTCTCTCTCTCTCTCTCTCTCTCTCTCTCTCTCTCTCTCTCACTCACTCACTTACTTACTCACTCACTCTTTCACTCTCTGCTTTAACATCAGAATCGCCGTTCGTGCGTTCATTCTCGACGAAACGTTGCACTGAGTTTTCTCAAAGTTTTCGGAACGAACGACGAGTTAACGGTGGACGCGAAACCGGGAGTCGAGAAAGCTCTTTCAAAAATAAAGAACAAAATATATACATATATATGTGTAGTAGACGAAAAGCTGAGAAAAGGGTGAACGGGACTACCTCCGTAAACAGATGTTCGTGCCAGGGATTGCTAACAACGATCGAAGCAACTGATGCCCGCGGAGTTAGCTGCCACGGGGTGGAAGGATGGACATGGTACGAAGGGTTTGCCTCCACTCAATGTCAAACAAAGAGAGATGGACAAACTTTTCGGCTTAATTACTCGTAGATTATCATTCGCCGTCGAGTTGTTGGAGATTTCAAGTTAGCCGCTGTTCCCGGGTTTCTGCTTCGAGCTCATACAAATCACAGCTCTGGGACTAATTTACACTACCCCTCTCAAAATATTTTTTTCTTCGTGATAGTAATGTCGCATCATTCCAGAGAAGAAAGTCTTGAACGACTCGGCTAGGGTCGAACCTCGTCTTGAAGGATTCGTTCAAGATCTCTCCAACTGATCGTCATGAAAATTCACTACATTCTCATGCCATAGTATATCTTGTCACAGCTCCATTTTTCTCTCGTCAAATTGCGAGAGCCCTGACATACGTCAAGCCGATGATGAATGACCTTCCTGTCGAAAAGGAAGTCGACGGATAGTCTCACGCGGAAAAGCTTTGCTATTCTTGTTCGATCGAAAGATCGGAATTTTAATTAATCGCGACGGACGAATCATTCGGAGGGTCGCGTGGTTATTCAGAGCCATTCTCTTCGTCTTCGGTCGCCCCGGCTCCGAGCAAATCGATTTGCAAGAGAAATTCCTGCATCATCCTGAACCAGGCCAGTCGAGAAGCTAATCTTAATGAAAATCGTAATGAAATTACTAACCACGGAGAGACTGCTCGAAATCGCGAATAGTGGGTATATCGGAAAATAAAGATTGATGGATATTGAAATAGGAAATGAAAGAGGCTTTTAAGCCGATTCTTCGGGTCGCTATGAAAGTTTCAACGGCTCTAGTCAAATAGATAATGTAGCAAACAGAGCTATTACCAGATATTGAGGAAAAAAGAAAACGGCGAAGGAGCAATCTAGAATTTGCAGAAACGTGCTCTAATTCGCCGTTGCTCGAGGGGCAATGAATTATCCGAAATCCCCTCGACACGTTTTGTCGGAGGGGGTGAAACACGTTGGTATAAAGATGGTAGAAACCGGCTGCTAAAACATGGAAGTTTCGCAGAGGGCGCGCGAAGCTCCGGGGGCAATCGTATCGCGTTATGCGAATGGGAAAATCCAGCAACCCCCGGGTACCGCTCTATGGCCATAATTCGTGAGTAATTTACCTCCGTACAGATGTGAATATTTACAAATGGGATTTGAATCTCGAGCGGTGAGAGTTTCACTTCTCCCCGTAACGGCCTGTACATGTTCGCTGGTGTTCTCAGGGCTGAAAAAGCACGCGGACCGGACAATTGGACTCTACAAAGCTCGAGAGATAGTTTCAGTGTTGAATATAAACATAGAACAGCGCACGAAGAGCGCCGACTCGACCTCTTCAACTCAACAAAGTTCAAAGTCATAAAGGGCGAAATATACAGCCGCTAGAAAACCCTAATCGCCTCATCGCATAAAACTCGTATGACGCTGTTCCCACCGGAATCGTTTGAAATGTTAATGTGCCGATGTGCTATCTACACCAAGGTGCATTATTTCATGTTTATCCAAAAAGCCGTTAATATTTTTCCCAGAAAAAAGAAATATTTAGCGGCATTCTTCGTACACAATGTTTCATCCCCAATGGTATTCTAAGTCACATAAATTATTAAACATATTTTTGTAAATAAATAAAGAAACATGTATTTCTGACGAAAAAAAAATCGTTTTTAACACTTTTCGTCGATCCTCTCGTGATGTTTCAGGAAGGCGAGCAGGGCTACCTCGAAGGACTCGCATCGAGATACGCTGACCTCTTCAGAACGCATTACGGTGATGTTCTGGAGCCCCTCGAGGAGCTGAGGCGACGCGAAACAAATGCCTCCCCTAGAATGGCCAACACTCAACTCACCACCAGTCATTCGCAACCCATTTACGTACCGGGAAAATACTCGGTGAGCCTCTAACATTTGTACTTTATATCGCGAAACGGGTCTTTTCTTTCAACCCTCGTGCTCGAAACCGACTTCCTCCCCCACATAACGTTTCGTCTCTTTGATATACTCTCGCGCTGATGCGGAACCTCCAGTCTTCGACAAGCGTACTCTTTGTATGAAGCCATATATATACAACAGAATATTTCATATTGACGGCATTCAGCGAACGGAATCATCTCTATTGCGCGGGATAGCAGCAGAAGCGGGTGCTAGAGAAGGAGTTCCTCCTATCAACTTTTTATTCTCTATTTTTCTTCGGTTACCAAGAGTCTCGTTTGATATCGGCGTCGCCTCAGTGAAATTTCCATTTGCAGTAAATTCCGATTCGTTCCCCAAGGGGCAGGGGGTTTGGGGAGCCGCAAAGCGAGCCGGGTAACTCTGCCGCGAGTGGAGCTCTCGGGTTGCCGTGCGACATCACCCATAGCCGCAAAGACAGAGAGAAAGAAAGAGAGAGGAGCAATACAGATAGAAAGTGAGAGATATAGAGGTCGCTTTTCCGTTCGCAAAGTAGGGAAACCTCGAGAGCGCCAGAGGTTAAGGCGATTAACCGTGTCGACCTTATCGATCTCAGCTTAAGACGGTTATTGTTCGGTGCACAGGCATCCTCTCTCTCTCTCTCTCTCTCTCTCTCTCTCCCTTTCCCCCTCTCCCCAACTTTCTCTCACACTTCTTCCCGGGGGCTAATCGAGTTTTCAATCACGGCAAACCGGTTATCGATTAAGGTCGAATACACCTTCGCCCTCTATCGATGCTGCAGCCACCATCGTTTCTTCGACGAACTCGTTAACCTCGATGGTGTAGTCTTGCCTCCAGGCCTCCCTCGGGGTAAAATGATCTTTCGACATCGAACAAAACTGGCCATACATGGCCACTTCCGAATAGCAAGCCCTCCGAGAAAAATAGTCTTAAGCGTCATAATTCCGAAAATATTGAAGAAAAAAACAGATATCTCTTTAATGTTAAACAGCCATCGAGTTGCCTGAGTGACAAGGAGGAGGACGAGATCTACGGTTTCGGTTACGGTGTATTTGGACGACAGATGCTTCAACAACGCCAACAAAAACTCGCTCTAGCCACTCAAAATACACAACTCGCGTCACCTGGTGGATTGCAACAGCAGCCGACTTATCAGAGGTAAGACGTATTCTCAAATTTCAATGCATAATTATCGCATACCATGCGAATTTGCGCTGATTAACGCGATATTGTAACCGGAAATGTAATAAAACGAGACCATAAACGTATGTACGCACCTATCGCGACTATAGTTTGTGGCGACCAACGTTCCCTAAACGCAAACTCAAATTTCGTGAATATCTCCGTTTTCATAAGTTCATTATCGCGCTGCAACACCTGGAGCGCCAAGTGCTCAACCACTGGCCTCTGCGTCGGGAAGTCTGGCGGAGAGTCGCCACGAAGACGGGGCACACTCGACTCCACGGCTTTATTATCCTTAATTACCCATTGCCCCCCACTCCCCTCCGCGCGGCCCTAGCCATCCGAAACACCATCTGCGTGCACCATGCCAGCTGCTTGATACTTAATGGCTAATTAACACTGGCTTTCCGAGAGTGCGCCATACATGACAAGCTTATACGCATAAGCTCGTACTTTATTATACCTCGCGACATTGCATTTTTGTAAAAACAAAAAAGTCAAATGTTTTCTTTTTCTTACATTCTGTATATTTGTAATTAGTGTAAATAATATTTTGCGTTTTAGAAAAATTACCACCTGATCACTGTTTTCAACAAATAACATAAAATTATTGTTTTTATTAGGAATTAATTATTTTATTGATATCTGACATTCTATAGGGTAGAGTTGTGGAGCGCGGAGAATGTGCTGAAACTTACCAAATTCCTAGGAAAGTTCATGGAATTAATATCACCCAGACTGGGGTCGTTATCGTTACGAAATAGCAATGTGGGCTTATGCGAGTATTGGAACTAGTAAGTGTCCGATATCTCTTGTGCCAATACCCACTAGAACGATCTAATGATAACTAGGGAGGTAAAAATGAGAACTAACTTTCACAAATATCAGTAAATTTTTAGGAATCATTTGTTAATTTTAGAAATAACTTCAATTGTCATTCCTAGCATCTTAAGGGGAAATATTTACAGTACTTGCATTAAGAAATTGGCACATAATTTTATCAAATGATTTAAAGCATCTAATTTTCTTTCGATCGAGGAGCATGAAAGTTGTTGATTCGATGATGTTGCGCATTGTTCGAGAAACAAAGGCGCATTTTTCCACAACGACGCGACTACAAAATTTTACGAATCACGTGGGTGTTCCTTCGGTCTCGCGATCGACACTCGAACCATCGGGTATTGTCGCGAGGGGTGAAACTCGTTCGTCATCGTTCTCGATGTCATGTCGATTGGTAGTGTTTTGTTCTGTGCCGTCCGTCAAACGAGCCCAATGTCGATTGAGGATATCGACTTGACCGGTGTTTGCAATCGATTTTCGATTCGTAGCTCGAGGTGTGGAATTTACGTTTACATTTATGGTCTGGGTTGACTAGAAACAATAACGGTTAGATAGTTTGTTCGATAGGGCTCGACAGATACAAAAGCTGTTTAATACTCGAATGTATCGACAGCCATAGCACTCGGGAGTTTGTTGTATTCTTGCAATTGCTCTATATCCATTTGCTGTATAGACTAGACTAGGAAAAATAATATTTGTTCAAAGGGCTACAAACTTTGGGGGAATAAACAAATTTCTAATGACAATGACATTTGGCAGTAGTACGAATTGTTGAATAAACAACCAACAATCGTTCAAATTCCAGATCGAGGGATGAAATATTATGCCCGATACTCTAGCAAGGAGTTATATATAATGAAAAAATATTGATACGGACATTGAAAAAATAATAAGACAATGCAAAGCATGTTACCTATTGGAGAAAATGCCAAGGGACATGTACATAAATGCAAATTAGTTAAGGAACCGTAGAGCAGGGTTCACATTGTCTATGCAGGTCCGTTCATATAAAACTATTTCCTGATAGTTGTGGACGCCCACACAAAATGGTTGAAAGTCATCCCAACAACAACAATCACAGTAACAGCGTTGATTAACGTATTAAACAAATTACTCACTTCATTTCGATTAAGAATGAATATGGCACCGGACAAGGGTAACCAATTTCGCTTGGAACAGATTCAAGGATGTTTAAAAGAAAATTACATCCAAGCAAAATGTACAGATCCGTTCCAGTCAGCACCCAATGAAAAAGTAGGGAGATGCGTTCAAACATTCAAATACAAACTCAAATCCATGATAAATAAAGAGGGTAGTTTACAAACAAACAAAACTATTGAATTTTCTGACGATGTACAGGAAAAACCCAAACAGCACCACGGAATTAAACCCTGCGGGGATGACGTTCACGAGACTTTCTAAAACAAAAATTAACTTCCTACAAAGAGATACAGCAACTGAAATAAACAACAAGGAAGAAGAGAATAAATTTTACTAGGAATTTAAACCAGGAGAGAATATACAGGCCAGATCCTATAATGTGAATAAATGGAAGTTTCGAGTAATAATGAGCAGAAAAGGAAAATTACATTATGAAAGTAATGTGCAGCGAAAGATACAAGAAGACATGTTGACCAGATAATAAAGTTATCATAGAAAGGTAATGGCAACCAACCGTTCTACAACAACCTCCCCAGACCTGCATTATATTTCCATACGGAATCTAAAAGTCGTCCAACACTGCAACAGGGGAAGTAACAACAGAAACTAGCCCGAAGAAGACGAAACCGTCAACACCCAAGGAACTACGACATACAACCCCAGAACCATTACCCCGCCTACTAAACCGGACGAAGATGAGAGAGGAAAGACGCCAACTAAAAAGATTCAACAACCACCGATAGAGGCAGGAATAGCAGGGTGTCGCAGTGCAATTAGAGATCAAGAATCTAGTTTGTGATGTCGTCATGGTATACTTATATACAAGTAGTTTGCACGGACACCGCGTAACTGCACGGGGGTCGGATCGCCCACATCGTGTTTAAAGTCGGAACTCGAAGATCGGGACTTATCGGGAGAAACGCATACTGCCGAGAAGAACCTGTGACTATTATAAGATGATTGCAAGTGGTACGTTCCTAATGTGCAAGTCACGACGAATAATAAAAAAAGAAGTTATGGTTACAATGGCCCTACAAGTTAGAATATATTGCAACTTGTTGGTACAGCATTTGCTCATAAATTCTTAGGATTACCAGGCTTCGGAATCAGCCAGTTAATATCTACCGAACCCCCTTTATTGCGAGAGCTCTCCGTCAAAGACCAACCCGTTTGGTCTGCGCCAATTCGGACTTCAATCGGCCGTATCGAGCTTTGAACCACGAGAGACTGACAAGTAGTTCATTTCCGATATTGAACGGATATATTTGGGCAATATAGGTGATTACATCAATGCATCGTTATCGGGGAAATCCCTGGTGTTGGCCTTGAATTAATCATTTCTGGAATTTGATCGTTTTTAATGAGTACTCCTCCTATATAGCCGTTCGGTTTAAAACAATCACGGGTAGTCCGCAGAAAATTTAACATTTGCCATGTTAAATGAGCTGTACGAAGTTAAGTCTCAAAGTTCATTGCCCGTTTACTCGTATACTAGATTATTATTTTTATCGTTCTACTGTTATATCAAAAAATCATGAACGTTTCCATGGCATTGCTATAATAGATGGACATATACGCCAATCTATTTCTCCTAATTATCACTTTTTTATAAAACATTTCTCGGTGTACAATCAAATCAAATGCTCGTATTCCAAGAAAGATCACCAATAATTTGTCTTACTCACCGGGCATTTCACAATTTTTATTCGAATATTGTTTCGTGATATTCCCAATGGCATAAATAGTTCGAGATATTGGAATCTAGCGAGCCAACGGTAATCCTTTATTTCTTGATCCTAAAAACGTATGGGCTCTGAGCATTCTCACCGGCTGTAATTAATCGATTAGTGGGTAAAGGTATGGAAAACGAGGAATCGGTTACCGATAATACCGAAACCTGTGGACGACCTCTGTTATCACACCGTGCCATCCGTTTGCGAGCTAATGGAACTATTAAATGCGAATGCAGTAAACTTCGCCAGTATCGAGTTCTCATCATTCATCATTTCACTGCGAATAACTTTATCGACTATGTATGAGACCACGGGCATAGGCTTTATCCCGTTTACGACGTTTCGTTCGTACTCCCCTCGAATAGCCCCAACACCCCTTCGTACCCTTCCATTCCCATTGTCCTTCAATAACGACACGGTCCTCTTTGGTATTACAAACTCTGTCAATATACGATTCTTCGTTTTTACGCCTTGCATCGAAAAACTATCAAATTTTAACATAACTACTCCCATCTACATTCGAATGTAGTGCACGAACATTTTCATCGTGTAAAAAAACATGAAATACGTTGATCGATGATATGAGATCGTAAATAAAGATACTGCCTTAGCAAAGAAAAGCTAGGAAAAATTTAATCCCCGCGTTTTTATTGAAATATAAATTTTCTGTTTTCCAGTTGCCTGAGCCCGAGATCCGCTTATTTCTACGAGTTCCCACCGAACGGTAAGTTCTATTTCACGTATCGAAAACTTCATAACTTGGCTTTATATTTATTTATTTTTCTTCGATATATGTGAGCTCTGAGAGTTTGGAGAAGCGAGTATGCAGGTATTAAACGTGAAAATATGAATGTTTTCCAAGGTACCATGTTACAAGTATGAAAAAGTGCGGAGGTTTTTCAAAATCCGACAAGTCGGATTAACTCAAGGGACATGAACTTGCGAGACGTTCGGTGTCATGGATGAGAGACTAAACAACGTTGCTAATCAGTTTACAGGAGAGATTCTACGGGCGAAACGTTGCCCGTTTAATAGTAATTCCGTGTAAGATAGCCCGAGCGTGCAAGCTTATATAGACGAAGCTCAGCCCAGATTGAAGTATGTTTGCTTGTCCCAGAGTGGAATCCAACTAGTCTGAAGAGCTTCGTACCCTGAGCCATAGTTGTACGTCGAACTCAAGCTTCCCCTCACACCTAACGACGATGACGATGCCATTTACAGCGAAATCTTGAATTAAGTCTTTGGTTGAACGAGATTGATCTAAAAGCGAATATTCCATAGATTAAACAAAAATATTAGGCTCTCCAGAAAGTCATTACGTTCTTTTACGTCGATAATATTTTGACGAGACCAACCCGAGTCGAAGTTTTTTGAGGGATCGAGAATGGGCTGCATCGAGCGGAGTGGTAAGGATCGAGGCGAGGGTCCAACTTATACTAGACGGTATATACGCCGCCCTCGTAGATCCTCCAAAATGGCAGAAACTTTACATTTGGACTGAGCGGAACGTGCTGGAGGGCTCAAGAACCCTCCCATAACTGTCTCGCCAGGCAGAGTTGGTATCGAGAACGAAGTCACGGAGGACGCATTTTTCGAACTTGGCATCAGAGCGGAGCCCCGGAGGGTCCGTGATGCCCCCAAATTCGAGCCCGAGGGCACGTTGGCATTGAGCGGAGGCTAGTGGCTTGAGCGCTATAAAGGAAATAGGCTCTAGGAGATTGAAACGTGCAGTGCAAATTTCGATTCGGGAATATATCGATAAAAGACATAAGTTGAGAACGAACTCGACGTAACGAAAATATTTTTCTGTCCGGTTGCTATAAAACCCAATTCTTGATTTAGAACTATTAATTGCATTATAGGGATGGAGATAAAGTTAGACAAGTGTCGATCACGTCGCGTTCACGTCTTCGATCCGTGGAAATACGCGAGACAGCGTCTTCTCGATATATAAACGAGCTGCACGAGCTTTCACCAGAGAAAGCTCTACGACTGCACGCAAATCCGCACTTGCCTCCTCGCGACTGCATAGGAAAGAGCTGAAAACAGTATCTATGGAGATCGGAAGACTACAGTAAGAATGTCGGATATGTCGCTCAACCCTTCTTTTTTCGAACTATTCTCAAGCGGTGCGGAACGATAGATGGTTTCGTGCGAATACCCGAGTCAAGTCGCAGCGTCGTCATGGTGACACGTGCGTGATTCTTGCGAAATGACAAAGAGATTCGTAAAAAAAAAATAGAGACAAAAATTTTTATATTAACGAGAGAGATATCTGAGATAGTATCGTATCACGCCAGTCGTTCGATCGTGAAAAACCAAATCTTGCATAATATAAATGATCATTTACGATTTTTTTCAAAATTTAATGTGAGAACCGATTGTTCCGTTTTTCATCCGTTGACATTCTCCAATATCCAACGCACCAAAATTTAATACGAAATGAGATTAGGATACTGTTTTGCCAATAACAAGCGCGAGAATAGTGAAACGAAATTGCGCTCGTACGAGCATGGGCAGACCTGGTAAGATCATGCGCAATTTTGTTTTCCATCGATAGATACGCATCGTCACAGCTGGTACGTTCCAGTTTGCAATTTCGAGTCTTTGGCAATAATATCTCCTTTGTTCCCTTGGGTGTTTCACGATAAACTTCGTAGCTCGAAAATTCACCGTCTTCAATAACGTCTTTCATATAAAGCCTTTCCATCCCTGTCACCCTTCCAGCTCTCTCGCACTTTCTCCATCTTCAGAGGGTTTGCCAACGCGTAAGGGTACTCGATATATTTTATCGAAGAAAATCGTTTGAGAACCGTATCGTCTTTAACGTAGCTTTCCTGAGCCAAAGTTTTAGTCTCAATATTGCCGCCTACCGAGCGACCTATCCCGTCTTTATATTACTCTATCGCTTCGCCTTTCGCCCCGTAGAACGTTACAATCACGGCGCAATAAATAAATATATCATAGCCGCAGGATATTTCTTAATAATGAAACTTGTCTCTGGTCGTTTTGCGGGAGTGGAGAAAGAGCGGCTACAATGAAATGCAGGGTGGAATAAGGAACGATAGAGGCAAATCTTAATGAACCCGTGGTCGCTGGAGACAGAGAGAATAACACAGAAAAAGTTTTATCTCCGCCATTCTCCAATGAAAACGTATACTGATATATATATATAATATATTCAGAGTCGTCGTCGGGGCTCGTTGTGTAGACGGGACGGTGCGGTTTTCGTGTTACAAAAATATATACCTATATATACCGACGAAAGAAAAAGAGGGGATAGAACTCTGAAATTGGATAATTTTTCGCATTCGTGGCTCCGGGTACGGTGCCATGAGCGGGCGCGTACGCGCCAGAGGCTGCGCGTTTCGCGGTGTCGTGGATGGCGATGGAGAGGGTTGAAAAAAGAAACATAGAAAACAAAATAGAAAGAACGAATGCATGTGCGGTAGGTTTTACAGTGTCGTGAGGTGAGTCGGTGGCGTGTGGAAGAGAAGAAAGAGGAGAAGATAGAGTCGGGATGGTTCCGGTTGTGAAACGTAACCGGCAAGTCTGGCGACGTCGGTATTTGTCTCGAGCTTCGCTCCTATGCGATATATACGTATGTTTCCATGTTATCGCGTATACGTTCGTAGTATTATCGCGACTACCGAGAGATCGTGTATTCAGCTCTACCCAACGGAGGTGGCAGTACGACTTTGTCGTACTTTCCAGCTCTCATGGAGTTTCATTCGCTTCGTGGATAGTATACGTGTGGTATGTTATTCCCGACGACGGAACGTGGAAAAAGTGAGTGAGGGGCTACGCGATCTAGGCTAAAAATGGTGAAAAACGTCGGATGCGACACTCTGTGACGGAGAGCAAAAACAAATGTAGCTTTTTGTTGTTCTTTATTTTTAAAATCTCTCGGGCTTTTGCGAGTTCTCCTCATCCATTTCATCCTTCGTTTCGCTGACACTCGGCTCATTCGCGAGAGCGCTGTTAAATTTGTTTCATGATCTATTCACATCCGGATGCAACATACTACGAGTATAAAATAAAATCAATTTTTCATGATAGAACGTAGGTTTTATTTTTGAACTTTTACTCGAACTTTTTAACCTACTTAAAACCCCATACGTACTACGGAAAGAATGAAAAAAAAACATCCCCTATCGCCGGTATACATCGAGCTAATACCACGGTTCGGCTGTTTTTCGAGCAAGCTTTTGCCTCCTCGTAGTTTCTTATCGCGACTCCGCTCGCGCCTCTGCGCACAGCCTTTTTCTCTCTACCGTTGGCGCTGAGCAAGCGGAAAAAGCTTCGATCCTACCGACCGTGCGAGGCTCCCACTCTTCGGCATGGATATCCGGCCTTCTTCGTACAACTTGTACGTTATACCTACGTACGTTGTTACGTATACGTGTGTGTACACGTGTAAGTATAGCTCGTGCGAGTTCGCCAGCTCATAATGCATGCGCTCCGTTGAAACATTTGTTCGTACCCAAACCCCACGCCTTCCGGGCATAATATCCTATATCTCTCATTTCCTTGTCTCCTTCCCCCTCACATCCATTTCATCTCGCCATTTCGTCGATCCTCCCAATTTTTCTCTCCCTCCTGTACACCCTCTGCGTATAGCGACTACTTTATTCACCTCGGTCTCTTTCACGAACCTCTTCCCATTCCTCTTTTTTTTTTCATGCAACCCCCTTGTGATCTCCCGGGTGACTTTTCGAGGCTCTACGCAAGTTTCCATCGCTGGTCGAAATTGCGAGGCTCTTTCTTCAGGCACCGAAACTGGAAGAGACAGAGAAAATGGAGATTGCGAGTATTGGAATCCTCTCTGTTTTTTTTTTTGTTCATTCTCGTACCAGCCAACGGGCAATAGAGGCGGCTGTTATTTTTATATTCCACGAGATTCATTCGATTGAACATGACTTGTGGTTACAGCCGACTATATATTTTCACGAATATTATATGGAAGCGAGAGAGGGAGACATTTCGAACGCGAACCGCTCTATGGAGCACCATCACGGAGTCGCCGGTACCGCATTTATTACGTAGATTTGTATGGTCGTACTTGTCCATGGAGTCGAAACGAGCGATATTCGAAATGACGTCCTGATAAATTTTACGCGTATATGGAGATACGTTGAACGGAAGTTCGTGGGAACACCATGATGATTTATTGCCTTAAAGGACTATGAACTGTATGAAAAGCAATGATTCTCGTTATCCACGGTTATTTCAGAGCTGCACTAATGTTATGAAAATAATAACTTTCAAACTGTTTATTCTCCCTATGTAGTTCGCAATTGAGATAACACGATATCAACTCGACTGCTTAATATCCAACTTTTAAAAGGTTTGACGAGTTTCAATAAACCCACGAACTATATTCCAACTGCAACGATATACATTCACGAATATCTCGTATCGAATCAAAACTGGTTCCGACTTTATCGAAACAATTGAAAATAAACACCTGAAATAAACCGGAATAGAAATTTGTTCGTCCTGAAACGAGCCAAATGATCCGAAAGGCTCTTTAACTTCCGTGGGCAATGGGAAAGCTGATTGGATCGTTGAGAAAAGATATAGCGATAGATCGCAGGCTGATAGGGAAGAATTGGTTTCTCGGAAAGTCACATATCGGAGAGAAGTTCGGAGTCGAAAAGTAGAAAGGTATCATATCCCTTCGGATAGTGCTGGGGTGAACGGATCGCGTGATAAAACGAAAGATTATTCCGGATAATCATAATTTCCAAGCGCACGATAGCAACAAGCAACCGAAAGGTTGTCTATATACATAAATATAAGCATAGGCATATCGAAAAGGAAGAAAGATATATATGTATATATATACGCGTGTATGACACATAACAACCCTCCACGTCTACACGCATTCGTCCGAGGGGTAACAATGTACGATAACGAGGCATTTCGTCGATCAAAATTACAAGTTACGGATAGTTATTAATTATCGTTTTATGTCCGGTCATCTCGATTAGCATACGAAAGTGGAGATTATCAGGAGGCGATGAGGCAATGGGTAAGGGGTGAACGAGTGACAAAACAGGCTGTATGTATACGATCACATAATATTCCACGAACCGCGATAGGGCACGTTGCATCTCCCCTCGATGCCTTGTACGCTGTATTATTATATTATCGATATTACATTATAGCACACCTCATCCAACGCCAACCCCTCTACGTCCGGGCGTATTTCCAATTAATACCAATATAGCGCACAAACGCATCGATGATATTACCATTGGGTGCTAATTGATCGTGCTTGTTTTTTTGTTCATTCTATAATTCGCTTCTTTTTGTTTATTTCATCGCTATGGTAAACAATGGGATTACACGAGTTGGAAAATATTCGACCATTTGCTCGAACCATGCTATCATCGTATATGCGCATATGCTTGCGAATAATAACCATGTTGTACATATATATATCGGAAATAATTCGTCAATCCGTTAATGACTACCCTTTAGCCTCGGATGATATCCCAACCGTATTCAACTAACGGGAAATATGAAAATCGTAAATGAATCGGGCGGTATGGCTTAATGCTCCCTATAGTGAATCTTCAATGTGGATATATCTCGATTAGAAAGGGCTTATATTCCGCGTTCGCACAATAATTCGTTATCGTTGAAACGTCGGGGCGGGGGTAAATTCCGGCAAAGCGGCTAATCAGGATAGGGTGAGCAGGGAAAAGGGGTGAGAAGGGCGGCGGGATGAGGGGGGGGGGGAGGTATTGGTGGTTATACAGCGTTGTTGTCGCTGCTAATAAACGGACGTGGTGGACGCTCTCTAATAGAATACCATGCTGCTCTGCGATAGTGCATCAGTGCGAGCGATGTTAGCGAGAGCGAAACGAGAGAGAGAGAGAGAGAGGTCGATCGGAGAGGAGGGTTTGAGGCTGGAGGTATAGCGAGATAGATAGGGAGGAGATGATATGAGTTACGTATAACGGCCTTCCTCTCACGTATTATCCATTAATGGATAGCGATGTCGTGGCTAACCCTCAATTCATTCGATTATTTGCGAGATTGGTGCTATCGACGAACACGATGAACCGAAAATGGAACCCGAAGGTTCCTCCTATCCCCACCTCATCCCCGTTCTCGCGTCTCTCGATGCGCGTCATCGCTCTATGGAAAATAAAATTCGATTACTGGGAAATGGCATTTGCTCTCGGCATCGAAGCGCAAAACCACTCGCGTGGATATGTATATGTATAGAAACCTTCGTTCACGATTACACGTTGGACAACGTTCTCTTCCATTTGTTACTGATGGACCGACTCAACGAGCTATATCTGCGACAGTTAGTATCTCCTGCAACAAATAATAATAATAATAATGACAGTCATAATTCTCGTTACACAACGATACACGTAACGAATTTCATTCTACCGTTTATCCTAAATATCGGTCCGGCAGAATCGAGTGAAAAATACGTCGAGGCTGACCGTAAAAAATAAAAATGCGTAAAATTTGTTTCCGCTCGGTATTTTTGGTTTACACCGCGAACGATTTTACGACCGATACACGAGGTACACAAAAGTTTTTTTTGTAAATCCCGATGCTCTCTGTGTTTAAACAGTAATCCACGAACCCCTCGTAGTCACTCGCACCCCTTTCCAGCTTCTCACATCTCTTTCTCTCTCTCTCTCTCTCTTTCTCTCTCTCTCTCTCTCTCTCTCTCTCTCTCTTTCTCTCTCTCTCTCTCCCTTGTATTATAGATATATGAGTAGATGAATAATTTCTAGGTCGTTTGATGTTTCAGAGCAAGGGCAAAATACGAGTAAGAAGAAGACGACTTTCTCGAGGCTACTGAGAGGCCTGAAGACCCACAGAAAAGAAAAGCAGCAAGGCCAAACCCAAGGTTCTCCGAGGCACGGCAGAGCGCGGTTCGGCGTACCGCAGAGGGTGAGTTTTCTTCAAGCTCTCTCCAACACTCGCCTACTAACGGAAAATCTATCTCTATATCTACATATATACGTATGTGTGTGTTCATGGCAGATAATCCGACACGAAGCACCTCGTCGAAGCTATCGCGCCGCTTGTACGCGATAAATCTTTTTCAGCTTTTTTTTTACGGTCGCTCTACTCGTAACAAGCAACAACCCGGAGAATCCCGAGCCTCTATCGCGGCAATTCATGATATATAAAAAACAAGAACCGTAATACCCGCTGCTATTCAAACGGCCTGCAGAAATCCCGCACAGCCATACAAACATATATGTATATATTTATGTTTTATGTATGTATATATATATATATATATATATATATATGTATTTGTAGAAAGCATTCGAAATTTCACGCGTATAATATTCTCTTTCGTTGAATGGTTGCCTCGCGAACGAACGATCCTCCGGCGTGTAACTGACCGAGTAATTTTTTCATCGGCTTACTAACTGTCGCGTAACATTAACGAGAGTTTCGTTACGAGTGATATACGTGTGTATTCATTTCTGTGTATGGGTGTGTGTGTGTGGCCACATATGCCGAGAGAAAAAAAAATTGGGAGAATTGAAGCAGCAACCGACGGTGACAACTCGCGGACAGCGCGATCATTCTTCCACACGAGAACCGATTCTATCGCATAAAGTGTTTTTTTTTGTGACAGAAATTAATATATGAGACTTTTATTGTTTATTTTATTTCGTTTTTTGTTTTTCAATTAAATTGGCAAACGACATTAATATCGCACTAATGGAATGTCTGGCCGTGACAACGACGAAATAAACAAAATAAAAATAGAACGAATCAAACATCGGCAGAAATAATATTTGAATGAAATATGATTTGAGCGTTCGTTCGTTTTCAATTAAAATTCACACCTTGTCGATGAAGTTGATAAAGTGGATCTTTAATTATCGCACAAAAATAAAAGGATATGAGGATTTTTGTACAAAAAAAAAAAAATTGATTCGTTTCTAAGTCGGAGCGAAAGATTGATCGGTTTGTTAAAACGGTTGTAACTTTGTCTCCCGACTGAATTATGATTCAACGTTCTACTATTTACATATCCAACATTCGATCTACTGCCTAAAATACTCTTCGATTTGAAAACGTATGAACTGCTTTAAATTTCGTACCAACCTTTGAACCTCACCCAGAAATTTGTTTCAACATCTTCAATATTTCGCTTACTCGAGGATTGTGCGAACCAGTTAAAAGAACCGGAAGAAGCGAAAGAGATCGATATAACGTACATTTTACAACGACTATATCAAAAGAGATACTGATATGCAAATGTGGTCAAGTAAAAGTGGTAGAATGGTGAAAGATCGCAAGAACGCAAGGGTTGGTACATGACGTCAGGGATGGGAGGATAACCATCTGAGTCGGTCAGTTTGACGTGCCTCTCCGCGTTGGAGAGCCTGGAGAGAACAGACCCGCTCTTTCACTCTCTCCCTCTCTCTCGCTTTCCTGTCCATTTGACATGCAGACGGGCTTTGATCATCATCCCCGTAGCACATGCCGTAGCCGGCTGACGCCGGTTCTCCAACGTTTCGAGAATACCGATCTCTCTCTCTCTCTCTCTCCCTTCCTATATCTCTCTCTTGCTTTCTCTCCCTTGTAATATCTACATCGCAACTCTCTAGGACTACCACGATGCTGTTCCCAAAACGAGACAGACGTATCTCTATTTGTGGCTCCCGGGTATATTATACTCATTTATAGTTATAGATGTACACAGTGTTTGAAAGCTGTGAATCGACTGTCACCGAAAGCAATCGAGACTCGCTATATATAAAATATTGCCAAATACTTCACCTTATATATACATATATATTTATCGTTACAAAATATAAATAGCCAGGGAAAAAAACATCACGACTTTTATCGTTGTGGAGCGGGCTGTCCCTTCAGCCGGCTAGTCGCACCGCAAAACAGGAATGGAAACAAACGAATTCAAGGAGTAGTTTCCCGTGTCATAAAACACGCGACGTCAAATAATTCGTAAAAATTCATCCCGGTCGAAACACAATTCCCTGTCAATGACGAGATTTTATTTATTTTTCATAGAAATTCGCACGTTTCCCTCAGAAAATCACACGATTTTGTTATCTGCTTTGCGGTGACGAAAGTAATCCTATAAAAGATATCGGACGTTCTACCGGAAAAGTCTGATTAACATAATTATTGTTACCGTTGTGAAAAGAATAAAAAAGAAAGAGAAACTATTATAAAGCGCAAGGGTTATAAAGAAACATTTCTTAACACGGACAAGAAGAAGATGGCTCTCCCGCTTTATATGCTAATGTCACCGAGCTGCCTCGTGACTGGGCACAAGCTCGTCCATATATATATATATGTATGTATTCGTACGAATAGAGCCAGGGGGCGTGTGAAATACACTCAGCTATTAACCCCGTGACCCATGGAACGGGGGAAACGCGATATCCGTCCGTTCTTCTCCCCATTCGCAATCGCGGGTTTATTACGCCTTTCGTATAAACGCGGTTTTACCATAACTGGACGTACCACCGTTTACTATAAATATATTTACTACACGATCGTTTGTGTTTGTGTACAATGTATCGTTATGGTGATGCGCAAATATTTGAATATTTTTTTCTTTCTTTGCCCTTAAGCTGCTTATAAATCTGTCATAAACCGTGCCGGCGGATTTCACAATATGACGAAGATACAAATGTCCATTTGATGGACACATACGCATTAACTTTAGCCATACGATGCGATCTTCCAAAAAAATGGAACGCAGATGTGATATTAAAATCCTCGAATTTGCATTACTACCGGATTTCCGTTATCTTAGCCTCTTTGCGTTCATCATTTCATTGAATGATATGTGATATTAAAATTCTCGAATTTAGATTACAGTCGGATTTCCGTTATCTTACTGTATTTACGTTGATCATTTCATTAAATGAAAAATTACACTTTCTGATGAAAACTTAATAAATATCAAACCTGAAAAGCTTATCGCACTGGCGAGTAGGGGATGAAATTAACCGAAGGGAAATCGTGAGAGTCAAGTTATTAATTTATAGAAAATTTGATTATAAGAATACGATTTTGTCCCGGTTTTGAATATCCCACTCGATGAAAATTCAACCCTTAGAATAATGTTTTTTTAATCATTTTAATTCCCATCTCTCGATTGATAATAACAATCATCAATGTATTTCCGTGAGTACGGGTTTTCGCACGTAACACACGCGCATACGTATACGATTATTTCGCAGTGACAAAAGCGAGAAATAAACCGTGCGAGGGTGTTAGATAGAGGGAGGGTTGTGTATGCGTAAATGCAAAGCGAGAGAGTACTCTAGGTGGTGGTAAAGAGCTGATGCATCAGACTCTCCGGTGACGAGATGTAGACAATCGGTAGCTGCTCGTGCGCGAAGCTCGGCGCCCACGGGGTTGCCTCCTTCATAGCGTAGGCACCCCGAAGTTTTTCTTCCTTGGTAAACGTGTACGCTCCACGTGTAAGAATGCCCTGAAAGAGCGAGAGAGAGAGATGACGAGAGTCTGTGTCACATGAGAATGGAGAAAGGGCGTACCGAGACAGACGACAAGAGAGAGGCTGAGTGTGTAGTGCGAGGAAGGCAAAGCAGCAGGCTCTTTTTTTTAATGCACGCACAGGTGCGATCGATGTCTCGCATACCACGACCAGGTTCGTACAAACACGCACACCTCGTACGTCCTAGCATACCACCCTCCTCCAACCCTTGTTTTCCCTTTCACGTTTTTCCCGTTTGCCTTGGTCGCGGCAAAGCTTCTCCATATACCTACTAGGTATCTTCTCTATGTGTACGTGGTATATACACGCGCATGGGCATGTACTTGCGCCATTTTACTGCTCTTCTCGTGCGCAACGTCCTCACAATGCGTCTACCTTGTGAAGTATTATCCATACTACTTGCATATTATACACGTATAGGAGACTTGATACGAGCACGTGTATATATACATGACCATATCAAGCCTCAGAATTGCGGTTCAATGTCACGGTCTCGTGAAATTTTCTTGTCTCTCCCTGCGGGCGCCCTCTGGCGGCAGCGGCAAGAAACGTCCTCCAGCTCACACGAGAAACGATCTTTTCATACACAACGTGAACGCTATACGCCGGTCCTTGCTTTCTAATTAGTAAATGCGCGCGAGAGAGCCACGCTGTTCGTTCTGTGTACAAAAAAATTGGGGGGTCTCTCGTCTACCCTCGAAAGAAAGAGAGATCCCGGTCTCCTGGACCCTCTCTCGTCCTTTGTTCGATATTTTTGTCTCCTCTTTTCGTGGTACGCGTACGAAGCATAAGTCGACGCGCTTCTCGTATTCTCCGTTACCCGATGAAATTAGAATATTTATGGATTTTTAACGGAGCCCACGCACGACACGGTACGGTCTGAGAGATAGGAGCCACCGGGGGTTGGATGGAGAGTCACGGTTCGGAGTTCAACAAGACCTACAACAGCTGCGTCAAAGCAATACCGCCAGGAACCTCTCGCAGGTGTGCTTGTTTAGATATAACGTCGCTTCCCTTCCTCTTCTTCTTCGTGTATTGAAATCCTTCGGTTCGTAATATGCGATCGCCCTTATCTCTTTCGATATTCTTCCAAAAATATCGAACTTCGGGTAATAGCCTGAAAAGTTAAAAGCTTCAGTTGAAATTTTGTCCCGAAAAATGCGAGTGGAAAACAAAAACACAGTTAGGAGTTTTCAATTTTTCAACGCCTAACCAATTTTGAAGGGTTATTACACAGGACGCGTATCTACTACACGTACCTATAGCTCGTACCTATCCTATTTCATATTTCACCCGTTCATTAATGAAGAGTCATAATTTTTTTCGTGCGAAAGAACTCTTCATTGAAAAATATACGAACGACGAAAACTTGGGAACGGTCTCAACTTTTCCACCCCAAATCCGTTTTCAAAATATCAACGCCATTATGTCGCCGAAACGTGTAATATACGTGTACGGTTGGATTTCATTCGTATCCCTCATGCGGTATTCTCTCATCCGAGTTTCAATGCAAGACAGACAAGCGGATATGAACAATTTTCGAAAACTCTGAATTCAGTGTCGTCGGGATCGTCAGCACGTGATAATAAGCGACAGCGAAGTAAGAAATATATATGTATACATGTATGTACAATACGAGAGGGAATGTGTATAATGTATAGATATATACAAGAATACGTGGGCTTTTGTTTTCTTCACTTTAAGAGGGAAGCAGAGGACCAGAAAGAGAAAGATAGGGAATAGCTTGGAAAGTAGGAACGAGGCAAAAAGTCAATACTTGCCCGACAAACAGGAAGCGACGTAAATTCTGAGAGGCAAAGCCCTCTCTTCTTCCTCTCTGGTTCTCGCTCTCTTTTCTTCCCACCGGTAGTCTATACTGTCTCGAAATTATTCGGGCTTAGGAAATGGCGTATACTTCACCGTGAGCAGAGCTCACCGTTTCTCTTCTCTGTCTCTCTCCCTTCCCTTCCCCCTCTCTCTCTCGCTCTCCTTCTCACTCTTTCCACCTCACTGTAACCACATACACCTTCTACACTTACGCGAGGGGCGAAAGAGGAAAGAGGTTTTTGCCTTACCGCAAACTACAGCTAGAACAATTCCCTTTTCCTTATTTCCTCTCTTCCGTACAACCGTGAGAGCTTTCACGTATATCCAAGGGTAAAATCCCTTCGAAAGGGCGGAATTGGCATGTGATACCTTCCTTTAACGTTTTCCCCTCTCCTTTCTTTCGAGCGGATTTCCGAACAAACGCTTTTAATCCGTTTAACATAAATACCCGTCGCCGACGTTTAATTAAATGGCAGCACTGTCGCGGAATGGCACCCACAAGCGGCTTTCTGACAATTTGTCCTCCGTCTGAGATCGTGCAACTGTGTATATTCGTAGGTCGGTGAGTTGCTGGTAAAACGGAGGTCATGGATCCGTACCGCAAAGAGACGAACTTAGCCAATTTTCGATCAACCAATTATTCGAATGAAATTAGCAACGTTTGGTTCATTGGTAAATTCGACTATTACGAGATCGGAATAACCCAATAATATTTCACTAATTAATTCATCGCGCGAAACTCTTGGAAATTAATATCGGGAAAATACAACTGGTCGTGGCGAACAATGCTCGATCCCACGAACAAGCGAAACGACAAGTTTCCACGATAGAATACCTTCATTTTCTTCTCTTTTCGCCATATCGTGCATACGCGGCTGGTCTATTTGCGAGTTGTAACGACATTTTCGTATATTCTTTTTTTGTTTAAATGAATATCCGGGTTGTCTCGTGCCCCTCGCACTTGTTTCCGCTCTCGCTGCGTACACTCGAAGCATGAATTTATTCCACCAAGAAGCTACGTATATACAACCGCTTGAAGCGGTTTCTCGAGTGGCTCGTAAAATTGAATGAAATGTCGCGAGTATATCGAGGAAACGAAGAGAACGTGTGCGAGAAAGAGAGAGGACGAGCTCCGCGAGGTGCGCTTCAAGAATTGCGAGAGTTCGCTTGTGGATTAAGCTTTCCCAACGGAAGCATTTCCGTAATGCTACTTCGGGGTACTGAAAGAAGAAGAAGAAGCAGAGTGAGAGGGACAGAAAGAGAGAGAGAGAGAGAGTGCTCCGACTGCTCTCACGGCTTTTGCCGTGCGCAGCATGCCTAGGTGCGCGAGATAGTCTCGAGTTTTGCGACGTCCTTTCGCATCCCAAAGCCCAAAGCATCCTCGGCAAAGATTTTCTACTCGTCTCTCCCAAAGAGAGTACGTATATATGTATGTCTAACATCTTCTCCCCCTCTCTCTCTCTCTCTCGTTCTCTCTCTCGCACACTTTCCCTCTCGATGTTCGCTCTACCCCATTCTTGTACTCTAGCCCGGTTGGTAATTTCGTGGAAGCTCACAACCCAACCCTTTTGTAAATACTTCGAAAGCTTTGTCCAAAGTTACGCTTACGAGTGAGACTATATATGTATACAGATATATGTATGTGTGTACACAAGTTTCCCGCGTCTTAATTATTCAGCTATAAAGACTCCATGAGCCGAGTGCCCCGCGCCTCTTCCATTTGCGATTGTATATTCGCTTTTGTGGATGAAACACGTGCTTCATCACTCTTCAAATTTCGCCCCGGGGATCCATTATGGATTATTCGAAGGAAAAAACAGCCGCTGGTCCTTTTTCTTTGACAGAATAAATTTAGCTTTTAACATTTTTCGCGCTTCGTAAAGTACCGTTTTTGTTTTCTCTTTAAGTGCCAGCCTCGCTGGACACTCCAACCTTGGCTTTTTTGCGTTTGTTCGAAAAGTAAAACTTTCAACGCGACAATTTTCCCAGATAGGCGTCACGGTGTCAGCATATAATACACATTCCTCAATCTTTACCAAAAAATTAATCCACGGAAGATAAGGATTCTCTGATAAATTGAGAGAAAACATTCGGTGTCTGTTTCTGCTGAAAATAAGAATTGATAATAAAAAAAACGCCAACTTTATGTCAATTCTTTAGTGATAAAAAAAATACGTGCTTGCAGGTCGACACGCCGGACAGCGTTTTGCAGAGCGGTCTCGGAATGGGACCGGACATGGGACACACGATTTTACGATCAATGGTCGATCCCCGTGACTACGATAGACTGAGATATCTCCAGATGAATGGCGGTCAACCGAACAGCTTCGAGGAAACTATACACAGGGTGAGTGAGGAAGCTAGCGAAGGATAAAGGATAAAAAAAGAAGACTGTATATCTACGTCTAGAGCCTGTCGCGCTTTTCGTCGGCCTTCGGCAATGTGCTCGCTCTTTTCCCTCGTCGTAGTTATCTGTCCGGGAGTGGGCGGTTAGTGTTGGTAATAATACATAGTAAGAAGTAGCGATGATGGTACAGTGGTGGTAATAGCGGAGCTCGCGCAGTGAACGCGGAGACGCACGGTCGAAAATCGCTTCGGGGCTGGTAGCGGCGGTTTTCTTTCTCCCCCGAACCCCCGCCACCTTCTTCCCGCCCTCCCTCCCTCCTTCTTTTCTTTCTTTCGTTTTTTTCGGTCCCTCGACCTCGTCCCTTCCTTTATCGCGCCACATTATGCCACACTTTTTACGATTACCATAAATTCTCCTTTTAGTCGCCGGTGGCTCTTTCCCACCCTCGAATTTCCTACCCCGTTCATCTCCGAGCGTAATACACGAATACACGTACATCTCTCTTTCTCTCGCTCTCGTCGCTCGCGACTCTCTTTTACCGTGTGTATCTCCCTCTCTTTTTCTCTACCGCTTTTTTTCTATCCTTCTGTTTCTCTCATTTGGAACACGTTCTTGCTGCTGCACGATAAGCGACACGCTCACAAATTCAATTTATTTCCTTTTCTCTGTCGCTCGCACGTCTCCTTATTATTCTTCGTCTTTTACAACGGTTTCTCGTACCAAAATACGCAATACGTCGCTCAGCTCGTGGAACGTGCGCAAATGATAATACAACGTTATGTATTCTCCCTTGAATTCAGTGCTTGCAACTGTAACAAAGATTTGTTCAAGATTAAAATTAATTCGTCAAGTCATTAATATTTTGCGCAATATTATCCAAATTTCATAGACAATTTCAATTCGATCCAAAAACTGTACTTCATTCATGAAAATATTTAATTTTTGTTTCAGCTGAAGGTTCAGGACGCGATGAGGAAGAAAGAGCGTTTTCACAAAGAACACGAAGAGGTAAGGTTCATCATTGTTTCAAATACAAAAATTATAACCAATTTTTTAAGGTCAGCAGCGAATATAAAAAGAATCGATCGACATTAAAAAATCATTGTCGACACGCGGTTTCACGGATAAACGCAACTTCAACGCTGATTCAACCGTACCGAGGTCGTAATTCCTACTAAAGCCAAAACGATTTGCATGCGATTTCAAATCGAGTAAGCTCCAGGCCGTCACATATATACGAATGTATCTGTGTGTACGTGTGTATGTGTGTGTATCTCTTTAAAAAAACGTCGTTCTCCTGCGCACAATCGTTCTTTCGCGTCTCGATTCTGACGAGACATCGTCACCACTTATTATGCAAAGTGGAGAAAGATCGAAGCTCGATATCATCGTGTAAGAGTTAAAGCGCTCATCCATGACGATGCTTCCTGAATTTTGTATGCCTTACACACCCAAGATTATCGAGAGTACGTATAATTTTCTACAGCTTCGATACTCGCTTTATTCCCTTAAGAACAAAACGAAAAAAAATGAAATAAAAAAAAACAGGAAAATGACCGTGGCATATAGCTACGATCTTTCAGAAAACCTGACGTTGCTGTTTCGTATGCCCCAAGGGATTTGTTGCTTTTTATTTTATTTTATTTTTTCTTACTTCTCGTTTTTACACCCTTTCAACGATATTTTCGTGGCGAGCTCGCCCTCGGGCTTCCCGGCAAAAGAACGAAAAGAAAACTTGGACATGATCTAATTTAGTTTCTCTCCAGCAACGCCTTTTCTTATTTCCATTCTTTTTCGAAATTTCATTCTTGCGATAACAAATTTCATGAATATTCACGATTGTTTTTTTTTTCAATCTGCAACGTACCATGCGTGTTTCACGAACGGTGAAAATACGTTTCAAGATTGACGCACGAATGAAGAAATGTCCCGAAAGATTTCATCAAAGCGAGCACGCAGTGAGATTATCGTTGTATGCGTCGGGCGAAAGCTCCGTTGAAAAGGACCGAGAAACTCTTGGGATGATCCGGGATTATCTAACCAAAACTCCTCGAGACGAAGAAAGATCGTGAGAGGGAGAGACGAGAGAGAGAGAGAGAGAGAAGGAGGAAAAGAGACAGTGAGATTTCAAAGTTTGCACCATCCTAGTGCTGAACTCTTCCCGAGCGCTTTTGAAAAGCGCTCCTGAGCGCGTTCGGAAATTCTCCGTCTTCAGTGAGAATTTCCAAACGAAATTTGTCCTGCTCTGATAGCGAAATTTTCTCTTTTATACAACTAGCAACAGTTCCTACTGTCTGTTATCAACTAGACTCGACGACTCGCAGCTTCAACCCCGCCATTCTGGGCCATCGCCCCTCTCCCCTTTCCCGGAACACGTTTTAATAAATTACCAGCGACACTTTCTTATTCGTTCACCACCGCCGCGACCATTGAGCGAAAACTTTGGTCGTTTTATCCGAATTAGCGAAGCGCCGACTGAAAGAAGAGCCCGAGAGGACTGAAGGGGGTAAAAAGGATTTTAATCAAAGTGGGGAAACAGCATTTGACGAAATTTCGTGCATGTGTGCCGGGAAAAAAACTAGCAAGAAAAACACAAAAGTTTGCAGATTTTTTTTTCCTCGTCGTCGGAGAGGATGAGGCTTGTGGCGAAAAAATGCTTCGTCAACGTTTCTCTTTCGTCGGGGAGGAAAAAAGCCTAAAACTGAAGAAGAGTACCCGGGGCGGTACACAAGCTCTCGCGCGATGAAATTAGCCAAAACTATACACGGGGGCGGGGGGGTTGAAAAAAAAGAAAAGAGACAAACTTAACTTTGAGGCTGCAAGCAATATGGAAATAAAGCTTGAGATACTTTCCGTCTCTCTCGTTCTCTCCCACTCTTTCTCCTATATATCCACGTAAAAGTTTTAGTGTCACCTTCACCGCGGGTTTTACGGTTCCCTCGAGAACCTCTTCCTTTCTCCCTGCCTCGATTCCACCCTTTCTTCCCTCTTCTTCGTTCTATCGCTTTTCTTCCTCGTTCTTGTTTTTTTTTTTTTTTTTTTTTTCTGTTCACCCACGCTTTAGCTCTCTTTGCTCGGCCGCCAACGCCGTTTCTTTCCGCCCCCTCGTACAGAAACTGCCGAGTTCTCTACCTCTCTCTTTTCCTCTTTCGTATTTCTAGCCGGTTCACCGAACCCTCTTGGCGATACTTCACCGCCATTTCTCTTCGCTCCTACCATTCCGCGCCCTCTGCCCTTCGGATTTTCTCCCAAACGCATAAGAAGCCCCCTCCGGGCCATCGAGTCGACTTCGATAATTACTTCTGCCTCGCTCTCCCAAAATACTTTATTCGCAGCCTCCAGGCTCCCTTCCCTCGGGCGAACACGTCGATCAAGAAACTTGCGGCAAGGACTTTCCCGGTTGGGACAGAAAGAGCCGGAGAGGGAAAAGTCAGTCTTGCGAAATATCCTCCGGAAATATTCCGCAACTTTTACTTGTACGACGAGGATTTCTCAAATCTCAAGACCGTTCTCCGATGGATCTTCCGCGAATAGCGAATAATTGATCAAGGGTTGCACGAAGAGGGGTAAAAGAAGGTGACACAGATTTCTTTTTCTATCGGGCATAAAGTTTTACGTGGGTTTTCCTCACTTTGTTTCAGATACTGAGGGACATCAGGCAGGGATTGATGCAGCTTGGACGAGACGGACGGGGTCAATTGCCTGGAGGTCGGTACACGTTTTTCTATTTTACAAAAAAAATTATGCAAAATTATAATCTCTACATAGCATGAAACAAAGTCGCTTTCCGCGTCTATCTGTTTATTTGTTAATTTCTCCTAAACCACACAACAGATTTTGATACAATTTTACCGTCATTTAGATAATTTTTCATAGAAGGATTATATATATATATATATATATATATATATATATATATATTAAAACCTAATTAAGTTTTTGGTAAGTAGAAGAAAAAAAACAATATTTTGCAACCAAGTCGTCGAAAAATAAGTTGACATGGCTTACGTAGACTAAACTTTAAGACATACTTAAAAATGATGTATTAGAGAATTGTAGTTCTTCTAAAATCCTAAATGAAACTCCGCAATGGCACATTTCTATCTGTTACGGTTGACTCACCGTAACCATTTCTATCGTTAAAACTATAATGAAAAATAGCGTTACTTGCGACACTATTTACTCTTATTCAGTATGAATCCTTATCCAAATAAATATGATAGTATTCCTGGACATTTAATGTAAATTATAATTGTCCTTTACAGTATATCATTCTGATAAATACTTCAGAAGAAATCATAGATTAAAAGCAACAGAAAAAATAATTCACGAACCGGGCGGTCTTAAACCTAAGCATTCAGTGCTTTCCCCGCACGTAGTCCTTTTGCGCGCCACTTCCAAACAAAATTTGTTCGTATTGTGTAACGAAAAGGCAGCTGCGATCATTGTTTATAAAGAAATTCTATAATCAAAGGTAGAGTAACTTGACATTTTTCCCTTCTTTTTGGGGTCGCTAGTATCGTGTAAAATTGATGACGTTACGTTCTGAACTAAGTGTCTTCGATGAATAAAAAATTAAACAATTGTAATCAACCGCGTATTGCAATATTACGAAATACTTCACTGGTACTCGCGACTATCGGGGATCTCAGATAACCGAACGACGGGGAAATACTCACCGCTGCGATGAGGTGGCCATGAAGCCCCTCTACGAAAGCTCGACGCGTCTAGCTGCTCTAATCTTGTTATCGTGGTCGTTTCCAGTCTCTTTAAATCCGACAACGACCCTTTCTCACCTGACGGGTCATACGAGTTTGTTGAAGAGTTTTAGCACGGCTCAATTTATTTCTCGTACATACTCGCGTATATAAAAATCGATGCGTAGATACGTGAAACAAGATTTGCGTTATTGGCACTTCGGTGGTCGATCAACTTTGAAATTCCCAAATCCGGATGTTTGCATGCATTACTCGTATATCCCATCCATTATGATGGGAAAGGTAAAAGGAAATCTCAACGAAGAAATTTTTTAACTTCTTCGCAGAAAAATCTATTTTTTTTATTAAACATCATAACAGTTATTGTGCCTTCGAATCTACTTTGTCATGAGAGTAGTTCTGTACAATCCTTAAAATATACACTACCGGCGAAAAGTTTCCGGACAAAAGTTGAAGACGATGGGAGAACGGTTTTTTATGCCATGTCGCCGGTAGTTGGCCTAGACCAATTTCACCAACGCCATTTTAAAGGGCAGGGATTTCCCTTCATGTTGGCTTTTTGAAAAAAGTTTTACGATTTTTTTTACAATTGGCACCCAGTTTTGAAAACGACAATTTTCGGTCGTTTTTTTTTGTTCTTTTGCAAGTGGACCCCCTTTGCAGTAAAAATTTTGTTAACGAATTTCTTTCACCATACTCATAAAGAGGGAAGTTTAAGCTTCAAGTTCATTTTTTAGAAAATTGTCTACGATTTTTTTTTCGAAGATATGTCGTTATTTGAGAAAAAATAGACAATTTTAAAATTGCTCCATAGGACGAAAACAATGAGGTTTACAACAAAATCTCAAGATGGCAAAAAGTTGTATTACTTCTTGCTGAGTTCAGGAGAATTTTGTCAGATTCTTTTTTCGAAATTTTTTTTTCACCTATTTCCGATCAGGTCGATTGATCCGAATACCATGAAAATAATAGAATTAAATTTTTTACTTACATATTAAACTTTGGTCTCTTCGGAGGTTTCTTCGGCGACGGAGTTTCTTCGATGTAAATAAAAAATTTAATTCTATTATTATCATGGTATTCAGATCAATCGAGCTGACCGGAAATAGGTGGAAACAAAATTTCGAAAAAAGTCTGGACTTTTGGTCTCACTTTTGTCTGGAAACGTTCCGCCGGTAGTGTATATCGAGAAAAAAAATAAAACAAAATAATCGAGTTCTAGTAATTTCATTAAAAGCTAATGACGACATGCCAACCACGTGTTTTTCTAGACGACACGTACATGTACGACGAAGACGCGAGATGCGGAGGGGTAGCAGGTGGTGCAATGCTGACTGCAGGACCAGGACCACAGCACTGGTACGACGAACCACCCTACGAGTCCGATCCCGAGGACTTTCTCATGGGTGCTAGCGGTGCCCCGGTACCAACGGCGACGATACAAAACGGACGTGTTTGCTTCACCCTCAATCTAAGACCAGAGAATCGCGGCGAGGGTGTGATATCGCTTCGTACCGCGGGCGACATAAGTTTGCCTCGCGATCGATCTCGCAAAGCTGCGATGTCGACGATGAGAGGTCTCATAGTGCCGCAGGGTCACAACAACCCTCCTACCATTATACCCCTGACGCATTCGAGGGCTTCGCGCGAGAGTGGCGACTACGCGAGTAGCGACGTCCAGGTTAGTTCGTACTTTCGTATCAATTTACTTACCCACATTCTAATATTTGTCCCGAAAATAAAAAAAAAAACAAAAACCTCATTTATCAACCCTAAAATTACATTCGTCCCCAATCCAGTTTTCTTTTTTTTTTATGCCACGATCGATCAATACTCTGTCACCTCGTAATTTACCCCACGTGATATCACAACGTAGATCGTTTCCGATCGTTCGCTCCTACTCTATCTCTCGTTTCTCGAATAGTACGAATATTATACGATCGACAGTTTCCAGTGACTCCACCCTCTCGACACTTTATTCGGCCGATGCCACCGAGTGCCCCGAGCCCCTCTAGATACGTATATGCGAAAAATAAACCTATTCATCGATCTGGAAGCTGGCCAATTTTCAACGGCGAGGAGAAACGGTTCCCTATCCGAACGAATATGAAAGTGCACACATACGTATAGATATATTATCGTCATGCATGTTTATATAGTCACCGGTAAAGTCGTGAATTCGTCTCGAAAAGTCAGAATATTCGAGAATTATCCAGGATTTTCACAGACCATGACTCATGGTCGAATCTACTCGTGTCTATCGAAATATCGAAAAATTCTCCCACAAATGCGTTCTTTCTCCACAAAGTGATAGAGAATCTCGGAATTTCGTTGTATCGGATTCCAAAGTCGAATAATACAGCAATAGGCAACCCTTTCCCAAAATGAAGCCTCCAGTAACCCTCAATCTCACCGAAACCCTCCCAAAAAAGTGTAAACTCTAGATTTCCTTTACCTTTATACGCAAAGTGTAGAGCTTGAGCTCGAGGCTGTCGGCTGTGTCGGTGGATGGCATAGCAACGATATACAATAGCAACGATGACAACAATCGTCGTGTCACCTCGGGTCAATCTGAATTATCGTAACGAAGTGCTGCAAACCACCCCGAAGCATCGTCGTCGTGTGTCAATCAGCTTGATCCACCGCAAGACTCAAAATTATCGTCGCTGTCGTAACTGGGATTGCCAACGGCTACATCCGCGTCATCGATGCTAACGACGGCATAACCGACGTGCTAGTAGAGACAACAACGAGAACCATGCGTTGTAATCGGAGTAACGACGATAGCATTAGCGTCGCGTTGTCGCAATTGCAAACGGTTATCACTAAGGCCAATCCCCAGTTCCGGAGTACCGTTCGTATTTATCTTTGGCTATGGCGTTGAGCAAACATACCCAACACATCCCTACCTACCCACGTCACCGTCGCGTATTATCCATCGCATCTGCCTTCTTATACCAAATTCCTGATATCCTCGGAAACCGCGAGAATCCATACTAACCCACTTACGTACCAGGAAGGAAATTTGGAAGCCCTCGGAACAAATATCAACATCTTCGTCTCTGCTAGGGTTAGGGTGGATAGATTGATATGGATTATGAGTGCACACATACCGCGTATACGTCCTTCTTGCACCCGTGATGTATATAGTACCTACATGATAGATGTCTGACAAAGTTTCACCCGAGTCATCATACCCATTTGAATCCCGTACGTCTTCGATATCTCCCTGAATATGGATTGGTTCGACGATAAAAGTCTTTGAGGGATGCTTTTCCACCACGAGCAGGCCCTCAAGCAAACTGGCAACCTCCCTGTTATCAATTATACAAAGAGGCCTTCTCCGGAATTGAATATATTCAATCTGGCCCAGATCCTACCGTTTGACCAGCGACCCTCGATCTAACCGGTAACCTCCCTCTGTCTCCTCCTCCTCCTCGCGACCATTCCCTCTCCCACATTCTAATTGGAACAAGCCGATTTTCAAACTAATACACAACTATACCATGTCTCCGGGTACATATAGTACACACAGCACGCACGTATATATAGTACGCATTCCAATATCGAAAGATAATCCCGCTAACCCAACGGCTGATACTTGCCCCTACTCATCTACCAGAAAGCCCCCTCCCCCGGCATACCCCCATACACCAAGCTCGATCGGCTACTCTATGTTTAATCTGCAATATCATACCGCTAAGCCCTTTATAACGATTATACTATCTACCGGTTATATATATTCTCCTCATAAGCCATAGTACCTCTACCACCCAACCTCTACCTCCACCATCGTTCATATACGCTACGTCCTAATACCCAACCGATCCGTAGGTAATTTTCGTACCTTAATGTAGTTCGCGAATCGCACGCTATTCTCTATCGACCAAATCAGATCTTCTTTTGCATCATTGGCGCTCGGGATACTTTACGATTCATCACTCTTTGTGTACGCGATTTAATTACGGTGTTGGACTGCCTACGGTCCCGGCTCTTCCTGCATTTACATCCAATCTAAATAGCCACGAATATAATTATATTTAGTTTTGTTTAGCCAAAAAGTAATTGAGTTTTTGGCCAATCTAATATTAATATAGTTACTTGGGAAAACGTTAAAGCAATGGGAAAGTACTATGTTGTTATCATTCGCAAAGAAGAGAGACTTGCTTATCGAATAATTTGGAGTTCTTACTACTCGTTCGACCATCAAATTTATTTATTTATTATTTTACCCTACCGAATGTAGGCATGGATTGTCATTTTACTCGATATTATGACAAGAACTAACTTTAATGTGTAAAATTCGTGAATAAATGTATTTAATATGGTCGACATTCTTTATTAGCCATTAAAAATCTTAAATTGATCAAACATTCCATCAAAAAAAATGTATTTCTTGTTACCAGTTGGGGGGTAAATTTTTACTCGTTAAAAGTTGAAACCTGCGGTCTTTACCTACTTTCCAAAACTCTAATATTCCTTCAAATAAAATTCTCTCCTCTGAAAAATCTATTAATTTGTTGATTTAGTACATTTCGCTTTTTCTAAACTCTTTTGTAATACGACTCGTAACAAACTTAGGGCTCGGTAGTATTCTCATTATCTCTATGTATAGAAGAGCTATTCGTAAAACACGACAAGTCGAAGGTTCGTAGACAAGAATAAAGAAAAACAAAAGGTTGTAAACGATTTTAGAGCCGGAGCAGTGGCGAGGAAGGTCTCTCACCGAGCCAGAGCAGCGACTACGAGGATCAAGAAGAATTAGAGAACCAACACAAGCCAGCGATTCACACAGTATGTCCAGCCAGCTCGTCCTTCCTACATGCATACAAATCTTTCTCTCTATCTGTCTCTCTTTCTCTCACTCTCACTCTCACTCTATTTCTCTCTATTTTAGTTTCTTTCCTTTTTTCAAACGCACTCTTCAAAGGGCTTTCGATATCGCACATTGGTCTGATCGAATTCAATTTTATCCCGAGCACGCGCTAGTTCACCTGAGAAAAACATGTTTTTTATTGCATGCGGTTATCTCGACTTAGCTATGTTCCGCATAAAAAACACCCGTACAAACAGGTTTATTTTGTAATGCTGCAAAAAAAAAATGAACATACCACGCAAATATCCTTCGCAATGCCACAAACATGTTATATAATCACGATAAAAAAAAAGAATGGTGTCGCGTAAATAGAAAACTCGAAAAAAAGAAACGACTCGCACTATCGCAGTTCCCATATCCACCGACAGGTCGACCCTCATGAGAAAAAATCGATGCATGAAAAATTTCCGTTTATGGAAAAAAGCGACTGCGACTCAAAGAAAAATGTTGCGAATAATCCGTGTATTTTTTGCGTTCTTTCGAGTCGCTCGTTACTCGATATCCGTTGTTCGGCGGCTCGAATCGTTTGTCGGAGTTTGTCGTTGTTGAGAAAATAAATAAATCAAAGCTATGAAATCCTATGTGTGTGAAAAAGAAAAAAGATAAAAAAAAGATTACAAATCTTTCAGTCGGAAGCGAGCGCTCTGCTGGAGAGCGGAAGCGACGGTAGAGTCGGAATCGCTGGCCGAGCGAGAAATCTGAGGCACGACGTGCAGCGAAAGATAACGAGATTGCGAGAGGATCGAGCATCATCCGAGGCATTTCCGTGCAGTGCCAGCAGCGTCGAGAGCCTACCGAGTGGCAGTGGCTCGAGTACACAGGCACTTGTCCGAGCTGGCAGCAATCACAGCTCGATATCGTGCGAGGAGAGAGAACCCGCTAGTCCAACTTCGATAGGGCCTGTACTTTGCAGAGCCAAAGCCCTCGTCGATTATACACCCAGCCCGTACGACAAGGAAGCTCTCAAGTTCAAGGTTAGAATAGTTACTTTTTATCTCCAATGGTACTAGTAATCGCCATATACCAGAAAAATGTGCCACGGTGTCAAGGTCACATTTCTTCTCAGAATGATAAGTTAATTTATATGAAATTTTTGTGAAATTAAAACCTTCGAGTAGACATTTTTTATACTATAAATAGACTGAGGGATAAATCATCTTTGATATGAAATAGAGTTAAATTCGAGTTTTCCGAAAAGTTTGCAAATTATAAAATTTTCTGATTTTTTGATCATTTTAATGTTTTGACAAACGTCGAATAAATTTCAAATAAAACTCCAGGCGGACAATGATATACGCTATTGAGTTCAGCATTCGTCCATAAAATTTAAGCAATTTATAGAAATGTTAAATTTTATTTTATATAACAATTTGTACATAATTTTGCCCCCCTGTGATGATTTGCGAATCATGTAGAATACGAAGGAACAATTTACAAATTGTAATTATCAAATTGAAAAAAAGTTTAATTCAGTGCTGAACAAGAATCCTGGTCACGTAAAATACAAATCCGCCGGCGTCACTGGAAATCACAATCCCAAACAATTCACGAACAAAAGAACCTCAAACTTCGTTAATCGGTACGATAAAGAACAACGTTTGATTTGGGCTTTTGCAGAAGGGTGACGTAATCGACGTTGTACAGATGAACACGAGCGGATTGTGGAAAGGTGTGGTGCACAATAGAATCGGCCACTTCAAGTTCATAAACGTCGAGATACTGAACGAGAGAGTACCGAGACGGGGTGAACCGGAGAGAACCAAGTGGGGACAGAGATACAGACAAAAGCCGGGTTCCGTTCAAGAGCTCTTGCAGAGAATGAATCTTCAGGTGAGTGAGTGAGGGAGAAAGAGATATACGCAGACAGACAGACGGATGGACAGACGAACAGACAGCCAGACAGAGAGATTGAAGAACGATGAAACGATACCTATATCTCGGTGGTTGGACCGCGTCAACCCCTCGTCCAAGGAGTTTCCGTCTTCTTACTCTCAATCGTCATACCTTGCCACCGAGAGCCATTTCAATCTCCATCAACTTGAGATGTAAATCAAGGATTTGCCACTTCTCCGCTACTTTTCCACGTTCATTCCATCACACTCTCCCTCTCACCCTATTTCATCTTCAAAAGCCCCTGCCCCCTTATTCAAATCCATCCGAACCTCGTTATAATAATAAAACCGTAACGGGCTCACTCTCTCGTACTCACGGGTCATATGCATCCATTAACGTCTGCTCTTTTTTACCTTCCACGTTCCTTTTTCGAATCTTGGTATCGCTGCAAATTTACCTGATTTTATGGTAATTCATGCATTCAGGAACACATACCGGTCTTCGTTCTCAACGGTTACGAGGATCTCGAGCTGTTCAGGGAACTCGAGCCAGCGGATCTGGACTATTTGCGAATTCATCAGCCGGAACATCGAGCCAAAATACTTACAGCGGTACAACTACTTCACGAACTCCAGTGTGAGTTATTGAATGATTATTTCGACAATGTGGTTGGTGGTAAGAGAATAATTCCGGACGATTCGGGATTCACGAACCTTTTAGTTTCATTAAAGCCATCAACGGTACGAAACCTTCAAAACTGTTCGAGCGTGGATTATGATCGAATTCGTGAAGATCTTTGATATTTCATGTTGTATTTAATATAAAGTCGATCCGATTAATCGATGAATTGGTTCGGTTCGATTAATTGAGCAATATCGTTCAGAATTATTCTATTCGGTTTAAGAAATCAAACCTAAGATTGCCGTTAGCGAATATCTCAAAATGGTTCGTTAACGAGCCGACCATTTAGCGAGACAACACGGTTAAAATGGTCGCACTGTTTATTTTTTTTTTCGCAATTTGCAATCAAATAGCCGGAAGCGAGGGAGACTTGGCATCGAGCTCGGAAGGTGACGAGATCAGCCGTTTGGCTCTGACTTCCGGTCAGACATCTGGCCACTGTTCACCGTTCAGCAGACGACAATTTCCTCGCGACTCAGGCTGCTACGACGCTCACAAGAATCCAACGAGATCGCGAAATCTCAGTCCCGACGGCGGTGGAAAATTGTCGCGCGAGAACAATCTCGATGCGTCAATGCCGGCGAAATGTACGACGACAAGCATCGAGGGCAACGCAATGGGCGAGCTCAAAGACGATTTTCATCGTAACATACCGATCGGCAGTGTCGGAAACAGCAGGGACTGTCACACTTTCGACAAGGCCTCGCAAAATCTGAGAGCAACCAACGCACCAGGAAACGTCAGATTCATCGCGAAGAGAGGCAATTTCGGTGAGACCGTCGTGATCGGTGAAGAAGGAAGCGGAGGAGGAATTCACAAACTTCCAAGCACGAGATACGGATTAGCCGGATGCAACGACCTGGGAATCGTTTGCGAGAGCAGCGGGGTGACGACACCCGCAGGTCTTGGTCAGCGAGGCTGTTTGAGTGAAAAATCCAGCGATTCAGGAGTTAGCTCGTCAAGCCTTAGCTCCGCACCGCCACCCAGAGACAAAATTCTTACACCAGCCACGAATCTCGCTGCTTCGGGCGCGAATATCGCACCAACGACCTCGACGGCAACTTCCTCGGCCAGTGCCGATTCGCCGACGAAAAATTTTAGCAACTTTGCACGCGGTTCTCCTACCTTGCAAACGTCCGCTAGCAAAGCCACCAACGAATCGACCACCTATCAATAATCGTTAAGTTCGCGAACGACGAATTTTTGATAAACTGGAGAACGGGTCGCTTTTTGTAATTACTAGTACCTTATAGTGCAACCGAAAGAAAATATGAGAGAATCGATTCATAATTGAAACGGATAGAAAAAACGTCAAAAGCCATGTTTATTCGAATAGCCGAGTGACTCGCTACTAGTCCCGGTGGTTTTTGTTTTTCCGTTTTCGTGCGAGAACTCGGATAATTAGTCTTTAATTTAGAGAAGATTGAGAATGTGATACCGGACGAATGGATTGACCATTTTCACATCCGGGTGACTTTTTATCGTTTTACGCTAAGTGGCGACACTGTCCGAAACAAAGATACGATCAGTGTCGATCGAACGACGAAAATTTAACGGATCTTGATACTTAACTTTTTTTAAAAGCTAAACATCGGCATTGATGCAACGCGAGTAAAAAGATTCGTTTATTTTTTCTTCCGTCGTTTTATTTCTTAAGAAGTACCTCTCAATCATATCCACTTTTCTAACAGCTACGGGACAACTGCTGGAAGTGAAAAAAGCTTTTTAAGTCCTCCATGCTATTTACCTTTAACTGTGATAAAGTTTTACTTGGCTCCAGACAACTTTTCATCGACGGAATTTGTGAAAAGTTGTGAATTTTTTCACTCGAAGCAATGCAAATGGTTCTAATATTTATACCGATTCAAACCTCCCACAGCGCCCTCTGGTGGACTTGGACTCGCAATGACGAACAATGTTCTATTCGAGAATAAAAGAAAGAAAATCAATTATGAACATGGAGGTTGAGAATATTGGAGTACGACAAGCTCCGCCAATCGACTTTGCCTAAGGGAACACAATTATCGATAATTAATTATAGACGGTGAATCACTGAAAACTGTCACTCAGCTCGAATTCGAGGTTTTTTTTCCTTTTCACTTTGATTCGATTTTGTATTAAACCGCACGTTTACAATTTCTTACATTGACATATCGATTGAGACTCAGGGCAAAAAGCGAACCCGAAATAAATTATAAAACAATAACGAGATCGAGTGTGAAAACTCGACGAAAAAGAAAAGTTTCTTCACGTACATTGTTTTTCCGTTAGAGTAATTTGTCGACCTCATCGATCGGTGTATTGACGACTAAAGAGGAGGGAAAAGCGTTCTCCGAAAGAGAAAAACCGAGTGAATGTAACGTGCGCCATGCACTCAAAAAAATTCACACACTCACACACACATACACAAAATAAAGAAAAATGCGATGTGATGGTTTATTATAAGTGAATGACCTAATGCCTCGAAATGGCGAGCGTATCGATTCACGACGCACTGTCCAACAATACTTGAGGACTTTCGACAATCTATCGGCATCGTTTCAGCCAAATAACGCGTGTGTTTTTGAACCTAATCTCACTCGCGCACAATGCTGCGATAGCCTCTTTGTAAATTATGTACATTGATGAACGTAAACGAAATGAAAACACGTTGAAAGTTACAGATTAGAGGAAAATATAGAAATAATTGAAAAAAAAAAGAAAAAAAAGCAAGCGTGGGAGAGAATGAGATGTGACGTAGTCGTGTAAATACGCAAGAAAAAAATAAAAATGGCCCCCCTGGAGATCGTATGATGTTATCTGTCGGACCTAATAAAACTTTGCCAAAACTCGAGACTACCGCGAATCTACGCCTAAAACAATACAAAACACATACAAAACACATATAGATTATAAATAAATCCATACGAGTAAGAATGTGAGAAAAAAGGAAACAATGATTCGGGGAACAAGATTGAACGAAACATTGGGCGAAGGTAAGTAAGATCACGTGGTCGAGGGTGCAGTGAGAGGCACGAGCGAAGGATTGAACGCGAATCAAGTACAAGAATGTTGGATCTTGTGTAAATTTCTCTGTATAGGTAGAGCAATAATAAAGATTTACCTATCGATAGCGAAAGTGAACCTTTTTCGTTCTTTCGAAATTAATTTTGTTTTTCGCGCGTTTCTCGTTCGTTGTACGTTTATATATACATATGTGCATATATAGTTCTATATGTACGTATGTATATATATATATATATACATATAGAAGGAGAAAACTCTCGAGAATCATTGAACATTATAATTGCATTTCATTCCGAAGAAAACGATAACAAAAAAGACAAAAATATTTAAAAAAACGTAAAATACGAAAAATTAAAAAAAAATTATATATATATTTCCATTAATTAACGTTGCATGTTCACGTTTTCCATCATTATCTACGTATCGTAGAGAGAAGTAGCGAGGCAAACAAAAAAAAAACCTGCTTTCGACGATTATACTGCCGAGTTCTTACGAGAAAAAATGAACAAAAATGTAAAGAAAAATTACGCGATCACGAATAAACGACGATGAGAGAAAGAGAGAAAGAAAGTGAGTTAGCGAAAGAGAGAAAGGGAGTGAGAGAAAGAGAAATAATATTCGCCGTTGCTACGACATAGATTATCCGTTCCATCGACATTAAGATTAAGTGTTTAGCGATGAAGTAACCATGTTAATTAGTTACGAGTTTATGGCGATACATTAAAAGAAATAAAAAAAAAACAAATAATAACGCAAATAAAGATGATGGAAAAGAGAAGAGAACAAAACGAAACGAAACAAATAATAGACACGATAGTGATTTTATTAGCTCGAAAGGTACGGTTGCGCATTTGATGTAAAATTTTATTGGTTTATTTCTACGATATAGATCCGCACGAGAGCGAGAAAGGGAGAGCTACACGTCGTTATGTCTTTCTACGAACTCGACGACTGAGAAGAAAACAGTGAGAGATAAAAAAAATTAATAAAATTTACCTTAAGTGTCGAGAACCTGATGCGTGAACGAATTTCACCGAGAATCGAGAACGAATTCTAATGGCAGGATCTTTTTATTGTCGAATATCGGTCACGGTAATAATAAACGACATAAAGATTCTCGAAAAAGCAGCAAATGATCGAAAAAAGGAAAACATTACCGGCGGTGTCTAGTCCATTATCATCGAGCGATTGAAAATACGAAGAAAAAGAAATAAACAATTAAAGAATTAAAAATCGAGATTTATATGTAAATAAAGAATTTTTCAAGCGGAACGCCCGAATCTCCGTGCTCGCTTGAAACGCTGAACAATTTTTTATAAACTCCAACTTTTTTGTATTTATTGATTCATTGCGGGGCTAATGGTCACAATACGATTATTTCTTATCATTAATTATATACATACATACACACACACACACGCACATATATTTATATGTGTGTGTGCGTGTGTATATAGATATATTCATTTTGTATTGTTTCGACGATAAATGTTAATTTATTGACTGTGGATCGATAGAAATAATAAAAAAAAAGCCGAAAGAATCAAAGTATCCTCGGCCGATTTGTCTGTGTTTACATTTCCGATACCTCACCCAACAAATATCTAATACTGAAACCGCACTTGCCTCAAACTTCAAATCTCTACAAACGTGTGAACGCGGTTTAATTTCTGTTTTTTTTTTCACACGACATCTCCAATTTCGCATCGCATCGAGAGCATTAATGTATAACTGCGATATTTTTTTGGAGAAAAGATAATACACGAATAAAGAGGTTTTCGTTCGAAAACGGAGTAAAAGTTCCGGGTAAGAAAACTAGAAGAAGCGGATAGTTTCCTCGTTAATCTGACTCGAGTGGCATGAGAAAAAAAAGATGCGCGACCAACTTTTTGAAATCCTCCATCCGAAGCCAATGACGCTAAGAAGAGAATGTATTGATCACGAAATTTCTTCCGCAGCGCCAAGCACACGCCTTAAGTAAGTAAACGTTAATTTTGACTTTTCCTCGACTCAACTTTTTTCAAATTTAAGTCCTTTTTTTAACCCGTATGAAATTTCGTTAATATTATCGAAATATTTCAAACGCCAAAATTAGAATTCGCTTGGTTTCTGCGAAGAACTAAAAGCATCGCAATTTATATTGGGAATTGAAAAACTTGTTACCACCATTTTAAATTAACTTCTATACCATTTTTTTTCTCTATGGTAATTATTATTAGATTGTTTTTTAATGACATTTTTGAGAAGTTCTCAAGATAAAACGAGAAATTAGTACGACTGGGTAAGGTATAAGATAAGACGGTTAAACAATCAAATATTTATCGTTTTATTTTTAACACAAGTGTCAAATGAATATTTTACCTGATCTCACCCACCTCCTGCTATATATATATAGTTGAACTCGATCGTGTGAAATTAGCGTAAATTTCGTCGCTCTCGACGTATAGATCATAGTTAGAAAATTTAGTGGTAATTTCGAACAAAGACCGGTGGCAAGAGATTTAGCAGAGCTCTAGGAACGAAACTTGGCACTCGCGTGACCTCGACGATCCCCCTTCCGACTCGACCCTGTTGCCTTTCGCTCACCTCCAACCCTTATTGCAACAACTAATTGGTCCCTCAAAGGCACAGAATTCACCGACAAGTTCGACAACTAACCGCGACAGCTCTTGTTTAACAACGATTGTTCTGCTCAGTTTCTCTAACCCCTGCCCATCTCCCTCTCCAACTTGCAACCCCAGCAACAAGCTCGTTACCAATAATTAATCGAGTTAGGTGAAATTTCGTAGAGCTGATACGAACACCCGTCTACTACGAGCATTACGTTACAAAAGTTCATCAAAGATTTTCGGACGTTGCTCAATGTTTCATAATTTTATTTTCATGTTCAAATGGAAATAAATTTTCATCTTCAACAATGAAAACATAAAAATACGAATTTGTACAATTTATATGAATCTAATCTCGAAAAAAAATCTGAAAATGAATAAAGTTTTCAAAGACGAATTTTATCAAATGTTTTCAGTGAAGAAGTAACGAGAAGCTAATAACTCGAATACTTTGAATTGCAATAGCACGTGTTCAATCTGGTCATATACGTCCAACATATTGATTAGTACAATTCTCGCCGCGTCAAAATTGATTTTACCAATTCAAAACCGTTTCACAAACACGAATTTATATGAAATTTTCCAAGAGCTTTGTACTATGTAATTAGCACCGGATGTAAAATATATTTGTTCGTGAAATGTAAAGGAGGAGGACTATGAACCCGGCTCTCAAAACACTGTCTACTCGTTGAAGGGAAACTAATCCATCTACGCTGTCATAAAAGGAGCGAGTGAGAAAGAGAGTTTGGGCAGAGAGGACATGAACCGCTCGTTCGCATTGTGTACTCAGGGTAACACGGTAGAGCATCAAGAAGCGTGGAGAGAGCGCGCGATTCAGCATGCAAGTTTCCATCTCGCATTGTAAAGCGAGAAATACCGGTGTACAATCTGCATGACTGTTTTAGTTTTCCGTTTGTTTACGCGATACATTGAATTTCCGCGAGCTTCTCCATGCCGAACAGTGCGATACCATTCGTGGACAAAAGTTTCACCGCCACAAGTGGGTTTATTTGTTCCCAACGCTCGCGGCTCAACCCTTTTTCGCATTATGAATCATACGTGAATCCAATTACCGATTGCATAAACATTTAATTTATGGATCGTATCTTTCTCAATATCAAACATTAACGGGATAGTTTAAAAAATTGAACATTAGCCGAAAATATTGCGTGTCTTCAAACCGCGCGCTATTTAACATAATTGATGGTCCCGCAAGAGACTTTTTCCCATTAAACTTCGCGATATATATCGTCAATTCGAGAGAGTATCATCTTGCGGAATGATAAATCACAAAGATAGACCGCGATGGCCGTTCTCGGGGAATCGAGGAATTTCATGTCGCGTAGCCGAAGCACCGAGGTGATTTATCGGGAGAGCAGACTGGCCGAAAAGGCCAAGAAAATGTACGTGACTACTCGGACGAGTAAGATTCCAGGAGTGGGACGCCACATCTGCCATTATATGTATATATATACGCGTTCTTTACGGTAGTATTAGCTGCGTATATATGTATATATAGGTAATACTACCGTAAAAAGCGTGGATAGTCTCTATTCTAAAAATGAAAAAAAAAGAAACGCAGAAACTCTTCTCGAAGTCTCTCGGTTCCCAGCACTGGTTTTATATCGATATCACGTAATACGAGTACTATATAAATGTTGCAATTCGACTACTGTAAGAAGGAGCACGAGGAAGGTGGAAGCAGCGGGGGGATAGGGAGAAGAGGTTTTCGCACCGCGGAGCTATCAAGCTCGCACGGCGGCCGTTAATCACGCCGGGAGAGAGAGAGAGCACGCCTTGCTGTACTATATATATGTATATGTATAGAAGAGGGAAAAGTCCTGAAGGTCGGGGGGTTGGTCTGGATGGTCCGGAGGGAATGCCGCCATAAATTCGCGCGAGCCGCCGCGTTTCATACGGGGCAAGAGAGAGAGAGAGAGAGAGAGAGGGTGGGAAGAACGCCGTAGAACCCTCGAAATCTAATTTATTTTGCCGCAGCGCACTGGAGAGCAAGAGAGAGAGAGAGAGGAAGAGAGGGCGAGATCGGACGAGGGGGTGGAATCCGAAAATCGCGGAAATATCAGAGTTTAAGTGTGGCTTTTTGATATATATTGGTCAAGACTCTTGCGGTTCATAACCATTCCAGTTGCTTGGACGAAAGGAAAGGAGAAGTATCGAACCGGTCCGAACGGGCGCGCCCTCTGTCCCTTTCCCCTAGCGGCGAATTCCATTAATACTGGGAAGGAATGATCATTTTTCAAATTCTTCTCGAATCTCGCACCATTGTGTCCGTTGGTTCCGTTAACGATTTAAAAAATTATGGGCTAAGGAATTAAAAGATAAATAGTTGTCGATCGAGGCATTAATTCTTAGTTTTACCAAGATTCGTCGCTCGGTGGCGCTCGTGTCGCTCGTTTCTGAAATACCGACGGATATCTACGAGCTGTATCGCGGATTAATATTACAAACGGACGTGTACGAACGTTGGCAATGAATCGTAGAGCGGGATTGTGTTGGAACCAAGAGGGAGACAGGTTTAACACTTTTCGTGATTTCTTGGTAGAAAGACGATAGATGGACCGAGGGTGACGGGTATAACGAGAGGGGCAAGACGATGAAGGGGCGCTACATTTTGAGCTTCCGAGTAGCCTACATACAGATATATATAAGCAGCTTGAGCTTATCTCACGGTCCAACGGAATCACGGTCGGTATAGAGAATGGCGAACGTGGGAGGGGCGAGGGAGGGGAGGGGGGCAGAAGAGTTGAAGAAGCAGCTCTCGCTATCCGCCAGCAGAAGCTGGAAAAATTGCCGTCGTTTCGTCCAAGTCTCGTCGGATTATTTTTCTCGAGAGAGGAAGATTTCGAGCCCGTGAATTCCTCGCGTTTTCTTTTGCTACCAAGCGAAGCAGGCAAGCACCGAAGATTAAGTTCGCGTCGCGGACGAACTCCTAGCGACTTGCTCTCGTCCTATCTCACTTCGGTCCGAACATTCGTGGCTTCTTTTTTGTATCTCGTTCTCTTTTTTTGTTTCATTTTTCTGCGTTACACACCGAGCAATTCGGTGTATAAGAAAGAAACGGTACGTGCCACGAGTTTCCTTGCTGCGAGACGAGCTTTGCAAAAACACTTTGGGTGGATATATATATAAACAAATGGTAGTCAGAAACACGTTCAATTTAGTTACAATTACGAAACTTAATTTACTCGTACGAGTATTTTCATATTCGCGAAAATATCATGCAGTAACATATATTCGCGTATGAGTGCGAATAAACAATCATGTATAAAGGGTTGTGACGAAAATAACCTTAAAAATACACCTCTACAGTTGATTAGAAATGCTAGAACAAACATATATACAGGGTGAATTTCATAAGGTGTAACAGGCTTTATTCTAAGGTAGATGGGATCATTACAAACAAAAGTTGCAAATATACATTGTGGATATTTTTAATAGTTTACGAGATATAACTTTTTAAAGTTGGTCCAATCAGAGTGCGCCGAGAAGCGTTAGAGCCGCCCACTCCCCGCCCTAACAGCTAATGCCTGAAAAATAAAAATGATTCCGTAATAATATAATAAATAAAATTGACTGCTCTGAATATTGCAACCCCAAATGTAACGGCCTACACTGTGCTATCTCTACGGGTAGGGCGGGAGTGGGCGGATCCAACGCTTCTCGGCGCGCTCTGATTGGACCAACTTTATAAATAGATATCTCGTAAACTATTAAAAATATCCCTAATGTATATTTGCAACTTTTGTTTGTAATAATCCCATCTACCTTAGAATAAAGCCTTTGTGACACTTTATGAAGTTCACCCTGTATATGACGTGAAATGTGCCCACTTTTTGCAACTTGTAACTAATATATATCTTGGACAACTTCTAAAAGAAAAACTTCCATACTGAATGGTTGAATCGTTCCACGTACTACTTACTTACTTACTACGTACTACCTACTTGCTCATAATCGGCCACGTCGACACGTGGGTAATGGACATCACCAGGTAGACGACTAAAGAAATACTCTAGAAACGGAGGACCAAAAACGACTGTTTTGATGTAACCCTTAACATCAAGAACACCTTTAAATTAGATTATATTAGAATTTTTGTGACACAGGAAACAGTTTTACAATTCACAGCTAGATCGTTGCATACATACCTCGTGGACGAGCTTTTCCACCACGATGATAAAAACGGTCGATTCTGCTCTAACAAAGGAACTGATTCGCTTCATACGAAAGAACAAAACATCTGAACACGATCTGAAAAGTCTTCTAAACTGACTGACTTCTAATCTTCTTATGAAAAAAAAGACTCGTCGGTCCTCGGTTCAAATATCCTACTCTCTAAATCTGAATTAGTGAAATTTCACTAAATTTTAGTCGTATTTTACTAATTTATTTAGCGAAAAGTGGGTCACTAATGATTAGTGAAAAATCAATAATTCGATTAGTCAAAAATGATCGCTATAAAAATTAGTAACATTTGACTACGCAATTAGTAGTCAGCACAGCTGATACGTTCATGCACCAGCCGATTGTAATTCTTCGCGTGAATAATATGTAATAATCTCATACGTACCGACAATAAAACGAAACGTTCATACACTTTTTGCTTTTTCCCTTAAAACTTTTATAAAATAAGATTCGCCGTTTCGCACTGCACATGAACTCACTGACATGAGAAAATGACGCCTCCGACATCACAATGGCAGAACAAGGAAGTATCGGGTCGGGAGCTGGCGCCTGTGATTGGTCGATCGCTGAGTCCTGTACTAATTGATTAGTGATCATGTAATATCACTAATTAATTAGTAAACTTTATTCACTAAATAATAGTCAATCGTATGACTAATTTGCTTTAGTAAGCCTAATTTACTATTTTTTTACTATTCTATCAGTGAAACAATGCGTTTATCACTATTTCACCAGTAGAACGTGAATTTACTAATTGAATTAGTCAATTTGTCACTAATTCAGATTTAGAGAGTAGACAGTCTGAATTTTGTTCAGGAATAAAATACATTGGATCAAGCATTGACGGAAAATTTTATAACCATCAGTCTGAACGATTTCTCACAATACAATAACTTCAAGTGGCATAGCCAAACTGCTGAAGATAAGTATACAATACGTCAATTCGTTTCCTATCGTCTGTAGCATTCCCAAAGATATTATCGTTACATCAAAATATTCGCATAGCATCACGGATTACTCAAAGCCCCGCATAAAGTTTCTTGACTCACCGTAGCAAGAAAGGAATAAAAATATGCCTGCTATTTATCCGCTTCGATTTCAACCAAGCGTTACATTAATGAGTATACTTCACAAACTTCATATTTTTATTTCTCTCGTCGCGTCGCAAGTTAACAAACTTTACGCAATCATGACTTTATGCAAAGATTTCGAATGAACGAAGTTCTCTTTGAAAATGCTGTCAATTATTGGAAACATATTCTAGCACTTCGTGCTGATGTCCTGGAATGTGTCCATACTGCATGAGTTACTGAATTTATGATGCAAAGCGTAATATTTCAGACTACTGATAGAATTTTTCATCAACGCTTCCCCAATGAATTTCATCCTTTGAGGAACATGGAGGCTCTTATAACAGAGTTTGGACAAAACGTTGCCTTGAAACGTCAAGGGCTATTTTCCACTCAAAAGCGTAGATCCATCAGCGACCACTCGCCTCGGAATGCTCGAGCTCGACGATTCTGTTCAGCAGCCTCTCAAAATTACGTCTAAAGCTCTAGAAGTGAATAATAATATACAAATACATTTGTCTTTTAAGGAGAAAATGTACTATTACCACGTAGCCCACCGATACCAACGAATATGTACGACTCGCATTGAAAATTACCAAATATGTGGATTAAATATGGAAAACCCTTCTAAATTATTCGTATACGCACAAGATGATAAAACAAGAATTATTGTGTATCCAAAACCACTTGAATAATTATAATTTATAAAATTCTTTCATTGACATCAGCTGTAAAATAAATTACAACCCAAAAACGACATTGTGCCGCGCGCTGAGTACCGTTAGTAAATAAATATAGGTATACACACGTAAGTAAAACTTCGATCGACACGAGACGAGAAGAAGCATCGAGGGTATAATTCGCGAGTTTTCGCAAGCCGCGAAAAAAAATATATATGCGCATGAAGCGAGCGCAGAGACACACGAGAAATCGTCGTGCGGAACTCGCTCGATGAGTCTAATTAAAACGCGCCTCGCGGCGTGAAATTCAAACTTGAAATTCAAGAGGCTCGTCTCTGCGGGCGGTTCCCTATGTACCAAACAACCCTCGCATCCAACCACCCCTTATACCACCCTCGTAGACTCCCACTCTCCTTCCCCGCATCACTGTATCTCGTTCTCCCAAACGCGGGAGAGTACGGATTTTTTTTTTGCATTTTTCACGTTTATTTTGTCTTTCATTCGTCGAGGAGAAGTGAGCGCCATCCCCGTGTCTCACGACGAAATATACAAACGTAATTATCGCGGAGGAGAAAAAATCATCGAGGCGTGAAAAACCGCGGATGGGCTGGAGAGAGTGCTGAATAATATAAAAAGATTTGGTAACTCGAGTCTCGAGTTTCTTGTAAGGGTTGGGTTACGACGATACGTCTTGAATTATACTCGATAGCTGTAGGTAGGTATGTAAGGTTTTTTTTCGATACTGCGTAACGATGTTCCGAAACTACGTTGTAAATGCTCGAAGTTCTAAGGAAGTTTCTATGGTCGATGAGGATTCGCAGAAGCTTCGGGGAATAAAACTAAGTCCTTATTACGTAGTAATTGAATTGAATTACTCGTTTCTTTATTTTTATAATTACTCATTAGTACTCATGGAATATTGCTCGAAAAATACTTATACTTTAATTACATTCATGAGATAGGAACTTATAATTTTTATTACATTGTTTGTTTATTTATTATTTTATAATCGATAATGTCTTTTTAACGTCACAGCATTTATCAACTCGTTGATGGTTTCGACGATTGCTATTTTTGGGCATTTGATTCCGGACAACCGCATATTATCGTTTCTATTGCACGCGAATGCTCGATTTACCCGGACACTCGAACCTGCCATACGATTCTACGATTCGCTCGTTGAATCCCCCATTTCCGGTTAATAAGCCGCGTGAAAATGTTCGCGCTGAGTCAACGAGCTATGGCTCTAGCCACAATTGAACGCGTCCGTCCAATATACAATACGCATTATTGATGATCCGCCGCATTCGACAATTTCAACGACCATTGCTTTCTTCCTAAGTAATAAATTTACGATAATTCAATTTAATTCCAAAAGAACTGTCCAATATATCCGTGCGTTTTCCCGTAATAGATTTTACAAGCGAGTGAAATTTGTCCTTGCCAATTAACGTATTTCCATCGTTCTTCAATATCGTTACGCGTTACCTAGTGTTTCAATCAGACCAAATTCCCGAACGCGGTGGGGAGTCCTCGAAGAAGTACAGGAGCGAAAGAGAACTCATGAATTATCTACGATTTTGTATACTTTTTTTCAAATTTATTTTTAATTTTATCGAAGTTTCGACCACTCGAACGTCACGCCGTACGGCGCGAAACTCGAGTCTCTCTTTTTTTCAACTTTTTCGCCCAGATCCCCCTTCGTGCTACGTAACTACAGCGTAGACGGTTGCCAAATGCAACCTGCAGGTAGGCAAGCAACGGCGATATACGCAACGCGGTAGAAAACGAGCCAAGCGTATTATTGCGCCTTGCATTCTTGCACCCTCGAACGTCAATTTCTTCTTTTTTTCTTCTTTCGTTTTTTTTTTTCGTTCAACTCTCCACATGATTTTGCTTCGTTCGCTTCTCGTTGCGCTGCAATTGCGATCTCCTCATCCGAATGGGAAAAGCGCTTTTCCCATCCCCCCCGGTAATTCTCTTTAACCCAACATGCGAGTGTGCGCATATATATTTATGAAACTTTCAAACCGTCAACGAGATTTTGCCAGCGAACGCACGAATTACACATACTCGTACAATTCCACTCGTGTATCGTAGTCTTCCGGTTGAAAAAAAAAGAGAGACGGAGAGAGAGAAGCAAAAAACCACGGAAACAACGACCGATCCTAATTAAACAGCGAGTTGATTTTTTTAAGCATTTTTTGTTTCTTTTTTTGGGGTTTGTTTCTTTTTCGACGCAAGCTCACCCGTGGTTTTATTATCCGAATTTTTTTTTTGTTTTCGTTGACTCGTTGGCTTTTCGCGGTATATTCTCGTCTCGGTGATACCGGATGCCAGTGTTATTTCGTGCGCACTCGCTATCGCTCGGAGCGGGTGGGAACGAAACGATGCTTCGCTGGGGGTGAACCGAATCAGGGATGAGGCATACCCGTGCCTACGAATGCGTGCAGCTCTCGCGGCACCCCCGAAAAACAGCCGGGAAGTCTTGCTATATCGCGTATCTATCGATATTTAAAAGGGAACGAGGCTTATGATGAAAAAGAAAATGTTGGGAACGATATGTGATGTTGTTTTTCTTCATTTTTTTGGAGAATTTAATTAAGTTCTTTTGTGTTTTTTGGAACAATTTGTAACGCCCTCTTATTCGAAAATTACAATGGCGTATGGGCGTGATCCCTGGTACATTGACTCAGGTAGAAATAGCGTGTTATGTACGTATTTACGTTATCGCTATATGGGAGATCGATTATTTCATTGTCAGCCTGGAACAGTAGAGTCGACAAATTATTTGGAAATCGTTTTATGACAATGCGAAGTTTTTTATGACATACGTCTATATTTGAGCCTCGTATCAATCCAGATTCGCTATTATTTTTAGTGAAAGTCGACAAGTTTATCTATAAAATGGCGTTTGAATCATCTGGCTGCGATGATTTGTCGATTTTTCATGGTTTTTTTTTAAATTGTAATGTAAATTTTCCCACGCGAGTGGAATCCATATATATCTATATATAACGAGTGTATCAATATAGGCCGTCGACGTTCCGCTGTAGTCCTAACTCAATGTCTAAGTAGACGGTCGAGTAGCGAAAGGGTAGGGACGAGAGAGAGAGAGAGAGAACGACCGGCTAGCGCTACACTCGAGCGTAGTAGCCGGTGATAGCGACTCGGCTCTCTCTCATTCTTCTTACCTATGCATTCGTGCACGATACAGTTCAAGGCTAGTCTTACCTATCCCCGTACTTTATTTTTATTTTTTTTTTAAGTAAAGAAAACCGTACTCATATAGAAATTAAGGAATCAAGCATGTTGTTTCTCACAGCCTCTTCTCATTTTTTCTCGACATTACGAACGAATTAATCGTATTTTTCAAAATGAGAACGAAGGCGAGGTTGCTTCAGATTAAGAAATTTGTAAGTGTGCGAGAGTCTCCACCTTCCTACCAAGAGGTGGCGCCCGCCCGGGTAATGGACCACGGTATGGGCCATGGATGGCCCTAGTTAGGTTGCACATCCGGGTGTGGAATGAACCCCGATGTGTGCGAATTAGAATTTGGGAATAGGGAATTGAATGTGGCGCGTTTTTTCTTGCTTTGCAAATACGTACCGATACTGTGGTTAAGGGGAATAGGCAGGAACCCTGAGAGGCGCGTAGTTATTAAGTAACGTAAATATTTCTCTTCCGTGCATGATGATTAGGCAGGTTTAAACGATGTTTCGATTCCTTACCGAGGAATCGTTCTGTCAGTTTCCACGTACAATTATAAGTCAAATTCGCGTGTTTTCTAGGTTTCAGGATCGAACGGTTTATTAAAGCTCCAGGTGATTGCATATGTGGCTGGTACAGCCGCATATAACTCATCTTGTGGCTTAAATAAATTCAAGTAGATATTAGTCGAACGATATCTTTTTTTACGAGGTTGTTCGACTTTATAAAACGCATCCCTTGCTTTTTGCTCGGACAAGGGCGTGTTGCGAAATTACCGCTCAAAGTTTTTTTTTTACGCCGAGTGAATCGTCTTTGCCTCGAGAATTTAAAGATAACCGGAGTACTCGAGTCAAGGCTTTCGCTCCATTTCTTCTTATTTTATCAATTCGCGATTCCTTGATTTATAACAGATTTTGAGCGGTATATTTCTTCGTCGTCATCGTGGCGCCATCAAGGGATCATCGAGGGAGTGAGGCATTTACTCTCGAAGGATCGCGTATACATCCTTCGAGGCTAAATCGCTCAGATAAAAAACCTTTGGTAAATACAAAAATCACGTCGTCACTGTGAATTGCCCCAGGTCACAACTGTGTGACACCCATTGCTAGTTTGCTGAATTCTTTCAAGTTGCGATCGAGTCATTTTTTATCGAAAATATAAACTAGAGTCGACCCTTCCCTCGCAAAATGAAATTCAACGTTGGTGGTGGTGGGAAAGGGGAAAAATCGAAAGTTAAAATAAATCTTGTTGAATGTCGTGTCGCAAAGTTGCGACACCAATGTTAAAATTTAAAATGGAATCGGGAAAAAGTAAGATCGCGCCGGGGACCATCACGTCCATGCGTTTTATGTGGATGAAATTAGTGGAGGTCGTCGAGGAATATTAAAAAAAAATCTTGATAATGATTCTGCCCTTTCAGGTCTTCATCGTGTGACTGATACTTTTTTATTTCAGGTTTTGATAAATCTTTTCATCGCTTATTTTTATATTTCAGTTTCACGTCCAAGATGACTTTCAACCACGGCCATATATTCATCGTTCTTTTTTATTCGAAATGTCGAGTGTCTAGAGGTCAATTATTGTTTAATTTTCTACTAGACTATTCTCGTCTTTCGGACTAACAAAGAGACAGTGAATTTCGCCTGACGATGATGAGCGTCAATGATCTCTTTTTCTTTCCACATATATATATCTTGATAATCCAATGGAAAAAAGAAATTAACGAGTAATTCATTCTTTTAATTTTTTTTCAATTATATTAAAGTTTATTCATAACTTATATATATATATATATTTTTTTAATAAAAATGTTTATTTTTATAAATATAATTTATTTTTTCACAATTCCAATTTTTTTTATTTACAATTATTATTATTGCTATTATTTTAATAAAAATGAATTTTATCCACGTTTTTTATTATTATTTTTCATCTAATAAAAGTCAATTTTATTCACATTTATCGTTATTATTTTGTATTCAATAGAAATAAACTTTATTCAAATCTCAATTTTTTTTTCGCAGCAAATAAAATTGTATTCAAAATTATTATACAAAAACTATTTTTTCTTTCAGTTTAAAAAAAATTAGTTTCTTAGTGCATCATTTTGCCTTGTGTAATTAAGCGTCTCGTATAAGTTCTAAATCACACGAGTGGTGCTCTGCTCCGATTCTGTAAATTGCAAATGTCGATAGAATGAAATTCAAAGTTATTAAAAAATTAATCTTAGAACAGAAAGGGCGTCGATCGAGTGACTTGGTTGTCGGCCACAGCCTCGTTGCTTTTTCGACGATCCAATAAGACGCATAGTAAAAGCAAAGTCCCTTGCCAGTTCCTCGTCATTCTTTGTGATCCTTATCAATAAAGTCCTGCATAATGGTAACATCAAGCGATGCACCAAGGCAAACTGATACACATAATCAGTCGATAAAAAAAGCTTCATAAATCAACATCTTGAAAACTGCACAGTCTTTGTCAAATTTCGCGTGACGTTTCCAATTTTTTACAAGCATATGCTTGTCTTTCCTTTTGCTTTCTATAATTATTATAATCTGTGCCTTTATTTATTTGTGCCTTTTTGAGAGAAAAAAGGCGAAGTATGCAGCGTGGAGGCTTTCAGTGTTGTCAATTGCTTTCTAAAGGTACTTGTACTTTATACTTATTTTTGAGTTATCACGCTTATACTAATTTTATTTTTTATAACGCACTCAATTTTTGTACATTTTAAAGACAAAATTCGTAGCGATAGATAAATCGATATGCACGCTATATACTCTGGGTCTCGATGAGCAGCGACCTCCACGTGGTGAGACCTGGATAACCGATACTACGAGAATCACAATGGAAGGATAAAAAGTTTTGTCCTAGTTTATGTGCAATCGCGTAATGTTGGTTAACTAACAGCTGCTCCATTTTGTAGTCGTTAAAGGATCATTTCATATTTTCCGTTACAGATTGGCTCTTTCGATTCGAGAGTTGGTGTCACCATCGGATTCGACGACTACGGGACTCGAGAGCTGTGAATAATCTTTTGTCCTTCGCGAATTCTTGAAGTTAGTAGGTCATAGGTATCGAATAAAAAATTTCATTTGCACTTTTTTTTGTAACTGCTATTGTCAATATATTCTTACAAATTATATGAATCGGAAATAGCTCTTTGGTCATGAATTCATGAGTTTTTCCTCTTGTATAAAAATTGATCTGTCAAAAGGCCCCGGTTCTCCGGGAAATTTACGATTGACATATGCTCCTATAGCTTGGGAAATGATTAAAAGTGACCGGAATTCGATATATCGTCGATTTCGATGGGATCGCGAAACCTCGAAAAATCGACTTTGTACGATACCTGTACCTCGGTTCTCGTTCGTCTTATAGAAAATTGCTAAACTAACTTTTTAAAGAACACGCCGTGCTGCAAAGAATGATCCAAGGAACGTCCGGCAATCTCAATTTTTGCGGCCGTGACAAAATTTTGAAAATCGCAATTTTTCGAACCAAAGGACACAACTACATGGATTTATATGTATACCCAGATGTCTGCATAAAAGAATAATTTCTTGCTTTCAAGAATCATATTATATTGTAAACAGTTTTTATAAACTGCAATTCTTATATATACTTGTCAGTTGTCATACCGGGGCTTCGTAGCATACGTGTGCCATGTCATCTAGCGGTAGCCAGCAGTGTCTCTTAACCAAATGCTACGAGCTCTGCACTACCGAAGCTGTTTGAATTTCCCGGTGACTAACACTCCTTCTTAATGAATTATTGACATCCAACATTTTCTTCCAACCTACAATTCCGAATGGAATTTCGTACGATCGTTAAGAATTCAGTCGCAGTATGGTTTGTTTGTAAGAACAAAAGAGCAGCAGCACTTTATACATGCATAACCTCCTTCCCTCATACACCCGGGTACATGCATAATAGTTACATGAAACACGCGATACAGTGCTTGGTTGCTATGCGAAACGATATATACAGTTACTGGCACATGGTTCCCTCCCGCCCCTCTCTCTCTCTCTCTCGTTCATTCTTTCGTCGTGACTCGTACGTATATTCGTAAGCAGCATTGCCAATGACTGATCTGTGGCCTATGACTGTCGTACTACGATAGTTATGACGAGCCGGAGGATATGTCTGCGATGCTCTCACTTCGCTCACCCTCTCTCTTTCTCTCTCTCTCTCGCTCTCTCTCTCTCTCTCCCGCACTCTCTCTCGCTCTCTCTCTCTCTCTCTCTCTCTCTCTCTCTCTCTCTCTCTCTCTCTCTCTCTCTCTCTCTCTCTCTCTCTCTCTCGGGCCCCCTTTCTATTTCCCTCTAGCCAACACAACCGGCCACTTTGAAACACCTCACGGAATTAAAGCGGCAATCTCGAGTATTCCCCGGATATTCTTAAAGCTTGCGCTGTCTTCCCAGCTCTGGCAAGAAACATCTTCCCTTATGCTTCGCGAATGCATATACATATATGTATGTGCGTGTCGTTTCAAACGTCTCGCCAAAGCGTCTGCACTCTCGTCGCCGTTACAAAGCCGAATAGAAAAGACAACTGCGACATAGGAGTTGTCTTATAGAAGCGAATAGAAAAGACAACTGCAACATAGAAGAAAGATGGCCTACCCATAACCCAAGTTCGTTTTCACTTTATGCTTTATCCCCGATGCGATTCGCCTCTTGGCGAATAATCACTGCGATAGTTTTCACAATAATGTGCTCATGTGTGCGTGGACGAGAGACTCGCAGTTAAGATTGCTCACTAACTGAACGACGGCGACCAATACTCCAGAGGATAACAAATTTTAATACCGAGATTGTAAAAAAATCATCCAAGGCTTGAAATTTTATCAAATAACCCTGCGAATAAACGGAAACTGAATTTTGTTTTCCCCTAGATAAGATGGTTTTTATTTTTTGATTTTCGCTAATTACGAGAGTAAATGGAAATGACGTTTTATTACAATTGAAAAAATATATTTATCGTTAAATATATTCTAATTATATGAAACTTTACGGGTCTCGCACAATTTTCCGCAATTGTACGCTATTCATTTTCACCACCCACGACATTTTTTACATCGTAACGCACAGGCACGTAATATATATATGTATTTTTTTTTTTTAGTATTCGCGTACCGCCCTCAATATCTTTCTTTTATTACCAGTTTCGGTTTCGTTTTGCTTTGTCTTGTTGCTCCTTTTTCCTTTTTTGCAATTTTATTTTTATTTAACTGCGAAGGCAACTCCCGCGACTCGCGACAAATACAGACCTCAATTTCGTTGAGTGCACGTTCGTTTATATGCGGAAAATTTCACCGTAAAAAGCTTCGAATGAGTATATGAAGAAAAAGAAGAAAGGGAAAAAAAGAGAAAGACAGAGTAACGAAACGAAGAAAAAGGAAAAAGCGGTGAAACAAGCCTTTTTATTACTTTACGTCAGCGTAAAAGCGTCACCGTAAAAACTCGACTGGCTCCCCCCCCCCCCCCCCCCCCCCCCCCCCCCTCTCCCACTCGACCGAAAACCGATACGTGTATACATGAATAATACAAAAGTACGATGTATATATGTGTACATAAATATATAGGACGAAATTCCGCGTTGAGGGTGGTCTTACGGTGTGGCTTGTAGAAGCGCATCGTGAGCTACTCTTTCGCAATACACATGTACTCTTGTGCATATATATATATATATATATATGTACTCGTGACATCTCACGACGTAACTTGTCGTAAAAGCGAGTGCGACTTAAGCAAGACTGCATCTAAAGGAAAGAGGGGGAGGGAGTTAAAGACATATTCCTTGTTTTCGCGAAAATTCTCATTCTATGACGCCACAAAACCCCGAAAGACGAAGCTACAATACGATTTTTCATGGTTGCAGTATATATTTTATTATCCCATTAGAATATTCTGCTATTATTTATATTCGTATCAACGTTGATATTACGACATGTCATGTGAAATGTCATTTTTTTCAATATATTTATTATCACTCGGCAAGGATATAAAGTTAATTATCCGAACAAGCAAAATGTACGAGATATTTTCAGATACATTATGTTTAATAAATTATAGAATTTATATTTTCCTTTTGAATTGTGTCTGTCGCTGGTGACCTTTTTAAAAAAATAGGAAAAATTGGTGAATATTTCAACGCAAAATCAATCCGCATTGTAATTTTTCAACTGATGGTAGTCGTATCGACGGGGGTGGGGGGTAACATTGTATTCCCGTTTTTCCCACATTCCAAGTGGACTGAGCGTTTAAGTTGATTAAGAAACGTTGTTGCAAATCGACTGAAGAACAACATACTGAAAATTCAAATTGATCCTATGCAATGTTTATTTGTTATATAATAAAGAAAATGATGAGTTCGGATCGAACGATGTGACGAGACGCACGCGGTTTAGCATGACGAGCAAGTGAAGTGAGAAAAAAGGAGAGTAAAAGTGAACGACTCAAGCTGAAAATTAGTGAGAATCGGGGGGAAAGAACGAAGATAGAGTGGAAGTGTAGGAAGCAAAGAGACTACAAAAAGAGTGCAGTTTGGGATAATAAAGAAAATGATGAATTTTTTTCCATGAGATTTGTTATAAAAACGAGTTGAAGCTTCTTTGATGTCATATAAAATGTATGCAAAAATTCAACATGCTTCATCGACCAAATAATCGAGATACTCATTGTACAATGTTCCGATATTTAGCACGAGCTCTTATGGAAGATTGCGAAAAATGTAAATTTTCACGAATAAATATCGTGATTTTCGAGTCACTAAAGGTCCCTGAAATTTTACACACATGTACATATGACATCAAAGAACGTTTCTACAAATTTTCATTGAAATCAAACAGAAACGCTGTAACGATACGACTACCTTAATCAAACAGTCGAACGAAATGTAAACTAAAAATATGAAAAATTCAAATTTTGTATTAAAAAAAAATATCAAACGGTCGAATTAGATCAAAAGCATTGAAGTAGCAATGGCGCTCGTTTGCCCAGAAAAAAATTATTTTTCCCTGCACGTCGAGGGTTCAATTTTGTGTTCTTGATTTTCATCATTCCGCGAACTCGTCAATTTCCAACCCTCTACCGTGAAGAGCTAATTTCGTGCACACTCGTAAAAAAAAAGAAAAAAAAAATTACGCCATCCGTTATCTTAGCGAGGCCCCAATCTCATCGCGACTCCCCTCTACCTATACACCTATACATCTATACGTACATCGTGTCCGCGTCCACGTGGTTGGGGGATGGAAAATTACGAAGACAAAGTTTTATATACCGTGGAGGTGGCGGTGGGGTAGTTGCACTGTAGTTGGTCGGCAGCTTTCTACCTCGAGAATGGTCGAAGCGAAGGGACGAGAGCGAGCATCACGTATCGGGGTAAACACCGATTGGAAAGTTTAGTTGAACTGTGGAAATGGAGAAGAGAGCCTCGGTTTCCGCAAAAGCTGTGATGGCACGGGCAAACAAACTCCCTCGCACTCGCTCTCTCCTTCCCATCCTCTCTTCCTCACCCTCTCTCTTGCTCTCTCTTTCACATCCAGCACATGGCCAGCTCTCGATGATGCGGCCGCGGCGTCGGCGGATATGCTCGTGCGGTTCAAGAGCCACACGATGTTTCGAAGTGGGTCAATTTGAAGTGGTGCAACGTCGAAGAGGATCTGCCGGCAGGGAAGGGGGTTGGAGGATGACAATATATATTTTATATATATATATATACATATTATATACAGTCACCATCGGCGAGAGGAAGAAAGAGAGAGAGAGAGAGAGTCAACGAGTACACTGGTGCAACACCAAACATCCCCTCACCCTTTCCTCCCTTCAACTCTTTTCAAACCCTTGCCCTCCCCCACACACATCGGCAACAAATAGTACACTTCAAGTAATTTGCCATTTGGCCAAGTCATTGGGATCAACCGCCCGCGGAATTCGCTTCGGGCCGCGATTGCATTATTTTCAAGTGGTAGGTCTAACCATTTTGCCGAATGATCATACGTGACTATATATATATGTATATAAACGTGTATAGATCACGTATATATAATCAAGGTGGTGTGGGCTATCCATGATCACTCGAAAGATAAAACCCGGTTATACCATATCAACTGTTGGCAAATATTTAACAAGCCCGCTTCGAATCTTCAAATCGAACTATTTACATATATGTAACCATAGGTATATACATATATGCATAAATAGTTCGATGAGGCGGGTTCATTTGCGTCGGTAGGATAACGTGGCATATCTCTGTATTCTGCCCAAATATTTTACATCTCTTTCATGTTAACGAACAAACCAACAAAATCGAAAAAATGAACTGTTCGAAGACATCAGATATTTTTTGTTACTCCAGACATAATAGAGATTTGATGGAGAAGGAGTGAGTGATAACGGATCAGGCTCGTCCCAAGGGCTCGATGTATATAGGAATGTTGATCATCCAGAGGGCCAACAAAGCATCTCTCGGATGAGAGAGAGAGAGAGGAATGAAACGACTAGTCTAGGCGCGAGAAAGTGGCGACACCTTTCACGATGCCTCATGGTACGAGATCGTCCGGCCCCTTTTGCTCGAGCTTGCAGCTCGTTCTTACATTTCTTTTCCAACTATGTGTAACATATACGTATATATATATATGTGCGAGCACAAGCGAACTGCCCTTCTACAATATAGATACGTCCCAGGGGATGATCCCCGGTTTTCCCTTCAGGAATACTTACTCAGCTCGAACTCCGAGGAAGTGTGTGGGCGAAAATCTTTCAAGAGCTTGCCCCGCACTTTCTTCTCGTTCGATGTTATATATTGATATACCCACATATCCCTAGGACAGCGCCTAGGACATACAATCGGATGAAAAATCCTTTTCACCGCTATGCAAGACCCTTTACGACCTATCGTGATCCAATAATAAATACTTCGATAACGTAAGGCAATATTTAGTAAATAATAAAAATAAAATGTGACTGAACGAAGGATTGTTCTCTCTCAACGGTACAATTCAATTTAATGAACGAAACTTGTGTATGATTTAATAAAAAGCGCGATCGTGTCATTACCAAAAATTATTACACTCACTTCTAAAAATACTTTTTATCTAGAATTGCGCGTAATAGGAAATCATTATAGGGACAAAAATTATGTGAAAGAGGCTTGGAATAAGGAAGAAGATTCGTATCTATAACAAGGCGATGACGTATGCAAACTTCAGAGTGACTTTAGGGCAAACTCTCTAGAAATTGTTCATTTTTCATTACATAATTTCATAATGTCTTATGTATTATTCAAAAGAGACGAAGCTCGATGTTTACGCGGGCTTTATATACTTTTGTCCGAGACGAGAGGAGGGACGTGGGTATGTAAGTTCGTATCATATCCTGCGAAATGTGCCAGCGGCACTGCTTCGATAACAATCGAGCTTATAGTGGCATACAGTACATGCCCAAAAGTTCAAGTTCCACTGGGGCGGTTAATGGCTCGAGAAATTTTGATCAAACTTGGAGAGCGCCGAGAGAACGAGCGCTCGGATGAACATTCGCGTGTCTCTTCTCCTGAAGCGAGAAACCGCACGTAACTAGAACCCCGGAGGTAGACCAAACTCTGGCGACTTGAGAGATCGAAAATTTTATTTAGCCATACCGAAATGATCTTCCGCTCGAATAAATTGTACACTCGAGATTATATGAATCAATCTCAATTTTAAAAAGAGCATTCTTCGTATATGCGATGAAAAAATTCGTATTAAACGAAACCATTTTACTAAACGAAAATATAAATGATAATAAATTTTATCATCGATACATTTTTATATTATTTCTAACGTAATATGGTAGAATGCAAGGCGGTAATGAGCGAAGATGTTTAATTGTAAATAATAAAGGAAATTAGCGATCGATTTACCATTAGTAATCAACGAAACTCGAATGGAAATAATAATTTCGCGAACCTCGTAGAAGGATTAATTATTTTATTCTACCATACAATGTTAATAGATATCTATATAGCTATGTATGTATAAATAATGATAATCAAAATAAAAAAAAAAATTGAAAGCTCGGGATTTGCGATTCTACCATTTCCTCGTATTCTCTCAACCCCCAGCAGCATATGTCGCCGAGTTTAACCCCGTTTCCGACCATTTCTCTTTCTCTCTCTCTCTCTCTCTCTCTCTCTCTCTCTCTCTCTCTCTCTCTCTCTCTCTCTCTCTCTCTCTCTCTCGCTCTCTCTCCCTCCCTCTTTTCGTCGGACGCTCAATTTGCATTGTAGATTTAACGCAGAGAAAGCTTCCACGGTTGCTCTTTGCAGGAGAGATTTTTACGGTTTGTAATGCAACCAGCCAGAGCCGGACGCAACATTCGCGCTTACCTTTTCGCCACGAACGACAAAAAATTTCCGGTCCTTCGCCCCTCCCCCTTCCTCCCGCTCAACGCACGGTAACGATGTATCGTATTTAGCGGTTCAATTCTTTTTTTTAACTTCCCCCTTCTCCAAATTTATTATCGCAAAACACGACTGAGCAAGTCACCTACATTTCACATCTATTTATTTCTCTCATAACGAGAAAGTCACACCCTAACGCTCCTCCCCCACCCCACAACCCCCTTTCCATTACATTAACCCATTAGGCATTTATATTTAATTAAAGTTCTATAGTGCTTTATCCTCTAATTAGACGATTTCATACAATGTCCAAGCGTAGTCAGATTTGTAATTAAATTTTTATGATTAATAAACTATTATTATTAATATTATTCTCTGCACAATTTCGCCCTTGCGCACGTTAAGCAAAATTTACCATCAGTTCTTGTTGCTACGTAACGTATCATTCCTCCTAAGCAAAGAATAAAACTTTTTTTTTTAATGTAAATATCATTTCGTCGATGCGTCGGAGCCAAAGAGCTAATTATTTATTCTGCAAGCTTTGAAATCAGCCTTTTGAAATTAATCCAATAATATATTACCGTGCATACGCTCACAAGTTATAAATAGAAATAATGATCACGGTGAGATGAATGATACGCGTGAAAGTGATATCGCATTGATGGAGGTATGGTACTTAATTGTGTAAAAGCGCACCGGGCTCGATATGTATTATAACAACTCACACACACAGGCGCAAGCGCACACAGACACAAGGACGATGGCGTTTTGGTTATCGCAACGTGTTATTTAATTACAGAGGGGTTTATGTATGTTTATATATAAATATGGAACGTGTGTATGCATAATTTTCCGCACACCCATACATACACGCATATATAAACACATGGAAAGATAGCCCTCTATGTATTATACTCTCATCATTTTCCCTCTTCTCGACTGCGGGAACTAAGCGCGTATGCCGGTTGCGCTCATTCCGCGCTCCTCGCTGACTGATTATGAAATAATTGCTCCGACGGACAGTTACAATTGCGGTCGAAACGAGCCAAGCGTTACAAAACTCCACGCTTGTACGTTTCTCCCTCTCCTTTCTCTTTCCCACTCGACACCGATAGTCTCATGAAACGCACACGGGGATAGCAACGCCATCTCTTGTTAACACCCGGGAAAACGAAAAGAGAGAAAGCCTACGTTATTTCACGCTAATCCGAACCCGGGTGAAAAAAAAGCTTCTATAGATGAGCGGATACGATTGTGCGGCGCAATGCATCAACGATGAGGAAACAACGAGTGACATATAAGCTTTCGATACTGTCGTGTTTTTAATCGCAATGAAAAAAGAGAGAGAGAGAGAGAAACGATTAAATGCGACAAATTCGATTGTTAATTGATGATTTAAATTTATGGTAAATTTTATGTTTAACTTGAAACGTAATGAAGAAGACGAAATTGGAAAACAATTGTTTTTGAACATTTTTCAACTCCGATCGAAAAGAAAAAGAATTTTTTGGAAGGGTTAGATAAATAGGGAATTATTGTTTAACGAGATGAACAAATTTTGAATATTGATTAAACGATAGATCAATTGATATCGAAACGAATTAATTACATTGTAATTATTGTCATTGATCAATGGATAATATCTGGAAATAATTTAATAACTCGTTTATTCGTCGATAAAAATGGGTTATTTATTATCTGATACAAAGACCATCGCAGCTGCACTGATAAGGTTTGATCCTTATGACATGCAAATCACCGATTCTCGTTAGTTGCAGTGCATCAACGATGAGGAAACAACGATTGACATATAAACTTTCAATACTGTCGCGCTTTGAATCGCAATGAAAAATGAGAGAGAGAGAATCAATTAAATGCGATAAATTAGATTGTTAATTGATGATTTAAATTTATGGTAAATTTTATGTTTAACTGGAAACGTAATGAAGAAGACGAAATTGGAAAACAATTGTTTTTGAACAATTTTCAACTCTGATTGAAAAGAAAAAGAATTTGTTGGGAGCGTTAGGATAAATAGAGAATTATCGTTTAACGAGATGAACAAATTTTGAATATTGATTAAACGATAGATCAATTGATATCGAAACGAATTAATTACATTGCAATTATTGTGCATTGATCAATGGATAATATCTGGAAACAATTTAATAACTCGTTTATTCGTAAATAAAAATGGGTTATTTATTGCCTGGTACAAAGACCATCGCAATTGCACTGATAACGAACGATCCTTACGACATGCAAATCACCGATTCTCGTGTGAGTACAACCATCTGCATCACCCAATCTCAAGAGTTCCTCGCCGTCGTTTACATTGAGAAACATAAGATTGGCGTTGCCGGAAGTGAGCACGCGATCCGGCAATATGGACTCGTGCATCGCGCGTTTCTCCTCGTCCGTAGAGTTTACAGCACTTGATCCACTTCCGGTTGAACCGTAATTTTTGAATTTACGATAAACGTCGACAGCTAAATTTCCATAGCCATAAGCTCCGGCATATGGTGTATTACCATCGCGACCTTCGCTCGCTCCACCGAGAAACCAAACGACGTATTCTCGCAAAATTGGATATCGCTCGATTCTCAGATACCAATGGAGCGAAAAATAAATCGCCAATTCTTGATTATTTCCGGTTTTCATACCAGATTCTCTCGACTTGTCGAACTTGGCGAGATTTCGGATAAAAGACGGTGGCATTATCAGAAGATAAAGACCACGTGCCCAATTCTCCTTAGTCGGAAATAATTCCAAACACATTTTTTCCGTTATGTCGAAGGTGACGATGTTCTCGCAAATATCGTGATACATTTCAGTACGGGTAATTTTATTCTCGACAGCGAGAATCATCAGCGAAACGAGTCTCGCATAATCACGTCCTAAGTGACGCAGACAGAGCGTCGCGTCGTTCGACGAGATGGCCGCGCGCGCGGCCATTTTGATGGGCACGTAACCCAGACGAAATGCCGCGACGGCCATCTCATCGACAGCCTCCTGTGCGCTCGTTATGACGTAGTTATCGACGAATGCCGCGAACGGTTTATCGCCGACCGTAATTACTGATCCTGGATGATCCTTCAGGATTTCGCGGATACTGTGGGAAAGCGTGTGAGCGTGAACGTCGTATTTGTCTAATATATCGCGAACCGTTGATAACGAAGTCTGATGATCCATTTTAATCGTCGGCCCACCGGAAATGTCGGAGACGTCGTCCGATCCGACATCGGACATTACGAGACTTATGACTCTCGCTGGATGAGCCAGATTCGCCAACCCGCCACCTACAATGAACAATATTGATTAATCGGGGAATCAATCAAACTTGTTAAGAATCTTTTTAACCTTAGTAAACGCATAATTATCCGTATCGTGTACCATAAATGGAATTTTTATTAGGTATAATTTATTTTTTTAGTAATATTTCCGATAATTCATAAATTTTGAAATATTATAATGTCATTTTATAAATTTAGCAAACCAAATTACCTCTGACTGCTGACAAAACTTTCCTCACGACGCTAATCTCGCGTTCTGTCGCACCAGCTTCTCTAAGTTGCTTTAAAACCATTAATTTCTCTCTCAATCCTATAGTTCCTTTGGGTAGACACAAAAGCTTGTCCGAGCTGCGTGACAACAATACAACAAGAATATCCTTTTTCTTCAGTTTTTTGCAATAATCAACGATACTTTTCGTAGCTTGTACGCAAATGTCGTCAGGAGTCTCGTCACTTCCAGCTTCCAAAAAAGTCATGCACGTATCGAGTTTTGGAAACCATTCTGGATAAATCGACATCGAGGCGATTGTTCTTCGGGGTAACACCAACCATCCTTTTTTCAAATTATTCCCGATCATTTTCTCCAATGCCGAAGCCATCATGAGTGCCTCGCGACCCCAACCGACCGAATGAACGTTTTTCTTGATTTTGTATTTTTTACCGGAAATCGTCATCGTCGACGATTTTGGATCAAATTTAACTTTTTCGCCAAGAACTTTTGCAGCGTGAACCTTTTCTACTCCGGCTGTCATCACGGTCTTCATTTCTTCGCGAATCTAAAGTTTAATTAGAGCGTAAACGAAAATTTGAATATTTTAACATTTTCTTCTTTTTTTTCGTTTTTTCAGAACAATTTTATTTTCAGCGCAATACTCGCGCGAATAAAAAATATACCCGCATCATTATTTTCTCATTTAACGATTTTCTTTCGGTAGCGAGCATCTTCTCGCGTTCTCGCGCTTCCTGCAGCATATTTGCCCGGACAAGGGCGAACCTCTCGTTAAACTTTTGGTTCAAACGACGTGTTACCATTGATATGGTGTCCTGCCGCTTTAGCTTTACTGCCTCTAACCTCGCCAGCGTCGCCTCGTCATTTGAGGTATCCGGCTTGGAACGTTTTTTACGTTTTACTTCGTGCTTTTTCCGCATATTTATCTTTTGTTGATTGTCGACTAAATTATTATTTCTTGTTGTTTCACTATTTTACAAAAAATTTCCATTATTACGTGCCTAATTGTCAAATTGTGGCGAATCGTCCGTCGCCTATCGCAATGAAGTTGGCAAAACTCGCAATTATTATTAATTTTTGGTCAAATAATTTCTTTTTTTTTTTTTGTAATCTTACAAATCAATTTACTTTTTATATATTTTCCTTACGGAATGTTAAAAATGGAATATAATGAGACCGCAATTAATTTCCATTGTCTTTTTTTTTCATTTTTACAATTCTTCAAAATTTAATTCAACCATTGAAAAATGTTCGAAATTAAAGTACGATTGAAATTGGATTCCGGTCCTTTCGTATTGATAATAATGATAATATTACACCTCTGCTATAAAAAATAATTCAAGGTTTTTCGAAGATATGCGTGTTGCTGTCATGCTTTCGCGAGCCCGCTATTTATTCGTAATTACGTACAGACAATTATCACACGGTTATACCTACCTCCGTGCAGTTGTCGTTAGTATGACAATGTCCCTTGTAAAAAACTTCCAGTATCAGTTTTAGTTATAGATTACTTTGCACGAGCTTCTCGTCAAAGGCAGAAAAAACATACAGAAGTGAACAAAATTATAAAATAACATGGGCGCAGGACGGAATATCATCGATGAGACCACATCTGAGATCGAGCCGCAAGTCAAAACGCAAGGTAAAAAAAATGGAAATAGCAGTGAACTTAAAAATACGCGACAAAGTAATAATTTTGTGCATGCAGTCGAGGTGTTGTCAGAGTCTGAATTGAATGTCGACAAAGCTCTCGATGAAACCGGTAAGTTGGCATCATTTTTATTCGCTCTCGGACCTCGAGTCATTAATTTTAACAAAGTTTTATCGATACGACAGGTTTTGGAACGTTAAATTACAAAATTACGTTGGTCAGTGGTTTGATTTACGCGAATACAGGAGCGGTCATACCGATTCTCAGTTTTGTACTGCCGTCTGCTGCGTGCGATTTTAACTTGGATACAGTTGGTATGGAGCGTATCAGTAGTTCACTTATAGTAGGTTCGTTATCATTAATTATTCCTTAACTATGTATTAAATATTCTTACTTTATTCGCGTTAAATAAAAACGTGTGAATTTAATTTAAATTATTTTATATTAATTTGTTTTATAATTTTCACAATCCGTAAAAATTCAAGAATTAATAAAAAATGTTTAACATTACGATTGAAAGTGCATTCTAAAATGTAAAACAATTTTGCCAAACGTGAATATTGCTTCTATGCTTTAGCATAGAATTTTAAATTTATTTTAAACGTTACATTATAGATTTGAAAATATTATTAATTATCAAAGTTTTTTTTAAGTATAAATTTATATACAAATTAAAAATATGACTCATAAATTGATATTTATCGAATTCGAATTAAATCATTTTTTAAAACATATTTGTACACAAATATTTAGGACGATCAATAACAATTTCCGGCTACGCAGAAAATTTGATGTATTCCTTTTTTTCTGCCGGCAACAGGTATGATGCTTGGTTCCTGCATATGGGGCTGCGTGGCCGACGCGAGAGGACGTCGGTTTGCACTTCTCTACTGCCTCTTTATTCAAGCCTTCCTCGAGTGCGTCGCATCTGTGATATCGCATTACTGGGGGTTTCTCATTGTTAACGTTCTCGTTGGTATAACGTGAGTTCTTGGTAATTTAAAAAAGAGAAATACAAATTTGTGTCTCGTTTATAGGCTCGGGTGTACTGTACTTTTATAGTAATGATTTAAATTTATCGAGTGTTATTTCCGGTGCTATACTCTTCTTTTTCAAGTCGCAAATATTTGTATCTACTTATCTTGATACCAGGATAAATTTTTGATATTTATTATTATTATTATTATTACTAATTAGTATTTAACGAAAACGCCATTTTTTTAGAATTAACGGTCAGCAGACTCTGCTCTTCGTATATGTCGCTGAATTTCAGCCCAGAAAATATCGCGAAAAAGCTCTTGCTTATACAGAATTGCCTTCGCTCGTATCGCCCATAATTACTCCATGTTAGTACATCATTTTTTCATATCTGATATTTTGAATAAATTCGTGCGAGATTCAATTTTTCAAATTTCAATGAATCCATCGACAGTCGTGGCTTGGCTGGTACTTCCACTCGACATTGGATTTACAAATTCGTACTTTTCGTTCAAATCTTGGAATGTCTTTGTGGTGCTCGCGTGTGGTGTACCACCGTTTATCATCGGCTGCATGCTTCTCACACTACCGGAGACACCCAAGTATCTCATAGCCACCGGGCGGAAAATTGATCTACGCACTGTGCTCTCGAGAATGTATCACGAGAATACTGGCAATCCAGCCCAGGAATTTATCGTGAGTCAAAGAGGAGATGAAATTTTTTTACTTTTCTCTTCGGGTCAAAAAATCAAATTTTATCCCTTCAAAGATGATCGACGATCTTCATTTTTTTATAATACATTAAATATTATTATTATTATTATTATTATTATTATTATTATTATTATTATTATTATTATTATTATTATTATTATTATTATTATTATTATTATAGTTAGTTGGAAAAACATTTATGGCGTAAATAATTACAATTTAATTATTCATTTTAATATATTGATATTATTTTTTATCAAATTTGACCGCGAGAATAATTTAATTAATATTTTGGCGAATCACACAGGCAAAATTAGACAAAGTCGGTTTGACATTTCTCTCAGGACTTTCAAATGGAACGAACGATGAGCAGCCCATTAACGAAAATAACTCAACAAATCGTACCGCACTAACGCTGGCATTTCGCACATTTTTCCGGCAAGCTTACGAACAAACGTGGATGCTCGTGAAGAAACCTTATACGAGCAAAACGATAACCTGTCTCGGCTGTTACTGCATTATTATTTCCGCCTATACCCTCACCGTCTGGTTTACAGAAATTTTTCAAAGATACGCCGACTTCGAGGAAATGTATCCTGGCCAACGTGCGAGCATATGTGCCATCTCGGAAACGATGATCCAGGCAACCGAGAACACGACGGTATTTAACAATTATTTCCAACTCTCACTTTCTCATCAAACTGATCATATTTTTTTTTCTAGCTTATTTTTCGTAACGAACAAATCAATATTCTTTCAGATAAATGTCACAGAAACTTTAACGACAAATTGCGATGGAAGCATGAGCAATGAGGTTTTTTTCTATACGGTAGTGTTAGGCGCGGCCAATATGCCTGTTTCGGCGATCTTCATGCTTACGGTCCAAAGACTTGGTTTTCGATTTTTTTTAGGTAATATCCTTTCGATATTATACTCGTACAAAAAATTGCTCAACGTTGTTACGTCAAATAATTCAATCGATTTGTATTAAATAAATGTTTCGAATTTCTTTCATAACGCAGTATTGAACTCGCTCGTTGCTGGGATTACGATATTCGGCCTGATGTTCGTAGGAACGTCCACGGAAAGTTTGATTGTCGCATGTATATATCAGGGTTTCATCTGTATCACTGTCACGGTCATTACTTGCCTCGTGGTCGAAAGTTATCCGACGAATCTGAGGCACGTTTTTCTTTTTAATTATCGTATAATCGATTTTCAATTTTTGATAATAATAAAAATGTATCATTTATCATCGATTTATTATTCGTTTATCAATCGATTTATTAATTTTAATAATAATAATAATAATAATAATATTAATGATATTTTTTTATTACAATCGCACTATCAGGGTGACAGCTTCGCTCCTCGCTTCGTTTTTCGGTCACTCTGTAACGTTGGCCTGCAATACCGCATTCGGTCATCTGTTAGACCATCATTGTTCTATACTCGTCACGATGATTTCAGCCACGCTCTTGCGTGAGTATGCACTATGAATAAATTCGAGCAAAATTCAAATTACGATTAATTTTAATTTTTCATTTTCTTTTCCTAACATTTAAACGTCTTTTTTTCTTAATAATTTTGATCGAATAATCAATGAATTTCAGTTTGTACGATGCTCGCTCTTCTCATACCTAAGTATCGACACAACCCAGAATGCGAACAGCGTAGAGCAACGGATTCAACCCCGAGTGTCAGGAATAATGCTTCGCCATCGATTACCGACCGATAACTTATGGCTATAATTATCATTATTATTTCTCCCATCAATTTGGACAAATAAATAAAATCGATGTCATGTTGCATAATTCATTATTCGTATTATTTATTTATTAATTATATTTTTAGTATTTACACGCCACGCGATGTGTATGGGACATTCAAAATGAAACGGGAATTATGAGATTTGGTCGTAAAGCCAGCACATTCGCGTATCGACAATATGCGGAGCTTCGAGTTCAACGAACTCTCGATTATATATTTCTTTAAATATGTATATGTATGATACACTGTAACGATTATTTTGTGCTTGCGCGAGTTCCGAAGGATTTACATCCCAAACGATTTTTCTTTGCGTAAACGCTGCAACAGTTTCATTGTTTTTCTTCGCATTTTTTATAAGTTCGCTTACAAATCCAAGTACATAATTTGCGTGGCAGCCACTGCGCCACAAGCTGCTAATGTACTCGCGACGAAAACCACAGCTGTTGTCGTACCCGACAAACTAACTATCGTGCCCAAGCAACAAGAGAGCAAAAACTGTGCCAGGAAAACCATCGAGGATACGATCGCAACGTCAGTGCCCAATCCTCGAACACCTCCGCTCTGAATCGGCTCACCATCGGAAGTCACAGCAAACTGAAAAATAACAACCATTTATTATTAAATTGAAACAATACTTGTAGCATTCGAGTTGTTCTTTTCAACAAATAACCGATAACGTCAAAACGTTATGAATTATTTGTTTGTATTATCGATGGAGCAAATAATTTTTTGATTTAGAGCGTTTAAAACTTGCACCCTTTGTCACATTTCTTGATTTTCTCAGATTTGTTTACTTTATGAAAAAAGGTCCATTTTCTAACATACTTACGGTCGACAAGGCGTGATAATGAGCAATGAGTAGATAAGGCATGGTAAAAAGGGTCGAATACATGACACCGGCTGTCCACGAAAATATTATAACGCCAACCGGATGTTTCGTCAGAGCCATCATCATCATGCCAGTACTGTAGAACAAGAGGCCGCAGATGTACACTTTTCGAGCTCTGTAAGAACGATATTCACGAATTAAGACAAATAATGTACACATAATTTGAAAGATCTTTGTAAAATTCGTCGTAAAGATTAATTTGCCAACTTGAATCGCTCGATGAGTTTCTCGATTACGAGAGAATAGCACGCGCATGATAACGAGTACATCGACATTCCCCAGCATCCGAAACGAACCCCCGATTCGTAAAGTTCACGCTTCAACGAGCCTTCCGGAGCCTGTGACAAAAATTTGGAAAATTTAATATAACCCTACACAAAAATATTTCCTTCGCCTTAACTCCTCTCCACTATCAAAAAGCATTTTTGTATTTACGCAATAAATTAATACATAAATGAATAATACAAAAAAGGGAAACTAAGAAAAGTCTTTAAATAAATTAATTTCTCGATTAAAAAAAAAAGTTTGCGGATAAAATTGACACAATGAAAGGAAAATACAAGGAAAGTCAAACGGCGATTAAAAAAATGATAAAATGAATAAACGCTAAGTACTCGAGGGATGTACCTGAGTCGTTCGATATGAAAAAGTTTATAAGTCTGTACAAATGAATAAGCGAAGTTGAGCAATCAATGTACAAAAATAATAATTGGAACGAATTATTCTTTTCTCAATTACACAGCTCGTCGATATTCTCGTGAATTAATTAAACGAGAGACTACCTTCGGATCTCCCTCGTAAACCGCTTCACCAACGAAATCCGTGAAATAGAGGGAGTAACAAACGTGAGCCATCCAACAAAAAAGATTCGTCAGGCACACCATGCGCATACTGTGAGGCATGTAAACGATTGATAAGAGATATTCCATGAGGGTAGCGCGCGGATCCGAGATATCAGGATTATCACCGGCTGGTAAATAATCCGTGTTGGGTAAGTTCAATCCAACGTCTGGTATCATTGGTACCGCCCCGTGCCTCTTGACCGGTTCCTCGACTGGAATTGGCTGCAAAGCAAAGTCCTGAAAAAATATTCATCCAATTAATTCTTTTTATTAAAATAAATTGAAGATAAATTTGCAGGATAAAAACGGATCGTATCCCACCTCGGACTTGTCGGTATTGCCTTCGTTATCACCACCGACCGAACCATACGTGCCGCATTCTTCCGCGTGGCTCGCTATTTTATCATATTCCTCGGCCTCCTTCGTTCGATCATCCGGTAACTTCTGCGAAATTATGTAATTAATTTCAGCATATGCAATGAAATATAATTAAATTGAGATAGTGTCTTTTCAGATTTAAAAAAATGATTTTTGTGTGTGTTTTTTTTATTGTGACGAAAAAAAAATCATTATTTTGTAAAGATGATAACCCAAATTTCAATAATATTATAGAATAAGTTTGCAAACGATTAATACGTTACTGTTTTTTTTTTTATTATTTAAACGTTATATACATAGCTATGTTTATACGTTATTACTTTCCAGATTTTTTAAAATGATTTTCTTCCTGTATTTTTTTTTATTGGGACGAAAGAAAATTATTATTTTGCAAAGATGCCAATGCAAATTTCAATAATATTATAGAATAACATTGAAAACGATTAATATGTTACTGTTTTTTAAATTATTTAAACTTTATATATATATATATATATATATATATATATATATATATATATATATATATATATATATAGACGTTTATACAGTATTACTTTTCAGATTTTTTTTTAAACGATTTTTTTCGTGTATTTTTTTATTAGCACGAAAAAAAATCATTATTTTGCAAAGATGATAATGCAAGATTCAATAATATTATAGAATAAAATCGAAAACGGTTAATACGTTACATGAGCGAACCTTTCCGTCCTGTATGTTCTCGTATTCGTCCTTCTCCAGCAGATAAAGTGGTATCTCTTTAAAACTGGTGATGGTGTACGAGACGCAGATTATGAAAATTATCGTAATTAGGGTAAATGTCGCATGAAGATGACCGCCCAACATTATTCCCAGACTTGTTGCGTCCCAGTTTATACCACCCAGGCCGTATCCCATAAAGCCCCCAAGGCCTGCCATTATCGTAAAGGTGCTCAGGCCTCTCGCATGGTCCTCTATCAAAAAAATATATTTAATTATTTTTATGTTTGACTTTTTCATTAATTCTTCAATCCCCACAGGAAAAATTATTCTATTAAATCTGCAACGATACGCAATTATTAATTAATTAAATTCGTTTCCTTTATAATTATTATTCATTTTTCGTTGTACAATTTAAGAAAAAGAGTCTGATTAAAACGATAGGAATATACAAATTAGCATTGATATGACATTCTTATTAGAATAACGTTTATTTTCCTTCTTTATTTATTAGATAATTATTTTTATTCTATTGAATTTTTATTCAAATCAGACTTTCAATACACAATTCGAAATGAATCGTTTACTATCATATTATCGCCAACTCGAAATTTTGTCGAAAATTCCTTATCGAAAAGAATGAAAAAAATAGCAATGTTTCAAACGAATCGATTAAAAAACTTGCCTGGTATCGTGACGTCGAGTAGATAAGCTCGTGCAGGACTCTGACAAGCATCGGCATCGAAATCGAGTAAAACAGTGCCAAGAATCGTGAAAAATATGCCCCATGAGTGCGAAGTCATAACCCTGACCGAAGAATCATCGAGAGTATGATTCGATTGACTCGCCGTCGTGCGATGTCCACTGGGTGCGAAAGTTCGATTCGACATCGGTAACGGATCACCAAAGGCGTAGCCCATACCTTCGCCATTCGGTACCAATAATAAACCTGACGATTTTTTAAATTTTTCTTTTATCTTTCATTCATGAAATTTTCTACAAAATTACTGCGTTTCGTTTTATTTAATTTAAACAGTAACAAAAAGCTACTGTACCGATAAATACACCAACAGCGAGCAAAAGAATAAATGGACGCCTTCGACCGTATTTCGATCGGCAACGATCGCTCACGCTCCCCAATATCGGCGTGACGAAAAATCCGACAAGTGGACTCAACGCCCAGACCAGTGTCATGTGTTGGTGATCGACGCCAATTTTCAATAACGTTGGTGAAACGAAAGCCGTCTCGGCAGCGTACGAAAATTCAATTCCCATCACCGCTGCCGATACTCGAACCAGTTCTCCCCTTGTCTTTTGCCTTTATGTCGCGAATCGACGGTTGAACAAAAAAAATCCACCTGTTACCTCAACGATGTTTCTCGGCGTGAAAATATTTTATACTGTAAACGAATCAATGTTTGACCGAGAAAAAAGAAATATGTATTTATTTTGATTTTAAAAAGATTCGTGTAAAAATATGTTGATAATTTTCTTTATTTATTTATTTGTTCCAACTTTTGCTAATTGATATTTTTAGATTTGTATTCTTGCCAAAAAAAAGTCTTTATTTGCAGTAATATGTATCGTAGATAAGAATAATTTGTTGATGATTCTCGCATCACCAATAATATCGATTATTTGGCATTGGATTATTTTACCTGTACACGTGGGAATAATCGTCCAAAGTTCGTTCCAACTTTGGTGGTCCTCTGAGGTGGCTGACAAGACCCGCGATACCGCGATCTGTCGGAATTTCGCTTTTCCATTCTTTAAAACCATCCCACGTGTCTCTGACCTTGTCACGAAATCCATGAACCCGTCCAATCAAGCCCTCGTACTCGTGAAGCTTGTCCACCATTTCACTAATATATCACTTATCACTTACGCGTTTTCACTGTTTTTCCAGTCGAGACATTATTCAAAAATTTGTATCTCTATTTAAATATCTGTTTGTTAATGAATTATTGTTCCTTTTAACTCTTGGCTCCCTTATTTCATCTTCAACATAGAATATCTCATCATTTCAAAGAGACACTCGAATGCTGGAAACAAGAAAGCGAAACGAGTCTAGGAGCAGCTCGAGGAACGTCCGGTGATCGACTAACAGCGAGGTTCCAAACAGCTACTGAGACCACCCTCGCGCCACCCTTACCGCAAACGTTGCGCGAGGTGTAGGTACCCTGGCATATAGGGAGGCCGACGATAGCAACGGAAGACGTTCTCGCAAAAGTCCGGTGATGCACGTATACATATAGACGCACACATATAAATGCATACACATGCAGTGGATTAAGTACGAGAAGGCCCGGAAACATGATGACCCAGGCGACTCGGACTTCGCAAACTTGATCGTTGCATCTCGTTATAAGAAAATTGCGAAACGCGATAACAGAGATAAAATCGGGATCAGGACACCGATCACGTGTATCGAGAAAGTTTAGAATTTCTTGAAAGATTATAACTTACTTATGACGCAAGTGAATCTTGACACCGATAATAATTCAATCATCTGGAATTTTATTCCAGTTTCATTTGTTTTAAAAATTTGTTTTCTTGTTATTCGATACGTGATAATTGATTGAGTTTTTCTAACACCTTTCTGATCTGAATTCTAACACCGATAATAATTCATTCGGCTTCAATTTTATTCTAATGTCATTTGTTTAAAATAAAACTTATCTTTTTATTCGATATTCGATAATTGATTGAGTTTTTCTGAAACCAATCTGATCTGAATTCTGATATCGATAATAATTCATTCGTCTTCCAATGTATTCAAGTTTCATTCGTTTAAAAAAAAACTTGTTTTCTTTTTATTCGATACGTAATAATTGATTGAGTTTTTCTGACACCTTTCTGATCTGAATTCTAACAACGATAATAATTCGTTCAGCTTCAATTTTATTCTAATTTCATTTGTTTAAAGAAAAACTTGTTGTCTTTTTATTCGATACGTGATAATTGATTGAATTTTCTGAAACCGATCTGATGTGAATTCTGACACTGATAATAATTCAATTTTACTCCAGTTTCATTTCTTTAAAAATCTTTCTTTTCTTTTTATTCGATACGTCATAATTGATTGAGTTTTTCTAAAACGGATCTGATCTGAATTCTGATATCGATAATAATTCATTCGTCTTCAATTTTATTCCAATTCCATTTGTTAAAAAAAAAACTTGTTTTCTTTTTATTCGATACGTAATAATTGATTGAGTTTTTCTGACATCTTTCTGATCTGAATTCTAACAACGATAATAATTCGTTCGGCTTTAATTTTATTATAATGTCATTTGTTTTAAAAAAAACTTGTCTTTTTATTCGATATGTGATAATTGATTGAGTTTCCTGAAACCGATCTGATCTGAATTCTGACACTGATAATAATTCAACCTTACTCCAATTTCATTTGTTTAAAAAATCTTCTTTTCTTTTTATTCGATACGTCATAATTGATTGAGTTTTTCTGAAACCGATCTGATCTGAATTCTGATACCGATAATAATTCATTCGTCTTCAATTCTATTCCAATTCTATTTGTTTAAAAAAAAACTTGTTTTCTTTTTATACGATACGTGATAATTGATTGATTTTTTTACATCGGTTCATTGTGCAAGCAGCGAGGGTGTCTTAACGACTTGGCCGATGTCAATTAATTATACATTCTAAACTATTTTCACGTTCGAAGACAAATACCTAAATCGAACTGAGTAGTGTTCACCCTACTGGCACCGTCTACGTTTCAACTACCCCATTTTTCTTTTCATCGTTTTCTCGTCTCGTGCGTTAAAATATATTGAATTTAAACGAGAACGTACAACGTCGATGCTTGTCCATCGTCTCGACACATGTAATTTCCGGCTGGCGTTTCCTATAACTCAGCATTAAGCTGTCCTACACGTCACCCTTCTAGCAATCCCGGTTGTGTATACCTATAACATGCTTGTATATAGACGTCGAATGAAGGCGCGGGATTTAAGGGATAAAAAAATACAGGCGAAAGCTTCGCGTCCCGTTAGAATGCACGATTTTTTCACACGCCTTTCCTCGGCCTGTACGCTCAAAGAAAGAGATAGGGGTGGATATAGGTTCGCTTCGATTGAATAAGTTTACCGTTTGGTGCTTCGGAGGCAGCGCTGGAAGTCTTACAAGCTAAACATCCGTGCCGTTGGGGTTACGAGCGTTGCGAGAATGGCCTTGAGAAATGCTTACCTTGTCGCGTACCATCGACGAAACCAACGTCTTTTCTATTTACACACACATATATATATATGCTATTATCTCACATTGCCACCGCGCCATGTAAGATAATACGATATACTTTTATTATAACCGATATTAGGGATATATATGTAAACAGGGCGACCCATTTTAATTTATCGATGGAAATAAATCAAGAACGTGAAACCATTCGAAAACGTTTTCTATGAACTTTTTATGGATTCAAGGCAGACGAAGGGAAAATTAACTGAATATTTGAAAAAAATGTACTTTCTTACGATCCAATGTTGTTGACTTGTCACCATCAATTCGTTTTAATGAGATAACATGCATATAAAGGATGCACCATCTTTATTTTCTTAGGCTAATAACTTTTCAGGGTGCAAAAATTATGAACAAATTTCTCCCAAAAAGTTGAATTGTTTTAGAGACATACAGTGGGTCAAAAAAGTATTCGTACACCGCGTTTTTTGGCAATAACTTCATAGGTATACATGGTATCAAATTCAAACCTATACCTTTTAATACACCATCAGGTATAGAGATAATCTGAAAATTCGGAATTTTTTATCAGGCGTTACAGAAAAGTTACATGTAAGAATACGAAAATTCGAGGGCAAAAAAGTATTCGTACACTTACGATTATAGTGAAAATCCACATCATCATAGTTGTTAATTATAACTAATATTTGGTATGCATCCCATTTGCTGCAATTATCGCCTCGAGTCTCTTAGGCATGGATTCTACTAACTTTTGCGTTGTTTCGGTTGCTATTTTCGTCCATTCTTCTAAAAGCACCCTTTGGAGATCCGATTTATTTGTTATTTTTCTTTTTCTAATTTCTACATCCACCAAGTGCCATAAATTTTCAATAGGATTGATGTCCGGAGATTGTGGTGGTGTAATCAATTGTTTGGGGACGTTATATAGTAACCATTCCCTCGTTTTTTTGGCAGTATGTTTCGGGTCGTTATCTTGTTGGAAGTAGAAATTTTCATCCAAGCCCATTTTACCAACACTTTCTTTCAAATTAATTCGCAACACTTCGATATACTTTAGGACATTCATTGTCCCATCTATGAAAGCCAGATTACCAACGCCATGATAGCCCATACAGCCCCAAACCATGACGCTTCCTCCGCCGTGTTTCACAGTCGGTATAATATTTTGATGATGGAGCTCGGCATTTCGTTTGCGCCAGACAAATCTTTTTCCATCGGACCCAAAGATGTTGAATTTCGATTCATCCGAGAATACGACCCGTTTCCAAAAGTTTATAGACTTATTTATGTAGGTTTTTGCGAAACCTAAACGTTTTTCTCGATTTGTATTATTAATTAATGGTTTTTTCCGGGCAGTTCTGCCGTATATTTGGGCAGAGTGCAAAACGTTTCGAATAGTCTGTGGACACACGCTCTTCCCTGATGTTGACGCGAGATCATTTGCTAAACTGCGAGCACTTGTGAACGGTTTTTTTGTAGCCTCTTTAACAATATTCCGACGCTCTCGTACTGTTAGTATTCTCGGCCGACCGGTTCGTGGTTTATTTTCAGTGCTATTTGTTGTTTCGTATTTTTTTATGATATATTGCACTGTTGTAAAACTGAGATTTAGTTCTTTACCTATTTTTCGGTAACTTTCACCGCGTTTCCGTAGAAAAATTACTCTATCCCGCATGGATATCGATATTTCGCTTTTCTTTGTCGTCATGTCTGTTCTGAGCTTCAAGATCTACTACCGCATAGAATAGGTCAAAGCCATGGGATAAACAAAGATATGTTTACATTTTACGCAGAGTTCAGACCATGCGTGAGTGAATATCGAGGTTTGGCAGCTCAATTGTAAATGTACGAATACTTTTTTTGCTTGAAAATTTTCGTTTTTTTTGCATAGTTCTTTTATTATCCCTGGGAAAAAATTCTTCCTTTGCAGTTTATCTTTGTACCTGATGGATTATTAAATAAAATTAGTTTTGTTTGCGTATCGCTTATATTTATAAAGTTATCGCAAATAAACTAGGTGTACGAATACTTTTTTGACCCACTGTAAATTATGAAAACGCAATTTTTCTGGTTAATGTTTCATGGTCAAATAAGTTCAAACATCATCAGAACTCATGTTATACAATAAACAGTTGTATAATTCAATAGGGACAGTTTTTCATAATTTTTCTACTCTGGAAAGATGTTAGCCTGGAGAAATTAAACTGGAGCACTCTGTATGAGCGATTGTTCTATACCCAGTATCTCAGGCAAGTGTCTAACACGTGTATTGACGAAACAGCAGATTGGCAGATATACGAGATATTCCATTGGGGTATGAACAATTAATATACACGAGATACTCTGAAATGATTGGAATTCAGCAAAATGAAGCAATTACTTCTTTCCTTAGCTTCTTGCTTAGAAATAATGTGATAAAGATTGTTTTCCTTCTTTTTCACGTAGAGGTTTCTCGTTACCTTCGACGATGACGACACGAGGGAATGAAAAGGTATTCGGTGGGTTGCCAACAACCCCTGAGACTCGATATATAAAAGAGTAACAAAGGAAGAATACGGAGTCAATCCGATTACGTTATAGTCGCTGGAGACAATTTTCTCGACATTGCAGTTGCACACTGTTCGAGGTTGGCAATTATTAGGGTATGGCAGGGCTTAACATCGAAGGTTCGGCATCAATGCCACGTATATATATTTTACATCAAATACCAAGGATTTATAGTTCATTACTTTATTTCAATTCTTATTTTATCAATGGAAAACTAGATTTTTATTATTTTTACTCTTCTCCTCGTATGATTCTATTATTTATAATGATATCGATATTAATAATTATTATTTTAAAGAAATAATAGAAATCCTCAATTTAACATTTAACTTCCAAAACGTGTAACAAAAGAGAAAAGATCTCTTCTCAACCGATACGAAGTAAATGGTTGATTAAGGATTTAGAGCTCTTTACTTTATTTCAATTCTTATTTTATCAATGGAAAACTAGATTTTTATTATTTTTACTCTCCTCCTCGAATGATTCTATTATTTATAATGATATCGATATTAATGATAATTATTTCAAAGAACTAATAGAAATCCTCAATTTAACATTTAACTTCCAAAACGTGTAACAAAGAGAAAAAATCTCTTCTCAACCGATACGAAGTAAATGGTTGTTTAAGGATTTAGAGCTCTTTACTTTATTTCAATTCTTATTTTATCAATGGAAAACTAGGTTTTTATTATTTTTACTCTCCTCCTCGAATGATTCTATTATTTATAATGATATCAATATTAATGATAATTATTTTAATGAAATAATAAAAATCCTCAATTTAACATTTAACTTCCAAAACGTGTAACAAAAGAGAAAAGATCTCTTCTCAACCGATACGAAGTAAATGGTTGATTAAGGATTTAGAGCTCTTTACTTTATTTCAATTCTTATTTTATCAATGGAAAACTAGATTTTTATTATTTTTACTCTCCTCCTCGAATGATTCTATTATTTATAATGATATCGATATTAATGATAATTATTTCAAAGAACTAATAGAAATCCTCAATTTAACATTTAACTTCCAAAACGTGTAACAAAGAGAAAAAATCTCTTCTCAACCGATACGAAGTAAATGGTTGTTTAAGGATTTAGAGCTCTTTACTTTATTTCAATTCTTATTTTATCAATGGAAAACTAGGTTTTTATTATTTTTACTCTCCTCGAATGATTCTATTATTTATAATGATATCGATATTAATGATAATTATTTCAAAGAAATAATAGAAATCCTCAATTTAACATTTAACTTCCAAAACGTGTAACAAAGAGAAAAAATCTCTTCTCAACCGATACGAAGTAAATGGTTGTTTAAGGATTTAGAGCTCTTTACTTTATTTGAATTCTTATTTTATCAATGGAAAACTAGATTTTTATTATTTTTACTCTCCTCCTCGAATGATTCTATTATTTATAATGATATCGATATTAATGATAATTATTTTAATGAAATAATAAAAATCCTCAATTTAACATTTAACTTGGAAAACGTATAACAAAAAAGAAAAGATCTCTTCTCAACCGATACGAAGTAAATGGTTGATTAAGGATTTAGAGCTCTTTACTTTATTTCAATTCTTATTTTATCAATGGAAAACTAGATTTTTATTATTTTTACTCTCCTCCTCGAATGATTCTATTATTTATAATGATATCGATATTAATGGTAATTATTTCAAAGAAATAATAGAAATCCTCAATTTAACATTTAACTTCCAAAACGTGTAACAAAGAGAAAAAATCTCTTCTCAACCGATACGAAGTAAATGGTTGATTAAGGATTTAGAGCTCTTTACTTTATTTCAATTCTTATTTTATCAATGGAAAACTAGATTTTTATTATTTTTACTCTCCTCCTCGAATGATTCTATTATTTATAATGATATCGATATTAATGATAATTATTTTAATGAAATAATAAAAATCCTCAATTTAACATTTAACTTGGAAAACGTATAACAAAAAAGAAAAAAATCTCTTCTCGACCGATACGAAGTAAATTGTTGATTACAACGTAACAAATATATATATATATGTCTATAATGTGTGTATAAAATGAAGAAAACCTAGCTTTTTCTACTTCGCTCTCCGTAAGTATCAGACCAGTCGATGGTCCTTCCCGATGAGACTCGGAGGTGAGAACAATTGCGAGCATCCGGAGACACGAAGTGAAGAAGTATATATACATATATATATGAAAGGAGGGAGATGAAGAGAGCGTGAAATGGTTCGAAGACGGAAGTCGTTCCTATCGAACTTTATTTCAACGTTGGAAAGGAGGAAACCAATAGAGTTTACAGGTTCGTTCTAAAGCACGTCGTTTTATTGGCCTAGCCGAGAACATTCACTGTACCGAGTCTGGTGTGTGCCATCTTTATGTATCTTCAAAGAATGAACGAGACTTTTTTCGTCAAAATTGAACTATTATTTTTTTATTTTTTGTCTACCTACTCCGTTCATCAATCCCAAACGAGACCTAACGGGAAATTAAAAATTGAATCTCATATATATATGTATGTTGAATTTTTGGGTATAAGTATACGTGAAAAATGTTTTTTTTTATTCGACATTAAACACTGTAGCGTAATTATAGATATGCAATTTTACCATATTTTTTATCAATATCTACGTATGCAAATATTATTGTTTATCGGTCAACCGGCGACTATGTAAAAAAACCGGTTTAACGTTAAGTACGCACTATGCAACCATTATCTATGATTCATATTTCTTGGTAAAATTTCATTTATGTCTTGGTAAAATTTCTAAATGTTTTCCTGCTAGCTCGAAATGTTCAACCGACTAAACAGCAAATAAACGGACGATTGATTTGTAGAAATAAATTTAACCGATAAATAATAAAACCTTTTTTAATTTCAATGTTTACAATTTTTTATTTACTTATTATTTACATATGTCATGAATAATTTTCGTTTATAATGATCGAAGGTACATTTGTACCCATTTCGCAATTTGTTTCGCCACTGAGACACCGAACCCCTTTTCGCACTCCGTCGTTGTGAGCTTGACACAATTTCCGTCCGACTAACCCGCGTCCGTATACAGGGAACTTTGCCAATGCTTGCTCTTCGCGAGAGTGTAATTCGCAATGGAAAAGTTGTTAACGTCGAAATTACTTGCTAGTACGAGTCTCGACGGCGGATTGGACACTGTACCGATTGCGTGTTCAAACGGAGTGTCAATCGGTGTATTATAAAATAATTACGCAAATGTAAGTTTCTAAAATAATATCTATACCTACGTATCAATTGTAAGAATATAATTATGCGAGTTATTTTTTATAAAATGAAGACAAAAACAGTAACAGTTTCATTAAAGTAGCTGTAATATAAATAATGTAACTGTAACTTATCCCGAGGTTGAATTTTAATTAATAAATGTTGCCCATACAAATTTATATCATTCGAACAAGATTTTATTCACGTCTTAATTAATCGACCCGTAATTACTCGGCACAGAAATATAAATATGGCTTGCAGGATGTGAAAATGGAAGAGATCAGATAAATTATACCGCGGTGTATATGTTAGTTCTCTCTGGAAAAAGTATAATAATTATCCTAATGCTATCAATTTATTATTTATCTCTCTCTCTCTCTCTCTCTCTCTCTCTCTCTCTCTCTCTCTCTCTCTCTCTCTCTCTCTCTCTCTCTCTATACATATATAGAGAGATTATATTTATTAATTTATATATCATTAATAATAATAATTTATATATTGTTATATTTATTAATTTATTCATTTATATTGATATATATAATATATATATATATATTAATAATAATAACAAGTATCCTATTGCAATAAATTTATTATTTCTCTCTCTCTCTCTCTCTCTCTCTCTCTCTCTCTCTCCCTTTGTGTATATATATAAATTAATAAATATATGTATATATATATCTATACATTTATTAATTTATTAATTTATATTAATATATACAAAATATTTACATATGCGTATAACATATTTGCTTTACAAGATCACTATCATAGGAATTCACTGTCATTCGCTCGTCCATTTTCTCTGGTAGCAACACTCACACGTACACTCATATGTGTTTATTCACACGCACAGACTGGACTCAAATAACTACGGAGTATAAGTAGATGTTTGAATAACTTAGCTGGCGAACATTAAGGTGGTTGTGCGAGCAGCGATCCGAGCGGGTGAAATGCGCGAACCGCAATAACTCGATAGTATTATAATAAACGCGAAGATGCAAGTGCGCGTGCGTCCCTGATACAATCTTTTCTCTCGGAAAAAGATTTTGCGATGTCTCCTTCTTATCGCGTTTTACAAGCGAAAATATTCTTCTTCCGAAACGTGCAATCGCGTCTCGCATCATTCGCATAAAAAAAGATTAAAAAAAATGTTCAGATTAATTGAAGAAAGATTGTTTCAATTAAATGTAAACGATGAAAGGCAATTCATTTTAATATGTGGGAAAATTTGTTCTGTTGCAGATAAATTAGAGAGAAAAACTGAATTGGATGCTCAGCAAGCTTGGAACAAAACAGGTAGGTCGTTTTCATTTGAATGCGACTCGTGAGGGATTATAAAGGAAAAAAAGATAAAAAATAAAAAATACTCTTTCGCTATCTCGGCATTTTCCAGGCGTTGGGAAATTCAATTACATGGTCGTTGTCGTTGCCAGAATGATCTGCGTGAACCTGGCGTTCGTTATAACGAGCACTGGTTTTATTCCACTCTCTGCAAAATGTGATTTCGATATTAACACGGTCAACAAGGATCAAATCTCACCCACCGTCTCGCTCATACTATGTAAATCGATTTTATTTTCAGGTTGATTCGATTCGAAAGAACGATAAAAACAATCCTTTTTTATTTTTCAATTTTAAATACTTTGACATTTCATTTGGAATTGATTTATATCATTTCGGTTACTTTTGTGTTAAAAAAATAAAAAGAATGATAACATTACACAATGTTATCATTCTTGCTGATTTTTTCATACAAAAGTAACCGAAATTAATATAATATTTTTATATTAATACGGTCAACAAGGATCAAATCTCGCCCACCGTCTCGCTCATACTATGTAAATCGATTTTATTTTCAGGTTGATCCGATTCGAACGAACGATAAAAACAACGCTTTTTTTTTTACTTTTCAATTAAAAATACTTTAACGTTTCATTTGGAATTGACTTATATCATTTCGGTTACTTTTTTGTTAAAAAAATAAAAAGAATGATAACATTGTATGTTATCGTTCTTGCTATTTTTTCAGGGTCACTGGCTCGGCGTCTGCCTGGCTGTTCTAATGCGTAGAAATTGTCGTTGACAACACCACGATTAAATATCTGATCGACGATCATTGACTCGTTTCGATATCCATCGTAGCTATTAAATCCTCTCGTCAGTCGAATCGTAAGTTTTATCTGAAACAGTCGGCGAATAAAGCAACGAAATATTTTTCGAAAGCAAGGTTAATAACGTAAGTCCTTATTGTTTATTCGATTAATTTGATTTATCAATTAATTAATCTGTTTTTTATCCGCGAGGATTAATACCGAAACATCGTCGTAAGTTCGATTAGCCAGGACTATTTTTATAAATATGTCAAATATAATTACAAAATTTGTATCAAATATTAATATAGAAGATGATAACAATAAATATAAACAAATATAAATAATGATTGATATCCTTTTTTTCCGTTGTCTTATCACAAACGAGGTTCGTTATTTTTTGTTTTATTTAATTTTATTCCATAAAATTTTCGAATATTCAAAATATTGTTTTTTTTTCAACATTTTTGCACCACCATTAATTTGATTTATCAATTAATTAATCTGTTTTTTATCCGCGAGGACTAATACCGAAACATCGTCGTAAGTTCGATTAGCCAGGACTATTTTTATAAATATGTCAAATATAATTACAAAATTTGTATCAAATATTAATATAGAAGATGATAACAATAAATATAAACAAATATAAATAATGATTGATATCCTTTTTTTCTGTTGTCTTATCACAAACGAGGTTCGTTATTTTTTGTTTTATTTAATTTTATTTCATAAAATTTTTGAATATTCAAAATATTGTTTTTTTTTTCAACATTTTTGCACCACCCAAATATTGGAACATAGACGAGCGAGATAAAACAATAAACACGCGACCCAATGAAGAGGTTTTAACAAAAACCGCCCCGTAGCAGTTCGATTCATTAATTTATCGTGATGGCGAGATTGGCGTCACGTGATGTCACATTCAAAGAGGATTCAATTGCTTCGCTACTCGATTAGTTATATTTCTACTACATACACGCATACTTCACGTGTGTGTTCATTTCGTCGACAAATATTACCATTGAGAAGATATAATATGAGAATTATTCATCAAGTCGCCTTTATCGTTCTTTGTCGACGGATCTGTCAACATTGTCTGCCGCCTCTCTCGCTAATGGAGGGATCGACGAGTGTTTAACAGCCAGTATAACTAGTTCGAATACCTACTATAATCTTTTTGATACCTTTACGGAATTCGACTGATCGTGACGACGACGTGGCGTTTTCCAGGCATAATACTTCATCAACGAAAATTCAAGTATATTTATTAATTTCGAATCAATCTTTGTATACGTCAATAATTTTCATTATTTATTTGAAATATTATCGATCGATATATTCGTGCAAAAGTGACCAGTGATATTTCCGAATAGGCGAATATTATTTTTTTTTAGTGAAAAAAGAGAAGGATTATTTGCCCGAAAATGTGCCGATCACAGAAAGCGTGGCGGAACGAGCGGTCAATGAAGCAGGTGATGGTGGAATAATAATTAATAAATAATAAGAATATTATAAAACATAGAATTTATTTTATATGTTGCTCAATGATAATAGTACGGTTTTATTAATAATACTAATATAAGAATAATTAAAGGGTTCGGTAAGTTTAATTTAAAAATCATGGCATTATGTGGCCTGATTTACATGAACTATGGATTTGGTATGGGGAGTCTCAGCCTGGTCATACCAGCAGCAGCTTGCGATTTCCAAATGACGACTGTGGACAAGGGTCGACTCAGTTTAGCATCGGCTCTAGGTATTCAACAAATTCTACAAAAGACAGTTTAAAAAATCTAAAAAATTTTAGAATATAATAAAAATTATTGTTTAATTTGAAACAGGAATGTTATTTGGAGCTTATCCATGGGGCTGCACAGCTGACATAAAGGGCCGAAAATGGCCGCTAATTTTTGCGTTATTATTGCACGGAGGGTTTGACGCAATTTCCGCACTTTCATCGAACTATTGGCTATTCGTCATGACTAAAGTCGTCAGTGGATTTGGGTAGGTGTCTTGATCGTTAAATAATAATGATAGTAATAATATAGAGCGAATAAAATTATTTAATCGATTATTTCACGTGGCTGATGGTTGGAATAAAAACACTAATTTAACGATTTTAGAAAATCATATAAAATTGTGTAAAATCTGAACTTCTCTATAATCTTGGTGACCAATCTCGATGAATATTGCAGAATAATATGATGATTGTAAATCCCGTTCTGAAAATATACCGGGTGTATCTACAACGCTCTTCATCTATATAGTCTCTTACTGTCCCCTTCTCTGTCACTCAGCCCCCAATTCGTACATAACGCATGCGTATATACTGTTTTGAGGCGTTTTTAGCCTGTACTTTTGCAGACAAAGATATTTCCTCTTTCGTTATCACGAAATGTCAACGACGCTAATTGAGTAACTTATCTCAGCAGAATCTTTGTTACTACCTCATGATCTTAATAATTATTGCAAAAGAACAAATATACTTGATACAAGTAGACTTGAAAAACTTGATAATCAAAAAAATCTTGAAAATTGTCAGTTTTTCGTCTTTTATTGTTAGCCAAACAAAGCCAATTATTATTCGAGGCCACTATAACTAACATTCTTCTTTTTTCAATAGTATGACCGGACAGTTGGCCATTATGTTCCCGTATCTAGGAGAATTTCAACCGTCGCATGTGCGAGACAAAATTCTATCTTGGATGGAGCTTGCATGGATTCTGGGATTTACTGTCGTTCCTGGTAAAATTTAACTATTGGGCTCATGAACATATGTAAGGTCAGTGACCAGAGAAATTTAACGATGTCCGTTTAAATTGTAGCTATAGGATGGGGTATCATTCCACTGGACTTTGGATTTCAATCGACGTATTTTTTCTTCCACTCGTGGAATCTTTTCATGCTGTTATGTTCGTTACCCTCGATTTGTATCGCCACCTGGTTGTTTTTTCTTCCTGAAACGCCTAAATATCTCGCGGAATCTGGACAATATGCCAAACTCTTGAAAGTTCTCGAGAGAATGTATTCGGAAAATACTGGAATGCCTCGCGAAGATTATGCCGTAAGTATTATTGGATTAATTATTAAACCGATCGATAAATTGATCCGTTTGCGAATTCATTAATTAAACATTATCTGGATGAGATATAATCCATTGATCGATCGATCGATTGATCGATTAATCATAAAAAAAACTCCAATTCGTTTATAAATAAATCAATCAATTTATTAATTTATTGATTATTCGATCGTGACTTCTCAACGATTATTTTCAGTTATCACGAACGTAAATAAATTTCTATTCGACAGATAAAAATATCGAAAATCGGTGATCCAAGTCTCGACGAGATGATAAATCTCGCTCGATCGCGAGACTCGACAAAGAGAAAAGGAAAAAGCGTCGGTAACATAGTCTCGAGCTTTTGGTATCAGACGGTGACAATTTTCAAGCCTCCTTATCTCAGCCGAACTCTCATGATTGGCACGGTCATGCTGTGTCTGTGGTCGTCCTACTTCACTTTAGTCATGTGGCTACCGGAAGTATTCAACAGATTCGCTACTTTCGAGGCTCAATATCCGGGCGAAGTCGCTAACGTCTGCACCGTCACTGTCCGATTACGTAATAATGCGACCGACGATCTCTCGTCTAATGTAAAGATTTTACCCACACCAGTACATATATCTATAATTGACAAAAACAAAAAATTCTGCTTTTTCATTCAAAAATATTTTTCGCCCGGCTGCACATTTTTCATAAAGCTTCAAAAAAGGTATTAAAAAGGGTAACAATATTTATAATAACGATTATTTTCTTCTTACATTTATGGAAAATAAGGTTTGTTAATTCATTCAAAGATTGAATGATCGAAATATTCAACGATTCGTAATAAATCGTATATTCTTTCGCGTTTTCCTACATAGATAAAATACAAATTTCAGATATCACTAATCGGTACAAACCCGTGTGAAATGGAAATTAAAGAAGATGTTTACTTACACTCGATAATACTCGGCGTTACCTCGATACCAACGGCAATTTGGTTGCCTTTATTCGTGAACCGTTTGGGTTACGTATTTCACATAGGTTGGTATAAATTTTAATTTATAAATAGGCTTTGAACGACACGCGAGTGAGTAGCCGCCGCATGGAAATCAATGAAGTAAAAAAGATTTCTTAGATAAAATGAATTTGAATTTTTGCAGTGGTAGGCTCGTTTATCTGCGCTGCTACCGTCTTCGGTCTCTTCTTCATTACAACCTCGATCCAAAATCTCGCACTGATCTGCATCTTCGAGGCGATCTCCTCGATCTGCTTAACCGCCATGCTATGCATGCTCGTTGAGCTTTATCCCACAAATCTTCGGTACGTATACATCTTGGAAAATATTCGAACGAAACCAAATTTAGCCGGTAAATTAGGAATGTTTCCCTTGGTCAAGAAAATTTGTATTTACTTTGATTGATATATATTTAATCGATTGAAGTAGATTGATCCGTTCTTCCGTTTTTTTTTTTACCCAAAGTTAGATTGGAACTTTTTTTAGTTACTGATAAGAATTACTTTCCACATGGTCAGCGAAAAAAACATCATTTCGATATAATTAAATATGAAATTCCGATCTTCGATTCGATAAAGCTCTCGTAAATTGTGATCATACGCAAAAATAAGTTCTATTTTATTGAGTAAATATTGTTATACGGTAACAAATCCAGTAGTCAAGCTCGTCATGAGAGGTTATAAATTATCTCGAAAGTTGTCTCCGCGATTACAATCGAAGATACGGCATTCTAAACGATAAAAGATTATTTTCGGCGACTTATCATTTTTGTCATTTTTATATTGCGATTGTAAATTAATTTATGACCCTTTGATACGTCGTTATACTCGAACTCACGTCTCGTATCACTTTTCTTCAAAAAAACCCACCAACGAGACACATCGAGTTTTCGAGATTTAATCACCGCTATCACAATAAATAATGAGTCAAAATCGAAGATTTCATTTCTTGATCGATGCTTCTGAAATATATCCGTCAAGGGATGTCCGCTCGAAATTATCAGTCGTGATCGTAGCAATAAACTTTCGCAGGTATTGTATAGAAAAAATGACACATTAATGGCCAGATCATTCGTCAATCGCGCCATTCATATTTATTTAAGGATAAAAATAGATTTCGAGCACGTTCGACTCTTACTATCATCGATAAGAGATATCTATCGAGATGCTATCGTTATATCGTACGTACGCCCACGCCGTGCATAAATATACACATAAATCGCATCATGATATCGTCCGTCGTTAATGAAAATAAGGAAAAAAGTCAGCGATCGAGATAACTGTGCCTCGTTTTCGTATACGCGACGTAACCTATCGCGAGTCAACAACGATATCACAAAATCTCGTCACATCGAGTTTCGCGTGTATAGTGAGTAATTGCCTGTAAGTGCCATACAGGATGCATATGTAGCGCGAGTATCTACTAACCATATACACAGTGTGGATTCGATACAGATAGACAATACTTGATTATGTTAAATATAAATTTTTACAGGGTCATGGCTGCTGCTTTCGCAACGACTATCGGTCGTGTTGGTTGCTTCGCGGGCAATGGTCTCTTTGGGTATCTCATTGATGACTATTGCATACCTTTAATCTCCATCATAGCCGGTCAACTATTTCGTCAGTATATCCATTATTATATTTTTTATATTTAATACATAATTGTATTTAAACCAAATAATTTTATATTTAATAATCATATTTAATCCAAATTTTTTTATATTTAATAATCATATTTAATCCAAATAATTTTATATTTAATAATCATATTTAATCCAAATAATTTTATATTTAATAATCATATTTAATCCAAATAATTTTATATTTAATAATCACATTTAATCTAAATAATTTTATATTTAATAATCATATTTAATCCAAATAATTTTATATTTAATCCATTTCATTATATTTAATCCTAATTTAGACGTCAAAATAATTAACAATAATGAATTATCATTATTATTACATTAATCCTCAACAGATTCGTAGCTTGCTCAGTCAAATGATAACAAGAATTATGCAAATCTTTTATCTTTACGGTTAGAAGTTTGATTAATTCAAAGATATTTAAAAAAATGTCATTTTACCTTTAATTTATTTTCAGTTAGTGGAGTAGTGAGTCTTTTTATCCCACGACCCGCTAAGAAACATCAGGAACAGTGAAGAAACGAGTAAAATCGAGGAGACAAAATTCACGCGTGAATAATTCGTTCGCGATTGGTCCCGTTCGTCACGTACGACAGCCTTTCGTTTTGGATTACGAGAGAATCTCTCAGGTGTTCATACGTGTCTCTATTTCCCGAGACGAACTTGTAACACCTCCCGTATCTGCTTCGTGTTCATCGATCTCTTAATATCTTCCTATTATATTACGCCTGTACGTAATAATATGTATCTCATCATAAATTGGTTATCAAAAAATATACTATCTCCGACTTATATTTAATTCACGGTGACGTGTATTTATAATGATGAATTATATACATTTTTTTCTCTGCTGTCATTATTATGTACACATCGTGTATATATATGTTCATTAAAAATCACGTGGAGCAGCATCAACTGTAAAACAACTGATAAGCCCATTAACGTATTAATAATCGACACCCCCACTATCACTTTCCAATGATAAAAAAGAGAAGCAATCAAAATTTTTTTCGAAAATATGTATTTTTAAACACAGAATTGTGAAACTAATTCTTACTTTGAAAAAGTACTAGTTAGTTATACAGAAACTAAGTCGACGTATCGATGTGCCAGGAGTAGAATGTTTCCATTTACACATTAACATTAATTCGAAGAAAATATTAATTTGTCACAAAAAATAGACGCTCGCTTTATTTCTTGTTTCAAAAATATATTCACATATGATTAGGCTCGAGTGTAGGTACGAAGCACATGTGTCATCGACCTTTGCAAATTGCTGTATCCAATAGATTAAACTATCCAAATGTTTGTTGACACCAAAAATAAAAAAATTAAGTTTATCCAAAAAAAAATTACTCTCTTGGCTTCCAGATCCACATCCATGATTAATAAGCCTCGTTGCTTGTATACGAGATGGAAATTTAAAAAATACGTTTTATAATTTTATTTATAATAAACAAAACTAATAAAGCGACCGGATTGGTCGAAAACTATTTATTTCCTGTAAACTGCGATTATCACAAGCCCCACGTGAACCCACGCTTAATAACCCACTCATCGAGGGTTGAGTGCGATCTTGAATAAATTCAGCCATTGAACTCCGTCACTCAATGTATTTAACAAAATGCACCACGTTACCAAAAAAATAACAATATTTCAAAAATCATCGAAAGTTACAAAAATTAATTGTCCGAATGGCTGAAATTTAAACCATTCGTATATTTAAATGTACGCGTATTTACAATATTTACATACGTTAGATGAATAAGTAACTAGTGCACTCGAACTTAAATAAGCTCTTGAAGCTTGTAAACACTGACACTAGTTCAAATGCAATGGGAGCAATCACACTCGCTTGCGCATACTCGAAGAGATACTCGAGTGGCGTTGGCTCAAAAAGTAAGCGGCAAAACTTCACTCAATATATATAATAATATTTATATATGTATCTTAAATATACAGCAGTTGCATGCAACCTTTTAACGTAGCGGACATAATCGCGCACATATACGTATAAAAACCCCGGTGACGAGAGTTGGCGATCCTCGTGTCAGGTAGACCAATAATAGTTCTTCTTACCCTTGGTACGCCACGCGTTCTAATTAAGGCACGCTAGTGGACCTCGAGCGCGTGTCGCAGCCTTATTTCCTGTCATTGTCCCATATTCGCGATACGGACACGAGGATTTGGCGGAAATCAGGGGCTCGACTAAGTACTCGTCGCGGTATTTAAAAAAAACAACCAAATATTATAATTATTGTACGAATTGAAATTATTGTTGAATAAATTTTTTTATTATTTTTATAATAATAAGAATAAAACGAAATTACTTTTGAAAACGATTCGAAACTCGTCTCATCGTGAACGAGCCGTACTCGGTGATGATAGCGCGAGTGTTTTCAAACTTCAGCAGCGTTTCGGTCGCCGTGAAATCGAATCGACGGACCATCCTCTCATCGAGATTGCACTAATTGTATCTACATGCGTACTCACAGTACGTACAATTATGGTTTTAGATTTAAAACGAATAACAATTATACATATTTGAAAGATTATTTATTTTTTATTTACGTTTAAATTGAAAATGGTAATTTCTTAATTTGCTTAATTGATTTTTTGTTTTTCTTTATTGCTATTATTTGTATTTATTATTATTATTATTATTATTATTATTATTATTATTATTATTATTTATGGTACATTTTCAAATTGTTTGCTGCACCTTTTTTATTATCGTCTCGACACTCGTATAATTTGTTCCCACGCTCGAATAAATGAAAAGTTAATGCGAGAAGTCGGGAAGGTACGAGATCCTCGATGTCCAAGTCGCTTCAATAATAACCGGACAATTTGCTATAGAGCGATAAGACTCACACGTTTACTAGATAAGTCAAATAGTGGTTGGAAGAGTGGACAGTACTTTGTCGATTTTTTGTCGCAAACGTTTTTTCAAGTGGCTCGGCATTTGTATTAGTCGAGGTTACTCGACTATTTCAAGTTTGTGCGTTAACATCACTGACCTCGCGACGATTTTTCTCGTTTGTTTGATAACGGCGTTTCTTCAAATTCAACTCTTAATGAACGCGATTGTCACCGAAACTATCCGATCGTTCTCTTATGTATTCCCTCAATATGAGTTACCAAAAGTGGAAAGTTGGGCGTTTTCTCAGAAATTTTAGATCCGGCGAATGTCTAATTGAAAACGTAAGTCGCGCTGACATATGCGTGTTTATATTAATTATATAATATTGACACGTTCCATATAAACGCAAATCTGTAATTACTAAACTTAATAAGAATTTTTTTGAAAAAAAAATCAACTTTGGTCGAAAATAATTGTTTAATTTAAAAAAATAAGAAATCGACGTACTACGAATTGTTTTCCACATGATTGTCGGTAATGAAAGTATCGGGAATTAATTCGTAACCGATCGAACGTTCAGTCACAATGTTTACTCGATTTCGGCCCCGTGATAAGGCGATTCGAAGAATTTTCGAGAAAACTTACGAAATGTGAGAATCCGGTTTCGTCCAGTTTATTCCACCCGAGGCTGACGAACAATCCGTAATGGTTTGGTGGTGTGTGCTGCACGCAATGGTCCAAAATCTTGACACGGTTTCGGCTTTTTTGGCAGACGCTCAAAATACAAAATACCCGCGATCGGACGTTCGGCGTGTCACGTGCTTTTATATAAAAGAAAATACTTGTTTTCTTTTTGTAGAATAACATTACGATGGAAAATAATTAAATACGAAGGTTATTCGGTCGCTTTACCGCAAGATCGGGTTGATCGGTGAACTCTAACGATCATTAAAAATAAGAAAAGAATTTTATCGGGATTTATACACGGGATTAAATGCAGATCTGATCGTTCAACGAGATCGCTTTTAGTTTATCATCTAAATACCGATTTATGATAATACTACTTGACTTTATTATCTCGATTCAAAACTTTTCGTTTCCATTAACGTTTTTTTCCAGATTTTTGTAAATAACAATGTCCCTTTGTCGAGAATTTTCATTCGGTAAATATTTTATCTTTTTTTTCCCAGTTCCGCTTATTCGCTAATTTTATACTTCTCAATCAAATAATTAACATCGTTATCCTATCAATGATATTGAGCAAAGGAATTTGTGAAATTACCTTCGAGAATAAAATTACTCTTAATTGTGAACGGCGTAAGGAAAGGAAAAAAAACAAATATAATTATGACAATAAAAGGTAAAATCGATACAGACTCCAATATAGATATAAACGGCGAGTAAACACGTTACGTAAGCCTTCGCGTCATCGAATAGAACAGATGCTTTGATGCACTTACCGTATCGTGTCGTCTCGGCCAATATACCTGCTTACCTTATTCATTCACTCTTGTCATACAATCCATATATGTATGTTTTTTTTTTACCGAAATGGGCATTTTATTTCTCACCCCCTATCAGATATTATTTGTCGTTTTGTTAATGGGTTAGCATAATTGAAAATACTACTATTAAAAGTATTATTACATGCAATTTTGAAAAAAATTTTCACTTTATAATTTGCAACGTACATCGACTTGAACAAAACGTTATTGTCGAAACGATAAATTTGACAATTTTTGAATAATTGAACTTATTCGATAAAAATACTCCCAACTTCTGAGCATAATTCAAAATACTTTCTACGAAAAGTATTGTTTGATGCAATTTTGACAAAATTTTTAACTTAATAATTTGCAACGTACGTCGATTTAAACAAAATAATATTTTCTAAACGATAAGTTTAAAAATTGTTCAACAATTGAATTTATTCCATAATTTCTCTTAATTGGGAAAATTTGAAAGAAATTAAAAAAAGGTACGAAAAAAAGTGAGTCGACAAAGAAAGCCCCATATATCGTTGTAAGACCTTTCCAACTCGTATTTTTTAAAAACAGATTTTTTTCCCGATTCAATGTTGCGCAATCTATTGATACAGATTTGAAACGGTCATAGTGGAAAGAAACCCAACGTCATTGGAGATTTGCCCGATTTAACGTAGATATATATTTATTTCTAGGTATATATAGAAAATGTGTAGACCATACGATAGCTCATCGATGCGATAGAGGAAATCATCGATGAGTCAAATCAGGGATACGCAGCATAATTGCAGTGATAACGCGATAATTTGAGGCAATAAACTTCCAGTACAAATTTCTCAATTTCTCTACATAGCGTGTTGTTGCGATCGCGAGACAGATACTTAATCCTCGCACACGTCGGAAACTACTCGAGTACACAAATTTTTGAAATTTAGATCCAAATCTTAATCCCCTCGTGACGATTATAACGTGCTAGGGAGAAAGAAAAAAAACAATACGTAATCCGTATCAATTTTCACATAGTTTTCAAAATCAAAACAAATTGTTATCTGACCCATAAGCCCATAATTTGTTGTCAACGTTTTGCGTATGAGAAAAGACGCAGTATCACGTTGACGCCAACGTCACTCGATGTACAATGAAAGGATTAATTGAACGACGTTTCCTCTGATTTATGGAAACTGACGACGTTTATCGCGCGATTTCGTACATTGGTTCTTTTTTCGGAACGATATCAACGAAAAACAACTGCTGCATTAGACGATAACTAATACAATGCTAATGACTACTGTATGAAAGACAGCGCGATAATAGAATGCAAAATTGGAATTTAAAACGATTTTCAAACAAACAATGGGTTGACAGTAGGAACAAATATATGGGCGTATATTCATATACATATAGATATTTAAAGATAAAGCAAAGGAGACCAAGTGGCAGACGAAGGGATAAGAACAATCCACCGAGTGGTCAAAAAGAACAAACGAATTATCTTATCTCGGAACGAGGTGAGGCCCGAGACTGGACGCGCCTTATCACCAAAGGTATAAAAGTCGGCACATTCCACTTCCGAATTATTTTTATACACGGAGATAAAGTCAAGTGAACACTTGTCACGTCCGATCGAGAACGTCCAGGAAATCAGTGGAGGGTCGAATTAAACATACCTCGTGCGTGTTTGCAAGAAAGCGTTTTCGTTCTGAGGAACGTAAATCGAACAATAATTTTCTCTTTTTTATTTTCTCTTGGAGGACGTTTTCTTATTTCGCGGTTTATAATTAAATTAAGTGTATATGTGACGTTTCGCGAGTGATAAAGTCACGAGATGATCAGAGATATCCCAGTCTCTCCTCACGTTCTTCGCAAATGAGTGAGGGAACAATTTTTCGCGCGTTAATACAAAAGTACGAAACGCGAACGAGATACCGGCATCGTGCGTATTGTGTTGCAGCCAGAAGGATCCTTCAGCAGCATAAATTGCCATCAATTTCTTTACGGCCAACAGATCTCCGACGATCTACGACGTGCACCAAGAATCTTCACTCTGCCACTAAATACTCGTCTATCACGGACCACTTCGAGAATACAGCGCTCAGCCATGGGTAACAATTATAACGTTTTTCATTTCGTTTAAAGAAACAAGAAATTGCAAGTGACAAACAACACTCGATCTCCATTTCCCAATTAATCAATCAAAATTTGTATCATAATTATTTTATCAATATCGCATTTCTTTTTTGTTACTTCTAGGGCTCGACTTCCTCGCAGACGGAAGTGCCGACTTCGAGCATGCAATCACCGTAGCAGGTAAGCAATTAATATTTTCCTTTTTAATTATTAAACCTCGTAAAAATACAATTTTAGAAAATACGATTAACCATTAATTGTTATATTGAAATAATTGTTATTGCACGGAATGATAAACGATTGTGTTCTTCGAAGTACGTCGCGAATTAAAAATGACCATTTAGCGACAAACAACGGATCAACAAGAGATATATGTCGAAAATATTGGCAAAGTCGTTTGTAATCGAAAATCTGATTACAAAGCGCGTGATCTCTCTGTCTCGGATGCATAGACGATGGCGAAATGTTTTTGTCTCTAGGCACCTCGATCACAATTAAATTCCTACCGATATAAAAACGACGGAAAAAATAAAACAAAGAAATATTTAAAAAGGCGATTCAATCTCGACGTTAAAATTCACTCGAAAATCTTTCTCCCTTAGGTTTCGGCAAGTTCCATTACATGCTACTGGCGATATGTGGTCTTATCTATATGGACACCGCGATCGGCGTTACGATACTATCGTTCGTCTTACCAGCAGCACGATGCGATCTACAAATGGACTCGACCTCCAAAGGGTGGTTAACGGCATCTCCAATGTTAGGTGAGTCTGGCGATACGAGTTTTGTGATAAAATATCCGTCCATCTTTTCTAATTCGCGCACGAGTCAATTTTTCTCGAGGCTATCTTGATAGTGATTTTATTAAAACGTAACTTTGAGATTATTCACTATTTCGATAAGGTGGGAAAATAGTCGACATCAAAATAAGATATTATATACATTTTTTTTAGAGGGAGTGAATAATTATAATCTATTATTTTAAATAACAATAAATAATTCTGCGGTTCGTCGTTTCTATATAAATCAAAGCAGACGCCCAATGATATTTTATTCTTTGATTTCGTTACCATGACATAGCGTGGTTTATTCGAAGCGTGTCCGCAGGTCTAAAGGTTTGAACCTTTTTAGTCTTTTTTCTACTAAATTTCTATCGAGTACCTAAGTTTGCCACTAATTCATTAAGATCGATTGCGAGCCTTCTCGCGTAATTTTCACTAAAACAATGAGATATACAGAAGCAAAATATATATAGGAAACTTTCTAATTACTCACTGACTGGCGCAACATTTTTGATTTCTTTGCCATTTTGTTTTCCCAAAAAAAATCAGTTAATAACATAATGATCCGTACACACATATATATATATATGTATGTGTATAGCGCACGTACATATATATGGGCATAATCTTCATGACCCAGAGAGAAAGAATGGATATCGATTGTAGCTCTCTCACTGTAACGTTTACGAGCATCTGCGCGGATCAGGGATCTCGCACTGGGTGAGAGAAGCCGTAAGAAGTATTTCCATTGCAAATTTCACAGCAAGTTGGCTTCCTGAGGCCGAGAACTTTAACTTGGACGACGCAATATGAAATGTTTGATACTCAAAACTGTCGATCGTCAATTTTCTTTAAAACCCGTACGCATATGATTTTCGATCTTTGATTTTACAAGCGATTAACGAGATTCGACAAATTGGAATTTTTGTGCAGGCATGGTCATCGGATCTTACATCTGGGGGTGCCTGGCTGATACGAAGGGCCGCAAAGTTGTACTGATAGCGACACTATTGCTCGACGGACTTGTCGGTATCGCATCTTCCTTCGTTCAATACTTTTGGGTCTTTCTTATCTTTCGTTTCTTCAACGGATTTGCGTGAGTCGTCAATTTCTTTTTTTTCTTCAATTCATGTCGATAAACGCAATATTTTGCGGAATAATAACTAATGAAAGTAACGTGATAATTTTAACTAATTACTTCAAATTAGTAATGAAAATTTGATTAATTTTTAATGGTATTCACATTTTGAGTTTGATAACTTTCAATAATTATTTTGAAAAAATGTTAAAAAATTGTTCTTGCAACATGATTTTATATAATTTATATTACTAATGGAAAAATTGATATTAATGAAAACACATTTGTTGCCTCGTTCGGCACCTAGTGTTACCGGCGCAATGGGCATTTGTTTTCCCTATCTCGGTGAATTTCAACCCACCAAGTATCGGGAGAAGATTTTATGCTGGATGGAAATGTTTTGGACGATCGGTGTGATAGTCCTGCCTCGTGAGTATTTTTCGATATCGTTCGTTCTCACGATAAACATCGATATAACGACGACTTTTATTTTTCCTTACAGTTATCGCATGGCTAATCGTTCCACTCGATTTCACCTATCAATCGGACTCGTTTTATTTTAAATCATGGAATCTCTTTGTCGCATTGTGCGCACTGCCTTCTCTCATGCTGTCGCTCTGGCTCTTCGCTTTTCCCGAAAGTCCGAAATTTCTTCTCGAATGCGGCGAGACGGACGAGGCGCTGGAAGTATTCAAGTGGATTTATTCCCAAAATACTGGAAATGATCCCTCGATGTATCCAGTAAGTAATCATTAATTATCATTAATTACTATTCGGTATTTCATTTTTAATACACAAATTGTAATATAATTTACTTATTAATACGATGTTTATGATACCACGATAAAATACCAAGAATTTTGATTGATCATTAATTGAAAATACTAAAACTTGATTGGCCTTTTTTTAATTATAAGAATTTTTATCGTCCCTCAGGTCAAATCACTTCAGGAAAAACCGAATCCCAAAGACAAGAGTACTCGATCCCTGAAACTTCACAAGAGAAAGGATCTCAAAGTATTATGTACCGAAGTATGGGAACTCACAAGATCGCTGTGTAAGCCTCCTTATCTTCGTAACACGCTGCTCACGTGTGGCATTCAATTTGGTCTGACAAGCAGCTATTACACTCTCATGGTTTGGTTTCCCGAACTTTTCACCAAGTATGTAAAACAACTTTTTATTCTCACCACCACATATAGAAAGAATTCGGGACAATTGCATCACTTTGATCGAATTCGATTGAATTAAAAAAAGAAAAATCGAATTAAAACGTTGATTAAAGCAGTTAAAAAAAATACATCGCACGAAAAAGGCAAAAAAGTCAGAGAGTAGAAACGTTTTTCGTGTACAATATACAACGATAATACAATTGACCCTGCTCTGCCCTCGTTGCATCGAAAAAATAACGTTTATCCCTCGAATATTATGATAAATCGTTATTTATTAAATTATATCGTTAATAATGAAAGAATTAATTGAGATATACACTTGACCCATCAATAATTAAATCCAAACATTGAAAGAAAAAAATATGTAACAAGCACGATCAAATTATTTGAAAATTAACCGATAAGAAATGTTGATGCAGTTAGTCCCGATTTTGAATTTCTATAAATGTATTAGATAAAGTTACTAAATCGACGAAAAAAATAGATTCGAGGAATTCGAACTTGATTATCCGGGAGAAACCACATCGGTCTGCATCGTCTCGGCCACTAACGGAACAAATCTGATGGACGAGAACGTCGATTGCATCGTTAATATAGCGCCAGCGGTCTATTTACACACGGTGTACATCGGTCTTGCATGTATACCAGGCTCCATCATACTTCCGCTCTTTATTCACAAAGTCGGTGTCAAAGTCTTTCTCAGTAAGTAACGCAAATTTAGTTTTTACCCAAAACTTTAATAAAAAATGATAAATTTCGAATTTTAATAACGCTTTACAATGATTTGGGACATTTTTTGTTTCGCATCGCTTTTCACGTTGATTTTCATAATTAAGTAAGATTTCGACAATTTTAGTTTAATTCTTGTTTTTTTCATGCAGTCGTATCACTCGTTGTCTCCGGCGCCGTGACCGTTGGCTTCTACTACGTCATCGATTCAACACAGAATCTTGTACTCTCGTGCATATTCGAGGCTCTCACGTCGCTCGGAATATCCCTCGTTTATTGCGTCATCGTCGACATGTTCCCAACAAATTTAAGGTATATTTATCATTTGTTTTGTACGAATAAACTTGACCGATTGGACGATTTTTAAATTACATTTCATTCCTAATTAATAAAAGTCGACGTTCGATATTTGTAATGTTGTTCTTATCGTTAAACAGAGTAATGGCAGCAGCCCTATCTCTCACTATGGGGCGACTTGGAGCACTCGTTGGCAATCTCGTATTTGGATATCTCATCGATCTAGCCTGTGTAGTACCGATTATCCTCTTCGCAGCTTTTCTCTTTAGTGAGTATTTGTCTTATTATTATTTGTTTTATTCAAGAAAATATTTCTCATTGAAACTCGACATTGAAAATTTAGATTTTGGTGTATGTCTCTTTTACAGACAAGAATAATGCAAATTTATTCATTTAAAATGATAACAAAATGTGTGTGTATAAAAAGAACCGTTTTTCGTTTTTTTTTTTTTTAAATTTGTGTCGGTTTGATAATTTTATATTTACGATAATCAATTTTAATGTAATCGTTCTCGACCACTCTCTTGCTTACAGTTTGCGGATTACTCTCGTTCTTCCTCCCAAAAACGGGAAAGGATACTCTAGATTGAAGAATGGATTAAGAAAACAAACGATCATGCATCGTGATTTTGGAACGCGGCCGATCGTGATACCGAGACTAATTTGTAGATCTCAAGAGTTCCTTCAGGCAATGAGGTCTTGGACAAGTAACGCGTTCAATTTAGGAGCAAAAAAGAATTTTCTTTTTTTTTTTATCGAAGAAAATGAAAAAGTTATGAAAAGAAAGGAAAAAATAATTGCGAGGTATAAATCAATCGAGTGAACGAAATAATTTTTCATACCTGTTTGTAAATATGTATTTATTCGTTTTGACGTCGATTTTTGTGCTCGACTTTTTGATCGAGCGCCCGTCATCGTGTCTATTTATCCGTGTTTCATTTGTCGTCGTCAGTCGATAATTATAGATATAAGTATTAATTTACTCTTTCACTATTTTACGGTCGGATATCTTGTAAGTCGTACAATTTTCTTCTGCCCCCCCCCTCTCTCTTTCTCTCGCTCCTTCTGTATCTGAAGTTTACACGAGTATTATCATTCTTGATTATGTAACCCAACTTAGTACGTAGGTCAACATTTTATAAACATGAAATTAAAGCTATACGAATCCATTGTGAATATAAAAATAATATATTTTAGACAACGATAACGAGATCGATGTATGCACAAAACATATCATTGGATAATACAAAAAAATTTGTTTTAGACGTAACTTTTTTAAATTCCCGACGCCTTTGCAATTGTTACTGTACCTGAATTATCACGAGTTAAAAGTTGATCGAACGTCAGCGTTAAAAGTCGATCGATTAAATCGAGGTGATTTAATTAAGCGAATAAATTAATCGTTTAAACTTTTCTATCTAGGATGGCTCTAAATAATAAAATTATATCATGTATTTCGTCATCAACCATGTGAAAAAAATAGCAACCTGCTGTCAATATTTGAAAGATAATAACTGAACGCCTAATTTAATTTTAACAGATCAACGGGTATTCCATATACACAAAAGTTTCTATTTCCAATTAAATTACATAAAGTAGGAAATGAATGCTAATGAGAAATTCGCATGGCTGCTTCGCACAGCTTCTCCTTCCTCGAAGTCTATTCCTCCTCGTGCTCGATAGATTTTAATAAAACGTATGGGTTGGACGGAAAAATCTGTACATTCGTCTGGGATTACCGGAGAATATCGTAGACGAGAAGATTCGTAGTAATCGAGAGATGTATTTTTAAGGTGATCGAAGACCGAGATAATTTGCTCATTTCGCAGTAATCGTAGAACAACGTCAACCGTGAGTTGTGAAAACCGGCTATCAATCTTCAATCAGTCAGCAATATATAATAATCGAGTGTAGTCGAGTCGATTTTATGTGGCAGCGATCCAAGCTGCAGTTTAGCATACAAATAAGCACATACGTGTACGTACAAAGATAGAAATCGTCATGATTCGACACTCGCAAGAGTTTGCAGCAATGTCTTTGTTCTCGTATCTTGACGTCTATTTTATTATCTCAAAGTTAGCACAAAACCCCGGAAAGCTAAATAACCATCTCTAAAAAAAGGATCATTCTCGTATTTGCAGACTAGCACACTAAACCCTGCAAGATATCACAGAATTCGATTCATAAAGATCGATGAAACAAACTCTTGAGCTGCCAATGTGTGCAAAGAATCACTCTTTCATAACTGACTAATGGAACCGTTGTTCTCGAAGTAGTTTGGGTCAATTGGGGCCAATATCTATCTCAGGTCAATGGAAAATTTACCATGTTCGTAGGATGCAGATCGTATACATCGTGGTTAGTTGTCCACGTTGAGGTTTACCTTCGACAACCTCGTATTATTCGATCTAACGAAAACAGAGTTTTACTTGTAAAATTAAATCGTAAGTGTGGTCAGTATTTGAATACAGCATCTGCATCAAACCCCTGATTTTTTAAATAATTTTCTTAGGTATTTATCTCAATCGCATACGATAGAAAATAAAATGTACACTTTGTGGAGTTATCTTAAATATTTTCAGAATTTTGTTGATTTTATCTGAAGATAATAGATGACAGAAATAGAAAAAATCATAAATTTTCAACCCTGGTTAAGTTTTCTTCGCGAGACTGTCTAAAGTTATAAAATAAAATGTAACGCGTAGTAGAACGGACAGGTTATCAAAGACATCTTATTATTAATTAATGGCCAATATTCAATATGATAATTCCCTAGAGCCTCTCTGGGATGCTGCAACCGGTAACACGGCTAAGAATGAATAACAAATGACGACTGCTAAATGGCCAAGCTGCATGTGCGGAGCAAATTATTGCGAAGATGAAGAAACACGGAAGATGCATCGAAGACTGGCCGATAGGAGGGAGTTCGTATACTTGGAATAAGAGGAAAAATCTTCGTCTACGCTTTCTCATATTTCATTCACTTTAGTAC